>CM055892.1:13540753-14213253 GCA_029582165.1 Portulaca oleracea
CTCATGTTTTCACACTTTATAGGTACATGAGTGTAGTGGAGCCCGAGGTCCTCCAGTTGATGAGTGATCAATAGCAATTGACCACAACAGGATCCTGCAGCCACATATTCTGCTTCGGCAGTGGAAAGAGCGACAAAAGTTTATTTCTTTAATTGCCATGACACTAGTAGAAGCGTGATACAATCGGTGACCGATCGGATGTCGGTGTATTTTCGCTTCCGCTGACAATAATTAGCCAGGGCGGATGATGTTCGGGGTTCTTGCATAAGCCCCAAGTGCTCCATTAGCCATATTTGGCAAACTGTTATCGAGGGTTATAAATTGCAAATAATTTCCACAATTTGCCTATCCTAACTGAAAACAAAAAAAGAATGACAAAAAAACAAACTATACACTGGCCTAGGTCATGCGGCCATGCTAGCCAGTAAGGGGCCTACTGGGTGTTGTGAAAGCTAATCTTTACCTCTATTTCCCTTTGTAGGCGGTATGGCCTTAGTACCCCTACAACACCTAGTTATTGTTGGACATGCACATATGTGAAAGGTGACCATTTACCTGCAACGACAGCAAACTTCCACGATGCTCGTGTTCTGGTTTCGGATCGTCTAGGCACATCATTGTTTTCGCCAGCATCAAGGGCACTGGATTGTACCCACGTGCCATATCCTCCACCACATGGATAAGATTGGTCGGACCCGTCCTTTGCCAACCATGGTAGAAACAGAACTCGCCCAGCAGACACAGCACAAGGTCCTGCACTCGTATCACTGGCCCGTATTCCAAGGTCTTGGGGGCTTAGAAGTATTCCACCTGGGTTCGGTAGTGCACTTTTTCGCCAATTAGTGCCCTCCCTATCACCAGGGATGGCAAGCACAACAACTCCTTATACTCCTTGCCAGTATCGGTTGACAACAGCGGTGATGTCGGTGGGGCATAATGATTTGTCCCTAGAATCGAGGACCATTCATCTGGTAATGGGCACAACTCCTTTACCCCAAATCAAAAAACGTGCAATCTTCGAATCCCAAAACGTCTCCGCGGCTTAAAGAAAGTCATAGTTGACTCATACTTGCCACAAACTCAACAAATAAGTAAGCTTGTACCTCTCTAACACTCTTTTATCTTCCTCAGACAACGTCCTCATCCATGTTGCCAACTTCTTCTCGAACGCCATTGATTAATTGCAATTCGCTCTCTAAAGAAGCACAATAAGAATGGAAGATGGGATGATATGCACTCATACATGCATGGCCATTTATAATGCCTCCACAATGCTAAACGAGTATCAAAATCATTAAAAGTGGTTACATCATCGTTTGATATCAATATCCCTTGTTTGTGCCTATCTCCAATGGTTGCCATTGTGAAAAAAATTAGCCATGGCCGCATGGCCTTGGCTCTATTGTAGGCAGGTGCGTGCCTGCATTCCTCAACCCAACCCACTTCATCTCTGCCATGGCTGCATGGCCTTGCTTGCGATATAGGTTGTTCTCACGCTTCTTGCTGCCTGGGCCAGCCTATTGCTGTCATTCATGGCATTTGGCCTCGCCTAGTTGATCCGCTTTTTGTTCATGGTTCTTCTTTTTTTCGGCCCATGCGTATGTTCTTTGTTTCAGGCTTCTCAAGCCGAGCCTAATCGTGTCCTGTTCCGTAATTTTACTCGATTCTCTTTTGTTTTTGTTTTTATCTTTCTGTTTTTGTTTGGGGTACCGGGATTAATCCCAACATGTAGATGAACATGCATTACATAAGAAGTTATACATAATAAAATTCATAAGAAATAGAAGCAATAAAGGTCATAGGAAATAGAAGTTGTACATTAATCGAGTTCTGCATCAGAAAAAAAATAATAATGCATAATAAGAATCTGCATCGCTTGACGCTAGGGGTGGGCGTGAAAAATCGAAACTGTAAATCGAACCGCAAAACCGTAAAAACCAAACCGGTAAAAGCGGTTAACCGTTTGTGATTTTTGAAAAATGCGGTTTAGGTTAACCAAACTGGTTTGGCTACTTTAGGTTTAGGTTTTACATTTTCGTGAAGTGGTTAACCATGGTTAACTGGTTTTGATTACTTTAGTAGCAAAATGTTAAATTTCAAAGTAGAATGTTAATTTTTTTCCCTAGATGTTGCTTTCAATCTCCAAAAACCGACGGTTAACTGTAAATCAAATCCAAAAAGCGGTTAACCGTGTTCTCAATACGGTTAACCGGTGATTTTGGTCTGGTTTCGGTTTCCAAGTTTCAATTGCGGTTAACCATATAAAGCGGTTTCGGTTTTGGTTTACAAAATCTAGAAATCGCAAAAGCGGTTAACCAAAAATGCGGTTAACCGGTTATGCCCAGCCCTACTTGGCACAACCAGTCGTACCACACCAAACAGCTAGAATCGCCATTGTCCTCAACCGTATCTTCACCAGCATTTGAAGCATCAGAATTTCAAAGTATGTCTCCCAAGAGTAATAATCAGAAAGGGTTGTCGGGTCAACGCTCGTCATTATCGAAAGAGGAATAACAGAAGGCGCTTGTGGCGGCGATGATACAAGAGGAATAGGAGATGCCTGTGGCGGCTACGGTGTAGGCGATGGGACAAAAGATGGTCGTGGTGGCGACGATGCAGGAGGTGGAACAGGAGACACTTGTGAAGGTAATGATGCGGGAGACTCCTAGGGAGAAGCCAGCCATGAATGCTCAGGGACATACCACCTAGCGGACTAAGTAGGCCAGGCAGGCTCGGCCACATACTCGGGCATAGGCCACCCCAAAGAACTTGACCCGCCGAGCTATGAATGTTGAGGCACAAACCAGTCTTGCAGACCAGTTAGCCACGAAGATCCCACATCAGGTGTAGGTACGGGCCACCCCTCAGAATAAGTACCAAAACCCTGTTCTACACTTGAACCTCCTAAAGATAGAATGATAGGGTTTGTAGGATGCGAAGTAGTGTCATAGGGCCTGAGCACCAGAAAACCCTACGGATGCACCTGAATCGCGATCCCTCACCACTATCTCTCGGCCACGACGACCAGATCGCACCGAAGAAGAAGTCTGGCAAGAGCAAGAAGGTCGATAAGTAGCACAAGATTTCGAAGCATCATTCACCCAAAACGAGGGGGCTCGGGTGTCGTCACTGTACCTCACACTGTGGTAAGACCCCCTGACCAAAAGGCTCTACCAACGACATGTAAGCCATATCTTCCTCCTTGCATTGCGGAGTGATGAGAATGAGGCTCGAATCCATTTCTACGAGAGCCAGTAGAGCCCTGACCCTAAATCAGCGTACCTTTACCTCGACCTTCAGGGATGGGAGCCAAGGGTGAACGAAAAGACCCACCAACCTCTCACGTGGGGCGAGAAGAACCACCAACCTCTTCGCGAGACCTGGTATCAGAAGTATACTCTCTAGCAGAAGAACGATGGGGCACTTCCATGCGACGAGGAGCAACATTCGAACGTCAAGTAGATACTCCAGGCACCAACTCCTCATTAGCTTCCAGGTTGCCTCTGCCAGCCACGACCCCTCTGTATTGCCCGGAACCAGTGAACCACTGCCGGAAGTACTTTTCCATGGTGCTCACCTTCCTGGCCATAAGACGAAGTTGTTGCCACCTTGGCTGAAAGGAGAATAAGGATACGAAAATTTGTAGATGCGAGTGGTAGCAGTTGGTAAAAGGGAATTACCGGTTTTCCAGCAAGGAACATCCTCCTCGACTGGCTTATTGTAAGGTCCCAGCTGACAGGTTAAAGAATTGTTAACAAATCCAGCGAAATAATACGAAAGTAAAGGGACAAGACACGTAACACCCTGAAAACTAGACGGTTTAGGTATCAGTTAAGTCCTCATCGAAACGATCCGCCAGGACGTCCCTGATAAACTGCTGGAAGTCCTCACCCTGAAGGGCATTTTCAAAGGCACCCGCTTTCAAACGCCATGGGTCAAAAATCTTCTGTGGAGGATCTACGGAGATGAGAGAAGGATGGCGCCCTAGAATTTGAATGGTAGCCCGCTCCCCTAAGAACTAGATGTGACCCAGGGAGCTCTCGATCAGCAAGTTGAGAAGTGTATCGTATTCCACCAAGTGCGAGAAATTTAGGTAGCCCAAGAAACTCACCTGGGTTTGCAGAAGAAATGGGTTAGAATAAAAGCAAAGGAAGAAAAGTCACGAAGAAGAGAGGAAAAGGAGTACCGGCGTGAGGTTGTCCAATATGCGTCGAATGTCATCCAAGCGACCTACTCGAAACTTCTTGCCCCGAATGTTTCGAACAGTCCGCCGTTCAGAAGTCGGGACCGTCCTACCCTTCTTTGTTTGGATGTTCAGAGGACGAATATACTCATAAGCCCAAGACTACACAAAAACACATCACCTTCAGAATAAATAAAAAATGAGACTAAAGAAAAAGTGCGAAGAGTCTCGAGTGCATACCACGAGCACCTTCCACAGGCTAGGGTCGTACTGGAAATGAGGTTGTGTTGGATGGATAATGACAACTTGAAAAGCTCATCGTTCTGAGAAGCCCGAACACCACAATGGAGACCATGAAGGAAAGCAATATAAGCTACTTTACCCCAGTTCAAATGTCTAATGTTCTCAAAGTTCAACAAATTCTGCATCCAGGATAAAACAATGTTATCGCTGCGGTTGGCAAATATGGTAGAGGAGATGAAATAAGCCAAAAATAAAAATCGATGCTGCCCAAGCGGTATATTTTGAAAATTGTTAACGCGAAGGGCTATCTTAAAGTGGGTATAGACCAGGTTTATCAAACCTTGCCCGGGTTGAAGATGCGCTAATATTGGGCCCATCATGGTTATGACCTCAGGAGGAACCTCCCTCTGAAATACCACATTTTTTCCACCCTAGCGAAGGCTAGTAATCATAACGAAATCCGTAGGGGTCACCATCATCTCACCTACAGGTAGGTGAAAAGTGTTCATAGTGTCCCAAAATCTCTCCGCCAATGCTCTTGCCACAACTCGATGGGTTTTGCAGTCCCAAGCCAGTAAGCACGCCTAGAAAGGGGCGAAACCGGTTTATACTAAGGTAGGGCGTACAAATTGGCCAGGAAGAAATGAAGCAACTTTCAAGGGGCCCTTTGAGTTCCAACAAGTCTTCAAGGCATCCTCTTGAAACGCGGAAAAGGGGACTCAACATACAATGACAAGTCCAAACATGCGCAAGAAAACGGTCGACTACCTTAAGGAGCCTAATACAGAGTGTGTAGGCCACATGGCCTACGCTAGAATGGAGATGGGCGGAGACAATATCGGAGCAACAAGATCGGCCCAAAAGCAAGTGTAGGCCACATGGCCTTCATCGGCAGGGTGGGCCTAAGTCATGTGTGTTCGTGGAATGAGATGACCGAATAAAAGGTGTAGGCCGCATGACCTACACTTGAAACCAAGTTCGGCTGCAAAGAAAATGGGTCGACCAAGAGAGTACTAAAGGCCGCATAGCCTAGGCTAAAAATGGGTCGGGTCCTAATTAACGCATGAAGCGAATGGCCTAGGTCAAGGATGTGTAAATCGCATGGCCTATAGAAGACTATAGTTCGGGGAAATGTAGGTGACGATAGGTCGAGCACCGTGGCAAAAAGTCGAAAATTGCAAGAAGACAAACAGACCGACAAAGTCAAAATTGTTGGGTCCTAACCGCGTACAGCTAAAAATCGACAAGACAAGAATGCATGTATTATACTTGCTCATTTTACGCTAAAAATAAAACAGAAAACTGAAGGTTACCTTGATGTGAGAACGATGATACACACATGGTTCCAGGATCGAAGAAAAAGCTCGAGAGGAGTAGACTCGATCCCTGGTGCAAAACTTCATGGTATAGAACCTTCATGAGGTCATTCTACCGCATGTAGAAGAAGAGGATTCTTATGGCTCTGTGGTTGCATTTTCTTCAAAAAACGAAAGACTCTTGGGAAGAGAGTATGAAGGAGCTACCTAGAAGCTTTAAGGGATGAAAAAGGAAAAGTGTGAGGAAATGAGTAAAGAGGGTACGGTATTTATAGAATGGATGGGAGAATGTGAATCGTTTGTTCCCGGGTCCCACATTAAGATGCCAAATGCGCCTCATTGGTTTGAAATCCCACCTCTATCCATATACCCCCCTAAAGAGGAGACATGGCCGTATGGCCTTCTTGGACAGACAAATACAGTGGGCCCCACCAATGATTCCACCAATAAGGAAGGAAAAAAAAGAGAAAAATGGTAATGGCCGCATGGCCTTCTTTGTAGAGTCCAAGGCATGTTGGGCCTTGTGTGAGCCCAAGACCATCATCAAAGCCCAAGGCCATACGACCATGGCGTCTCCTATTGGGCCAAATCCAACTCATTCCCCAAGTTAACCAGCCCAATCCGGGTGATAGTTGATCCTATTCTAGAAACTGATACTTTATTTTTGTTGTGTGTCGGACGCCCTCACCGACATCTCTCCAGTTGCCGTTAAAAGAGTGCTGACACCTACCTTTCTAGTTGCCATAAAAAGAGCACCGACACCTTTCCAGCTACCATTAAAAGAGTGTTGGCATCTACCTTTTCGGTCATCATTAAAAGAGCACCAACACTTCTCTAGCTGCCGTTAAAAGACCGTTGACATCTTTCCGGTCTCCATTAAAAGAGTACGACACCTCTTCTGCTGCCGTTAAAAGGGTGCTGACATCCACCTTCCGGTCGCCATTAAAGGAGCATCGACACCTCTCTAGCTTCCATTAAAAGAGCACTGACATCTACCTTTCGGTCGCCGTTAAAAGAGCACTGACAGCATCCACCCTCAGGTCGCCGTTAAAAGAGCCTCGACATCATTCAAGCCTAAAAAAAGGGGAGGCAATCAAAACCTCAGGATACTTTAACCTTCGCCCTATTCAGACTCGATCAAAGTGGGGGCTCTCTGTAGACATCGGATATTGTGCCGAGAAATTCCGTTGATGCAAGTCGAGAACCAAATTGAAATTTGGGCCCAAAACAGGATGTCAAGGTCACATGGCCTTGGCTAATCAAAGAAAAGGCTCAAACGGATAGGAAGGCCCAGGAAAAAGGGTCATGGCCACATGGCCTTGGCGGACAGAAGGTCAGGCCCAGTGCACAAAACCAGGCCCAAAGACCCCATGGCCGCATGGCCTTCGCTTTGAAAAATTGAATTTGCGCCCGCCACGTCAGCAATCCATGCACTTACTCGCTATCGACCGCATGGCCTTATTCTTCTGGAATTTCGATCGCGCGGCATTTCCCTTCCCATCCGATCCCATGATCAACGTCATGGCACCTTTGACTCATGCAGAGTCAAAAGCCATACGACCATGACATTGATTATGAGCATGATCTTTGGATCATACTCCCCATCCTTCCATGATCACCCATCCCTCATCACCTATAAATACCTCTTCATTCCACCTCTGAAATCATCAACTTCAACCATCAACACTCATTCTCATCTTTTTTCAAAAATCCCCTCTCCTTCTCCTCCATTCTCGCATAAAACATTTTCGATCTTTTATAGACCTCAATCATGTTAACTCATTTAAAAGTTCGGTCAAGTCATTTTAATGATGCACCAATATCTTCCCCGATTCCAGATTTGGGCCAAGATGGACACATGTGACTGTGGACTGACCCCTCGACCATGTGACCATGCAAGTGAAGATGAAGAAGAACTGAAGTCAGTAGAATTTCTTCCAATCATTTTATTATTCACTTGCATTGTGATCCCCATTCAAATTCCATCTTCACTTAAAAGATAAAAAATTTTGACGACAATGACGACAATGAGTTAACACGAGGTCTATAAAAGATAAAAAAAGTCCCAAGGTTACCTAGGTATTAACTTTGGAAGAACTTTTAAATGAGCTAACACTTGAAGAAGAACTGAAGTCAGTAGAAGTTCTTCTTCATCTTCACTTGCATTGTGATCCCCATTCAACTTCCACGAGGTATCAAATAAGACCTTTGAAATTCTGATTTTTTTTTCATTTTATTATTCTATTTTTTTTTTTATGTGTGTAAGAACGCAATAATACATTTCAATTAAGACCAAAAACTTCTCAATTTTACGTGTATCTTATTATTTTGAATTTTATGTGCTTTGTATATAAATCGTATCATTAACACAATTTTGTTCCCTTTACAAAAAAAAAGGGTATGGAGTTGTAAGGTCAAAACATATTCTGAGAAGGCAACGACTAGAATATTGAAGTAGATTGAAGGGACCATCAATTGGGTTATGAGAAGCTTGTGCATTACATTGAAGTGGTGAAGAAATCAAACCCTGGCAGTATATGTCACGTTAATAGGCTAGAACCTGAACCACCTGGGGGTAAGAAAATCTTTTAGATGGTCTTTATGTGCTTATATGGCTGTAAGCTGAACTTCCTAGCTGGATGTAGAAAATTTGTTGGCGTCTATGGATTCCACTTGAAGGGGTCGTCCAAAGGGATCTTGTTGATTGCTATTAGGCTTGACGGGGATAACTAGTGCGTTCCAATCGCATTTGCCATGGTGGATCAAGAAAGCATAGAGAATTGGAAGTAGTTCCTTCATTATTTCAAGGGTGTCACGCCGTCATATTTGACAGGGGCCCAGTAAAATTTTATCAATTTATGATGACCATGTGTTATTGAATGGCATTTGTGCTAACTTGTTATTATGTCATTGTGTTGACTTTTATTTTTTTGTTTTACTTTCATATGTGCATGTGTGCTATCTTTTTTTTGTGTTGTCACTGATCCTTTTATTTTGTCATAAATTATTGGGTTGTGAGAAAGGCTTATGATCATTTTGTTGTTATTGATGTAAAGTTTTGTTGTCAGTAATGTGTCCTAGCTTGTGTTCAAATGTCCTCTCTCTTTATTTTCTTTAGTCTCTGAATAAGTTTTATGATCATTAATTTTAGAGCTTTTACCATATATTCAGAGAAAGGCTTATAGTCACTGATGTAAAGTTTTACTGTCACTGATATATATTTTTTTAGAGCTATTACCATAATGTTTTTGATGTCGTTGATGCAAGTGATGTTCTATGTTGATTATATCACTTGTATTTCTAATTAGCTTTACTCAAGCATAACTATTTCAATCTAGGAAGTTATTGGAGCAATTGACAACATATTTCCAACTTCAAATAGACGGATATGTGTTGTGCACTTTATCAAAAACTTCAAGAAATTGTTCCTTGGTACAACGTTAACAAAGTTGGCAACCAAAGCTACATATTCATACACGGAGCAAGAAAGCCATTGAAAGGTTGAGCAAATTAAACCGGGAAGTTGCCCTCTATCTACTAGATGAACTAAAGGACCAAATCATATGACAACCCCATAAACTTTGTTGAGTCTTTCAACATGGTACTCAACATTGTTAGGAATAGACCTATCTTTGAGATTTATGAAGCAATTAGGATGAAAATGATTCAGCGGATTGTTTAAAGGAGGGAAGATGGGAAAAGATTAAGGGGAGAGAGTTGTACCTTATGTCAGACAGCTTGTAACCCAGTATGAAAGGGAGAGTTGGGGGTTGATTGTTCTATTTTGTGGGGATAATGTGTTCTAGGTGGATAATGATAGGGTGAGATTCATTGTAAAGTTAACTAAAATGTCATGGGATTGTAAGTATTGAGAAATCAAGGGTGTCCCGTGCAAACATGTTGTTAAGTGCGTTCGTTTCTTACACAAGCGTCCTGACACATATGTTAGTGAGCGGTATAGTGTGGATAAATTTAGGGAAACATACTCCCACAACATCATCAATGCCATTCAAGACCCTAGATTTTATCCTTCTATGGACAATCTCTCTTTATTTTCTCCCGCAAAGGTTGAAAACAAGAAAGGAAGACCCGCTAAGGACAAGAGGAGAGGTTTGGATGAGGAGCCTAGGAGGAAAAGGTCAAACACAATTACATGTAGCAATTGTGGATACACTGGACACAACAAAAGGGGTTGCCCATGCCTTGGGGCAAGACGCCAAGAGTGAGGAAGCCTTACTTTGGACCAAAGAGAAAAGTAGGAAGACCAAGCAAGAAGCATGAGTTTATTCCCACTTAGTCCTCCTAGCTCTCTTACATCTCCATCAGTCAGGAGCCATCTTCCAGCTTTCTTAGTCAGCAACGTCCCCCTTCCAGCCAGCAGCAACAACTGTCCAACAGCAACAACCAACATCAACAAGACCTCTCCAACTTTCGTAGCCAATCGCAGCGTAGAGTTGCATCTACTAGGCAATCCATCATCTTCACACCAAGGAGGTCACAAAGGAAGAAGGGTTCTCAACTATTGACAAATCCTAAAAATCCAACTAAGAGTCGAAGGACACTACACATTTAGGGTTTCCTTAAATCAAAGACTAATCTATGTTTTTATATCGCAACTTGAACTTTTTTTCACGAAATTTTAGGCTTAAGTGTAGTCACTTTTGTAAATTTTGGGTAATGTTAGTTGTCGTGTATTGGTGTTAGGTGAAATGTAAGGTGAACCATACTTCAATCACACACATTATTGTCATCACCGACCAAACACTTAATTGATTTTGTGGGGTTGAATGTAAACCCTTTATGTTTATGTGATGTTGATTGTAAATGCTTTGGGTAGTAAACAATATTGGAAACAAGTGTAATGTAAAAACATTGAAAGCATGCCTTGCTTTTAGAGATGGAAATGGTTTTAGGGAAACTCATCTACTTGTGTGGCTATGCATTTTCATTATAATTGACAAAGACATCGATTGTAGCTTTTAATTGATAGGGAAATTCATCTACTTTGGAGAATAGAAATGGTTTTAGGGAAATTGTTTATTGATTGTGGGTTTTAATTTACAAGGAAATTCATCTACTTTGGAGAATGGAAATGGATTAAGGCAAACTTTTTTTATGGATTGTGGCTTCTAATACACAACTTGGAATAACAATATTGTGCTTTTAGAGTCCCCATTTGTAACCACAAGTATAGTACTAGACAATACATTTCTCCTTTAATTTGCTTGGCAAAAGGCTCTTCATCAGAGCATCAATGTATGTTAGTATTCTTCATCAAAGTACAACACAGAGTATATGGCTCTAACAAGGTATCCTACTTCAGCTGAACCACCGTAAGCTTTATCTAATAAAGATTTGTGAGAAAAAGAAGCATAAAATGACAAAGAGAACAATAGATTAGTCCATCCAAATAGGAGAATTTTCATTTCTTCCATTCAATTGTGATAGCTTCCCTAGCTAGCATTCATTCAAGTTCTTACTGCCAACACCAATACTAAAATCAACATAATACAAATGGACAAACCTGTACACATTCTAACTACATCGTAAACCCTAACTAGCATACCCCTAAGTTCAATCCTTAACTCCCTATTTTCAAATGCCAGTTGTTCAGTGAATCCATTGCGCCCATTATACTTGGTTTCTATTAATTAGTCCATCTACCAGTCTCTGTTTTCTCTGCCAACTAGTTCATCATGAAACCCTAAAAATTGTGCACATTGGCAACATCGGTAGAACGCTCTTAGTGGATTCTTTTTAATCGTCGAAATTAAGTAGTCCCGTTCAAAAAACTTGGAGCGTTTCGAACATTGGAACCTGTTTGATATTGAATTAGAAGAAAATGGCCATCCTTCAATTGTTGACAACAAATTTTCCGGAAGAGAATACAAGTTGGAGGGATTCTCCTTGGTTTCATCCTGCATTCTTGATTCCTCCTTAATTTCGAGATAGTTAGTCAAATCCTCAAGAGTAACAGATTCTTTAGAATGCATCAAAGTCTTTTTAGTTTCTTTCCATGAAGGTGAGAGTCTGCTTATAATTGAAGAGATAACATAAGCCTCATCTATGTGGATCTTGTGTTGTTTAAAGTTGCTTAGTATATGTTGAATCTCATGAAATTGATCAACAACTTTCCTAGTCTCAACCATTTTAAAATTATTGAATTGGCTAACAAGAAAGTTCTTACTTGTGGCGTCTTTCGACATATGCTGAGCTTCGAGAATCTCCCAAAACTCTTTGGTGGATTCAACATTTTCATAGACATCAAAGAGAGGGTTCGTCATCCCGTCGAGAATGTGACCAACGCAAATGTATTTATCATTCTCCATCTTCAACCAACACCTTGTTTATTCCGGTGTCTCGTCGTCGCCCTCCAATAGAACCTCTTGAGTAAGCAGGTACACTACTTTGAGAGTGATCAGCATCAAATGCATCTTCTTTTGCCACCTCCAGAAATCGATCTCCTCGAACTTGTCCAACTTTTGGAAGTACTTGGTCATGTCTTTCAAAGAGTGAGAAATTGTGGCTAAGTCTTAAGATTGTTGGAAGCAAAGATGGGGTAACACGGTCACACACAAGATGATGGATCACTTGGGTAGCCAGGAGTCGAGGGTCAAAACCTGTCTCCCATTCACAAGACCTTGAATAGACCTAAGGGTAAAACCTAAAGGACAAAATCTCTCAAGAAACTCTTATGAAGTTGCTGTACTTCAACACCTTAGGAGTTGTGTTGAAGCTCTCTAGGAAGAATGAAGAATGGTTGTGGTGTGTTAGATGAATATAATTCATCCATTATTTAAAGTCTTTAGGAGTATTCAAATCTTACCAATCATAACACATGATTGAGGGGCATTATCCATGGAATTGAGACCATGATCAAGGGATTATCATTGACTAAGAGAATCAGTAAAGAATAATCCAAATGATATTTCCCATGTGTTAATAATCGAGGCTAAAATCAAGGAAATTCATATCTCTCACTGTCGGGCATCACCACGGGTCATGTTGAATCAATATAAACTGTGTTGATCACAGCACGACCTATGCCAGACTGGCACGGACCGTGTTTGCCTGTTCAGCCTTTAGATAAGCTATTGGACCCCACAACCCCTATCTAACTTGACATGGCCTCACAACAAAAACAAATGTATTACCAATAGATAAAATCTTTTACCAACATATGTTGAATCAATACGAACCGTGTTGATCACAACACGACACGTGCCAGTCTGACACAGACCATGTTTGCCTGTACAAGCTTTAGATAAGCTATTGACACCAGCACGACCCGTGTCTAACTTGGCATGGTCTATCACTACAAAGAAAGGTGCTTTCAGCCACACTTAAAATGGTCATTAGCCACACATTTAAGTGGAGCTATGACTATTCCCCACACATAGCTAAGTGTGCTTATTAAAACTATGGGGAAAATTTCGCCACACTTACTAAATGTGGTGAACGCTTCTGCTAGCCACACATATAAGAGAAGCAAACATGGTTGTAGACACCAGATTTTGTACCAATATACAAAAAATTACTTAGAGGTAGGGATGGAAGAAAAATCCGGAACCGGCACACCGAACCGGAAACCGGATAAAAAAAACTGGGAACGGGCAACACCGAACCGGTTTAAAAATCCGGTGCACCGCACCGGAAAAACCGGATACTAAACGGGGCGGTTCCGGTTTGGGATATTCAAACCGACGGGTAACCGGCACCGCACCGTTAATATAATTAAATACATATAATATATAAATTTTGGTTAAAAAAAATTCAACCCAAAAATTAATACAAAAATAATATAAATTAACTAGTTTAAAAAAAAAAAGAACATTAGATGTTAATGTATTATTGGGTTGGACTTTTTTTTATTAAATAGAGGTTTTTTTTTTTATTAAATAGAGATTTTTTGATGTTTGATAGAAATTTATGCGGTTCCGGTTCACCGGTGAAACCGCACCGTTAAAGCCGGTGCACCGGTTTTTAAAAACCGGGTGATTCGGTTCCGGTTCCGGTTTATGGATTTTGCGCACCGTTTCATCCGGTGCACCGCTTCGGCGCACCGAAACCGCACCGCACCGCACCGTTTCCACCCCTACTTAGAGGTACCTTAACTTTTGAAGAAACAATTTTTTGGTATCCTAATTTTTCAAAACTAATTTTGGGGTACCCTAACTTTTAGGATTAGAAATTACTAGGTGAATTTCCGGCGAAACTCAGATTGATTCAAATCATTTTCGTCCACGAAAACAAAGGGCATTTTCATCCACAAAAACACTTAATCAATTTCCCGCCTAAACTCACCGTTGAATTCAAATAATTGGCCGAAAATTCACCTAATTATTTCTAATTCTAAAAGTTAGGGTACCCCAAAATTAGTTTTTAAAAGTTGGGGTACCAGAAAAATATTTCACCAAAAGTTAGGGTACCCCTAAGTAATTTTTTGAGTATTTTATTGTAATTTCTGGCCCAAAATAAAATAGCTAGCTTGCAGAGTAAGGGCCCAAAAGAGACAGCCTAACCTTTTTTTCTTTTTAACTCACTCCTTCCATTTCGTTCTTTAAGCCAAAGGAAAATAGAAAAGCCTGGAGGCTTTTCTAGTTGACATTGGCCCATTTGTTTAAAAACCCAACAGTTGAGAATTGCGGACAAATGAGAAAAGCCTCCAGGCTTTTCTTGTTTGCTTTGACCCATTTCGCCCTCATTTTTAATTAATAAATCGAAATATTTCTTTTTTATTAGAAAAACCGCCCAATTTTCTGTTTTAATCCCAAATAATTAAATTTCGGTTGACATTATTCGGGTTAAAATTTCATATTTTAAGGCAAAAGCCAGGAGGCTTTTCTTTGAGAAATATTATTTTTGCATATTTAATTGTGAAAATATCCAAGGTTTCCCTTAGAAAGTCTGGAGGCTTCTCTCTTTAGGAAAATAATATCTTCAATCGTTTAATTGCGGAAAATCATATCATAATCTCAATTATTTTATTCTACGGAATGTTATGATTATTCTCGCAATCTTCATCTGCAATTCTCCACCTATAAATACAAGCCTCCCCTCTTTCATTTTTTTGGAACTTTGAATTCTATTGGCATATTGATACTAGCAGTATTCTCCCTCCCTCTCATAACCTTCACTTTTGCATGCTAATTGCTTAATCAGGTCACCTAACATTTTATTTTATTTTAATTTTTGTATTATCATTTAAACTTGAATAATCAATAATTGTACAATTTGTAATCATTTTTTTTAATGCATGACATAATAGGAACTTTGTGAAATTCTTACAAATTCCTTATTCTTTTATTTATTCGCTTAATTTGATTTTAGTAGAGTCTGTTTTCGAAAATGGGCGAGTCAGATAATTTTCCAATTATCGGACTCGTAACCTTACCCCCAAATCCAATTTCTGGATTTGTAGGCCGGAGTCATTTTTTTAAAAAGTTTGTTGTTCTTCTAAAAAGCAACTGGCGACTCTCTAAAACTTGGTTTGCATAATTTAATTTGATAGAGTTTTGATTATTCGTTCTTGTAATAATGATTTAAATCAAATGATAATATGCGAACAACAGGAAAATTTCGAGACAGACAGCAGAAAAGTCTCCTGGCTTCTCTTGCTGAATTGTCGATTTCCCGCCTTCTAGACCTGTTCAACAGTCGGGCCGGGTCAGTCGAGTCGGAAGTTTCTGACCCGCTAACCCGAACCCGACCCGACCCGACATTTGGGCCAAGTACCTCGGCCCGAGCCCTGATCCTATATGATTTTTTAATGATTTTTTTTTAATATATGATTTTTTAATATATAAGCCCTGACCCGACCACTATATAATATGAATTTTTTAATATACAAAAAACCTAAAATTACGCATTAAATTTACGTACTTAGTCGGGTCATCGGGTCAGGCCGGGCCGAGTCACAAAAAAATAAAACTTAATATATGATTTTTTTTTTTAAATTAATGCACTTAGTAGGGTCATCGGACCGGGTCGGGTCACGGACCCTTGGCCCGAGCCCGGCCTGACCATACTTCGGGGCCCCGCCTTTTTCGGGCCGGGCCGGGTCATCGTCTAAAATTGTGGCCTTGACCAGCACTTTTTGGAGCTGGGCGGGTGCCCGGCCCATTGAACAGGTCTACCGCCTTCTGAGCATATTGGGCCACTAGCCTGATACCTTGAAGGCTGCCTGGCTTTTGGTATCAGTTGATTGGACTGTTTTCCTCAAATCAAGTTTTTTTCTTCGTATTATTATTCTAATTTTGATCATAATTACTCGCTTGAATTATTGAAATTCTGGAATTGAATTTACAACTTCAAGTTTAATAAGAATTGTAGGTAATTTTAATCAATGTCCTTATTTAAGGATTAAGCAACCTTAAGTAGCACTTTGAAATAAATTTCCTGAACATGAATTTTTCGGGGTCTACATATTGGCGTTTCCACTGGGGACTTAAACTTAAAAAGAGGGTAAAACTTTAAAAAAATCGAATTTTCGTGAATTTATAAAAAAGGGAGGAATTAATTTATTTCACAGTTTTACTATTTTAGGCATATTGCATACCAGGCTACTCTCTGGCCTTTATGGCAGGGGAACACAAAAGTGTTGGTTTAGTGTTTAAACATAAGATTTATCCCGAGAGCGGGCAGTCACTACTTGTGTGATGCACTTACATCGCCAAACATTTGATCTCTCCTCTCACCCATGTTACACTCTAAGGCTTCCTCGAAGTCCAAAGAGAAACACTCCATGTATATGTGGTACCTATCTTTTCCCTAAACTTAGTAAATCCTAAACTTAGAGCCATGGTTAGGTTAACCCTTCATTTGTATGTTATGTGACTCCATGTATATGTTGTAATTAAATAAACAAAATAATAATAAAAGGAGTTAATAATATGCGTTGAGTTAGTATGTGAGGCCCATCATGGTTGGGTGTTGTTTTAGCCCGCGTAGGAATACGTGAATTATCTAGAGATTGGCCTGCGTTATTTGAAAGCCTCCTGGCTTTTCTACTAGCAAGGCCTAATTTTCCCCAATAATGGACCCAAACGACCCAGTTGGAAGGCCAAGGCCGCCCGACTTTTGGGTTTGGGCTAGCCTAATCCTTCCTCTTTGGGTCGTCTGTCTTCATTTTTTTTCTCCCAGGTTGCTCGCTATTGTTCTTATTCGATCCTTTACAATATCCCTTGAGTGAATGCTTATTGCATCTTTTATTTGGATTTGAGCCCGAAAGAAAAAGTAATGAGTATCATAGCTCGTGACTCGATCCAAGTAAGGACCCAATAGGTATTCATGTTGTTAGTCATCATTCTAGGTCCATATAGAGTTAGGTCATGCACTCCCAAATAAGTGGGTGAGTCATCCTTGGGTCGACATGTTGACATTGAGTGCATGTTTAGGGTCCATACAAGTCCATTAGGACATGCATGCATCAGGTAGTTAGTGTTAGAGTTATATTTTGAACTTTAACTAATTTCCATACAGGTAAGATAACAGATCCCCGTTGAGCCCGCATTCGCAACCCCCAATTAGGCTGGCTCATTCCGAATGCAGACTACGTCCTAACGCCGGTCTAAACTAGGGTTCACAAGTCAACCATGTCGAAAACTCCAGGCGATTAAACCCCTCCTCAGTTGGAGGACATCCCGGTCCATTATGTGTTTGCCCAACAACATCAAGAAGAGCTTTTGAAGTTGCAAGGCACCATGTTCATGGAAAATTATAAGCAGAACCAATCTCTCGAACGAAGGCTCGCGGAGCAAGAAAAGAAAATTAAGGAAATCATCGATGCCAGGTTTGATCAAAACTAAATGGTGATGGATGGAATACTCGAAGCTCTTGGAAAAACTGGCAAAAAGATAGGTCTGGATGTTGAAGAAGAAGTGGGTGAAGGGAACCAAAATGACAAAGAAATAACCTTCAACGGAGGACCCTTCAGCACCAACTCCGAGCCTGAACAGGGCCCACCAATTTCTAATGCCATCTCCACCAACTCAAAAATCACCAACGACCCACGATTCAAGGCGTTAGAGGCCCAAGTGGATAGTATGAACAAAATTATCCGCTCAATGCCTGAGTTAACATCCAAGATTATAAACGTCCCAGTTCCTACCAAACTACCCATCAGTGTGCCCGACAAGGTGGAAATCCCAAATATCAAGTTCAGACCTTCTGAAAACCCTATTTATCATGTAAAGGAGTTCACCCACCTAGCTGCTCTAGGCCACATTGGTGTGAAGCTCTATACCATTACTTTCCCCTCCACTCTCGAGGGAGAAGCTAAGAAATGGTACCACGGACTACCAGCCGAAGTTCAAGAAGATTGGGACCAGTTGCTGAAAGCCTTCCTTCAACATTACGGTCCACTCCTGAAAAAAGAAGCAACTCTAGAAGACCTGACCTCCATGAAACAAGGGGATGATGAACCATTCCTAGATTACTATGCCAAATGGCACAACACTCTATCGAAAATACCTAATTCCATCGACCCTAAGATGAAACTCATCACTTTCAAAAAGAGTCTTAAGGACAGTCTTGTTCGCCAACTCGAATGCCACGTCGTACCTAGCTTCGAGTACTTAAAGGAAATCTCTACTCAACTTGAGGGTATAGAGAAGAGAAAGGTTGCCAACCAAGGCTGGAAAGGGTCTAGCTTCAACAGGAGGGCCACTGGTTCACCCAACAACCCACCTAAGGACGTTGAAACTCATGTCATCAAGAAATATGAAACTTACACCTCGTACACCCCACTCGATCTCCCGTATGCCTAGGGTCTTGAAAGGCTCGTCAAGAAGGGAATCATCGAGTTGCCCCCACCAAGAAGGGAGCCAGAAGACAAGCCAAAGGAATGGAACGCTGCCCTATTTTGCAATTATCATCGATGCCGAGGGCACGACACTGAAAATTGTTTTACCCTTAAGAATAGGATCGAAGACATGATCCGAGCTGGAACGCTACCCTTATCTAAGGCGGCCCAAAAATCTAACAATAAGGACAATCTTCCAATTCATGTTATATACTTTGGGGAAGAATCCTTCGATCCCTCGGGACTCATCATGGAGGCAGGGTCGGGCCAACCCATTAAGGAAGCACTCCTTCCTTTTGGAAAGTTTGTCCTCGAATACTGAAGAAGAACCAACAACGTAAAACCATGGAATAGCTAGGTCGTCATCTCTTGAGTAGTTACCTAAAGCTTTTTACTTCTCAAGTCAGTTATGGTTGAGTCAGCCCTTGATGTACGTGTCTTTTGAAATGCAATAAGATGAGTTTACTGCATTTTGATTCTTGCACTCCATAGCTGTCGAATAAAAAGAGAATCTCGTGCTTGCACTCTAAATTCAAGTTGAAAAGCTCCTTTGTCCATTCACTAACGTTGAAATCCAAGTCCGACACATCCATTTGTCGCCCTTCTATACTCTTCCACGCATCATACGAATCCAGGGTTAAAAATAAAATAAAAAAAATAAAAAAAAGAGAGAGAAAGATAAAAAGATAAAAAAAAATAAAAAAGAGAGAAGTCAGCTCGTGCTTTTATCAAGCAGGCTGGGCAAAAGGAGAGAAGACCAAAATCATCAGTGAACATATCTAAGCTCCGAGATCTGCAACTTGAATAGAATGTGCCTGGGACAGGGGGCTACCAACTCACCGTCCATATCGCTATCCATATCACCCATTACCTTCTGCTTACCCTACTTGCCACCTACACATCATCATCAATCTTCCCCTTAACCAAATCATTCAACTTTACATCCCTTAGCCTTTACCAACCCGGTCGTTCTTCTTATCACCATCCCCGACCTACCCCCGAACCTTAAAGTGTGTGTGACAAGCATTAGAAAGAAAGGGAATACAAGTTGGAGAAGGAACAAGAAAAATAGAAGAGAAAAGAATAAAAAAAGAAAAAAGAAAGAAAAAAGAAAGAAAGAAGAAAAAACACAAAAGAGAGAAAAAGAAGAGGAAGCAGCAAGTCGAAGGCAGAATTGTCGGTTTATAGTCACAAACACACTCTTCGAGCCCCTCAAACCTGCTAATTCGAGCCCATGAACCCTCATATCCAATTGTTTGAACCTCCATACACCTCCTTGTATCTCAAGCCTTTATCCACCTAGCCAAATCACACTTCCATCTCAAACTTTGTTGCATCCTTAAGCCTTTACATATATTCCTTTTGTACCTTTAATCCCGTCTCACCAAGCCCTCCTCGAGGCACCAATCCTCTAAAGTTGCACCTTATGAACTACGACTGACCCGATTCCAGATCGGATACGTAGGAGAACCTCTTTGAGGCCCGACCACTGTAATTCACTTAAAAGAGTGTCTATTACCTAAAATTTAGTCTTAGAGAAAAAATAAGAGAGGCTAGCTTGGAATCCCAAGCAAGGCAAAAGGAGAGTGAGTGAGCCAGGGAGGCTAGCCTAAAAACCTGTTAGGGCAGGCTAGGCAAAAGGAAAGTGAGAGAATAAGACAGGCTAGCTTGAAAACCCGTTAGGGCAAGCTAGGCAAAAGGAGAGCAAACCCTGGATTCTGAAGTTCTTTTTTCACCATCACAAATCTCCCACCGTCTTTCTGTCAAACTTGGATCACCTCCACATCCAAATAACTATCATACCACTCATCAAGAGACAGTCCTTTCAACCATCTCTGAGACATGTTCATCTCTCAACTATCTCCTTTACCACCTTTATAGGTCATCTTTTTATCCCTTTGTGGACATTTTTCCTCGCCGTTCGGGCTACCGAACATCCACGTTAGGATTGGGGGTGTGATCCGGTGATTTATGCTGGGGTTTAACCTTTGAAAACTCTTTAAGGAAATCTATCATATATTTCATGAATAATATTTTGTAAAATTACTTTCCCTTTACTTATGCATTTTATGAGTCCTTGAATTAAACCTTTAAGAGTGAACATCCACTTGTTCCAAACTCTTCTAAATTTGACCCAATTTGCTCATTTAAATGTTAGCTCGGAAGAAAGCAATTTATGCAAACATTATTTAGAAATATAAGAAAGAAAAACCCTAAAGTTGCATCGATACATTGTAAAACCATGTTAACCATAGTTTATACAATCCTCGATATATTTTAGTTCGAAATGGGAGTCGCCACCCGACATTTTAAGGGAAAAGCAAAGACAAAACCAAAAGTAAAATGAAGAAAGACTCTGCCTGCGAAACCCAAGAATGGATCCGGGGGTAAGGCTACGAACTCGAAAGTAAACTTTAAGAGTTCACCTCTCACAAAAGGAAAGACTCTACTAAAAGTTTAAAATGTGCTTTTGATAAAGTTTGGAAGTGAAATGAATGAATACTTTATAGAATTATTTCATTGAATCGTGCAACAATAATGATACAAAATAAAGAAGTACACACAATTATTTACAAGGAAAAAGAAAACAACTTAAAGCTTACATTGTAACCTCGTTGGAGTGAGCCTTGCCTAGCCTTTAGATGCTTGAAGAATCCTCCTTGAAGCCTTTAGAAACCTCCTCTCCAAGTGCGAAAGGGATGATAGAAAAAGGTAGTGAAAGGATGATAAGAAAAGGGTGATAAGAGGGGAATAATAAGGCTCTTTTTGTGGTTTTAGATGTGTTTAGGCTAGGGTTTTTTGTGGAGTTTAGGATGAATAAGAATAGGATATGTGTTTAGGATTTTTGTGATGGAAAGAGTAGGAGGATAATGGTGGTAAGAAAGATGATAGAATAGGATGATATGAGAGATGAATATGAAAGTATAAGAAGTGGAGATTAGGAGAGATTAGAGAGATGGATGATAAGAGAATTGAGAGTGAATGAGATGAAGTGAGGATTGAGATGTGAGGGAGAAAGGATGATTTGATGAGTGAGTTTAGCTTCAAGAGAGGAGGTATTTATAGTAGAATGAGAGAGTTAAGATACATATGCATGCATGCACACACATAGTAATCTCGGGCTAAGCACAAAACACTACGCCAAGGGGGAGGAACCCATCTCGTCCATGCATGCATGGACGGTGGAGAGTGAAGATAGTTTCCCTATGGAAGCTTCCATTCACATTGGACGGTAAGTGCATATGTTTATTTTAGCTTTTGAGAGTGTTTTTTTAGTGTTCTTGTGAGGATTCGATCTCGCGACCTCTAGCATTTGATCTTAAGGCTTGCATGGCTTGGATTCCGTTATTTTCTAATTCCTAATTTTCTAACTAAAAATACATAAGAAAGAAATAATAAAAATTACATTTAAAAGTATATAAAGTATATGCTAACATCCGGTGTCTAGCTTATCGACCGGATCCTTCTTCTTTATTTCTGCTTCGTTTTAATATAGGAATGCTATATATTTGTGTGCCAAATTCCGGTGTCTATAGAGAGCCTCCACTTTGATTGAGACCGAGGATAGGACGAAGATCAAAGTAGACTTGATTTGATCGACACCGGTTGGGATATGACTTTGGAATGCAAAGCCTAGAGATAGGACTTTGGAGTGCAAAGCCTGTGGTGATGCCTGGAAGCTGAGTCCTGCATCGCGGTTGTGGGCAGCATGCACCTTTGTCGGGGATGATCTCAAGCAAGTATGATGCTCTACTTGACTGTTGATGAGTTTTGCGTATCGTGCACTGATCTCAAGCGAGAATGACAACCTACTTGAAGTAATCTTGGACATCTGATGACATCCTACTCGAAATGATCTCGGGTGCTGAAGGCGTCCTACATGAAGGTGTGGGCTGACACTTGAAAGCAAAGTCCTGTGTCGCGGTTGGCGAACTTGCGCCGATAGGTGATCTCAGGCGAGAATGACGCCTTACTTGTTGGAGAGATTTCATCGGACGCGATGCCGATGGCTCTTAGGGTTTGATGTTGATTTTCTAGTCTTTCCCAGTGTCGTTCCAGTCTTTCCTGGTGTCAGTTCCAGTCTTTCCCGGTGTCGATGTTGATGATTGTTAGCATGTTCAATGCTTAGGGACTTCACCGATCGCGATGTCGATGGCCCTGGGGGTTGAGACTTCACCGAAACTCTGCCGGTGGCTAGGATTGACACTGCATCGAAACTCTGCCGATGGCCCTGGTTATCGAGACTTCACCGAAACTCTACCGATGGCTCTGATGCTGATGGGGACTTATGCTGATTGGCGACCTTGTTTTTGGTCTTTTTGATGATGATGATGATAGCGGTGACAAATTGGATGCGAGACCAGATGCCGAGACTAACCAGATGTAAGGCCGGAAGCCGCCGATGATGATCATGATGATAGTGGTGATGATGATGATGATGATGGTGATGACAAACTGGACGGGAGGCCAGATGCCAGACTAACCAGACGCGAGGCTGGAAGCCGACCAACCAGACGCAACGCTGGAGGCCAAAGGGACTGCACCGAATTTCTGCCGATGGCCCTGATGTTGAGACTTCACCGATCTCAATGCCGGTGCCTCTGTTGCCGATAGGCACTTATGCCGATTGGCTACCCCGTTTTTGGCCTTTTCTGATGATGATGGCATTTTTTATGCCGATGAGACTTCACTATACGCGATGCCAGTGGCTCTTATTCCTGAGATCTCGTCGAAGCTGATGTTGACGACTCTTATTGCTGAGATTGCACTGATCTCTGCCGATGGCTTTGATTTTAATTTTCAGTGGCAATTCAATGCCTGGAGACTTCATCAATCGTGATGTCAATGGCTCTTATTTTACTCAGATTATGTCAACATCATCATTGGGAAAATGCTCTTATTTAGAGACTTGATGCTCTATTCTTGAGAAGACCACTCCTTCTTATTGGGCAGACTTAGCCGTGCTCCTCCTTGAAGGTTCCTTCTTTCCCTAGGCCAGCTGGGCACTAGAGAGAAGAGAGGAATCCTTGCATTCACTCGGGCCCTTAGCAACAAGCATGGAGAAAAGACAAAGCTCCTTCTTTCCCTAGGCCGGCTGGACACTAGAGAGAAGAGAGGAATCTTTGCATTCACTCTAGCTTTTGCAGGCCATGCAGGAGACCAACTTGCTTTCAATTATTGTAGATAGCCCCGAGGCTGATCAGACTTGAGCCTAGGCAAATGAGGGCGTGACATGTGGCTTTGTGAATCGAACTCTTGTGATCATAAATTGGAGCTTCTTCTTGGCCTTCTTCTTGTTTTTTGGATTTTCTTCTTTTTTGTATTCTTGGCTTTTATTGAGAAGTGATGGCTTCTTCCGCTCTTATTCCTCGGTAAGCTTAATTTATAGCATGTTGTAGTTGAAACGACTTGCATGCTACTGCTTGTTTCAGCACTTTAAGTTGAATTCAAAGTAAATGATACTTCAAATTTTGCTTTAAGCGCATAGACGCCTACATCTTCTTTGCTCATGGTTGCATGAGTTTGGAATTCCACTGGGGGAACATGGATTCTTGAATTTCGCCCGATCACCGATCCGCAATACTCATTTGTGAAGATTCCAACCTTCGTGTTGGATAGGTGCCATTCGTGTCTGGCGGATGAAGATGAATTTTGTCCTTCATGTCGGACAATCGCCATTCGTGTCTGGCGGATGAAAATGAATTTTGTCCTTCGTGTCAGACAATCGTCATTCGTGTCTGGCGGATGATGAAGATTTTGTCCTTCGTGTCGGACAATCGATTTATGACTTGATTGGATGCTAGCTTAACTTGCTAGAGTTGGATTAGAGGTTGCTCTAATCTTGCTCTTAGTGATAAGAAATCATGTTGACCGGTCTGAATGAGATGGTCTACGGGCTTAACCAGCCCCCAATGTTGCGTTCTGGAGCAGCGATGTGACGCTTCTTTGCTCTTTTTTTTATTTTTTATTTTTTTCAAACGGATGCAGGTATGCATGCAACTGGTGTACTAGATTCATGAACAAACAATACAAACAATGCAAAATTTTTTGTTACACAAATATTTATGCACTTAGGCACTTATACATGACTGTGGGCTTTATGCATGATAAACCAACTCAATGTGACTCTGACATGACTGATTGACGTAATGCAAACCTATGATGCTTAGACAGGACACACACATGATGCTTTATGCTTCTATATATGCAACTTTATATGCAGGTAACCCCCTAACTCTTTATTTAAACAATGACTCTCTAGGACAATGCATTTCTAAGACAACATTTTTCTAGGACAACGACTCTCTAGGACAATGCTTTCCTAGGATAATGTTTTTCTAGGACAGTGGATTCCTAAGATAATGTTTTTTAATACTTTTCTAAGGCAATAACTCTCTAAGGGTCAAGGCCACACGTGGGAAATTTCAGGAAAATTCAAGATGATGAACATTTCAGTCCAGGGGACAGAGAATAATGGCGGAGGCGCTAGGCCTGAAGGATGTGCTTCTTGGATGCTCACGTAGATGTCCTCTATTGCTCGCAGATCTATGCTGACATACGACAAGCCCTAGGTTTGGCGTAGACCCTAGATGATAATGTTCTGCTCCAGGAGGACATATTAGGGGTTTGCAAGCCCCCAGCTTAATGTAGACTCTGGATGACTTTGTCCTTATTTGGAGAGCACCTTAGAGATTTGCAAGCCCCCATTTCGTGAAGACTGATGATATGATGCACGGAGACCATGGAATAGAAGGAGGCATTGCTTCCTATGGTGTAGTGATGGAAGTCGGTATGTCCTTAGTTGTGAGTCTCAATCTCTCCTTTTACCTAAGTTGCCCAAAAGGTTTTCAAGTTAGCCTCTCTTCTTTCTTTTTTTTTCTTTTTTTTCTTTTTTTCTTTTCTTTTCTTTCCTTTTTTTTCTTTTCTTTTTTTCTCCCTTTTTTCTTCTTCTTTTTTTTTTTCTCTTTTTTTTCTTTTACTTTCTTTTTCTTTTTTTTTTCTTTTTTTCTTTCGAGACCACTATTAGGACACCAATGAGAATGAAGAGCCAGGACCTTGTAGAATAGGGAGTAGGTGTCCCTCTTAGAAGTTATCTCCGCGAAATGTCTTGAACGATGGTCACAAAGGTAGCGCGAGCCCCCAGTTTAGAGTAGCTTATCTCCGAGTTTGTTCATGATTGCATATGTCGCCAGTTAGCCGCTGATCTGATGTGGATGGCTTTTGTTCTTGTTGAGAAGTTAGCCGCACTCAGGTATGATGAGAGTGGGCATTAAGAACATAACCTCATACTTGCATAATGACTGAGCTGAAAAGTTCTCAACGGGTGAGGTGAGATGAAAAGGCTAAAAAGGTTGGTTAGAAAGTTTAGGTGAAAGGGATTATGGGAGAGGTATTATTAATGAATGGGATGTGGAGACACTTAAGAATGAACGTGCCTTAAAAAGGAAGGAGAGATGGTCTCTTGGGAAAAGGTTGGAATATGGGGATAAAGAGACACTTGAGGATGATGGTGTCTTGAAAGGGTGAAGAGATGGTCAAATGGGGTAGACATCATCTCTTGGGAAAAGGATGGGACATGGGTGACGGAATGATGTTCAAGTCTGACAAAAGGAAAATGGAAAATGAAGGGTTAATGATGGTGACAGAAATCCAGGGTTTCCTCTCCTTTTGCCTAGCCCGCCCAAGTGGGTTTTCGGACTAGCTTTTATTCTCTCTCTTTTTTTTTTTATTCACTCAAAGACCAGTTTATTCGACAACGAATACCCCCTAAAGTGAAAAGTATCGGGTTGGGCCTCGAAGAGGTTTTCCTACGTATCCAAGGTGCAATCAGGCCAGTCATATTTCTTTAAGTGCAACTTTGATGGGTAGTGCCTCGAGGAAGGCATAATGACTCGAAAGGTGGTTATGAAGGCTTGAAGGGTACATATATGGGTAATGGATGGTCATTCAAAGGTGGGGAAGATTATTGAAGGTTGAAAGGTTTGATGAGATGTATGGATGATGAGGTGAAGGTTTGAGATGAGAAAGGTTTAGGGGATTTTTCTGGTGTGCATGACTCTTATTTCCGCCTTCTAATTTTCTTATTCTCCCCTCCTTTCTGCTTTGTTGTTTCTTTCCCTCTTTTTTCTTTTTGCTTCCACCTTTTTTTTTACCCACTTTTTGTTATCTCCCTCTATGCTTTTCGCTGCCCCTCTCAACTTTTCTTTTTTTCTTTTGAATCTCTTTTCTCGAACTCCTTCATGGGTTGTCTCCTGTTCTCCATTGGCCATAACACACCTTTTGGGGTTGGTTTAATGGATGAAAGGGTTTTGAAAAGGTTGAGATTTAATGGAAAAGGCTAGAAGTGTAAATGATAGGTAGTAAGTGGTAGGTCGAGATTGGATGAAAAGACGAGGGTAATGTGGTAAG
This sequence comes from Portulaca oleracea, assembly GCA_029582165.1. Taxonomy (NCBI): domain Eukaryota; kingdom Viridiplantae; phylum Streptophyta; class Magnoliopsida; order Caryophyllales; family Portulacaceae; genus Portulaca; species Portulaca oleracea. The sequence continues at coordinate 13,567,707 of CM055892.1, forward strand.
TGAAATGAAGGCTGGGCGGAAGCCCCCTGTCCTCGGCACATTTGGTTAAGCTGCGGATTTCTGATGAGGAGTATTCACTTTAGAGAGGTTATCGAACTTGGTCTTTCCTGAAAACACTATCTCCTTTTGCTCAGCTTGCTGGATGGGAATGCAGGCTGACTTCTCCCATCAATTTTATTCTCTCCTTTTGCCCGATTTGCCTCAATGAGGTTTTCAAACCGGCCACTCTATAGTTTTTCACTCGTTTTTTTTTAATTCTATTTTTTTTAATCTCTCTCTTTATCTCTCTAACCCTGGATTTAAGAAAATAAAGGATGGGAACAAAGTGTAAGAAAAAAAGGAAGGATAAGAGAAGGTGAGTTTGCCAAACTTGGTTTGTAAGGATGGTGAATGGACGAAAGAACTTTTCAACTCAAATCAGAAGCACAAGCACAAAATTCTATTTTAACAAATAGCAACAAGAGCAATTGAACTCAAGGAATGAATTAAGAACTGACTCTCAACTTCTAACAGACTCTAGAAGTGAATGTTGGACAATCAGGAACGTAGCTAACTCTAAAGCTCCCTTGATGATGTGCTCTCCCTGTCTTCGTGTAGGGAATCCATGCTCTATCTGGCCCTTTGTGCTGCTTTTGGTAGAAGCAGTTTTCCCTGAATGGATCATGTCCTCAATCTTATTCTTCAAAGTCCAACAATTCTATGTGTCATGTCCCCGATCTATTGTAATTGCAGAATTTCACGTCATCCCAAAATTTCCTTTATTGTTGGCTCAGGCCTTGACCTTGACTTGGCACTAGGCAAATGAAGAAAAACTCATCCTAATGCATGTATGACCTAAATGACCTATATGGGATTTCCTAAAAAATGAAAGATGCTTATATGCCGACTCGAGAGAGACTCACCCAGGACATGGGTTTGACTATGCTAATTGACCTACATGGGACTTCCTAGGATGCAAGACTTCTTTGTGCAGGACTTCTATATGCCGATTCAAGAAAAAGTCTTAGCACGACATGGGTCTGCATGTCCTAAAATCTACATGAGACTTCCTAAAATGCAAATGCCTACATGCTGACCCTTAAAGACTAACCTATGACATGGACCTACATTAGACTTCCTAAAGAATGAGAGACACTCGCATGATATGCCAACATGAGAAAAGACTCACCCATGACATGGGTTTAAACTGGACTTCTAAAGAATGAAAGGTATTTACATGGTGACCGACTGACTCTAGACAAAGACCTGCCTACGAGAATTCCTAAAGAATGAGAGACAATTACATAGGACTCGAGAAAAGGACCCACCCGTGACACGGGTTTACAATTGACAACCTAAAAATGAGAGACACGTTGACTCAAGAAAAGACTCCCACACACATGTTGACTCAAATAGAGACTCACCCATGACCTAGGTTTAAATCAAACTTCCTAAAAATAAAAGGCACGCGTTTGCTGACTCCAAACGATGACTCTGAAATAAAGACACTTACACACAGACTCTAAAACAAAGACTCACTCATGACTTGGGTTCATATGCCCTACAAAACTTCATGAGACCTCCTATGTAAGACACTTACATGCAGATGCTAACACAAAGACTCATCCTAGACCTTATATGGAACTTTCTAAAGAAAAAGACGCTCATATCCTGACTCTTAAAATAAAAACTCACTTGTGCCCTAGACTCTATATGAAACATTCTAAAGATACCGACAAACATTTACATCTTGACTCTAAACAAAAACTCACTCATGACTTGGGTTTACAATGAACTTTCTAAAAAAAAGACAAACACACAGCGACTTGAAAGAAGAACTTACCTATGACTTAGACCCTATATGAGATTTTTTAAGAAATGAAGACACTTACCTGCTGACTCAAGAAATGACCTAACGACCTAACGACCCACTTATGATTTCCAGGACCTAAACCCTATATGCGGCTTCTTAAAGAATGAAAGACATTTACACACAGACTCTAAAACAAAGGCTTACCCATAACCTGGGTTTACTAGACCATACATGATATCTCCTAGCGTGCAAGACACCTATATACTGACTCAGGAAACAACTCAGCTGTGATACTGGTTCGCCGGTCCTAACCTCTATGAGACGTCCTAAAGAATGAAAGACACTTATTTACTGACTTAGGAACGCCTAACCTCTATGACTCTGAGACAAACAACTCTTTTTTACAACAAGAGCATTATAAAGGGCCGGATAAAGTCAAACATAGCGAGTCGACATAAGTTGGAAAGCACAAATGAGTGTTTCTCAATTCAGATGGGCTCAAACCACAAGCCGACCGTTTTAAGGAGAATCCGTCACTTGCACTAACAAACTTTTGTTAACTCAAGCTAAGCTGGCTATTACGCGGACTAGAATAATGCTCGATGAACTGACAACCTGACTTCTAGACTTCTATTTACACACTTTTTTTATCTAAGACTCGACATACTTATTTATTTACACTCATGGAAAGTGGATGTTGTAAAGGACTCAATAAAGCCATAAAAAAGGTGAGTTAAAACAGACTTATAAACTCAATTATTAAATCCAACATGGATGGGCTTACCAACGGGCCGGCCATGGACTTTGTTTCAAACTTAATAATAAAATTTATAAATTTATTTTCTCTAACCTTGAGACTATTATGCGGGCTAGAACAACACACACTGACTTTGTTTTATTATTAATCATTTTCTTTGGACCCAAAATAAGAGAATACTGAAAAGGGGCGAATAAAACCATCAAAGGTGAGTTAAAATGAATCGATAATCAAGGCTAATTAACCTTTAAAACGAATTGCCCTCACAACCAGGTTGGTCATAAAATTTTGAGGTTAATTAATCGAGTTTATAAATTCATTTCTTTCGAACCCAATTATTATTACGCGGACGAAAACAGTATCTCAAAATTAGTTCCGACTTCAACGAAGACGTAGCAAACACAAACACAAACACAAACACATATTTACACTTAACAAAGACTCAAAACACGTGTTAACAAAAACCTAACAAAGACTCAAACACGTATTTACACTTAATAAAGACTCAAAACACGTATTAACAGAAACCTATCAAACACGTATTTGCACTTAACAAAGACTCAAAATGCGTATTAACAAAAATCTAAGAAAGACTCAAATACATATCAACAAAAACCTAAAAAATACGTATTTGCACTTAACAAAGACTCAAAACGCGTGTTAACAAAAATCTAAGAAAGACTTAAACACGTATTAACAAAAACCTAAGAAAGACTCAAAGCATGTGTTAACAAAACCCTAACAAAGACTTAAACACGTAGCAAAGTCTCGACAAACTCGAACACCTAATACAAACTCGACAAACTCAAACTCCTGGCACACGAAACACATACACATGCACATACACATGCACATGCACATGCACATACACATACACAAACATATACACATGCACAAACACATGCACATACATATGCACAAACACATACACATGCACATACACATACGCATGCACAAACACATGCACATGCACAAACACAGGCACACACACAGGCACATACACATGCACATACACATACGCAGGCATAAACACATGCACATCCACAAACACAGGCACACACAGGCACATACACATGCACAGACACAGGCACAAACACATGCACAGACACATACACAGGTACGAACACATAGACTACAACGCACTTTACCTAACTTACGGACTTAACTCTATATGGACCCTAAGGACAACATATCATTATAAAGGACCGAATAAAGCCTGGTATGACGAGTCGGGACTAAATAAGGAATCACGAGTCAGTGTCTCTCAATTCGGATGGGCCCCTTCCACAAGCCGACCGTTTTAAGGAGAATCCGTAACTCGGGGAGTTTATCAGTCCAACTCAAGCCATACCGACTATTACACGGGCTAGAATAATGATCGACAGGACGGACAATCCGACACTTTTCTATACATTTTTTATGTTATTTGTTTAGGAAAGCGGATATCGTAAAGGACTGGATAAAACCAACAATAGGCGACTTGTAATTAGTTTATGGACTTAATTTCCAAATCCAATATGGTTGGGCCTAACCACGGGCGAGCCATAAATATGATGGATTCAATAATTAATTCAATAAATTAATTTACTCGAGGCCGGTGATTATTATGCAGTCAAAAACTTTATCCACTAACTTTGTTTGATTTATTAGTTAGATTTCTTAGACCTAAGGACAACCAATCATTACCATAGGCCGAATAAAGTCAAGCATGGCGAATCAAGCCTAAGTCAAGGAGCACAAATTAGTGTTTCTCAATTCGGTTGGGCCCCATCCACAGGCTGACCGTTTTAAGGAGAATCCGTAATTTGGGCTACTGACTTAGACTTAATTCGAGCCATTTTGACTTCCATGCGAACTAAAATAACGATTAACAGGACCGAGGACCCTTCTTTCTACTCCGTTTTTTTATTTATTTAATTACCGGAAAGCAGGTATCATAAAGGACTGAATAAAACCAACAACGGGCAAGTTATAATTGATTTATGGACTTAATTATCAAATCTGATATAGTTGGGCCTAACCGCGGGCCGGCCATAAGTGTGACAGATTCGATAATTAACTCGATAAATTAATTTACTCTAGCCCGGTGATTATTACGTAGCCTAAGACCTTACCCACTAACTTTGTTTCAACTTTAATCAGGTTTATTGGACCTTCGTTTAAGAAAATGTCGTAAAGGGCCATATAGAATCATCAAAAGGCGAGTTGAGTTTACTTTATGAACCAAGAGGATCAACCTTTATAGATAAATGGGCCCAACCACTGGGTTAACCATAGGCTAATTAACTTAGTTGGTAAACATGACTCTTCTCAGCCCAATGACTATTATACGGACTAGAACAACACTCCTAAACTTGGGTCGACACTTTACAACGAATTTAAACAAATAGCACATAGCATACATATGAACAAAAGGGGTATCCTAGACCAAGGCTCTATGTACAAAAGGGTTTATTGGCTGGATAAGGCTTAGCGGCTCATGTACTCACCCCGGTGCATTCAAAGGCAACTCGAATGTGTGGGGTGTTGCTCTTGGAGGCTCGTGTGGAGACCTCGTAGAGTGATGCATGAGTGGATGTGGTGACCAAGGCTCTCTCGGTGTAAGTGCACCAATTGAGTATGGTCGGTCCGGCATCCCATGGGTTGATTTGTGGTTTAAAGAGAAAAAGCCTAATACCGCCGATTTATGTGCTCCTACGACATATTGCATGTCAAGGGAGTGCCCCGGTATATGCAATGTATTATGCCTAAAAAGAATGAATTAATAATGCAAAGTAAAATTCATTTTCCTTCCAAAAGATTTAAAGCACACAAACTTTTTTCAAGTTTTACCCACTTTAGAAAAACTCCCCAGTGGAGTTGCCAAAAATCCTGTGGACATGTTTCCTCGCCATTCGGGCTTCCGAACGTCCACGTTAGGATTGGGGGTGTGATTCGGTGATTTATGTTGGGGTTTAACCTTTGAAAACTCTTTAAGGAAATCTATCATATATTTCATGAATAATATTTTGTAAAATTACTTTCCCTTTATTTATGCATTTTATGAGTCCTTGAATTAAACCTTTAAGAGTGAACATCCACTTGTTCCAAACTCTTCTAAATTTAACCCAATTTGCTCATTTAAATGTTAGGCTCGGAAGAAAGCAATTTATGCAAACATTATTTAGAAATATAAGAAAGAAAAACCCTAAAGTTGCATCGATACATTGTAAAACCATGTTAACCATAGTTTATACAATCCTCGATATATTTTAGTTCGAAATGGGAGTCGCCACCCGACATTTTAAGGGAAAAGCAAAGACAAAACCAAAAGTAAAATGAAGAAAGACTCTGCCTGCGAAACCCAAGAATGGATCCGGGGGTAAGGCTACGAACTCGAAAGTAAACTTTAAGAGTTCACCTCTCACAAAAGGAAAGACTCTACTAAAAGTTTAAAATGTGCTTTTGATAAAGTTTGGAAGTGAAATGAATGAATACTTTATAGAATTATTTCATTGAATCGTGCAACAATAATGATACAAAATAAAGAAGTACACACAATTATTTACAAGGAAAAAGAAAACAACTTAAAGCTTACATTGTAACCTCGTTGGAGTGAGCCTTGCCTAGCCTTTAGATGCTTGAAGAATCCTCCTTGAAGCCTTTAGAAACCTCCTCTCCAAGTGCGAAAGGGATGATAGAAAAAGGTAGTGAAAGGATGATAAGAAAAGGGTGATAAGAGGGGAATAATAAGGCTCTTTTTGTGGTTTTAGATGTGTTTAGGCTAGGGTTTTTTGTGGAGTTTAGGATGAATAAGAATAGGATATGTGTTTAGGATTTTTGTGATGGAAAGAGTAGGAGGATAATGGTGGTAAGAAAGATGATAGAATAGGATGATATGAGAGATGAATATGAAAGTATAAGAAGTGGAGATTAGGAGAGATTAGAGAGATGGATGATAAGAGAATTGAGAGTGAATGAGATGAAGTGAGGATTGAGATGTGAGGGAGAAAGGATGATTTGATGAGTGAGTTTAGCTTCAAGAGAGGAGGTATTTATAGTAGAATGAGAGAGTGAAGATACATATGCATGCATGCACACACATAGTAATCTCCGGCTAAGCACAAAACACTAAGGTAGTAGGGGGTGAATTTGGAGTGGACGGCAGCACATGGTCAATTGACCACGTGTGGTTGGTGTGTGTAGGCCGGTCGACCACTACGCCAAGGGGGAGGAACCCATCTCGTCCATGCATGTGTGAAGATAGTTTGCCTAGGGAAGCTGTCGTTCACACTGGATGGTAAGTGCATGTGTTTATTTTAGCTTTTGAGAGTGTTTTTTGAGTGTTCTTGTGAGGATTCGATCTCGCGACCTCTGGCATTTGATCTAAAGGCTTCCATGGCTTGGCTTCCCTTATTTTCTAATTCCTAATTTTCTAACTAAAAATACATAAGAAAGAAATAATAAAAATTTACATTTAAACGTATATAAAATCTATGCTAACATCCGGTGTCTTGCTTATCGACCAGCTTCTTCTTCTTTATTTTTGCTTCGTTTTTATATAGGAATGCTATATATCTGTGTGCCAAATTCTGATGTCTACACCCTTACACCACGAATTCCTTCTATTCATGAAATTGTCCCTACTAGAGCCTCTCAAACCATCACCTTCTTTATGACCACTCTTTTACCTAACCAAACGACTCATCAAACTTACCCTTTTAACGAACCTCCTTTCGGACCTTTTCATACTCTTCAATCCTTCCAGAGCTTTTCAACTTGGTTTTGAGTGCAAGTGCTAGACTCCCTATTTGATTGAGGGCAAACAGGAGCCACACTTATGGTCATGATGCAACTCAAGGAGGCCAGCCGTCTGACTATTGCAACTGGAGTATCTACATAACTGGGGGCTCACCATGACCTCCACGCCATCTTCAAGGAGATCAAAGTAGCATCCCAATATGCTTTTAAAACAAGAAGGATACCCATTGTAGTCCCTCAAAGGTCTTCTATTTTCTGAGCATACGCCCAACTGGGGGCTCGCCACATCCGAAAAGCAATTAAACCTGCATTTAACACACCAGGAAGTATTCTTGCTTAGGGTGATTACTTTATTCATTCAGAGGTCACACCAAACGAGGGGATTGTCACTCCTCGACACGATTTTAGCAGCAAACAACTCAGCATCCTCTTCATGCTCATCCCCATCCCACTAATTTGAGAGAACGAGAAGACAAGACGAGTCATTCATGGAAATGCCTTTATCATCAAGCCTTGTTATAAGCTTCTCATATCCTGCCCTGTCTTGAAATTATACATCTGGTTGCTCTGACACTTAGGAAGTCATCGTCCTAGTTTAGGCACTAAGGGGTTGTCTGCATATATAGTCACATGCATTATAAAATACTGTTCATGTGCATATTCCCCTGGTCATCTTCGGGTTGTGTCAATCTCAATCGATAGTCATGCACAAGTGCATAAATGCATAAGTCCAGAAAAAGAGAAAAAAATTGCATCAGTCATGTCTAAAAGTCTCAAGTCTAGAAGACCAATTGCACGCATGCCCATATAAAAGAGGGGAGAGTAGAGAATTGCTATGTCATCACTCAGAAATGTACACTAGGGCAGTAAGTAAAGCCAAACAAGATCTCATACAAACTCAAGTTCGACCATAAACTACTAAGAGAAAGATTAGATCAAGCTCTAATCACACTCTAGTAGACAAGATCAGCAGATTACCAACAGTAATAGAGACTGCATTGCTGCAAGCATTCAAGCCGACTCAAGCAACCTGGAAAGTGGATCATTTCATCATTTCAACTTAGTCACTCCGAAAGGTGGCAACTTACTCCGAAAAGCAAGTTATTCATCAGTTCAACTTAGTTGCTCTGAAAGGTGGCTCACTACTATGAAAAGCGATCATCTCACAAGTCCAGCTTGGTCACTCCGAAAGGTGGCACCTCACTCGAAAAGTGAGTTATTCATCAATTCAAATCAGTCACACCAAAAGGTGGCTTATTGCTCAGAAAATCGATCATTTTTCCAGTTAGCTTAGACACTTCAAAAGGTGGCGTTGCGCTTCGAAAAGTGAGATATTCATCAGTTCAAATCAGTCACTCCGAAAGGTGGCTCTTCGCTCTGAAAACCGATTATTTCGTCACTCCGAAAGGTGGCTCATTGCTCTGAAAAGCGATTATTTCATCACTCCAAAAGGTGGCTCATCGTTCCAACAAGCGATCACCGTATCAATTCAAACCAATCACTCAGAAAGATGGCTCATCGTTATGCAAAGCGATTGTTTCGTCACTCCGAAAGGTAGCTCATTGCTCCTAAGAGAAAAATCTTCATCCATTTCGTCACTTCGAAAGGTGGCTCATCACTCCGAAAGGTGGCTCATTGCTCCGAAAAGCGATTGTTTCGTCACTCTAAAAGGTGGCTTATTGCTCCTAAAAGCAAAATCTTCATCCATTTCGTCACTCCGAAAGGTGGCTCATCACTCTGAAAGGTAGCTCATTGCTCTGAAAAGAGATTATTCCCTCACTCCTAAAGGTGGCTCATCGCTCCGAAAAGCGACAACTTCATCACTTCAAAAGGTGGTTCATTGCTTCGGAAAGCAAGATCTTTATCAAATTCAACTCAGTCCCTCTGAAAGGTGGCTCATCGTTTCGAAAAGCTAGATCTTCATCAAAGTCAATGTAGTCACTCCAAAAGGTGGCACTTCACTCCGAAAAGTGAGGTATTGTTCAATTCGACCCAGACGCCTTGAAAAGTGGCTCATCGCTCCGGCAAGTGAGTACTTCGTCAAAACAGCTCGGTCCTTCTAAAAGTCGGACAACATGCGCATGATCAAGATACCTTACTTCACTCAGGTCCCAGATCATATCAACAAGATCATCATGGCTACTTTGATCATCATCTTACTCTGACTCGATCAATGTGGGGGCTATCTGTAGACACCGGATTTTGTACCAGTATTTTAGTGTAATTTCTGGCCCAAAATAAAATAGTTAGCTTGCAGAGTAAAGGCCCAGAAGAGACAGCCTAACCTTTTTTTTCTTTTTAACCCACTCCTTCCATTTCGTTCTTTAAGCCAAAGGAAAATAGAAAAGCCTGGAGGCTTTTCTAGTTGACATTGGCCCATTTTTTTAAAAACCCAACAGTTGAGAATTGTGGACAAATGAGAAAAGCCTCCAGGCTTTTCTTGTTTGCTTTGACCCATTTCACCCTCATTTTTAACTAATAAATTGAAATATTTCTTTTTTATTAGAAAAACCGTCCGGTTTTCTATTTTAATCCCAAATAATTAAATTTTGGTTAACATTATTTGGGGTAGAAATTTCATATTTTAAGGCAAAAGCCAGGAGGCTTTTCTTTGAGAAATATTATTTTTGCATATTTAATTGTGAAAATATTCAAGGGTTCCCTTAGAAAGCCTGGAGGCTTCTCTCTTTAGGAAAATAATATTTTCAATCGTTTAATTGCGGAAAATCATATCATAATCTCAATTTTATTCTACGTAATGTTATGATTATTCTCGCAATCTTCATCCGCAATTCTCCACCTATAAATACAAGCCTCCCCTCTTTCATTTTTTTGGAACTTTGAATTCTACTCGCGTATTGATACTAGCAGTATTCTCCCTCCCTCTCATAACCTTCACTTTTGCATGCTAATTGCTTAATCAGGTCACCTAACATTTTATTTTATTTTAATTCTTGTATTATCATGTAAACTTGAATAATCAATAATTGTACAATTTGTAATCGTTTTTTTTAATGCATGACATAATAGTAACTTTGTGAAATTCTTACAAATTCCTCATTCTTTTATTTATTCGCTTAATTTGATTTTAGTAGAGTCTGTTTTCGAAAACGGGCGAGTCAGATAATTTTCCAATTATCGGACTCGTAACTTTATCCCCGAATCCAATTTCTGGATTTGTAGGCCGGAGTCATTTTTTTAAAAAAACGTTTGTTGTTCTTCTAAAAAGCAACTGGCGACTCTCTAAAACTTGGTTTGCATAATTTATTTTGATAGAGTTTTGATTATTCATTCACGTAATAATGATTTAAATCAAATGATAATACGCGAACAATAGGAAAATTTCGAGACAGACAGCAGAAAAGCCTCCTAGCTTCTCTTGCTGAATTGTCAATTTCCCGCCTTCTAAGCAGATTGGGCCACTGGCCTGATACCTTGAAGGTCGCCTGGCTTTTGGTATCAGTTCAGTGGACTGTTTGCCTCAAATCAAGTTTTTTTCTTCGTATTATTATTCTAATTTTGATCGTAGTTACTCGCTTGAATTATTGAAATTCTCGAATTAAATTTACAACTTCAAGTTTAATAAGAATTGTTGGTAATTTTAATCAATGTCCTTATTTAAGGATTAAACAACCTTAGTCGACTCCCAATTTAAGTAGCACTTTGAAATAAATTTCCTGAACGGGAATTTTTCGGGGTTTACAATGGTGCTTCGCTGCGCATGTAAGTGCGTTTAGTTGGCCATTATTGTAAGTGTGGGAAATTTGACTTCTTTCAAAAAAATAAAACTGTACTTATTTATAAATATAACTGTACTAATCTATTAAATAATCACATATTAAAATCAACTAATTTTTCGGCTAAATTTTATTAGGTACAATTTTTAAAACTTTCGTTAATTATTTATATTATTATTATTATTTATTTTAATGAAAGGAACATGCACACACAAACACACACACGGATATAGATATAGAGAGGAGATGATGCGATAAACTTACATGTATAGGTCTATCAAGTTATTCCTCAAGAACCTCCTTTAACACTTTCAGGTGAGCCTTATTACAACATATTTCTGTAGCCTACAAGCATAAAATATTAGTATTAATACAACATGAAAAATAAACCTCATAAGGAAGAAGGTGGGGGAGGGGGTACTTCCAGTGTATACCACTCCTGTTAGGGAGATCGGAACTTCTCTTTTTCTCGATGGAGATCAATATCTTTGAACTTCCATAGGGTGAAATCTAAGCACAATATCAACAACTCTTTCTACCTCACCACTAATCAGTTGTACATGAATATAATATGTTAAAAAATTTGTTTGAAAAAATAAATCGATAGTATTTTCCCTATAAAATCTCCATTTTGCCATAATATTAATACCTTATATCTTTTGACAAAAATACACAAAGTAATCTAAATGCCATATGCCGAAACACATCACAATTCAATGACGACACGTACCAAAACAAATATAAGCCAGACATTTTCACAAGAATCATATTGAGGTGTTTCATATTATCACTAATTAATGAATACTTTATCTATCTATATATATATATATATATAAATATATATATATATATATATATATATATATATATATAAAAGTTAGATTCCAATACTTACTATCACATGTGCCATACTTGACCTTGATCTACTTTTCTGCAACTCCCTACATATTAGACACATATGAAAGCTTAGCTAGAGATGTAACATATTACTTGAAATAATCAAGACAAATATATTTGAAGTACGTACTTGATATCAAATATCCAAGAACAAACAACAAGAGGCAATACTATTAGATAGTTTTTTTCCCCTTTTTTTTTGGGTCCACATGACCTATAACATACTTATCCCAAATGAAAGTTCCAATATAGTTAACTGGGTCTGTAAAGGGCTTACAATTAATATAATGATATTGATTATTGGAAGTGGTCATCAATGTTGATCCAATCATTGCTCCTGTGTCCTGACTGTTCTCTAAGTGAATATTATTGAATCCTTGTTAGAAGAATGGTAAGCTGCAAGAGTGGTAAGCTTAATTCTTGATCCCTTTTATGCGTTGGATACACAATCACATACGATGTTTCTGATTTTGAAACTAAAAAGTTCAAAAAAGCACTTTATATGTAGTATCTCATGCCAGATATATTACAAAAAGATAGCAATGTATTGACGGCAAAAATAGGGACATTTTTTCGGAGTGGGGTGAGGTGGGGGCAGGGAGGGAAGGGGAGAGGGGAAGGTGTTATATTGCAATCAATCCAACCACACAAATATAAGTAAAACTGACTTTGCTTGAATAATAGTTTTTGACCCAATAAATGCTTCAATCTTTTTCTAGTCATGGTCAAATATGTAGAGTGGAGTTCATGAAGCTATCATATTGTAAAGAAAAAGAAAACTGCTTTATGAGAAGGGAAAATATTTATAGGAGCTAAACTCGGGATGCCAAGTACCAAGATATGTTGAATCTACATGCCAATGAGGAATAATGACATGCCAGTCGCATTGAAAAACAAATACATGCAGACATAGATATAAATACTTAAAAAAGTGACCTAAGGTCCTAGATGCCATGCACAAGCACACTTCCTCATGAACATCTCTTGCCGTCTATCTTTCCTATGCATAGAGGTGCTACTCTTTGGTCCAACCAACTTCCATATCATCAAAAAAAAGAACATATAGTTTCTACAAATCTCATTCTATGATTCTTCTCACCTATTTTCTGTCACTTATAAATAGTTTCATGTACTTTCCTTTGTATTCCATTTTTATCTTATTACTAGTTAAAGATGTTCAATTTTCTTTTTGCTAATAGCTTCTTATGAACTTTTTAGACTAATATATTTTCAAATTTTATTGGGATCTCCAAAAGTCATTAAATATATTAACAACATTCATCAAGGGAACTAACCCGTTTAAAGCAAAAATGAAACCAAAAAAAAAATTCCATCCCATGTGGTTAATTGTCAGTGATCATGATTCACAAATTCATGAACATAATGCTACCTGATAGACCTGTAAATCAAGGCCAAGCAAGTACAATCTCAACTAGCTTCAAATAATAGAAGCTGCAACATTCAGTGCACAATTTTCCATCATTTAGGCTTCATCGTAGCACAATGTACCATACACTCTTTTCACTAATTTGACCCGATATATGATTGGTTTTATCTAGTTAAGCAACCAGGCTAACCAAACAGCCAGGTTGGTTAATCACTGTATATCATAAGCCTCACTTTTATTTAGAAACATTACTAACCAATAAGGCAGGGGAATTTGAGAACAAGTTATGCTAAATTACCAGTCTTGAATCCAAATAAGAGTTATGGAACTCTCAATTTCAATAAAGCAAGATATGTTAAAATGTTAGTAATTTGAGTAGTAATCACCCCAAAGTCATAGTCAGACCCTATAGCTAAACCCATGTTCCAGCCAATGCTAGTATTGTGCAATTTATGACTGTATTTTTACGATTCCAACAGCAAACTTGGCTACTATTTTGCAAGTTTTTGTGGAAAAGAGTATATGTCATTGAAGAAGAGTATGCAAATTACGCACGAAGCACAATCAAACCAGAGACCCATGTTTTCAAACAAATTGAATTAGGTTTTGACTAACCCCATGTAACGCCCCAACCCCTCCTGGGCCGTGGACTTACCGATAACTGCTTTAAGGATCGCTGACTGTCCCCACAAATCACCACGAGTCTTTCCAGCGTACTTCGTCCTCGCTCACACGCTGCTTGGGAAAACTTCCTAGGAGGTCACCTATGCTGAGATTACTCCCAACCAAGCACGCTTAACTGAGGAGTTCCCAACGGATGAACTACCATAAAAGAAGGTCTACCTTGATGATATAAGTAGTCATTTTTAAACCCTTTAAGGTACACTTTAACCATATACCTGGGGTGTTACATTCACCCCCACTTAAGCGCACAACGTCCTCGTTGTGCCTCAATCCATTCCAGAATCTTTTCCCCGCTAGGTGACTACCCACGGATCTCCCGTCCACTGCCGCAACTCACGGTCGCGGGTCGGCTCTAATACCATCTGTAATGCCACGGCCCCTTCCGGGTTGTCGACATTACCGACAACCGCTTTAAGGATCACTGACTGTCCCCACAAATCACCACGAGTCTTTCTAGCGTACTTCATCCTTACTCACACGCTGCCTGGGAAAATTTCCTAGGAGGTCACCTATCCTGAGACTACTCCCAACCAAGTACGCTTAACTGAGGAGTTCCCAACGGATGAGCTACCATAAAAGAAGGTGGACCTTGGTGATATAAACAGTCATTTTTAAACCCTTTAAGCTACACTTTAACTATATACCCAGGGTGTTACAGTGCTGTTGGGAACTCCTAAGTTAGGTGCTTGGCTGGGAGTAGTCTCAGGATGGGTGACCTCCTGTGAAGTTTTCCCAAGCAGCGTGTAAGCGAGGACGAAGCACGCTGGAAAGACTCGTGGTGATTTGTGGGTCTAGTTTGCGATCTTTGAAGCAGTTATCGGCAATGTCTGCGGCCCAGGAGAGGCCGGGGCGTTACATCCCAAGCTTTTAAGCAATTGTTGGTGCATGTGGTGTGAGTGACTGTCAGCAGTAGTGAATTGGAGAAGTATGAGCCGTGAACTAATCTGGTGTGTGTGAGTGCAAATACTAGGGCTGGGGTACGCATAGTAGGAAAGAAAATCCCGTCTTAATTTTCTTCTATACTATAATTTTTTCAATCCCTCCGTACTTCAAATTATTATTTTTCAATCTATCCAAAATAATTATGTTAAAAGTACTCTCTATTTTTGCCCCACATTTTATGTGTGGGATGCAATTAGAAACCTCCCACACATATATATGTGGCCTTATGATGTTAATAATTAATTACCCCACATATAAGTGTGGGGATGTTAAAATTCTTTCATTTTGGTAGGAGCACTTCCTTAAGTGTGGCTAATACATATTTTTTTTTTTTAGTGTATGTTGGGCTAGTTCTAGCTCCTAAATTTATTTTTGACCTTTCCGGTCAACAATTAACTTTTTTTTTCCATTATTAGTTGCCAAGGCTAAAAATTCAAAAAGTACAACAACCGGCATACAATACAACAAATAACCACCACCAAAAGAAAAAGTTTACAACCAAACAGCTAAATAAGATAACACAACATGAACTTTAGCATGCACCATGCCAAACAAACCATTACATTGCAAAAAGCAAGATCAATTAATTTAGCTTCTTGGGTCATCAAGGACTCGCACACTAATAGCGTTGTCAATAATCGCCTTCCTTCGTTCAATCTCAGCTTCAATGTCATCAAGACTGTAATTTTCCGACAAAGTCGAACACCCATTCATCCTATAACTTTCTGACCATCCTAAGTGACAACTTGTCCACAACTAACTTATATTGTGAATTTCTTTAACTTTTTAACTCTTAAAATACTCCAGCACAAAGATCATCATATTATCAAAAATGTGGTCAAACGAATTCCAAATCAATTAAAGTTCCAAACAAACCATAACATATGCATGAGTTTTATATCTGAAAAAACATTGCGTGCAATTGCAACTATTAAAATCAACATGCAAATGGAATACATTGAATTCGTTGATAAAAAATAATGTTAACCAAATTCCAACACATTCGCTGTGCCTTTGCCTTCAACACTTGTCTTTCTTATTTCCTTTTCTTTTTCCCTGATATTTTTAAACAAATGTTTCTGATAATTTAAAATTTAAGTAACAGAAAGTAGCTAGCTATGGATTGCAGAAAATAGCGTCATTAATGACGCCAACCTTAGTGAGCAATAACCCAAGTCAACCGTTGCCCTTTCACAGTTCACATGCTCCATTCCATAATGAAATGACGAAACGTTTGTGATATCTTTTATTTAAAATTAATTAAACAAAATAATTTATTTGATAATTTAAATGATTTTTAGAACTAATATAATAAGATGATTAAGATAAAACCTCCCCCCGCTGCCCCTCTTGCACAATACAAACTCCAGTCCTCTGCTATATATATACCTTCATCCCAACTTAACCCCATGTCTCTCTCTCTCTCTCTCTCTCTCTCTCACTCTCTCTCAATCGAACATTTTGTTCACAGACTCGGAAGAAACGCTATTTGAAACTTGTGTTATTATGCTTTGTTTTTAACTCATCCAAAGCAAGAAATCGTGATCTGTGATCAATCAAAACCATAAATGGAGAAGAATAAGGGAAAAGTGGGGAAGAAGAAGAAATCAGGAGGAGTAGGGACAATATGGACGATTTTCATGCATGCGGACGGAGTAGATGTGGTACTCATGATACTTGGATTCATCGGAGCCATTGGTGATGGATTAACGTTGCCTTTGACTTTGTTTGTCACTAGTAAGTTGATGAACAACATTGGTGGCAGTTTCAATTTCAATAGCTCCGATGCTTTCACTCATACAATCAATAAGGTACTCTCTCTCCCTGTATTTTCATTTCAACCTTTGTCTCCATATCTTCTATGTTTTTGACCCTACTATCCTATAAATTGCCATTAGATAGACCTGATCATTGGTACACCCACGCATATAATTAACAACCTTCCCTATTTTATTTTATTTTTTTTTAAATTTCCATCCAATATGGAGACCAGACTACTTCATACGTTGGGCTGTTTTGATTGTAAAAAATAGTTATGCTCTCCCACCAACTTAAGATGCTACTGCTTTTGGAAAGTATTTGCATAATTAATTAGCATCATGTATTCCTTTTGAAAGTCTTTTCTTGTTTTTTTATGATGTTCCTTACATAGTCTTAAATCTACTCTCTAAGTCGTAGCTTTATGTGTATCTCCTTTTAGAGCCATACAAATAAAAGTAAGAATGATAAACTGACAACCATCTTGCATTTTATTTAAATCACTAATAAAGTTAAATATAAATCATATTTGTACATGTGTGAAGTTTTACCTTAACCATTAGCTTTCTTATTTAATATAAATTATAAAATATATTTTTTAAGGTTTTAATTTATTTTTAAAAAATTTAAAATAAATATTTTTCAAAATATGCTTATTTACTAGGCAAAAATTTAGAATTAAGATATTTAAATTTTAAAAAATTTTGGAAAATTTATTTTAATTAAGAAAATATATTTTATAATATTGTACTAAATAAAAAAATGAATGACGAAGATAAAAGTTGACACATGTACGGATAAATATCGTTTTGATTGTGGTGGTTGTCATGGTTGACAACCACTATAAGTTTTTCCATTAAATGTAAGTGTATTAAAATCATTTTAAAGATATGGTAAATTATTTTCAAGGTTACTATAACTTATAAACAATTTAAAAATAATTATTTATTTATATTTATTTCATAAATATAAAACTATATATAAAATGTGCATTTTCTACTATGATCGATAAAATTAGGCTATAATTATATTTTTTGACAAGGCTAATAAGTATTATATTATTATAATTGATAAATATATATAATTATTAAAAAAATATTAATAAAAATTATAAAAATGTGAAATATGAAAATTTAAGATGGTTAAGAACCATCTTGAGTCAAGATGGTTATCATGGTCGTTTTTTTTATCACCCAAAAATAGGTGAGTTTTGGAAAAAATATATATTTATTTATGTGGAGTCTGACCTACATGGTAAATTTGAGACTACTTATTTGACTTCAACTTGTTTATTTATAAATTAAAATGTTTTATATCAGCTTTTGCTACATATATGCAAATTTCTACTTTTAGATGTGATTATTTAAGGCAATCCTCATATGATATATAACTTACTGTAATTTGTTAGATTTCCTTTGGGCAACTCAAGTCTGCCATTAGAAAAATATCTTTACTAGAGCTGTTGGAAAAATTCAGGTTACTTAGGGAGAACAGATATAACTCATCAGTTTTTACTTTTTAGTATTCATGAAAATATAGCGTGGAACATATATTGTACTGAACTGTTTTATCATAAATAAGGACGAACTAACTGTATAAAGAAAAGAAAACTACGAAAGAAAGCAAAAGGTATTTATTCGTTTTGAGTGGGAATTGATCAGGAAAATAAATTGTTAGTTCCGAGTATATTTATTTAATTTAATTTAATTAATGCGAATATCTGGAATTGCAGAATGCAGCAATGCTGTGCATATTGGCCGCTGGAGCATGGTGCCTTTCTTTCTTAGGTGGGTGTACTGTTTCTGTCACTATTTTCCCAATTAGTGTGAACATCACATAATCATGCGCATTCATGACATTCTCTTGTTGATACTTGAATTGGCATTTTGCAATAATTGAGTTCCTAGAAATTAAGTGGAAATTATTTCACTGTTTTGTACTGTTACGTTTAAGGGAGACAAAAGAATTATATATAGTATTATTGATACTTAGATGAATAATATATTTTAAAATTATAAATCATGAACGAAATGGACAATAATTTTAGATAGAGTTATATATAATGTGCTCAAGTTATCAAAATTTGGGTTATGTTACAGAGGGGTACTGCTGGACAAGAACAGCAGAAAGACAAGCAACAAGATTGAGATACAGATACTTAAAAGCAGTTTTGAGGCAAGATGTGGGTTACTTTGATTTACATGTCACTAGCACTTCTGAAGTGATTACTAGTGTTTCAAGTGACAGCCTTACCATTCAAGATGTCATTAGTGAAAAGGTAACCACACCACATTATGAGAAACTCTACTTTAAGTTACCATCAATATGATGTCCCAACAACTATGCATACACTTACAAATGATGGTAATGTCTTTTCTTTAAATATCCATAAAGTTTTTAAGGATTAATTTAAATCAAGCTCAACATAAATTATTGTTGGAAATTACATTTACCTTTTTTTTTTTGATAAATTCAAAGCGATGAAAAGTTGAAGATAGGTTCACATGCTAAAATATGTAAATTAACAACTAATCAACAATAAAAGGGAAACAACAATTCAAACAAGACACCTAGTCTCACAATATGACACAAGCAAGATTAAGAATAAATCCTACACGACTATAAACTTGTTTAAATTGGATCTACCATTAGGTCTTTTTTTCTTTGTCTTTTTTGCATGCATCTCGAAGTTACCGACTCCAAAAATTTCATTCGAAGTCGACTTAGCCCTTTAAATTGCTTCCACGACCATTCACTATTGAATTTTGATTAAAATTTTCTCCCACCTTTTCCTTCTAATTTGTGAATTAATATTATTAATATTGCTATTAATAATATTATTATAGTACTATATTATTATTATTATTATTATATTGTAAAAATCTGAATGTAAGTAGGTAATTAAAGATTGGAGCTGAGGATTATAGTGATTGAAATGTTTAGGTACCAAATTTTGTGATGAACGCGGCGACATTCATAGGAAGCTACGTGACAGCATTTGCACTGCTATGGAGACTGGCAATAGTGGGGTTCCCATTTGTGATACTGCTTGTGATTCCAGGGTTGATGTACGGGAGGATTCTGATGGGGTTAGCGAGGAAGCTAACAGTTGAGTACAACAAGGCTGGGAACGTAGCTGAGCAAGCCATTTCATCAATAAGAACAGTGTATGCATTTGTGGGGGAGAGAAAGACAATGGATAACTTCTCAGAAGCATTGGAAGGGTCAGTCAAGCTTGGTCTCAAACAAGGGTTGGCTAAGGGTGTGGCAATTGGAAGCAATGGAGTAACATTTGCTGTTTGGGCATTCAACTCATGGTATGGTAGCAAGCTTGTCATGTACCATGGTGCTCAGGGTGGAACTGTCTTCGTTGTAGGGGCCGCCCTTGCTGTTGGTGGACTGTAAGTTCATTTTTAACCTCTCACATCTTGCATTGTCCTACCTATTTTCATTACGTGTTGCTCTTGGGGAAGATATAGTTTATGTGTTGCTTTTCGTAAAATTAATATTTATGATAGTTTGTTACATCAAATTTTAATTATTAATTATAAAAAGCCTTAAACATATTGGCTATACAAACAATTACAAATGACAACCTAATTGAATGAACCCATTTAATGGGCATACTTTGGACAATTTTTTGTACATTTTAATAATGGACAATCATATATATGTTGACTCAAGATGGTTAATAACCATCTTGAATTGTCAATATTTCACATTTTTGTAATTCTAGTAATATTTTCTCTAATAATTATATATATTTATCAACTATAAGAGTATAATACTCCCTCCATTTCTCAATATCTATCATTTTGATCAATTTTTTATTTTCCATAATATCTGTCACTTTACAATTCAAATGTGACAATAATGGCAATTTTTTTTTTCAAATTTACATCTTACTTTTATGATTTCCAATACAATTATATAACTAAAATACTACGGAGTACAAACTTAACTCTTACTTTTACCATTTCCAATGCAATTATCATTTTTAATATTGTTTTTTTTTTTTAAATCCTCACAAAACTCCAAAGTTACAATTATTAAGGAATGGATGGAGTACTTATTAATTAGCTTAGATCAAAAACTATAAATAATAGTCTAATTTTATTAATCATAGTAGAAAATGCACATTTTATGCATAGTTTTATATTTATGAAAAAAATATAAATAAATAATTATTTTTATATTATTTATAAGTTGTGTAATATATTACGTACCTTTATAATGATTTAAATATACTTATATTTAATTTTATAAGTGATTTAGATGAAATATAAGATAATTATTGAAGTGATTTTGCATCGAGATGGTTGTCATTTTGCTTTATAAATAATTTTATAACCAAACGCTTCTTTAAAGAATAGTAGTCATTGTACGCTAGGGATAGTTAATACAACATTCTCCAATAAAATTTAAAACAACTCAAAGAACCAACATTTTTCAAAGAAGTTGAAAAGCAAAGAGAGGAGAGTAGAGATTAAAAGTTTAGCGCGCAATTCTTTGACCAAAAAGTGAAACAAAAACCAATTAACTTTAGGCTTAAGCCGGTAGTAATATAATTGTTCCTTTAAGATTAGGTGTGTTCGCCATGTTCAGTGGCTAAGGAAGTTTCCTTTACAAACCTTTATTCATAGATCATTTTTTAGTGAAATAAAAAAGCACGTTGTACAATTATCAACTTTTTCTAATGAACTTTAACGCCTTTCCTTTGTGTTCTAAGTTTTTTTTTTTATGTTTGGGAAGTGCTAAGCATGTCACTAAGTGTTATCATTCGTCCAATAATTGCAGCATATATGGCTTGATAGCATGTTGCTTTTATATAAATCAAACAAAAACTTTTGCATCTTTATGAGATTCCATGATCATCCTAGATTATTGGTGTAGTTTAATGCTCACCAAAGTAGAGATATGACAAATTATCACCTTCATTGAGTTATCAAGCTCATTCCACTAATTTAATTTAAAAGCCGATGAAAAAGATATCACAGAGGGTTAGAATTTTGTTTCATGCGATGCGGTACAGTGTAATATCACAACTCACCACATTATTTAATATTCTTCTACATTTTACCATACTATACATAAAGAGCAAAACTAAATCAAAAATTAACCAATGCAAAAATATAAGGTAATATAAGGATAGTTAATTAAGATTGAGACTATGTTCTTAGGATGATTTATTTTCAAGTTATGATAGTTAGGTTAAAATAAGTTAAGATAAGTTAGGATTTTTTTTGGGAAATTATTTTTTTAGAGTTGATTTTTTTTGGAGAATTGTGTTAGGTTAGGATAAGTTAAGATATGTTAGGATAGTTAAGTTTAGCCTGATAAAAGAACAAGCTAAGGTCAAGGTTGTTGAACAATATTTACACATCTTTATAAATATTCTTTATAGTTTATTTGAGTTGAATGAAATCTTTAACCTATAATCTTAGATTTTATTAGTTTGTCACTAACATTTAAAATGAGGTAAATATGCCAATCAGTGTAAAAGTTTGTCAAAAATATCATGCAATCAAATCAGATATTGACAATATTTTTAAAAAAAAAAATTCTATATATCCGTATAAGTTATGGCTTCCAAAATATTTTAAAAATTAAAATCAAAATTATTACCTCTTGCAACAGATAAAAACCTATGTTGAAAATTTTAAAAGTTTTTAAACTAAAGTAACATACTTACCTTGTTGATTTTTTTTAAAGGTAAGTATGTTACTTTAGTTTAAAAACTTTTAAAATAGAATCTATAAATGCCAGAGTTCAACAGGTAAACAAGTATTGGAATAAACTTGTGAGATTTTGAACAAATAGGCAAGCAATATTTGGTAAATAATCTATCGAATGGCTCATTCAAAAAATGACATATTGGAAAATTTCATCAAGTAAAATAAATTACTCTCCTTCCCAAATTATTTGACATGATTTAAAGAACAAAAAAAAAAAAAACTTTCGCTATACATTAGTTTACCTCATTGGAAATGTTAAAGTTGTTGAATAAAATGATAAATAAAAAGGGAAAAGGTGAATAAAAAGGAAAAATGGACGAAAAAATGTAATTAATAAGGTTAATTTTTAAATTAGTAATTAATGTGTTATTGAAATTATAAAGTAACAGGTATTATGAGAAAAAAGAAAGTTAAAGTCACATAAAATATGGGAAGTAGGGAATATTATAAGTGTTCGATAAATAAGGTGATTTTCATTCCCAAAAAAAAACAAGGTGATTTTCAATAAGCTAAAATAAGCAATTTGTAAAAATTACTATTTAACTCAAAATATATATCAAAATTACTTACATGTCATCATGAAACTAATTGATACATATTATATTAAAATTTGTAACAAAGAGTATAAGCAAGGTTGTTAGAATCGAGCTAGTTAGGATCGATGAACGAAATTAAGATCGGAATCGTAAAAACAGATCGATGATCGTAAGATTCTAAAATAATAGTAAAATATCAAATAAAGTTTTATGATAGTTAAAATCTTAACAGTTTATTTAGTAGTAATGAAACAATATGTTAAATTGTAAATCAGTGGATGATTTTAATACAAAATTTATATTGTTATAACAAAATTTTAAAGATGATAATGTGCGCAAATATGATCAAATTCACGTAGAATCGTGGATCCCATCATAAGATTAAAGAATCATATTGCGATTCTAACACATAATCTTCAGGCTAAACCAAGATCCTAAGATCCCAACCACTTTAAGATCCTAAAAAGAGTTGAATCGATAGAGGGCGTTTTGATCGTAAACTCGAAAAGTCATTAATTCGGATTGACATTTTAATAACTATGAATATATAAGTGATATTTCAACAACTACTTTATTCAAAATAGTCATTCTAAACTGCTCATACAAACAGTCAATTTAACATGTGAATATTAAACAATCAATGTGAATAGTCATAAATATTTGCCATTTGGCGGGTCATCTGTTCTTGAGGTACATTCGGTTGGTCATGAAAACTGAGGCTACTATGGGTTGTTTGGCTGTCCAATTTTTTGGGTAGCTTTTATCTTTTTGAATAGCTTTTAGCTTTTTGACCAATGTCAAAAAACTACTTGAGGTGTTTGGTAAGTAGCATTTTATATTAGCTTTTTAGACCTAAAAATCTAGTTTTCAAAAAACTAGTTGATGAAACTTTTGAAGTAGCTTATTCACAAAAGCTACTTTACCAAACACTTTTCCTGCAATCAGCTAACCCAAACAGCTAAAGTTAAACATGTAATCCAAAAAACTATCAACTAACAACTACAACAGCTAACAGCTACCAATTGGTTGCCAAATAAGGCCTATATTTAGTAATAGAAACTTTTGCCATATATGGAAACTATTCCATGGCAAAATCAAACAGCTAGCGTGACATTAATTGGCAAGACAGACAATCATCTTTAATCATTATTATTTAATGTATTATTTGCTTATGAATGAATCTCTGTACCATCCTAATTGTTTGGCAACTTTCATTTCGTAGAAGTTGTGTAAAAGAATCCTGTCTTGTCTAAAGTGTCATTATGAATATCATCAATTGATCATGAAAAAACAATGCACGCCAAGTTGTCAACTGAATATGTATAATATCATATAAATTATACAAAATTATACGTTTTATACATTCATAATGATTTAAATTTATGAAAACATGTATAAAATATGTACGGTGGATATGGTTGATCCCATTATGATATTATCCATATTTGTTGGCATGGGCAATAGATACCAAACCCCCTCTAATTAATAATTAGTGATAATTATAAAAAAAAGTTAGTGTCAACAATCATAATAAATTCTCCCTTTATTCCAAATCTATATGTCTGTTTACCTTACTTTTTCCATTTTACATCATCTATTACTTTACTATCAGTCTATCAGAATGGTATATTAATTCATACTTTCACCATTTTATCCTTAATATTAATTTAAATAATTGGGAGGCAGAGAGAAAAGCCCAAGGGCATATTTTAGTAATTTTGTTACCAAGTATCCCACAATTTATTTTGTCATGTTTTTTCCTTGGCAGCTTTAAAAGTAAAAAACAAAGGCGAAGGTGAAAAAGACACTTAATTAACAAGTGTGTTGTTGGTAAACTCGTTTGATCCTCGTAATTAAAGTTGGCTGGTTGTCTTACTTTGAAACAGGGCTCTTGGTTCGGGACTATCAAATTTGAAGTACTTGTCAGAAGCAGCGTCAGCAGGAGAACGTATAATGGAAGTGATAAAGAGGGTCCCAACAATTGACTCTGAAAACATGGAAGGACTGACACCAGAGAACATACGTGGGGAGGTTGAGTTCAAGCATGTTGAGTTTGCATACCCTTCCAGGCCTGACTCCATAATATTCAGAGACTTCTGCCTCCAAGTCCCAGCAGGAAGAACCGTGGCTTTGGTTGGTGGAAGTGGCTCTGGCAAGTCCACAGCCGTAGCTTTATTGCAAAGATTTTATGACCCACTTGGTGGACAAATACTCTTAGATGGGGTCCCAATTGATACCCTCCAACTCAAGTGGTTGAGGTCCCAAATGGGTCTTGTTAGCCAAGAACCTGCCCTTTTTGCTACTTCTATTAAGGAGAATATACTTTTTGGTAAAGAGGACGCCACTATGGAACAACTTGTCGAGGCTGCCAAAGCATCTAATGCTCATAATTTCATTTCCCAACTTCCTCAAGCTTATGATACTCAGGTATATATCTATCTTCTTTATTTTGATAAAATAGTATATTCCATCCGTCCTTTTTCATTTGTTATTTTATGAGAAATTGGGGAGACGCCAATATAAGTAACAAAGTTATGAAGGAAAACTCTACAATTACTTAGATTGGTTAATATCAATTACGCGAGATGGGGAATATAAATTACATTGAGAATGTAAAATGACAAAATAATTAGCCACAAACAAAAAGTTTATTAGTTAAGTGGACAAATAAATAGAAACGGAGAAGTAAGTTTTATGGTTAGATTGATTCACATCTAACAGTAGCTATTGCTAAAATGATGCCGCTGTAGATAGACCATTTTGCATCCGCCTATCTATACCTGTATTCTTCTGTTATTGTCGTTTGGTCGACTAACTAACGATTGATCTTATAGTTTACCATATTGAAGAAGACAATGGAACCATATATAGTCCTGTGCTTTCAATCAATTGGATCTGTTGACAAGAGTTACAACCCTTTGTTTTGTTGATAATACGTAGTGTACTGTTGACGTTTGTAGGTGGGAGAAAGAGGAGTGCAAATGTCAGGAGGACAAAAGCAGAGAATCGCAATAGCAAGAGCCATAATAAAGAAGCCAAGGATCCTCCTCCTGGACGAGGCAACGAGTGCACTTGATTCTGAGTCAGAAAGAGTTGTCCAAGAGGCCCTAGACATGGCTGCCATGGGCCGAACAACCATCATCATCGCCCACAGACTCTCCACCATTCGAAACGCTGACACCATTGCCGTCATTTCTGAAGGCAGAGTCATGGAGCAGGGTTCCCATGACGAACTTATTGCCATCTCAGACGGTCTCTATTCATCCCTTGTTCGATTGCAACAGACAGAAAAACACAACCAAAACGTCAAAGATCACCCTTCAACCTCCTCCATCACCCCCTTCAACACCTCTTTTGACGCCAACAAGTACAGCAGCAGCAGTCGTAGACTCTCTTTTGCCAGCCGCTCCAGCTCAGCTAACTCTGCTCGGTCAACTCAGGACCAACCTGCAGGGCCTGAATTGTCCAAACCCGGTTCATCTAAACCGCCTGTTCCTTCGTTCAAGAGGCTATTAGCTCTGAACCTCCCCGAGTGGAAACAAGCCGGATTAGGGTGTTTCAGTGCAACACTCTTCGGAGCTGTTCAACCCCTCTATGCATTTGCAATGGGGTCCATGATATCAGTGTATTTTCTGCAAGATAATGCAGAAATAAAGAGGAAGACAACAATATATTCATCGTGTTTTCTGGGGTTGGCAGTGTTTACATTGGTGGTGAATATAAGCCAACATTACAACTTTGCCTATATGGGGGAGTACTTGACTAAGAGGGTGAGAGAGAGAATGCTGTCAAAGATACTCACCTTTGAAGTTGGGTGGTTCGATCAGGATGAAAATGCTACTGGTGCTGTTTGCTCTAGGCTTGCCAAGGATGCTAATGTGGTATGTTCTCTTACATCCATTCTTTCTCTTTTCCATCTTCATATATAAAATTACCAATGATATGTGTCTTCGGGAAGAAATGGTTCAAGTGTCTTGCTTTTAATAAAATTAATACTTATTATAGTTTTCTACACCATTTTTGTGATAAAAATTAATAATATTAATTATAAGAAGTTTTGAATAATTTAGAGTCAATAGTAATTAGACAAAAGTATTAGTATTAACTGTAAGAGGTTGATTGAGTCGTCAACATCATGTTCATGCAAATCATGTTTATAGACAATGATTCAAGACGCATATTATTCGAACAATGACCCATCCTAATGTTAGGATCGAAGAGTACTCAAGCAAAACACAAACAATAGGAAATAATAGCGGAAAAGAAATAAGAAATTTGACACCAGGATTTTAACGTGGAAAAAAACCCAAAGCGGGAAAAAACCACGGAATCGATGCACTAGTAATATGAGGATTACAATACAAGATTGTGTTTCTCTCTATCTCACTTGATCTCAGGGATACAAAATAGGGAGAACCTGAACCCCTATATATACTAGAGAAACATAAGAGGAACTAGGTTAACAATAACTGAAAACCCTAAAAAACTTGCCACTAAAAAATATAACACACATATGGGCCTTTGGACGAAGCCCATCAAGGTAACGCAGCCTGCGTTTTCTTCCTTCTTCGTTCCTCAGTTTGGTCTTCACACCCAACACCTAATAGTTACATGTAAAGAATCAGAAATGAAGGAAAAATAATAGGAAAATGATAAATGTCTTGTGCAAGACACATATTATGTGTCTTGTCACTATAGAAAACATATATATTTGTAAATTAAATTATAAAAAAGTTACATGATTAACTTTTATAACTATAATAATATATATAAATTGTATAAAATCACACATTTATCTATATTTTTTAAAATTTACAAAAAAAGCGTCTCAAATATGCCCAACTGATGGGGTTTATTTGTTAGGGTGTCAATTTTAATTGTTGGCGTAACCAACACATTCCAAGCTTCTTATAATTGATAATTAATAATATCTGTAAAAAAAATGGGGTTAAAAATGATAATAAGTACTGATTTTAAAAGGGAGAAGACATTTAAGCAAGTGTCTTGGAGCAAGACACGTATCATCACCGTAAATAATATGTATGTGGGGTTTTTGCAGGTGAGATCGTTAGTGGGGGACAGGATGGCTCTTGTAGTCCAAACCATATCAGCAGTGGTAATTGCATTCACAATGGGCCTGATAATAGCTTGGAGACTGGCAATAGTAATGATAGCAGTCCAACCTATGATCATTGTTTGCTTCTACACACGAAGAGTCCTCCTAAAGAGTATGTCCAAGAAAGCCATCAAAGCCCAGGACGAGAGCAGCAAGCTTGCTGCAGAAGCCGTCTCCAATCTCCGCACTGTCACCGCCTTCTCCTCCCAATCTCGAATCCTATCCATGCTCGAAAAAACCCAGGAGGGCCCACGACGGGAGAGCGTCAGGCAATCCTGGTACGCCGGCATTGGGCTCGGGACCTCTCAAGCCATGAATATATGCACTTGGGCCTTAGACTTTTGGTATGGCGGTAGGCTCATCGCTCAAGGTTATATCACTGCCAAAGAATTGTTTGAGACCTTCATGATCTTGGTCAGCACCGGTCGGGTCATTGCTGATGCAGGGAGCATGACCACAGACTTAGCCAAGGGTGCCGATGCTGTTGGCTCCGTTTTCGCAGTATTGGATCGGGTCACCTTGATTGAACCCGATGACTCCGACGGGTACAAGCCGGACAAAATAACAGGGCATGTGGAGATTCGCGATGTAGACTTTGCGTACCCAGCACGGCCGGATGTCATTATCTTTAAGGGCTTCTCAATAAACATTGAGGCAGGGAAATCCACAGCTTTGGTTGGGCAAAGTGGTTCGGGCAAGTCTACTATTATCGGACTGATTGAGAGGTTCTATGACCCACTTAAAGGTGTTGTCAAAATTGATGGGCGTGACATAAGGACATTCAACCTTAGAAGCCTAAGAAAGCATATAGCTTTAGTGAGCCAGGAGCCCACATTGTTCGCAGGGACCATCAGGGAGAACATAATCTACGGGGCTGGAGACAACATCAACGAAACGGAGATCATTGAGGCAGCAAAGGCAGCCAATGCCCATGACTTCATATCTAGTCTTAAAGATGGGTACGAGACGTGGTGCGGAGACAGGGGTGTCCAGCTCTCAGGAGGACAAAAGCAAAGGATAGCAATAGCTAGGGCTATTTTGAGAAACCCTGCAGTGCTGTTACTAGATGAAGCAACAAGTGCCCTGGACAGTCAGTCTGAGAAGATAGTGCAAGATGCACTAGAAAGGGTTATGGTTAATAGAACAAGTGTGGTGGTAGCTCACAGACTGAGTACCATACAAAACTGTGATACCATTGCTGTGTTGGACAAGGGAAGAGTAGTGGAGAAAGGAAATCACTCTTCTCTTTTGGCTAAGGGTCCTAAAGGAGCTTACTATTCATTGGTTAATCTCCAAAGGGCACCAAAAGTTTCTAACCAGCTTGAATAGGATTCCCCATTTTTTATTAGGTTCCACGGCTTGATCAAGGCTTGTATATGTAAGTTGTACGTTTTTTCGTTAGTTTTAGCGGCAAAAAATTCTGGTATATGTCGCGATAAATGTTATCAAATAAAAATATTTTGAGCTAAAAATTTATATTTGAGCTTTTTTAATCAATTTTATCGGGTTACAAAATTTCGAGCAAAACCGTTGATGTTGAATTTCGCCCTCAAATTTCTGTTAGAGTTAGTAGTGAAAATCGATACAATAATCAAGGGTGGAAAATATTTTTTCTAGGTTGAACAAAGGAAATCAATTTCCTTCTTTTAGGGGAAAATAATTTTCTTTGGAAATGATTTTCCAAACTTTTTTTGTACCAAACACTAGAAAATTGAGAAAAACATTTTCCTAAAAAGTATTTTCCGCCTACCAAACATACTAAATGTAAGGCTTTCAAGTTTTAAAATCAATGATTATATGGTCGACCGTTATGTACCTACATAGGTACACTACTTGTATTAATTTTTTTTTTAAAAAAAAATCATCAGATTAATTATAAAATTCATCATAAATATATCATTATTATAACAAAATTTATCAATAGTTTTTCAAATTACTAACTTTTTACAAATATTCATCGTATAAAAATTGATATATTTTAATTTATATGATATACTTAAATAAATAAATTACGGTGTACAATATAATTTGTCGTTTACCATATACTCCCCACATTTGCCACATTTACCATATAGTTTTTAAAATTACTAAATGTTAATTGCGATAAACACTAAGGATGCACTTATAGTGGTTGTCAACTATGACAACCACCATAAGCAAAATAAATCTTATTTGTACATTTATCAAGTTTTATTTTGATTGTTAGTTTTTTATTTAATATAAATTGTAAATTGTATTTTTCAAATTTTAGTTTATTTTAAAAAATTTAAAATAAATATTTTTTAAAATATGCTTGTTAACTAGGCAAAAATTTAGAGTTAAATATTTAAATTAAAAAAAATTTGTAAAACTTTTTTTTACTTGAGAAAATATATTTTATAATGTTGTACTCAATATAAAAAATGAAGGAGTAAATAAAAATTGACACATATATAAATAAAAAAGGGAAATTGGATTCTAATAATACGAACATTTGGTCATATAAGACTTAATAATACGAACTTTCGATTTGGTGATGAATAATATGAACTTTGACCCCCTGTTGCCCCCAATAACACGCCACCGAGTTAGGATTTACTTGACTCGGCGGAGATATGAGATGGCGGTGACGGCACGTTTCCTTTGCTGTTTGACTATGCCATGTCACCAATTGACTTAAAAAATTGCCATGTCACTCAATTTTTCCCTCCTTCCCTGTGTTTCTCTCTCATTCTCATAATATATCATCAACTACCATTATTTCAGAAAATTAACCCCCCTTTCTTTTTCTCTATCTCCCTCCTTCATCGTTACTCTTGTGTCTTAAATTTTTTTGCTCATCTTCTGCAAATCTCTTTCCTCTAATTTTGAATTTCGAATTGATGAAGCCAGAAGGAGGTTCGAGTGGGGTGTCCTCTTGGTGGACTGCGAACGATGGGCGCATAAAGTGTGAACATGGTATCCCTGTTGTGCATAAGATTTGTCGAAGGGGAGAAAATGATGGGTTAGGCTTCTATGGATGTCCAATGTGGAAGGTAAACCCTAAAATTTTTGGTTTTGGTTAGGGATTTTCGTATATGAGGGATGGGGGTTGAAATTAGGGTTTTTTTTTATTTTGGGTTTGGGTTTGGTTTTTCCAGAATATGAACTAACTACTGGTTCTGGTTTCAGTCGAAGCACCTTGATTGTGGATTCTTCAAATGGGAAAAGGGAAGTTGAAATTGGTTTGGTGAAGCAGAACAAGATGCTGAAGGAGAGGGTTGACCAATTGATGTGTGAAATTGGAACAGTTGCACACTTGAAGGAGGAGAATTTGGCTTTGAAGAAGAAACTTACAAAGGAGAAAAAGAAGAGAATGAAGGCACATGAAAAAAATTGTCATGTTGAAGAAAAAGGCCTTTAATAGGTCTGCCATGGAGGTTTTTGGAATAGTTTTTGGGATGTTACTGGTTGTTCTAGTTTCAAAGAGGATGTAAGAATCGGGTGGGTACAAAGTCAGGTTTTGAATCTGAACTTTGTGGGGTAGTATAGTGTGGGTAGTGTTGATTTTGTTGATGTAAGCATGTGGATGTTGTGGATGTAAGCATTTGGGTGGGTAGGTGTTGTAATTTGGTGAACAATTAATGAATTGCATATTGAATGAATGGATCTGTTGCATTAATTGTCATATGTATGTTGCACAATTGAGTTGGATACAAACTGATATATTTGTTGTCAGTAACTGAGTTGTTGAACTTGAGAATTTGTGACAGAAACAGTGTGTCCATCACATCAAATTTAAAACTTCATGTTATTCAGTCATATATAGACGAAAGTTCATATTACTGAAACTGACAAAGTAGTGTAGGACCCCGGAAAAAGGGTGACCACTTTTCCCGTGATGCGTTACTTAATTGATCGGGAGCCGAATAAGGTTGCTTAATCCTTAAATAAGGATTCTTTTATTTTCGAAATTCATTTTCGGGGTGATGATACTTTATGTATTTACAAATCCATTTTTTATTATTTAAATTATTCGAAATTGCACAAAATATTTTAATAATAATTTAATCCCGGCCCAAACACAAAATCCAGGCCCAAGAAGGAAGAAGCGGGCCACCAGAACCCATTAAAATCCGCCTGGGTCTTAATGAATTATGGGCTTGATCTTTTTTCTCCCCGGCCCAGAGAGATGTGGATTGAAATTGATAAAACCTGCCTGGGTTTTATCAATTTCTAGTCCATTTCTCTCGTGCCTAGCCTTGAATTAATGATGGACATGAATTAAATCATTTTTTAAATTATTTCTATGCAAAAAATGAACATTTTAAATAATTAAACGGGTTTATAAAATGGTAAAGAGTCGCCAGTCGATTTAAGGAAATCAACAAACCGTAAAAAAAAAAAAAGAAATGTCTCCGGTCTACGAACCTGAATTCTAATTCTGGGGGTAAGGCTATGGATTCGAGAAATATAAGAACTCTCGAATTCGCCTGTTTAAAAAACAGACTCTATTAAAATCGAAACTTGAAATGAAAAAGAGCGGGGAGAAGTTTAATTAATTTCGCTATGTCATTATTCAAATCATGCAAGATTAAAACGATGATGTTCTCTTTACAAAATATGTACAGGTAAAGGAATTAAAGAACGAATTACATGATGATAATAACAATAATAAGAATGATTACCGAACCTTGTTTAAAGGTGCTGAACGTGATGGAAATTCCTCCTTTGAGATGACTTTGATTCGTTGCTTGGATGGTAGGATATGAATGGTTTAGAAGGACGGTGTGAGGATAATGATATGGCAAGATTGATTATGGGAGAATTAAAGAGGGTATGGGTAATGGAATTTTAAGAGAATTTGGGTATAGTGGTGATAGATGGTGAGAATAGTTAGTGGAAGTTTGGTTAGAGTAAGGGTGATAGATAATAGTAGTTGATGGAATGAGGGTGAAATGGAGGGGGTATTTATAGGTGAGGGAGTGAGTGTTTAGGAGGGAAAAATGAGGGGAACATACCCCAAAAATCATGCCAACTCGGATCAAAACCCAGGCGGGTTATAAGGGGTCAATGCACACGTGCCGTGATCATAAGATTTCTGCATGGGAATTTTGGCGCCAGAATAATTAAAACTCAAGCGGGTTATAATTGATCTTCCCACGGATCGATGACGTGGCAGAGCAAAACGACACGTCGCTACTCCACTTAAAACCCTGGCGGGTTTTATTTCCTCTGGGCCGAGGCGCGCCTTGGGCTCGCTTTTGCGTAGGTCGCTTTCTGAATTTTAAAACTCAGGGGGGGTTTTATTATGTATGTGTGAGCCGTTTTGATTCCTTGAGCCCATGTAACTGACTTTATGGGCCCAACGACCCATTAGGTGTTCGACCCAAATGTCTTGCTGAACTTGATGAGTCGGGAATATACCAGTGCAAATCCCTGTGTCTACAGAGAGCCCCCAATTTGATCGAATCCGAATAGGACGAAGTTCAAAGTAGCCTGAGATGTTGTCTGCCTGACTTGAAAATGGATGTTGTCAGTGCTCTTTTATATGGCGACCAGATGATGTTGGTGCTGTCGTTGGGGGCCTTTAGGTTTCAACCGTTGGATGATTGATGTTGATGAAGTCGTTGGAGGGCTTTAGGTGGCAACTGTTAGTCGACTGCAGATGTTGATGATGTCGTCGGAAACCTTTAGGTAGAAACCGTTGGACGAGTGCTGCTGATGTTGATGATGTCGTCGGAAACCTTTAGGTGGCAACCATTGGACGACTGTTGTTGATGTTGGTGATGTCATCGGAAACCTTTAGGTGGCAACCGTTGGACGACTGCTGCTAATGTTGATGATGTCGTTGGAAACCTTTAGGTGGCAACTGTTGGACGACTGCTACTGATGATGATGATGTCGTCGGAAACCTTTAGGTGGCAACTGTTGGACGACTGATGCTGGTGCTATTTTACGCGGCAACCGAATGGTGCAAGATCTGTTTTAATGGTGACGTGAAAATCACAAGAAAGTCAATATTAGTGTTATCGAAATGTGAAGAGGGTTCAGATTTTTACCTGAACTTTGGGAACTCCAGGCCGCGGTCCTTGGGCCGTAGTCCTTGGGTCGTAAGTCGCAGAAGTTTAGGCTGTGGTAGCCACAAAACCCAGGCGGGTTTTAATTCCTTCTGTTGGGCCGATGAAGGCGAGTGGGCCGCGTATTTGGGCCATAATCTACATAAAACCCAAGTGGGTTTTATGATATCTTTCTCTTTTTTTGCTTTCTTTCCCTCATGAAAGGAATCCAAGGTGGGCCTGACCCACATGTGGATGAGGACGTGCCACGTCGTCTTGTCTCTCTTTTGGGTGGCAAGATGATGAACCTTGGATTTTTGGCCAGTGAAACGCATTTGGCATCTCGAGGCGGGTCCTAAAAACGAACGGTCTATGTTCATCCAACCTTTCTATAAATTCAACTCATTTCATTCATTTCATTCATTCATCCTTATCTTTTCATATCTCCCTAGCTTCCTCCTCTCTAGAAAAGTCTTGTTCTTTTATAGCAAGTTCAGGTTTTAGGAAGATGCAACCTCAAAGTCATAGGAATCTTCCTCTTCTTCATCCGGCGACATGGCCTCACGAGATGTCTTCTCGACGCAACTTCATTCCCGGTGCAGAGGCCGATCCTTCCGACCTCACTATTCAATCTTGGAACCATGCTTGGTTCTACCGTTCTCATGGCAAGGTAACACTTTGAACTCTTCTTTTGTACTTAGTTTAGTGTAAAAATGAGCAAGCATGAATTTATTTTCCATGTCTTGTCATTTTTACTATTTTAAGCATGCTTAGATTAATGCATATATTAAGATGTTATGCATTTTGATCGAAATTCTGTTTCGCAAAATGGACTTGAGATGCTTCAGAATACGGCCCATAGAACTGATAAAACCCAGGCGACTTATAAACCGATCTACACCCTTGGCCCATTTGACAAACGAAATGGCCCACTTGAGGAGAATAAAACCCAGGTAGGTTTTATAAACCCTAAACCCTTGACCCGTTTGATAAAAGACACGACCCATCTGAGGGAACTAAAACCTAGGCGGATTTTTTTTTTTTTGTTTTTACAGGGCTTGGCGCGTCTCTTGGGCCGGAGGCGTGGCCCTAGAGAAGTTAAACCCCAGGCGGGTTTTAACCTCTTTTTTTCTCTTTTATTTCTTTTTTCGTGTTGTCGGACCGTGACTTGGGCCAAGACATTCAGATTGCTGACCTTGTTGGATTATCTTGTGGGCCGTGGCTGTTAGCCCAGTGTTTGTGCTGGGTCCAGCTAGGGCCCAAAAGACTGCATTTAAGCCCAAAATGTTTAATGGCACCCCCATTTTCTGAAATTCTGTCTGTCATTTCTAGGAGGATAACCTAAAAACTCCCGGTGCCTTGAAAGAGCCACTTATGGTAGCTGAGTCAATCCCTGGCACCTTTGTGAATGACACTTTGACTACAGCGGGTTTCATGCCCTTTTGGAAATGTTTGCTAGCTTGGAAGGGTCGGACCTTCCGGATCATAGATCGGGCTATTGCCGAAAGATTTTGGGATACAAGTAATTCCTTTCATTTGCCCGTGGGCAAGATGACCATCACGCCTACTGATTTAATTATGATTAGGGCTGTCAAAAAACTGTCCGACCCGGAAACCCGGTTCAATCCGATCAGGAAAAAACCGGGTTCGGACATCAAAATTACGTCCGAATTTTAAATCCGGACAAACAAACATGTTCGAATTTCAATTTGAACCGGGTCCGGGTTTGTCAGAATTTCAGAAGGAAAGTAGTTTTCAGTGTTTGTTGGGCCTGGGCGGGAAGTGAAAAATGGGTCCAAACTCAAAATTTTCAACTTTGGAGCCTAAATGAAAAAACCCTAGATGAGTTGTCTTTTATATGTTGATGATTTCACTGTGCCGTTTTATATCCATGGGAATTCATATAAACTTTAAGATCATCAAAAGACATTTTGTGTTTGTTTGGATATTTTATATTTGGATTGTGAACTTGTAACTTTGGAGTTTGGAGTTTGGACTTGTATTGTAAGTATGAATTTGGTATGCGTTATTTATTTAGTCAAACAGGTCACAGACTCATAGTGTCAAGCATGGTTAAACCGGACATCGGACATCCGGGTCCGGGTTAGGGTTAGGAAAAAGTGTCCGAATGTTAATTCGAACAGGGTCAGGGTTTGATGTTTTTTTTCCGATGTCCGATTGTCCGAACCCGTATTCGTCCCGGACGCAGATTTTTGACAGCCCTAATTATGATCATTGGGCTGCCTTGGGGTGGGCAAGACGTAGTCTTCGATGCGGAGATTTCACCGGCAATTCTGAACATGTTGGGTCCAGTGTCTGCACACTTGGGTCTGAGGCAAGGTCTTTCCCATCTCTCCTACACGCATTTCGAAAAGGCCATTCGCGATGCGAATTTCCAAAACTTGCCTGTCGAGCAGCGTCACTTTATTTTCCTCGCGTATATTATTTCTGCCACCCTTTTCGCCAATCACGGGGATAACATCTCCCTGACATGGTTTCGAAACCTTTTGAATTTCAACAACATCCGAAACTTGAAATGGGGCAAGAGGGTCTATGCCAACTTCATTCTCTGGCTTCGTCGTGGCGTACGACTTTCGCAGGATGATGTGCCAATCTATCTTCGTGCGGCCCAGACTCGTTACCAGTATGGTCCTGCCATATGGAAGGTGCTCGAGGTACGCGCCCGAGACTCTTCTTTTTTAATGTCGTTCGCTCTTTCTTTTTTCTTTGACGTCATGTTCATGCAATCGTGGGCGTATGAGTACATTTCGTCCTTGGGTATTCACTCGAAGAAGGATAAGACAGTACCAGCTACTGAACACTGGACTACTGAGGGTATCCGTGAGAAGAAGTACAAGTCGGGGAGCCTTGACCTCATCCGTGGTGTTTTGGATAACCTACTCCGGTATTTCTCTATTCCCAACCTCTCTCTTTTTCATTCTCTGTATCTTAATCTTGAATGCTTCTTCCCTTCTCAGGAACAAGTGAATTGGCGACCCTAGGTCGATTTCAATGTGGGGGGACTTCCGAATCCTCTACATTTGGTGGAGCATTACACCCGCCTTCACCTCCTGATCGAGGGCCCCTATGGTTTCGTGTGGTACGAGTACCTAGGAGAGAGGGCCTCGCGGCAGATCTTGGGAGGATACCCTTGTAACGTCCCGGCCCCTCCCGGGCCGCGGACATTACCAATAACCGCTTCAAAGATCGATGATTGGCCCCATAAATCACCACGAATCTTTCCAGCGTGCTTCGTCCTCGCTCACACGCTGCCTGGGAAAACTTCCCTGGAGGTCAACCATCCTTTGACTACTCCCAGCCAAGCATGCTTAACTAGAGAGTTCCCAATGGATGAGCTACCATAAAAGAAGGTGCACCTTGGTGATATAAGTAGTCATTTCAATCCTCTTAACCCACACTTAACCATATATCTGGGGTGTTGCAGTAACCCCCACTTAAGCGCACAACGTCCTCGTTGTGCCACAATACACTCCAAAATCTTTGCCCCACTAGGTGACCGCCCATGGCTCTCTCGTCCACTGGCACAGCTCACGGTCGCGGGTCAGCTCTGATACCATCTGTAACGTCCCGGCCCCTCCCAGGCCGCGGACATTACCAATAACCTCTTCAAAGATCGATGACTGGCCCCACAAATCACCACGAATCTTTCCAGCGTGCTTCGTCCTCGCTCACACGCTGTCTGGGAAAATTCCTAGGAGGTCACCCATCCTTTGACTACTCCCAGACAAGCACGCTTAACTAGAGAGTTCCCAATGGATGAGCTACCATAGAAGAATGTGCACCTTGGTGATATAAGTAGTCATTTCAATCCTCTTAAGCCACACTTAACCATATATCTGGGGTGTTACAACCCTGGTCTCATTCCCCGAGATCCTCCAGACTATATGTTCGAGCCACGGTACGTTGACCCGGGTCTTCTGAGGGACCTGATTCGGGGTCAAGATTTTGACAACTTCATCTAATGACATTCCGCAAGAGCAATTCGATGAAGAGTTCCGACGTTATCTCAGCCGCTTGGCTCCCCGAGTGGTATGTATCTTTCGCCCTTATCCTCATTATATTTTGGTTGATTTCTGACCAGAGAATCTACAGCTAGGGCCTTATGCCTACGTTGCTGAGGTGGAGATTCCACCAGAGAGAAAAAAGATTGGCGGCTTTTTAGAGGTGGAGAATAGTAGCAAGTGCTCAACACTACAAGCATTTGAGCAGAAACCGGTAATTCTTCAGTTTATATTGCTCCTTTATTAACCTACGCTTTACTTATGAATAACCCCGACTTTGCCTTCTTTCAGCCAAGGTGGGCATTCCCTTAACAGATGACTAAGGAATGGAGCACCATGAAGAAACACATCGATCGGATGTTCACAGGCTCTGGTAGATACCAAGGCAATGCAACAGAAAGGCCGATATGGAGGCTGATGCGGAGTCTTTCCTAAGGAACCACCCGGATGTTAATGGAGCACCATGAAGAAATACATCGATCGGATGTTCACAGGCTTTGGTAGATACCAAGGCAATGCAACTAGAAGGGCCGATATGGAGGCTGATGCGGAGTCTGTTCCTAAGGAACCGCCCTGACATTCCACTATAGTTCCTCCTCACATAGAGCCCCCACGCTATTCTTCGGTAGGGGAGTACTCTTCTCGAGGCCGATCTCAGGAAGAAGTTGGTGGTTCTTCTCATCGTCCCCTAACGGCTGTACCAGAGGGTCGCGGCAAAGGCATTCTGGTTGGAGGCCAGCATTCATCTGGGTCTCAACGTAGTAGGTCCGGCAGTAGAGGTCGTCGTCCTCCAAGTATAGAAAAGGACATGGTTCAAATGTCTTTGGAGGAGCCACTTGATAAGGGAGGGTCGTATCATAGCGTTGAATATGGTGGTGACGCCCAACCTCATTCGTACTGGGTAGAGGATGCTTCGGAGTCTAGCGCCACCTACCGGCCTTCTCATTCCCGTCGCA
This sequence comes from Portulaca oleracea, assembly GCA_029582165.1. NCBI lineage: Eukaryota > Viridiplantae > Streptophyta > Magnoliopsida > Caryophyllales > Portulacaceae > Portulaca > Portulaca oleracea. The sequence continues at coordinate 13,606,783 of CM055892.1, forward strand.
CTCCTGCTTCAGTGCGTTCTGCTCGCCGAGGTCGAGAAATAGTGGTGAGGGATCGCGACTCAGGTGCATCTGTAGGGTATCCTGGTGGGCAGGCCCTAGCGGATGACGCTACTTCAAGCCCTGCACCCTATGACGTCTCCTCTTTTGGCTCCGGTTGTCATTCTACCGGATGGCCTGTTCCGGCTCCTGGGATGGGTCCTTCATGGCCCATGGGTTCTCAAGAGTGGTCTGCATCCCAGCATTCTTGGCTTGGCGGATCCTCCTCTTCTGGTTGGTCAGCCCCCGGATACAGAACCGGGCCTGTATGGCCTACTCAGTCTGTTAAGTGGCATGTTCCTAATCACTCATGGTTAGTTGCTTCACGGGGACCTTCTATGTCTTCACCATCAAGTATACACCCTTCAGGCGTGCCATTTTTTGAACCATCGCCTACTGTGCAGAACGCTCCTCCTCCTCCAAGCTTGGGTCCCATACCTGGTCCAGATTACTATTCCTAGGACACCTATTTTGGCACGGTTGGTACTTCAAATGCTGGAACTTCACATGCTGGTAATGATCTGGTTGAGGACAGCGGCGATTCGGGCTCCCTGTGGTGATAACATTCATGCAATGCAATGCAGGACTCTTTGCACTTTTTTTTTTATTTATTTTAATGCAGGACTCTTTGCATTTATTTTTTTTATTTCTAATGCATGACTCGATGAACGCAGAAATTATGCTTTATTCATGCACTTTCGAACGATTTTCTACATGATGCGATTAATCTCAATTAATCCCGCTTCCCAAAAAGAAAAGAAAATAAAAGAAAAGACAAAAATTAAGTGTCTGAGTAAACTCAAGCGAAAATTTCAGAACTGAGCATCATCGGGCCTACAACAAAACTCGAGACATATAAGATATACGTTTGGGCTAGTTTAATCTGCAAAAGAAGAGATCCATATGAAAACAGAATGGCGGACTACGGTCTTCGGGAAGCTGGGTCTGAGCCGCTTCAAAACCCAGGTGGGTTTTGTCGGTTGAATGAGGTTGGCTTGGGCCTGCAGAGGCGCACACGCGTGGCCCTAGCGAAGTTAAAACCCAGGCGGGTTTTAACATTTTTGTTCTTTTTTTTTTTGCTAGCTGTTGACGAAGGGCTTAAATCATGGGATTTTGGGGCAACGGCCATATGACCATTTCTTGATGATTTTGCCCCATTATGCTCTTAGATGAAGGTGTATAAATACCTCACCTTATGCATATGATCATCATCCATTATCTCTACTTGAAATCCTTCATCAAATATTCTCCAAAAATCACAAAAATCCTCCAAATACTCATGGCTTTTAAGAAGAAAGTCGCTACTTGGATGAGGACCTTATCCAAGGAAGAGAAGAGAGAGCTCGGGACATACAAGTTGACGAGCTTGTTGAGCCTTCGACAAATGAGGGTCGACCATGACTTTCTCCGAGCGGCGGAGACTTTTTGGGACCCGAAGATGCACGTTTTTCGATTCACCTTGATGGAGTTATGCCCGCTTCCGGAGGAGTGGTCCTCTATTCTCGGGACGAATCACTTTGCGCGGCCGACATCACCCCCGACATTTACGGACGTTGGCAATCTATACAAGGAGCTGCTGTGCCTACCATCTTGGGTCATAGGAAGTGCACTATTTGGTGATAAGTACATTTCTAAACTATCATTGAATATTTTCAATCCCCCAATATTTTAGAATACGGCCCGGTGATACGAGTGCGGGCCCTCTAATTACGTCTCCTTGGGGAATTCTGCTTTTATCACGGCGGGCGAAGAACTGGGTCCGCGAGCTTGATCCAAATCGTCGAAGATATGGCCCGAGGCTATAATCTGGTGCCATTGATGTTGGCGGAGACTTTGATGGGTGATAAGTGCTTCTTGTATATATGAGAACTTGGTTGTTTTGATGAGAATTTGGGGAATATTTGATTTGATTATGTTATTTTATACCCGAATTTCCCATATTACACTTGGTTTGGAGTTTGGTGAGTTTTGTAGGGAATCTGTGAAGAATCGATGTAAACCGAGCCCAAAAAGCAAGTGTAGATCCAAGTTATGAGCTTAAAGGACCAAGAAGTGAGATGTTGGATCACCCAAGGCCCAAACAATGGCCCAAAGTACTCCTAGGCACGAAGAAAAAGGCAGTGTGGCACGGTGGTGCCTGCGATGTAACGTGAAGAATTGTGTGCAGTGAAGCGACACGGGTAGTGCCTAGGGGAGCACGGTCCGTGTCACCCTTGGCACGGTCCGTGCCTCTCCTGTCTTTTCATTTTCGGCGGTTTTGAGTTGATATTTGCCTATATTATGCTTATTTCCGGCGGAGTTTAGGGGGAATCATCAATCCACCATCATCCGTTTCATGCCCTAATCATATCATTCGTCATTCATATTCCATTCCATCATTGAAGATTAAGAGAAGATTGAAGATCGAGGAGCAATTTGAACATACTTTGAAGTGGAGGAGCAAAAGTCCTCCATTGTTGATTCCTAGCAAGTTTGTTCTTCACTTGGGTTTATTTCTTAATCTCTCATAGATTTTCATATGCTTTCTAGAATAGATTTCAATTGCTTTGTAGTTTTAAACATGGATAGTGAGTAGTTCTTTTTAGTTTAGGGGATGAACCTTTGAAGTTGCTTGATAAATTGACTTTGTTGGATTGAATTATCATGAATTTAGTTTGTTTCAATCTATTCGGTCTTTGAATTGAATTGTTGTTGCCGTTGCTTGATCACCAATTGCAAGTTAATAGGTTGTTGAATGAAGTACCGAAAGGAGAAGTTTGATTACCCGAAAACCTAGATTGAACTAGTTAAAATTATCTAGACATAGAAGTTTTAATTAGGGTTCTTGAGATAATTAGATCTTTAACCTTGACTAAATCGAAATAACCACGAAAGTAGGTGCTTGGTTAGTCTTGGCAATTCGCTCTAGTGGCAAAATCTCATTGCGAAGTATTCTATGCGATTATCGAACCTTGATTGTGCAAATTAATGAAATGAGAGTTCAATCCACATCGTTGATTCGTTATTTGACTTAGGTTTCGTCCCCTAAACGTCTTTTTACCTTGATTCAATTCGAAAGTTTGTGTGAATAACCCTTTGTTTAGTTCTTGATTGTGATTAGATTTAGAATTACTTAGCGATCAATTAGGAGGCTAGTTCAGTGCGTTGAAAGGAAAAGTCCCTGTGGGAACGACCTTGATTTATGCTACAATTTCACCCGTGCACTTGCGGCCCATCAAGTTTTTGGCGCCGTTGCCGGGGACTTTGTCCCTAGCCAGCCACTGAACGAATACCCTAAGGTTGCCTAAGTCTTTTATTTTCTGTTTTGATTTTCCTTAGTGTTTTGGTTTTTCTCTTGCGAGGTTTACTCTACGTGCATGCAAAAAGCTCCACTCTTTGAGCTTGATCCTGAAATCGAAAGAACCTTTCGCTCCCGGCGAAAGAAGCAAATGTTAGAGCACGCCCGGAGAAGACAAGAAGAGAACTCCAAGCGAAAGAACACCATGTCCGGTGTTGGCGGCGGTGGCGGTGGCGAAGAGCCTAGAATTACGCTTGGCTCCTATGTGATGCCAAATGTCACAAATCAACCCTCCGACATTAATCCTCCAAGAGTGGCCGCTGACGATTTCGAGCTGAGAAGTTCACTCATCAATTTGGTGAAGCCCAACCCATTCCATGGCCTCCCCAATGAAGATCCCAACCGGCACCTTCGCCTATTCAACCAAGCAAGTGAGACCTTTAAGGCAAATGGTGCAACGCCCGATGCAATCAAGCTGCGATTGTTTCCCTTCTCACTTGAAGGGAAGGCTTGGGAGTGGTTGGACGCTCTTCCATCAAGCTCTACCATCACCACTTTTGACCAACTTGCTAGCTTATTCTTGGCGAAGTACTTTCCTCCTAGCAAGTTGACGAGCCTCCGGAATCAAATCTCAACATTTGTCCAAGAGCCGGATGAGTCCCTCTATGAAGCATGGGAGAGGTTCAAGGACCTCTTACGTCAATGCCCCCACCATGGTTTAGAACCATGGGTCCGGATACAAGCCTTCTACAATGGGGTGGACGACAACTTGAGGGCCAACATCTTGGCGGCGGCGGGAGGCAACATCATGTCCAAGACAGTGGCGGAACTCCAAACTTTGATTGAGGAGATGGCGATCAATAGCTACCAGTGGTCAAAGCCCCGTTCCAAGAGGACGGGAGGTAAGTATGAAGTTGATGCTATTTCTATGTTGAACGCTAAGTTGGATGCCATGACTAAGAAGATGGATTTGTTGAATGTGAATTCTCCCCCTCCCCAACCATGTGCGTCGTGTCAATCATATGAGCATGAGACCTTGAATTGTCCTAGTGGGTTGGTTAGCAATGAATCAACCGAAGTGGTTAACTATGTTGGTAACCCTTTTAATAGGCAAAACTTTGACCCTTTTTCCAATACTTACAATCCCGGCTTTAGGTTCCACCCGAACTTTTCTTACCGGAATAATAACCAAATGGGTCAACCCCAAGGACAAAGACAACCCCAAGCACCTCCACCACAAGCTCCCCAAAAGCCTAACCTAGAGGCTATGATACAAGCTTTGATGTTGTCTCAACAACATCACCAACAACGGCAACTTGAGCATCAACAAAGACAAGATGAGGTGATTAAGGCCTTAGCTACTAAAGTTGACCTTATGAGCACCGACACTCAAATGCTTGAGAATCAAATTGCCATACAAGCTAGTACCTCCACTAACCCTCCGGGAATGCTTCCTGGAAAGCCCAAACTTAACCCTAAGGAACATTGTAATGCCATTATTTTGAGGAGTGGGACACAATATGAGGGACCTAGCGTGCCAATTGCTAAGCATGGGGGAGTAGTGGTTGAGAAAGAGGTTGAGAAGCCTAGTGAGAATGTTGTTGGTTTTGAAAGAGAGAAAGACCTTGAGAGTGAGCATTAAAAAGAGAACACCGAAACCCGACCTTCATCTCCACCTAGAGTTTACAAACCACCGTTACCCTTTCCTCAAAGATATGCTAAGGCTAAATTTGATACAAAATTCGGCAAGTTCTTTAATATGTTAAAGCAATTGAATGTGAATGTGCCGTTTTTGGATGTTTTATCTCAAATGCCTTTGTATGCAAAGTTTTTGAAAGAAATCCTCTCTAAAAAGAGGAAAATTGATCAAATTGAGGAAGTTGCTTTGACTGAAGAATGTAGTTCCGTGGTTCTTAACAAGCTTACTTCTAAGCTTAAGGACCCGGGAAGCTTTAGTATTCCATGTGGCCTAGGTAGCTTAACCGTTGACCGAGCTTTGTGTGATGTGGGTTCTAGTGTAAGTTTAATGCCCTATTCTTTGTATGAACGGTTGAACCTAGGAGAGTTGAGACCAACTACAATGTCATTGCAAATGGCGGATCGTTCTATCAAGTACCCTAAGGATATTTTGGAGGACTTTCCCCTTAAGGTGGGTGATTGTTATGTGCCGATTGATTTTGTCATCCTTAATATGCCCGAAGATTCCCGTACCCAAATCATTTTGGGGAGACCTTTTCTTGCTACCGTAGGGTGTGTCATAGATGTACAATGTGGAAAGATGAAGTTTAGGATAGGGAAACATGAACTTGAGCTTGATTTATTCCGTGATGTTTTGCCACGTGGCGTTTCCCCTTGTTTTGGTGTTGATGTGTTTGGTGAGAAGGATAACAATGTTGATGGTATGATTTGTGAAAAGAAAGATGATTGTGTACAGGTACTGGAGAGTGAAAAGCTTGAGAAATCTCGTGACCATTCTGTTGAAAATTCTTGTGGTTTATTTATTGATAAAGGCCATGAACTTGGCGATGCAAGGGTGGGAATAAAAGAAATTTTGCTCCCACCTAACATCATCAAGAACGTGCCTTATGCTATTAACAAGGGTACATTGGATGAGATTTTCAGGGTTGATGATGGAGATCCCTCCATTTTGAAGGAGGTGATGAGTTTGACCCAAGCTGTGGGGTCAATTTGAAGATGTTTGGAGGTACTATGCAATGTGAAGCTCCAAAAGCCCTTGGCTATGGAGTTATGGACTATTCACCAGGTTGAGAGGTACCTTGTCCAGCTTAGGACATTAAACAAGCGCTTCTTGGGAGGCAACCCAAGCTTTTTCGATTTTATTTTATTTTTTTTATAGGATTTTCTAAAATTTTTCCTTATTTTTCTTCTTTTTATTTTTGATTCTTCTAGATTTGTGTTTTCTTCCTTTGCTTCTCGGGTGATGTTTCGCATTGCGGACCATGCTCGGTTCAAGCATGGGGGGATTTGTGTAAACTTTTTGTGGATATGTGTGTTTTGAGTCGTTTTTATTTTTGATTTTTAACTTGTTTTGAGTCTTTTTCTTTTGTTTTGTTTTTATTTTCTTTGTTTTCTAGATTTGCTTGTAGTTTTAATTTCCTCTTTTCGTAGTTCGTTTTCGTTTTCTTATTTTCTTATTTTCATTTTGAGGCTTTTAAAAAGTTTTTTAAAAAATTGAAAAAAATCTGAAAATTTAAAAAAAAAAAAACTGTTTGATATAAGATTTGGCGTGATAGTTTTCTTTTGACTTGATTTGATCTTGTATAGCCCGTTTGTGAAAGACTGTGAATTGACATGAGTTGTGAAGCTAAATGTTGTGAGAATTGTGCTAGGATAGTAAGACCGATTGCCTTTGTTTCTATTGTAAGAGTGAGTTGTGCATATGCATATCTTTTTAAACTAGGTAATGATTGTTGAGCGCTACCCGTGAGTCCACATAAGCCTAAAAGAAAAGACTAATCATTTTTATTAGTCTAATTTCCATGAGTGACTCACCATTGTTGCATCCTCCTTCATTTGCTTTGCATCTCCTTGAAATTGCTATGCGTTGTACATTGACAAGATGATAGAGGCATTAGGATTTGAACCCGCAAGCCTTGACAACCCGTTTACATCAGAATATCCTTAGTTAGCCCTTTCTTGCCTTGACTTTTTCTTTTCTTGAACCCACATTATGAGCCTTGGCCGATTTTATATTTCATACCCTTAAGCCATTGCTTGAAATGTGTTGAGTATGAAGTTGGGTTGATTGTGGTTACTTTGGTGGTTTGGTTTGTGATGGGGATTGGGTTGAGTTGTAAATATTGATTTGATTCCCCAATTATGTGCATTGAGGTTGTTGGTTGGAATTGGTAGCTTGCCTAGTGTGTGTTGTTTATAAGTGTGTATGTTTCATTCAAGAAGAAAGAAAAAAAAAACAAAAAAAAAAAGAAAAAGTGTGAAAAAAAAAAATCGGAGAATTCCGGAAAAAAGAAGAAAAAAGTGTTTGACATTGTGTTTCTTTTGTTTTGAGGCAAGTTTCCAATTGTTTGTCGGGTTGATTTGGATTGATTTTAAGTGGTGAGAGTGTATGTATGTTGAATTGGTGCGACATAATTTCAAGTTTTGGCTTTTAGCTCCACAATTCCCAAATATTTTCCACTCCTTACCCTTAACCCTAGCCCCGTTACAACCCTTGAAAGTCCTCTTGATTGTCATTGTTGCTTTGCAAATTGCGGTGGAGAGTTGAGATTCTTAGCAAGTACGTGGTTGGTTGTGACTTTGGTTTGAGTATTTGAGCGAACTTTCAATGATTTTTTTTTATATTTAAACACATGAGAGGAGTGTTTCCACATTCCCAGAAAGTGAGTTTGCTCTTCATTCTTACCTAGTTTCATGCTTAACATGTGTCTTCTTATCTCATTCGGTGATTAAGGGTGATTGGTTGAACTTGATGAGTACCATTCTTGAATAATTTGTCTTCATTTACTTGTGTAAATTGGCTTCTTTTTCACTCTTGGGTTGTACTTTAGATTAGATTGGGTTAATTGAATGTTCTATCATTGCCATCCTGCAGATTTGTAATTAAATAAAAATTTTCGCTTTTGTTAATTTTTACTTTTGAGCTTTCTTTTAATTTTTGCTTTGAGTTCTTTGAGTCTTTTTTTCCCGTTTTCTTTTATTTTCTTTTCTTTCTTTGCCTTTTCTTTTGAGTTTAGACTTGCTTAGGGACAAGCAAAGACTAAGCATGGGGGATTTTGATAAGTGCTTCTTGTATATATGAGAACTTGGTTGTTTTGATGAGAATTTGGGGAATATTTGATTTGATTATGTTATTTTATACCCGAATTTCCCATATTACACTTGGTTTGGAGTTTGGTGAGTTTTGTAGGGAATTTGTGAAGAATCGATGTAAACCGAGCCCAAAAAGCAAGTGTAGATCCAAGTTATGAGCTTAAAGGACCAAGAAGTGAGATGTTGGATCACCCAAGACCCAAACAATGGCCCAAAGTACTCCTAGGCCTGAAAAAGATAGTGGCACGGGTGGTGCCTGCAGTGGCACGGGTAGTGCCTATGACCAGAACGTGAAGAATTGTGTGCAGTGAAGCGACACGGGTAGTGCCTAGGGGAGCACGGTCCGTGTCACCCCTGGCACGGTCCGTGCCTCTCCTGTCTTTTCATTTTTCGGCGGTTTTGAGTTGATATTTGCCTATATTATGCTTATTTCCGGCGGAGTTTAGGGGGAATCATCAATCCACCATCATCCGTTTCATGCCCTAATCATATCATTCATCATTCATATTCCATTCCATCATTGAAGATTGAGAGAAGATTGAAGATCGAGGAGCAATTTGAACATACTTTGAAGTGGAGGAGCAAAAGTCCTCCACTGTTGATTCCTAGCAAGTTTGTTCTTCACTTGGGTTTATTTCTCAATCTCTCATAGATTTTCATATGCTTTCTAGAATAGATTTCAATTGCTTTGTAGTTTTAAACATGGATAGTGAGTAGTTCTGTTTAGTTTAGGGGATGAACCTTTGAAGTTGCTTGATAAATTGACTTTGTTGGATTGAATTATCATGAATTTAGTTTGTTTCAATCTATTCGGTCTTTGAATTGAATTGTTATTGCCGTTGCTTGATCACCAATTGCAAGTTAATAGGTTGTTGAATGAAGTACCGAAAGGAGAAGTTTGATTACCTGAAAACCTAGATTGAACTAGTTAAAATTATCTGGACATAGAAGTTTTAATTAGGGTTCTTGAGATAATTAGATCTTTAACCTTGACTAAATCGAAATAACCACGAAAGTAGGTGCTTGGTTAGTCTTGGCAATTCGCTCTAGTGGTAAAATCTCATTGCAAAGTATTCTATGCGATTATCGAACCTTGATTGTGCAAATTAATGAAATGAGAGTTCAATCCACATCGTTGATTCATTATTTGACTTAGGTTTCGTCCCCTGAACGTCTTTTTACCTTGATTAAATTCGAAAGTTTGTGTGAATAACCCTTTGTTTAGTTCTTGATTGTGATTAGATTTAGAATTACTTAGCGATCAATTAGGAGGCTAGTTCAGTGCGTTGAAAGGAAAAGTCCCTGTGGGAACGACCTTGATTTATGCTACAATTTCACCCGTGCACTTGCTAATTCAGGTACGTGGGAGCCCCCTACTAATTCAGGTACGTCATCCTCTTTTCCTTCTCCTTTTCTTGACTTTCTGCCCCCTATGGACTGTAAAACCCAGGCGGGTTTTACACCCTTTTTTTTTCGTTAGTTTGGGAATAATTGGCATGCAATTGTAACCCTTGCTAACTTTATGTACAGATATGGCTGATGAAGCATTTCGGTCTTATTGAGGAGCCTCGAACGTCTTCGGCGCTGGCAAACTATTGTCAACAGAAGAGGAAGTATACCGATCTTCACTCAATAAAGGAATGGATTGCATTCCTAAAGGAACCTCGTGACATCACATGGTGGATCGAATGGTGGCACACTTCTGAGTATGTGACCCCTGATTCACGCAACGCCTACATGTGCATCACCGGTTTGACGCACATGACGTACTACTTCCCGGAGCGGGTGCGGCGGCAAATGGGTCGCAAGCAAAACATCCCCGAGCTTTTGTGTGAAGCCCCTGATCAATTGAAGCTTCGTAGTTCGGTGATAGAGTCATAGCTGAAGTACTGGGAAAGAAGGTCGACTCTTAAGGCTCCATCAAAGGCACATGTATCACAGTTTGCTAACGCTGGCTATCACGGATGGCTGATCGCAGCCGTCGAATCTCGCCGTGCTGGAGAAGCGAAAAGAGAGCGGACATCTGTGAAGGACAGATTAGGTCCTCGTTCATCAGTAAAGGACCGTCTTGGTGCAAAAGTCACGGCAAAAGATCGGCTTGGTCCAAGAGTGGAGTCACGGAAACCACATAGGCCAGCCTATAAGCTAAAAGACAAAGAGATGGACCCAAATGGGCCTAGAGACATGGTGATTGATCATGAGCCCACTGGCGAAGTGGATAAGGTGAAGCAAGATTAGGAGATGGACGGGAATAATGAAGGAAATGAGACTACTTTGCCAGAATAATCTTTTATTTAATTACGCCTTTTTGTATTTTCTTATTTACAAGCAGTGTACTCGCATTATTAATAAAATAAATATTGTTTACAATAATTGTGTTCTTGCAAACTTCTTGTTTACAATAATTGTGTTCTTGTAAACTTCTTATTTTCATGAGCATTTATCGAATATACACCAAGTGTTTGAAAATTGGTTTTCCAGTTGCTTGGTTGTATTAAGCGTAATATCGCTTAAGCTGATCTAAATTCGTGGGCTGAATCACATATTCCCCAATCCAAAGTGGCTAAACGAGCTGCTTCTCCTGGTAAAATATCCTTAATCATATAAGGACCCTTCCAATTAGGTGTAAATTTTCACCTTGGGTCTTGTATAGGCGCCCTCATTTCCTTAAGCACCAAATCACCTACTTGAAGTGAACGACTTTTCATTTTCTTATTAAAAGCTCGAGTGATCCTACTTTGGTACACTTGCACATTGTGCAACGCCCTTAATCGCCTTTCTGCTCGAACCTCGCTCGAACCTCGCTAGAGCCCATTCTGCTTCGGCCAATTGACTTTCTGCCACTATTCGTAGCGAAGGGATCACTACTTCAATTGGCAGAACTGCTTCCATCCCATACACCAACGAATATGGTGTTGCACCTGTAGCAGTGCGTATAGAGGTTCGGTATCCCCATAAGGTAAACGCCAATATGTCAAGCCAATCTTTGTAAGTAACCACCATTTTCTTGATGATTCCTGCTACTGTTTTATTGGCCACTTCTACAGCTCCATTAGTGATACGCCGCAAGTGCACGGGTGCTCGTGTAGCAAGTATCAAGGTCAATCCCACAGGGATTTTACTAACTACGCACCAAACTAGCTTCCTAGGTGATTGCTAAACCAGTCGGATTTTTATTTTAGATCAACTAGTTCTATTTCTAATCGCTAAAAAGGGTCAAAGCAAGCAAATAATCACACAATTCACAAGAAGAAACCAATATGAGAAAAGCGTTCAGAGGATAAAACCTAAGTCATGATATGAATCAAACAAGTGGATTGAACATATAAGCCACTAATTTGGTACATTTTAGTGTCGATAATCGCATAATATTCCGTAGCGAGCTTTTGGCAATGAAACGGATCGCTTAGTAAAATTGATCTTTTAGACTCTTTATTGTGTTGACTTTATCTAAGTTAAATAGCAAATTATCCAATGACCCCTAGTTACAAAGTGTTCTATCTCTAGTGCACTTCATATACCAGTTTAATCCTAAAGGTTCCGATCATCGAATTTCTCCGTTTGATACTTCATTCAACAATCTAATTCCATGCTAATGGTGCGCAAACAAAAGCAATGACATACATATTCAAAGGATAAATAAAATGCATTCAAACTAGATTAACATACTTGTTCAATCCAACAAAACTCAATCCATAACAGAAACTAACAAGGGTTTATCCCCCAAACTAAAGAAACTACTCACTACTCATGTTCGATTCACAAAACATAACAAAATCTATACTAAAATGCATGAAATCTATAAGAAAGAGGAATAGACCGAGTTGAAATTCAATCCTTGGTTGAATGACGATCCGCGGGGACTTTTGCTCCTCCACTTCTCTCCAATTCTTGGGAACCGATCTTCCAAAACTCAACCAATCTCTCTATCTTCACTAGGATGAATGTAGATGGAAATATGGATGAAAGGATGGATGAATATGATGATGAGGATGATGATGAATGTGAGTCAATTGCAGCAAAAACAGCTGGACATGCAATTATATAGCAATAGGGTAATTGAAACAACATTTTTGCATTAAACAAAGCCAACACGGGTGAATCCATGTAAACACGGGCCGTGTTGCTTTCAACACGGATCGTGTTGAACTGACACGGACCGTGTTGCTCACTGGGGTTGAATTTTGCACTTTCTGGACGCTGAAACGACCCGTTTTGCTCCAAATGGCACCCGTGTTAGGTATTGACGACTTCCTTATATTGTTTTCGGCCTTAGCTTGGGCCTGGGGTGGATTTATTCTTCAATTGTGATCTATTTGGACTCCTTTGACTTGGTTTTGAGCTTGATTTGATCCAAATAACTCCATTTTTCTATAAAATTATACCAAACTCCAACCAAGCATAATCTAGAGAATTCGGGTATAAAAATAATACATTCATAACTAAAATCACCCAAATTAACTATAAATAATCCTAGATCACATATATATAAAATGTACTTATCAAATCCCCCCATGCTTACCCCTTGCTTGTCCCTAAGCAAGGCTAAACTCACAAATAAAATGAAAAATAAAGAAAATAATGAAAATAGAAAATAAATGGGAAAAAATGACTAAAGTCAAAAGAAAAAGTTTCAAAGTGAAAATGAAAATTTTATTTACAAATCTCCTCAGGAAAGCATCGATAAGACATTCAATTAATCCAACTTAATCAAGCATAGCCCAAGTATGAATGAAAGTTTATATACAAGAGAAAATGAAGCCATAGAAAGATTACAAAAAATATACCTATCAAGATCAAACTAATCACCTTCCTAATCTCTATTGGAACAAGCAAACACACAATTATAGACGAAACTAAGTAGTGAGAGCAATCTCACTTTAGGGAATGTGGAAACACTCCTCTCATATGTTTGAAAATCAATTAATCAATGAAGGTACACTCAATACTCAATCTCATAGCAACACTCTACCATAAGCTTGCAAATAATCTCGATTCTCTACCGCTAAAATGCAATGTACAAATGATAATCAAGAGGACTTTCAAAAGGGTTGTAATGGGGCTAAGGTTAAGGGTAAGGAGTGGAAATATATTTGGGAAAGTGGAGCTAAAAGCCAAAGCTTGGACCATAAACCTCACCAAATTGCACAATTAAAAACTCTCACACACCTTATATTCACAATAAAACATCCCAAAAACAAGTGGAACTTGCCTCAACTCAAAGAAAATAAACTTTCAAACTACTAAACACTTTTTTTTTCATTTTTTTTTCATTTTTCTGATTTTTTTTTCTCTTTTTTTATTAATCATTTTAAAATGAACTATTACTCAAAATCAAAAGTATGTACAATAACAAGGAAAATTCCCAACTCAACCCATATCAAGCTACTATGGGGAGCAATCTCAAGATATTCAACTTTCACAACATCCCCAACAAAACCAAACCACAAAATTCACCACAATCAACCCAACTTTCACACTCTAACACTCCAAGCAATGGCTTAAAGGTAGGAAACTATATATACGGCCATGGCTAAAGATTTAGGTAATCAAAAGGAAGAGTTATTAAAGGCTAATAGAAGGGTTAAAGGAAGATATTCACATATAAAGGGTGGCTATTTGGCTTTGTAGCTAAAATATATACAAGAATGCCTCTATCATATTATCAATGCACAAGCAAAAATGCAGTTTCAAAAAGAGACATCGCAAGTTCTAGAGAATGAAAACTATGGATGAGTCACACATGGAAAATGATACTAATAAAAATGATTAGTCATTTTAAGGCTTATGTGGTCTCACGGGGTAAAGCTCTCAAATAAACCTAGCTCAAATAGATGTATATGCCAAACTCATTCCAAAAGATCATAAAAGGGCAATCAATCATCACTATCAAAGTACAATTCTAAACTGTCCATGTTTCAACAACTCTATTCAAAACTTTAATTTACAAAAGAGCTATACAAGACTAAATCAAATCACAAGAAAACTTATCTAGCTTTAATTCATCACCAGAGAATTTTATTCACTAAACCTATCTTAATCTATTTTTTTTCTTTTTCTTCTTTTTCAATTTTTTAAAATTTTTCTGAAATTTTCTGATTTTTTTGATTTTTTTCAAAAATTAAAAATCAAAAGTCAAATAAAAAGCTAGAAAATAAGAAACTAAAAACTAAGAAAAAGAAAGAAAATATAATCTAATATGATACTAACTAATGCAAAACTAAATGGATGCAAAATATTTACAAATGATAGCTAAAAACTAGAAAAATCAAAAAGAAAAACTAAACTAAAGAAAAACTAAAACTAAACTAAAATAAAAACTAACAAACTAAAAGAAAACAAAAGTTAAAGAAAAACAAAAATAAAATCATATACACAAAGATGAAAACCCAAAACTTTCAAATTAATCCCCCCATGTTTGAACAAAGCATTGTCCTCAATGCATAAAACAAGAATAAGCTTAGCACGAAGGGGAAAAACAGGACAATCACTGACGTGGTGGAGGAGGTGGGTAAGGATATTGGTGAGGGTAGTTCAACTGCTAATCGTGCATCGCTTGCATCATCTCGAGCATGTGTGCTTGTTCGGCAGCTTAGGCGGCGTTGGCTTGGTCAATAAGATCTAGTCTCTCAAAAAGACGAGTTTGGTTTTGCAAAATTTGGTCTGAAGTGGTTCGAAAATAACCAAACTCATTTTCACAATAAGTTCTAAGGGAAGCGTGGTCTGCACGCAAAGAATTAAAACTATCCTGGAAATCAAAAGTGGCGGCGGGACCTTCGTCATCATCCCCGCCACCCTCATGATGAGGAGGCGAAGGAACTTAGTTGGGAATAGGGTTAGGTTGTGGAATGGGTGCGTTAGGGAGGAAATGAATATTTGGGAGCTCTTGAATGGTAAGGTTCGGATGAGGAAGCCTCATCAACTCATTGTTAGGGTACACCCACCAAACTTCTTCCCCTCGTAATTTGCACATTTTCATAGCGCTAACTCCCCTACCATCTAAGGTCATGGGGCCCTCTACCCTATCCCACACGTGACGAGCCGGATCCCAACCAAAGTGCCTAGCTAATATCGTAAGCAACCCACCAATAACTATATCACCTTTTGTGTGAGATGTGATTCGGGCTAAATGTGTGGCAAAAAGAGCGACGGGGTTCACCTCAGGTCGATCATAATACATACCCCAAACCGTGTAAAATTCTGCTTGGGCCACCACATTCATACTATCCCCCCTACCAAATAAACCACAAGCCAAGACACGTTGCATGTAACGGAACACGGGGTTCCGTATGTGAGTGCATTTTGACCTACTAGGATGGTAATCATTCCTAGTCGTGGTGAAATGCCAAAATTCATTGGGATTCCACTCAGCTAAAGGGGGCACATCTCATGTTGCGACACCTTGGACAACAGGTAAATGAAAGATCTGAGCAAATTGGGCTAGAGTCAAAGTATGCTTCTTTTCATCTATCCTAAAGGTAATCCTACCCTCTTGTGTTCGAAGATTCACATCAAAGGTGCTAAGCACCTCTAGGGTAAGGTTCCGATAGGTCGGCTCTCTCATCCTCGCGAAATCTAACATCCCTTTCCTATTTAAAAGCCATTCAACATCATCCAACATTCCAGTAGACTGCAAGAACGGCTCATGCATGTAACGAGTAGGGATGATATTACGCTTAGACAAAACTAGGTAACGCTCAAATTGAACACCTTCTAGATTAAAAGGATTGTTACCTCGCGTTTTCCTGGAGTATGATCCCGCTTTGCACTTGCCTTTGTCTCCGTTGTCCCCTTTGCGCTTCTTTGAAGCTTGCTCCTCCCCACGGGTTGTCCTAACCATCTTTTATACAAAATATACAAGCTAAGAAGTTAGTAATATACAAAGGGCTACTGAAACTAAATAAGTGAACTAAACTAACTAGCCTAAAACTCTAATGAACTGAAAAATACTTAAGATTCCTTAACCCTATATTACTTCTAATGAAACTAAAATAAACTAAGTCTAACTCAAATTCAAATAAATGAAAGATTCTAACAAAACTAAGTTATTTACTCTAGGCTCTTAACATAAACATATATATACAACAAGTTATACATGCAAGTTAATCCAACACTACAACATATACAACATTATACAACACTAAATCACCACAATTAGAGACAAAACCAAGATAAAATAAGTTAAGTTAAAGCTAAACTAATGTAAGCCCTAATATAAACAAACCTAAGCTAAACTCTAATAAGAAAATTAAAACAAACTAAGAACAAAAACAGAAAATTCAACAAAGAAAAATCAAACTAACAAAGTACTAAAACAGAAAATCAAAATATACACATGAAAATCCACACTTCAAAAATCTTGGAACACAACAATGGAGATTCACATACTATACACAAAAATTAAAACTAAAAACGAAAATAAAAAACGAAAATAAACTAAATAAAACAAAGAAATTAGAAAAACCAAACCTTTATACACTTGAAGGAGAAGAAAAGAGCTTGAATGTGGGTGAAAATGGAGGTTTTTGGTTGTGGAGGTGGAAAGGGGTGAAAATGGAGTGAAAGGGAAGAGTTGGAAATTGGTGGGATTTGAAAGAGGATAGGAAAAATATGAAGAATGGAAGAAAAATGAAGTGATTTAGGTGAGAATTGAGGGAGTTAGAGGTAAAAGAGTGATGGAGGAATAAGGATCGCTATGGAGTTTGAGGGCTTTTGAGGGAGTATGGAGGAAGAAGAATGAGTTAGTGAGGGAGAGTGGAGGGAGGTAGGGTTACACTCTCATTTTTTTTTCTTTCTTCTTTTATTTCCCTCATTCATTCACTATCAAACCTTTATTCTCTCAAAATTTATTTCTTCTTTTTTCACTCTCATTTTCTTCAAACTCTTATTTTCTCACTTCTTTTGTTTTTTTTTCTCTTTTCAAATATTTTAGATTTTTTTAGAGTTTTTTTTTTCTAAAACTAACACCTCAAAAAAGAAAAAAAGAAACTCTAGAAAATCCTAATAAAAGAAAATGAAGAGGAGAAAAATTTCTAAAAGCCTAAAAAAATTTAAAAATAAATCAAAGAAAAATCCTAAAAATTCTAGAACAATAAAAAAATAAAAAAATAGAAACCAGCAAAATAAAAGGAAGAAAAATAAGGAAAAATTCTAGAAAAAAACCTAAAAATGAAAATAAAATCGAAAAAGCTTGGGTTGCCTCCCAAGAAGCGCTTGTTTAATGTCCTAAGCTCGACATAATACCTCTTATACCACACCGCGAGCGGTTAGGGTGATGTCACCTCCTTGCTCTATTGGTTGACCAATAAAATAGGGCTTGAGTCGTTGCCCATTGACCTTAAATGCTCCCTTTTGCTAATCCCAAACCTCCACCGCACAATGAGGAAAGACTTTCAACACCCGGAATGGGCTCGACCAACAGGATTTCAACTTTCTCGGAAAGAGTTTCAACCTAGAGTTGAATAAAAGCTACATATCTCCTTCTTCAAACCGCTTCTTCATGATGTGCTTATCATGCCAATGCTTTGTTCTCTCCATGTAAATCCGGGAACTCTCATAGGCCCAATCTCAACTCATCCAATTCTTGAAGTTGCAACTTTCTCCTTTCTCCCACCAACTTTTGATCAAAGTTGAGGGCTTGGATGACCCAATATGCTTTGTGCTCCATTTCTACCGGCAAATGACATGACTTCCCAAAAACTAACCAGTATGGAGTAGTGCCCAAATGAGTCTTGAATGCGGTCCGGTAAGCCCATAATGCGTCATCAAGCTTGAGTGACCAATCCTTCCTTGATCTACTAACCGTCTTCTCCAAGATACTCTTCACTTCCCGGTTGGAAAGCTCAACTTGGCCACTAGTTTGGGGGTGATAAGGAGTAGCAACCTTGTGAGTAACCCCATACTTAGCCAAAAGAGCATCTAAGGTCTTGTTGCAAAAGTGAGTGCCATTGTCACTCAATAAAGCCCTTGGAGTTCCAAATCTTGTGAAAATATTCTTTTTGATGAACTTGATCACAACCTTGGCATCATTAGCAGAGGAGGCAATGGCTTCCACCCACTTAGAAACATAATCTACCGTAACCAAGATATAGAGATTGTTGTGAGAAGGGGGAAAGAGACCCATGAAGTCAATCCCGCACACATCAAATAGCTCCACCTATAATATGCCCTTTTGAGGCATTTTATGTCTCTTGGAAATACTTCCCGTCCTTTGGCACTTATCACATGAAAGCACAAAATTCCTTGTATCTTTGGAGAGGGTCGGCCAATCCCGCTTGAAGTACCTTGGCAATGGTCTTGTCCGTGCTAAAATGGCCTCCACATGTGGTTGAATGGCAATGGTGAAGCACACTTTGCACCTCATCTTTTGGTAAGCACCTTCTACACACTCCATCTCCACATAGCTTGTAAAGGAGGGTCTCCTCCCAAACATATCTCTTCACATCGGAGAAGAATTTCTTCTTTTGCTGGTATGACATATCCGGGGGCAAAGCACCGCACACAATATAATTCACAAAATCCGCATACCAAGGAGTGGCTTGATCGGCAAGAGCGAAGAGTTGCTCATGGGGGAAAGAATCATTGATTGGGAGCTCATCATCATTACTAGAGGCCTCAAGTTGCAACCTAGAAAGGTGGTCCGCCACAACATTTTGCAAACCGGGCTTGTCACGGATCTCAACATCAAACTCTTGGAGCAACAAAACCCATCGAATGAGTCGGGGTTTCGAATTCGCCTTCGTCATGAGATATCGAATAGCGGCGTGATCCGTATAAATAATAACCTTTGAATTGATGAGATAGGATCGGAACTTATTTAGGGCAAAGAACACTGCCAAGAATTCCTTCTCGGTGGTAGCGTAGTTGACTTGGGCCCCATCCAATGTTCTACTAGCATAGTAGATAACATAGGACTTGTTGTCCTTCCTTTGCCCCAAAACAGCCCCTACCGCATAGTCACTTGCATCACACATTACTTCGAAAGGTAAGGACCAATCCGGTACTTGACCTATAGGGGCGGTAACCAAAGCTTTCTTTAACCTGTTAAAAACACTCAAACACTCATTAAATTCAAAGGGCACATCCTTGATGAGAAAATGAGTGAGAGGTTTTGCAATTTTTGAAAAATCTTTTATGAACCGCTGGTAAAAACCAACGTGTCCAAGAAAACTCCTCACACTCTTTACCGATGTAGGCGGTGGTAATTTTTCAATTACCTCCACCTTTGCTCTATCAACCTCAATGCCCTTAGAAGATACCGCATGACCTAGCACAACTCCTTCTTGTACCATAAAATGACATTTTTCCCAATTTAAGACCAAATTAACTTCTTCACATCTTTTTAGCACTTTTTTAAGATTATGCAAACAATGATCAAACGAAGTGCCATAAACACAGAAGTCATCCATAAAAACCTCCATAATGTCCACTATAAATTCAGAGAAAATGGCCATCATGCATCTTTGAAAAGTAGCGGGAGCATTACACAACCCAAAAGGCATTCTCCTATTTGCAAATGTTCCATAAGGACATGTAAAGGTGATCTTTTCTGGATCATTGGGGTGAATGGGGATTTGGAAAAACCCCGAATATCCATCTAAATAGTAAAAGTAGGAGTTTTTAGCTAGTCTCTGTAGCATTTGGTCAACAAAGGGGAGAGGAAAATGGTCTTTTCGGGTTGCCTTATTCAATTTTCTATAATCAATGCACATTCGCCAACCCGTGACAGTCCTTGTAGGAATTAATTCATTATTTTCGTTTTTAACAACCGTCATTCCCCCCTTTGTAGGCACAACATGAACCGGGCTCACCCACTCACTATCGAAAATAGGGTAGATAATCCCAGCTTTCAACAACTTTAAAACCTCTTTCTTAACAACCTCTTTCATATTAGGGTTAAGTCTCCTTTGGCGCTCTCTAGAAGGTTTAAAATTGTCCTCCATGAGGATGCGATGTATGCAAAACGAAGGATGAATACCCCTAAGGTCATCTATAGTGTATCCTATGGCCTTTTTATACAATCTCAAAATTTCTATTAGAGAAGAAATTTCAGATTCACTTAAATTCCCATTCACAATTATAGGATATGTGGAGTTCGGGCCAAGGAACTTGTACCTCAATGAAGAAGGAAGAGGTTTCATTTCTACTTCGGGAGCTTTCTTCTCAACTAGCTTTGGCTCCTCTTCGATCTCGAGTTCTTCCTTCTTTTCAAATCCCGGAGGGATTTGAGGGGTAAACTCCAACAATTTAGCACAAATAGCTACCTCAGGGCAATCATCCTGCAAAGATCCATCAACCAACAAACATAGCTCAAGTGGATCACTTGACTTGGGGTTAGCTTCAAATTCCCTCACTACTCCTTCAATAGAATCAATAAAATTGCAATCATCGGAAATAGAAGGAAATTTGCAAGCATTATTCACATTAAACTCAATCTTATCATTCCCTATTTCAAAAGTCATTTTGCCATTTTTCACATCCACACAACACCCTGAAGTGGCCAAGAAAGGCCTACTAAGAATGATAGGGGTAGACAAATCCTCATCCATGTCAAGTACAACAAAATCCACGGGCACAAAGATGTCACCCACCTTGATAGGGACATCTTCTAAAATACCCATTAGATATTTCACAGAACGATCAGCAAGTTGCAAAGACATGGAAGTGGGTTTCAACTCACCCATTCCAAGTTTTTCAGACAATGTAAAAGGCATCAAATTCACACTAGACGCCAAATCACACAAAGCACGATCAATGAACACATTACACACAACACATGGAATAGTGAAACTCCCGGGATCCTTAAGCTTAGGTGGAAGCTTATTTTGAAACACGGCACTACAATGATCACTCAAAGCCATAGTCTCATGCCCCTCTAGCTTTCTTTTGTTTGATAAAATCTCTTTTAAAAATTTAGCATAGGTAGGCATTTGAGACAAGGCCTTGCTAAAGGGTATGCTTATTTCGAATTTCTTGATGACTTCCAAAAACTTCCCAAATTGTTTGTCAAGTTTTGCCTTAGCCATTCTTTGTGGGAATGGCAAAGGTGGTTTATAAATTCTTTGGGAAGGTTCTTGGGAATCACTAGGATTCTCCTTATCATTTTGCACATGCACATCAATCAAAGTCTCATTGGAGAGAACAGAATCCACTTCATTCACAACAACATTTTCAGCATTTTCCCCAACATCATTCACAACAGTATTAGGCACATCAATCACAACATGCTCAATCCAAGTTCCCTTAGGCTCCCCCAATTATGTCCCACTTCTTAAAGTTATGGCTTGGCATTGAGCATTAGGGTTAGGGACAGGGGCGGATCCACATAGAGAGGAGTGGTGTCAATTGACATCACTAAAAAAAATTAAAAGATTCTGTTTAGAGAAAAGAAAGAAAAAATAATTATATATATATATTAATTGACACCCGATAGTATCATAAACGGCTATGTAGCCTGTTGGTACTGAGCGCACAAGGAGTAAGGGCACATGATACAGTATGGTGGTTATGGGTTCGATCCCTAGCGCCTGCTACTTAGCTGTTTTGCTTTTTTAAATTTACATAGGCGACACATAGATATAAGTACTTAGGAGTACGCCGACTTTTGACAGTTTTAACACAAACCCTTTTTTTTCACTCACACCTACAAAGCAATCCCTTCAATCTCTCTAACCCTAACCCCATTATTGAATTGCAATTTATGTAAATCACTCTATTATTCTTTTTTTCAAGTTACTCTTTCCTCTTTATTAAACTTATTCTCATACTTGGTTGCAATTTATGATTAGATTTATTTTTTTATTGGATATGATTAGATTTATGTGATTAAGTAAATATCATTAAATTAGGGTTTTCTAAATCAATTAATTATTTTTTGTATCGCTTGTATCACTTGTATGTGTCAAATTTTGTTAAACTATTGTTTGTACACTTATAAATCGAATTATACTCTTTTCTCTTGATTAAATTTATTATTATATTTAGTTGAAATTTAGCGTTTATTTGTGTTCAAATTTGTTAAGGAAATTATCTGACACCACTGACTTTAAGTCCTGGATCCGCCACTAGTTAGGGACATGCTGTCCAGGAAGTGTTCCTGGATTGGGGGTCGAAGCACTAGCTTGGTTGGCAATTTGGGTTTCAAGCATATGGTTATGGGTAGTCAACAAGTCTACTCTAGTAGCCAAAGCTTTTATAACCTCTTCTTGCCTCTGTTGGGATTGAATGAGAGTTTCTAACAAGGCCTCTACGTTCTTATGGTCTTGGGATTGGGATCGACCTTGTCCTTGGGGAGGTCTTTGTCCTTGTCCTTGGGCACCTAAAGGATTATTATTCCGGTAAAAAAAATTCGGGTGATTTCTTAAACTGGGGTGCTAGGCATTTGGGTTACCAATATAATTGGCTTGTTCATTAGGATCAACACTACCCATCCCGTTAGGACGAATTAAGGTCTCATGCTCTAATGAATAACAAGAAGCACATAAGGGTTGAGAGGGAGAGGTAGCCTTCATATTCATTCTATCCATCTTTTCAGTAATAGCATCTAATTTCACGGATAAAAGAGTGATAGCATCTACCTCATACTTACCTCCCGTTCGTGCGGAATGGGGTTTAGACCATTGGTAGCTATTCAAGGACATTTTCTCGATGAGTTCATGAATCTCTTCCACGGGCTTGCTCATAATGTCTCCTCCCGCCGCTGCCAAGATGTTGGCCCTTAAATTGTCATCCGCTCCGTTGTAGAACGCTTGAATCGACACCCAAGATTCGAAACCATATTGGGGGCATTTCCTCAAGAGGTCCTTGAACCTCTCCCATGCATCGTAGAAGCTCTCTCCCGGCTCTTGCGCGAATGTTGAAATTTGGTTCCTCAAGCTTGTCAACTTGCTAGGCGGAAAATATTTCGCCACAATGCACTAGCAAGTTGATCGAAAGTGGTGATGGTGGTGGTCGCCAGTAGGGAATCAAACCATTCCCATGCCTTCCCTTCTAATGAGAAATGGAAGAGCCGAAGCATGATGGCGTCCTCCGTCGCACCATTTGCCATGAACGTCTCATAAGCTTGCCGAAAGATGCGGAGATGTCAATTGGAGTCTTCATCGGGAAGGCCATGAAATGGTGAGGCCTTGACCAAGTTGATGAGGGAACTCTTCAACTCGAAGTCGTGCGCGTCCACTCCCGGTGCATTGATGGTTGTGGGCTAATTCGCGACTGGGGGAGTCACGCATTGCCCAAAAGTACGTCTTGGCTGGGCCATCTTCGGTTTCTCCTTGGCTTGTTCTTGCCTCCTTCTTGCTTCCTCTATTCGTTGCCGCTTCCGCCTTGAACGAAAGGTTCTTTCTATCTCCGGATCGAACTCGAATAGTGGTGCCTTTTGCATGCACCTCAGGAAAACCTAGCAAGAGACAAAAAAAAATGAAACCAAATGGAGATCAAACAAGAAAAATCAAAAGAAAGTGATCTAGTCAATCTAAGGACATTCGTTCGGTGGCAGCTAGGGACAAAGTCCCCGGAACCGGCGCCAAAAATTTGATACGCCGCAAGTGCACGGGTGCTCGTGTAGCAAGTATCAAGGTCGATCCCACAGGGACTTTACTAACTATGCACCAAACTAGCTTCCTAGGTGATTGCTAAACCGATCGGGTTTTTGTTTTAGATCAACTAGTTCTATTTCTAATCGCTAAAAAGGGTCAAAGCAAGCAAATAATCACACAATTCACAAGAAGAAATCAATATGAAAAAAGCGTTCAGGGGATAAAATCTAAGTCACTCTATGAATCAAACAAGTGGATTAAACACGTAAGCCACTAATTTGGTACATTTTAGGGTCGATAATCGCATAATATATTCCGTACCGAGCTTTTGGCAATGAAACGGATCGCTTAGTAAAATCGATCTTTTGGACTCTTTATTATGTCAATTTTATCCAAGTTAAATATCAAATTATCCAATAACCCCTAGTTACAAAGTCTTCTATCTCTAGTTCACTTCATATACCAGTTTAATCCTAAGGGTTCCGATCATCGAATTTCTCCATTCGGTATTTCATTCAATAATCTAATTCCATGCTAATGGTGCGCAAACAAAAGCAATGACATACATAATCAAAGGATAAATAAAATACATTCAAACTAGATTAACATACTTGTTCAATCCAACAAAACTCAATCCATAAGAGGAATTAACAAGGGTTTATCCACAAAACTAAAGAAACTACCCACTACTCATGTTCGATACACAAAACATAACAAAATCTATTCTAAAATGCATGAAATCTATAAGAAAGAGGAATAAACCGAGTTGGAATTCAATCCTTGCTTGAATGACGATCCGCGGGGACTTTTGCTCCTCCACTTCTCTCCAATTCTTGAGAACCGATCTTCTAAAACACAACCAATCTCTCTATCTTCACAAGGATGAATGTGGATGGAAATATGGATAAAAGGTTGGATGAATATGATGATGAGGATGATGATGAATGTGAGTCAATTGCAGCAAAAACAGTCAGACATGCAATTATATAGCAATTAAGGGTAATTGAAACGACATTTTTTCATTAAACAGAGCCAACACGGGTGATCCATGTCAACACGGACCGTGTTGCTTTCAACATGGGTCGTGTTGAAGTGACACAGACTGTGTTGCTCATTGGAGTTAGTTTCTGCACTTTCTGGACGCTGAAACGACCCGTTTTACTCCAAATGGCACCCGTGTTGGGTTCTGACGACTTCCTTATATTGTTCTGGGCCATAGCTTGGGCCTGGGGTGGATTTATTCTTCAATTTTGATCTACTTGGACTCCTTTGACTTGGTTTTGAGATTGATTTGATCCAAATAACTCCATTTTCCTACAAAACCATATCAAACTCCAAGCATAATCTAGATAATCCGGGTATAAAATAATACATTCATAGCTAAAATCACCCAAACTAACTATAAATAATCCTATATCACATATATATAAAATACACTTATCAATTAGCTTGAGGTCGATAGGGTGAAGACCGGTGGTGCTGAATATTGTAAATGACGGGCAAAGTCTCCACTTTTTTCCAGAAATGGCTTCCGTTATCACTGATGATCTCATGAGGTACGCCATATCGGCATATGATGTTTTGGAGGATAAACTTGGCCACATGCTTAGATGTGAGTTTAGCATAAGAGGCTGCTTCTACCTACTTAGTAAAGTAATCGATAGAGACCAAGATATATTCATGTCCTCCAGTTCCTGTTGGGTGTATCTTGTCAGTGATGTCGATACCCCATACTGAAAATGGCCATGGAGATGTCAAAGTAGTCAAATACGAGGAAGGTTGATGCTGCAAATTGGCATACTCCTAACATTTGTGACACCTTCTAATGAACTCCAAGCAATCTGCTTCCATAGTGGACCAATAATGGCCAGCCCTTTGAATCTTCTTCAGTAGCATGCGCCCATTCATGTGAGGCCCGCACTCTCCTCCATGCACAGTAGCCATAACCTCTTTTGCACTTTTAGCATCAATGCACAATAAATTGATGCCCGTAGGCGATTTCTTATACAAGCGATCTTGGATCAAGCGGTATTGTGCTGCTAAAGATCTGATTGACCGTTGTCCTCGTGCATCCAGCTTAGCTGGATATTCTCCTTTCCGAAGAAAATGGTATATGTCATGAAACCATTCCTCGGTTTCCTCTTCTTGTGTCTCCATATTGCAGACATATGCTGGTTCAGACTGTCGCTCTACTATTACAGGTAGTTGGAGCGTACCTGATGGGATTGATATCATCGAAGATAACTTGGCTAAAGCATCAGCCAATTCATTGTGATCCCTAGAAAGATATTGGAAGCTAATCTGCTCAAATTGGTCAGCAAGTCCCAAAAGCTTCTACTGGTATGCCATAAGGCATTCATTCCGAACTTTCCACGTATTCTTAGCCTGATTAATGATAAGGCTAGAATATCCAAAGACCCTTGATGCATGCTTCATAATCTGCAGCATTGTTAGTAGCATCAAAATCCAGCTTTACAGATAAAGGGACATGTGCCCCTTCTGGAGAGATTAATAAGACTCCCACTCCACAACCCATTTGATTAGAAGCTCCGTCGAAATACAATTCCCCATATAATTTCATCAGTGAACAATACATCTTCGTTTGGGAATTCCAAGTGGGTGCTTGGAGGTTCCTGTGATGGTGAAGCAACCATGAAATCTGAAACAACTCGTCCTTTGATGGATTTCTGGGGTAGGTACTGAAGATTGAACTCTGAAAGCATGACCACCCATCGAGGGATGCGGTTGTTGATTGTAGGTTTCTCCATAATGAATTCGATGAGATTATTCTCAACTATGACATATATGGTATGTGAAAGCATGTAATAAATGTCTTAGCTTTATGGTGGCCCATACCAATGCAAGAGCCATTTTCTCTATATCAGCGTATCGACTTTCATAGTCTAGAAACTTCTTGCTTAATTAATAGGTGGCGCTCTCTTGACCTTTTACCTTTTGAGCCAGCATAGCCCCCATTGCGGAGTTGGTCACTATAAGGTAAAGGAGTAGAGGCTCATCTGGTACTAGCGGCATAAGGACTGGAGGATGTTGCAAATACTCCTTGATTTTATCAAAGAGTGGCTTGACATTTGTCATCCCATTCTATTTTACTTCCCTTCTTCAACTTCTTGAACAAAGGTTCACAAGTCATGGTGAGCTTTGAGATGAATCTACTAATATACTGAACTCGCCATTGGATACCTCTTATCTCTTTTTCTATCCTGGGTGGTTGCAACTCTTGGATAGCCTTTATCTTTGAAGGGTCAACTTCGATACCTTGTTGGCTAACTACATAGCCTAGTAGTTTTCCAGAGGTAACACCGAAGGTGCACTTTGCAGGATTAAGTCGCATCCTGTATTTGTGAGATCGCAGAAAGAACTTGCAGAGGTTGGGTATATGCTCCTCCCTTGTCTTGGACTTAATAATCATGTCATCCACATAAACTTCTTGTGCATGATGTCATGAAGTAGGGTGTTGGCAGTCCTTTGATATGTTGCTACGGCATTTTCGAGACTGAAGGGCATGACTACGTAACAGTACGTTCCCCATGGTGTTGTAAAGGAGGTTTTCTCCATATCTTCTTCTGCCATTTTTATTTGATTGTACCCAGCATATCCGTGCATAAAGGACAAGAGCTCATGTCCGCAAGTGTTATCCACCAACATATCAATGTGAGGTAACGGGAAACTATCCTCGGGACTGGCTTTATTAAGGTCTTGGAAGTCTACCTACATGTGCACTTTCCCATATTTCTTGGGCACCGGGACGATATTAGCAATCCATTCGGGATATTGAACTACTTTGATAAATTTAGCATTAAGCTGCTTGATCACTTCCTCTTCGATCTTCTTAGCCCATTCAGGCTTAATCCTCTTGGCCTTTTGTCAAACCGACTTTGCATTAGGGAGCAAAGGTATGGTGTGCTCCGCAATCTCCCTGTCAATCCCCGGCATGTCCTCGTAGGACCATGCGAATACATCCACAATCTCCTTAAGAAGCTCCATAAATGCTACTTGTTCTTCTACTGTGAGCGAACTACCTAATTTCAACTCCCGAGGTTGCTCTTCTGTGCCCATATTTATGGTGATGGTGTCTTCCAATACCATCACTTTGTGCTCATGTTCATTAGAAAATTCTTTTAAGGGTCCATTAAATTCTAGATTATTATTGGCGGAAGAGTTCAGGGAAGAGGGGAAAGAAGAATTAGAGTAAGCAGAAAAGGTTCATCTTATTGAATGCAGAAAGGAATACATCGCCAGCTGAACCGTATCGGGTTCAGTGTCGGGTTCGGTGCCAAGCTTTCATAGCCGGGATTGCGGTTAAAGACAAGATAGGTGAAATCCCGACCCATCATCACCGGACTAAAACCGCTCACCCACTCGTTTTCAGGAATCGATACACCTTTACAAAAGGCGGGGTGGTGAGCATCACACTATCATGGCCTCGACGAGCCATCCTTGTTGGAGTAAGGAGAGGCTCGGGACTTGTCAACAACCTCGGAGGCCTCGGGATCGGATTGGGTCATCCCGGAGATGAAGGACATGTTGGTATCAAGTCTCGGAAGTAACCAAGTTAATAACTTGCAAGGGGGAAGGCGAACAGAGGTTGGAAATGCGCGCGCCTTCACGCCTCGGGTCATAACTCCTTCAATACAATTCCGATGAGGCTTAAATTTTGGGAGCTTATAGTACACACCGAGAGCTTTCCAACGATATCTTACGGGCCTAAAACGGAGTTCGGATGAAGAAGTTATGCGCATTTGAAGTCGGCAGGGAAAACTGCCCAGAAGCGTGGCTCGCCCGAGCCACCATTCTGCCCAAGCGGACAGAAGGCACGCCGCCGAGCAAGCCGCTGGCTCGCCGAGCCAGTCACACGGACGCGACCACCCAGCGAGCGGCGCGGCAGTGCAGAGGACTCGCCGCCGAACCGACCTCCTACTCGCCGAGCCGAAGCCACGGAGATGTCGCGACGCTGACCGCCGACGATCGACGGCAGAGCGAGGCCCGCCGCCCGAGCCGTCCTCCTGCTCGCCCGAGCCAACGTTCTGGAAGACGCCGTTTCTTCGCTGTTTTGACTTAATTTTAGAATTAGTATAAATAGCTAGTTGTTATTTGTTTCCAGAAGCTTTTTGATGAATGATGAACATGCTTATGCATTGGTTAGGGTTTCCCTAAACTTCTCTCAAAATCTAGATTACTTTATCCATTAATTAAATGGTGGTGTTTCTAGTCATTCCTTTATTGATCATTTGGTGGATTCTTCCTTTATGATGGTCATGGTGGGGTGTTAGGCCTTTGGTGGTGGAATCTCCTTTATCCAAGGTCATATCCAATCCTTTTGGGGTTTCAAGCTTTGGTTGATTGTTGATTCAAGATTCTCAAGCTAGTCCATCAATCTTTCCCACCGCGCCACGCTCCATTTGGTATCAGAGCTCAAGGTTTTCATCTAGCTTGAGTTTTTTCCATTGTTCATACTAGTATTTCTCTATTGTTGGATTTTGGTATTTTGAATTGAGATATTGGTGTTCCCCATCCCTTGTGACTCCAAGTGTGTTGGAGAAATTGTTATTGCTATTGTGTTTGTTGATTTTGATGCATATTGGAGCTTGAGGAAGAGTTGGAAAATTTGTGCACACAAGGTGTTCGATAAAATGCCCAAGTGAGAAAAACACAAAGAACCCTTAGCCAAACACAAGCCAACTACAAGAAAACCCCAAACTCCACAAAAATATCCCAAACACAATCCGTCCCATACCTTTCCCTCGAAATGGATGGTCACAATGGTTCCAATCGAGGTAATTCAAGCCACCAGAGTAGCCGTCGACTTCGGGCTATCGAGAACCGCCTTGCCACCCATGACGAACGGTTCTCCACCATTAATCGTACCCTTGATGCCATTGTAACGCGGTTGGACAACCTCGCCCCAGAGCATCAAGTTCCATCCCGAGATGAACGTCGGAGACTCGCTCGAAGTCCTATCCGTCCTCCACCCTCCTACGAGTCGAGTGACGATGATAGAAATTCGCTTTGACGCTATCGTCGATGGGACACTATTGAGGAGCCATTTTACTATTCCCCGCTAACGACCGTCACGTCCCGGAAGTGTGTCAAATGTCGGCGTGTGGGACACGATTCTTTGCAATGTCCAACAATGGCTATGGTTGGAACTTGGATTGAAGAATCCTTTGGTGCGGAAGAGCATACAGGTGACATGGTAGAAGGTGTTGAAGAGAAAAATGTTGAGAAAGAGAAAAGGTCAATGAACGAGGTTATTGACATTGGGGCCGTTGAAGGGAAATCTCTTGAGCTACTTGAAGAACATAGTGATCTTGATAAAGTTCCAAGCCAAGAGAAGGATGCGAACGTCGATCTTGCCCTTCCTCTCACCCTTGTTGAAGATCCCCAAGAAGAAGCACCTTCGTTCATCTCACATCCATCAATTGTTGAGTTTAGCAACAGTAGAGTTGACTCCAACATCTCTCTTGGTATGACTACTTTTGGAGTCCCTCCCAACATTGTTGAAAGGGCTCAAGAAGAGACTCCTTTAGTTTTATCATTGCCACTAGTCGAAGACTTAAGCAACCATGGTGATGACTCCCATTTCCCTCCGCCCGTGGGCACCCAAGTTCTTCTCCATGGGAAGAACAAGGTAACCGAAGACTCTCCTTTGAAATTTATGGAATCATGCTTGAAAGATGTACGATGTGGTGTAGAGTCTTTGGGTGAGTCGTGCATGATATTTGGGAGACATTGGTTGTTTGATGAAGTTTGTTGGCGAGATAAGTTGCATGATGAGCATGTGAAGTCCCCGGTTGAAAATTCCCAATGTTTTGAGTGGCATACTAAGAATCTTGGTGTCCGTTTGGTGTTTAGTGGCAAATTTGGAATTGAACAAGCCTTGATTCTAGTTCAACCTAAGTTTTTGAGCTCTTCAATTGTGTCGTCCTTCGATGAATATTGCTCGTATATTGGTCATTGTGTCATGAACTTTTTGAACGAGTCATACATGTTGTTTGGTCGACATTGGTTATTTGAGGATTTGTCGTTGAATGAGTGTTATTGGAAATTTGGTGTGCAATGTTTTTGGAAGAGCATGTTGAATGAAAAACATTTGTTTGGTTGTGATTACATGAAACCCTTAGCCCCACATCAAATTAAACCTTGGGTGGGAAGTGAATTGAGGAACCTCCTTTTGAGCGAAACACGGGTTGAGTGTGCTCTTGGTGAGGACAAGCGACCTCTTGCTTTGTCTTTACCTTGTAGCGAGCTTTGTGAGGTTGAGCGTTCCCTAACTCCACAAAAATTTCCTCCTTCCGTCCTTTGTCCTTCACCCCTAAGCTTCTTCAAGAATTCCTATCTCTTCAAGCAAGGTGGAGTTCATAGCGTGATCATGAATGGTTTATTGGAGGGTTCATGCAACGGCTGGTCGAGCCTTGGAGCGAGCCTTCATTTTAACCCCCAAGAGTTGAGGGCAACTCTTTTTCAAGAAGGGGAGTATGAACCGTATCGGGTTCGGTGCCAAGCTTTCATAGTCGGGATTGCGGTTAAAGACAAGATAGGTGAAATCCCGACCCATCATCACCGGACTAAAACCGCTCACCCACTCGTTTTCAGGAATCGATACACCTTTACAAAAGGCGGGGTGGTGAGCATCACACTATCGTGGCCTCGACGAGCCATCCTTGTTGGAGTAAGGAGAGGCTCGGGACTTGTCAACAACCTCAGAGGCCTCGGGATCGGATTGGGTCATCCCGGAGATGAAGGACGTGTTGGTATCAAGTCTCGGAAGTAACCAAGTTAATAACTTGCAAGGGGGAAGGCGAACAGAGGTTGGAAATGCGCGCGCCTTCACGCCTCGGGTCATAACTCCTTCAATACAATTCCGATGAGGCTCAAATTTTGGGAGCTTATAGTACACACCGAGAGCTTTCCAACGATATCTTACGGGCCTAAAACGGAGTTCGGATGAAGAAGTTATGCGCATTTGAAGTCGGCAGGGAAAACTGCCCAGAAGCGTGGCTCGCCCGAGCCACCATTCTGCCCAAGCGGACAGAAGGCCTGCTCGCCCGAGCAAGCTGCTGGCTCGCCCGAGCCAGCATTCTGTCACGGACGCGACCCACCCAGGCCAGCGACTGGCGGCAGGCAGAGGACCTGCTCGCCCGAGCCGACCTCCTGCTCGCCCGAGCCAGCGTTCTGGAAGACGCCGTTTCTTCGCTGTTTTGACTTAATTTTAGAATTAGTATAAATAGCTAGTTGTTATTTGTTTCCAGAAGCTTTTTGATGAATAATGAACATGCTTATGCATTGGTTAGGGTTTCCCTAAACTTCTCTCAAAATCTAGATTACTTTATCCATTAATTAAATGGTGGTGTTTCTAGTCATTCCTTTATTGATCATTTGGTGGATTCTTCCTTTATGATGGTCATGGTGGGGTGTTATGCCTTTGGTGGTGGAATCTCCTTTATCCAAGGTCATATCCAATCCTTTTGGGGTTTCAAGCTTTGGTTGATTGTTGATTCAAGATTCTCAAGCTAGTCCATCAATCTTTCCCACCGCGCCACGCTCCACCAGCAGACTCAAGATCAGACCCGCTAGACTCTAGACCCTTAGGACCTAACTCTATGCCCTCGGGAACAAACTCTCCTACAGATAAAACAAAGTTGTTCTCCTCAGCATCAACCCACGAGACTGCCTTAACTCCTCCATCTTCAGTGATCATAGAACTTAGGTCAAAGCTTGGGTTGGATAATGCAGCAATAACAGCGTCAGCTTTAGACTTCTCTTGGACAGCTTCTTGTCCAAACACCATGCCAAATATGTTTCTCCCAGCAAGATGAGTCCATTCTAATGGTGGTTGTTTGTCCCGAGCTGGAACAAAGACAGTAGCCATATTAATGAAGCAATCATTGAAGACTTCTAGCCCAGCGACTTGAATTCCTTTGTTCTTCAGATAGAATGGCTCAAGAAACCCATAGTAAGGGAAGTCATCACCTTCCCTAACAAACTGTCCATTCAGAGTGAGTGGATATGTCTTTATTTGGAACAAGGTAGGAGGATTATCCATCCTCTTTTGCTCAGCTATGGCCATTTTTGCGAGCCTAACTTCCTTCTCAATTGGCCTGTATCCTACGCCAAACCTTCCCTTCAGCTTAAACGTCTTGAACACAGGAGGAATTTTGTTCTTCAGGTTCTTTCCTAGCAGCATTCCAGGGAAGTGACCTTGTCTCTTGAGTATAACGTACACTTTGGGATTTAAATAAGGATCAAAATCAAAAGGAACTTCACCCCTGTTCAACATCGCCACAATTTCAAAGTTGTGGAGTTCTTCATCCATTGAACTGTGCTCCACTTCAAGAGTTGTTTGCTTGGGAGTGAAAACAGCATTGATAGATTCACCCGAGATAGTGATTACTTGCCCTGGACCAACATTTTCACCTTTTGATGTAGGGTAGATGCTATAGCATTACATTCATGCAGCCATGGCCTTCCTAGTAGCAAATTGAAGGAGGCTGGAATGTCTAGCACTACGAACTCCACATTCCATGTGATATTGCCAGTGGTGATGGGCAATATTATGGATCCGGCTGATCTCCGAGGCGAGTTGTCGTAAGCTCTTAGTTGTACACCATTTTGAGCCAAATGTTGTTGTTGAACTCCCAACTTTTGTGCTGTCCTCTAAGGGCACACATTTACAGTTGAACCGTTATCAACCAAAACCAGCGGAATAGTTTTGTTGGAACATTGCACTGTCAGATATAGTGCTTTGTTGTGGGACGCCCCTCCTTGAGGTAGATCCTCGATCCCGAAAGTAATCATCTCTTGGTGGGTGGTCACATGAGCAACCATGGATTCAGGAGTTGTCGTAGGAGGTACTGTAAGTGCAATAAGAGCATCCAACATCTTCTGTCTATGGGCGTGCGACGCGCATATGAGCTGCCAAATGGTGACCTCTGCTCTGGTCTTTTTGAGTTGAGTAAGAAGAGGATCTTCTGAAGGAACCTGATTGTCGCTACCGACTATTGGCATAGGGTTAGGGACAACTACTAGGGTGGTGTTCCTGTTATTTTGGCGGTCGGACCAAGTGAGAAATGTGACATCATCTGGTGTTCGTTCATCCACCTCCATCCACTCTCTCTCGGAGTGCTCATGCTCGTCATCATTGTCATTGTCCCAAATACCGGGGATGAACAGACCCTCATGTAACCCAAAATACTTCGGGGATTGGTTGACCCGTTTCAACAATTAAAGATGAAGGGTCGAAGCTGAAATCTCCACAGAAGATGGCATTTGTATGCTCATGCATTGGATTACTTTGATTATTAGGTTTCTTGGCAGCTTTTGGCATTGGAAGCGTTCCTGTCCTTATCATGTCTTCTATCTTATTCTTGAGGGTCCAGCATTTCTCAGTATCATGCCCTAAACAACGATGGTAGCGGCAAAATTGGTTGTTGTCCCAATTCCTACATTTGATTTCAGGCTCCTCTTTTGGTAAGGGCAAAACCAGGATGCCCTTCTTGACGAATCAATCAAGAGCCTGAGAGTAAGGAACATCCAACTGCGTGTAGGTCTCATACTTCGACACATAAGGCCCCTTGCGCTGGATGGAATTAGTCTCAACAATTTTTGGAGGGTGGCTAGCCGCACTAGTGGCCCTCCTGTTGGAGCTAGATCCTTTCCATCTAGGAGAAGTGGTCTTATCATTGTGCATTGCTTCTAGTTACACACAAATATCCTTTAATTAGTCAAAATCTTTGATGACATGATATCCCACGTGCTTAGATAAGCTGCTTTTAAGCCCTTGTTTGAAGGTGGATAATTGCAGGCGGAGAGGGATGGTCTCATTGATGTGGGACAACTTAGTATGCCACCTTTCAAAATAATCAAGGAAAGATTCGTCATCCCTCTCCTTCATGGTGGTTAGGTCATCCACCGTAGCTTGCTTCTTCTGGATGCGACTGTAATGATTAATGAAAGCCTTGAACAATTCATTCCAGTCAGCCTTCACTTGGGGTGATAAAGCATGATACCACACTTTGGCTTCTCCATCTAGGGTGGATGGGAAGACCGTGGAGTATAAACCGACATCAATTCAGTTTAAGGGCGCCAATCTCATGAAATCTTCAATATGGTGAATGGGATTCTCCGAGGGTTTGAACGTGATGTTTGGCACCTCAATCATATCAGCGACCTTGAGAATGGGCTGAACAGGCAAAGGTACCTCCATATATCTGTCAGCGAAAGCTGGCACGGTGCTCATCGCTTTGATGAGGCTTTCCAACTTCTGCTCAAGGGCCTTAACAGCGGGGTCCTTTGTAGGCTTCGATACTTCCGGAGTATTAACCTTCGTTTTGGATGTCTCTAGCCCTCCAGAATCTGATGATATCTTAATGCGTTCAGGTTCCGAGTTATATCCAAGAACCTCTTTGTCATCTTCTTCAACATTCAACCCCAATTTGGTATTGATATTGGTAATGGCCTGTAGCATGTCGTCCATCACCAGTTGCTGTTCATTCAGTCTTCTTCCCATTTTATGCTCCTATTCTAAAGTGCTGGCGAATACCAGGCCTTGCATTTTGGTGTAGAGTTCATCTAGATGCTTTGTGATGTTGGCTTCAGTGCTCTGAACCGGAACTTCTTAGAATTGTTCTCCAGACATGATGCAGTCATGTGTTGCAGTTGAATCGTAGTGAAGGTTTTGAATCAAACGGCTGGTACGTGGATCTCGGATGCGAGCTCGGAGTCGATCACCAATGATGCCTGCATGGAAATTAGAAGTTAGGACACTCGATGACATACTCCGACACATACTACCCGATGCATGCATGCTCTAAGGGACCTATATGATCCTAACAGACTCGACGCCTAAATGCTGATACAAAGGACTCACCCACTTTTTGGGAGTGCATGACCTGACCCTATATGGACCTAACAACAGAACATTATAAAGGGCCGAATAAAGTCAGACATAGCGAGCGGATCATAAGTTGAAAGGCTTAACTCAGTGTTTCTCAATTTGGATGGGCCTAATCCACAAGCCGACCGTTTTAAGGAGAATCCATAATTTGGCCCAACAACCCAGACAGCTCAAGCTATATTGGCTATTATGAGGACTAGAATAATGTTCAACAAGGCTGACGACCCACTTTTTTTATTTTATTTTTATTATTATTACTCAAGGAAAACGGATATTGTAAAGGGTTGGATAAAGCCAACAATAAGCGAGTTATAATTAATTTACGGGTTTAATTGACAAATCCATATGGTTGGGCCTAAAAACAGGCCGGACATAAATGTGATGGATTTATTAATTAAATCGATAAATTAATTTACTCAAACTTAATGACTATTATGCAGTCTAGGACACTATCCATTAACTTTGTTGGACTTTAATTAATTTTTTTGGACCTTTGTTAATAGAATTTCGTGAAAGGTCATATAATATCATTGAAGGTGAGTCGATTTTTATTTATTAATTAAAATAATCAACTTTCAAACATAAATGGGCCACTCCACCTAGGCTTAACCATAATGCCTTTGAGTTAATTATCCTAATTAATAAATAGCCATTTTCTCAACCCAATGAATTTTATATGGACTAGAACGAAGTCTCTAAACTAAGGTAAACTCTTTACAAAAAAGGAAAAGGGGAAGGGGAACACATAGCATACAACATGAAGGGATACCCTAAACCAAGGTTCTATATTCAATGGATTACTATGGTTGGGTTAACATGGCCTACAGCATGTTCTCGCCTCGGTTCACCCGACCCTTAAAATTGTCGTTAAGGAGTGTGAGGTGTTGCTCATCGGACTTCAAGGATGCCCTTTGAGTATAACATGGGGAGAGGAGAGACCAAATTCTTGGCGATGTAGGGTGCATCACACAAGTAGTGGCTGCCCGCTCTCGGGAGAGAATCCTAGTTATTACCTAAACCATCGCCTTTGTGCTAATGTGTCAAAAGACCCGATTAGTGGCCCAGTATGCAAAGGATGCCTAAAAAGAATAATAAAATTACGAAATAAATCAACTTCTCCCTTTTACAGTTTCAATTCAACTCGATTTTTTCAAGTTTTACCCTCTTTTTAAGTTTAAGTCCCCAGTGGAGTCGCCAATCTGTAGGACTCCGGAAAAAGGGTGACCACTTTCCCGTGATGCGCTGCTTAATTGATCGGGAGCCGACTAAGGTTACTTAATCCTTAAAGATACTTTTATTTTCTAAATTCATTACGGGGTGATGATACTTTATTTATTTACAAATCCATTTTTAATTATTTAAATTATTCGAAATTGCACAAAATAATTTAATAATAATTTAATCCAGGCCCAAACACCAAATCCAGGCCCAAGAAGGAAGAAGCGGACCACCATAACCCATTAAAACCCGCCTGGGTTTTAATGAACTCAAGGTTGGATCTTTTTCCTCCCCGGCCCAGAGAGATGTGGATTGAAATTGATAAAACCTGCCTGGGTTTTATCAATTTCTAGTCCATTTCTCTCAGGCCTAGCCTTGAATTAATTATGGACATGAATTAAATTATTTTAAAATTATTTCTATGCAAAAAACGAACATTTTAAATAATTAAACGGGTTTGTAAAATGGTAAAGAGTCGCCAGCCGATTTAAGGAAATCGACAAACCGTAAAAATAATAAAAGAAATGACTCCGGTATACGCCGAATTCTAAGTCCGGGGGTAAGGCTATGGATTCAAAAATTATAAGAACTCTCGAATTCGCCTGTTTAAAAACAGACTCTACTAAAATCGAAACTTGAAATGAAAAAGAGCAGGGAGAAGTTTAATTAATTTTGCGATGTCATTATTCAAATCATGTAAGATTAAAACGATGATGTTCTTTTTACAGAATATGTACAAGTAAAGGAATTAAAGAATGAATTACATGATGATAATAACAACAATAAGAATGATTACCGAACCTTGTTTAAAGGTGATGAACACGATGGAAATTCCTCCTTTGAGATGACTTTGATTCGTGGCTTGGATGGTAGGATATGAATGGTTTAGAAGGATGGTGTGAGGATAATGATATGACAAGATTGATTATGAGAGAATTAGAGAGGGTATGGGTAATGGAATTTTAAGAAAATTTGGGTATATTGGTGATAGATGGTGAGAATAGTTAGTTGAAGTTTGGGTAGAGTACGGGTGACAGATGATAGTAGTTGATGGAATGAGAGTGAAATGGAGGGGTTATTTATAGGTGAGGGAGTGAGTGTTTAGGAGGGAAAAATAAGGGGAACATACCCCAAAAATCATGCCATCTCGGATCAAAACCCAGGCGGGTTATAAGGGGTCAATGGGGGGTCAATGCACGTGTGCCATGATCATGGGATTTCTGCATGGGAATTTTGACGCCAGAATAATTAAAACCTCGGCGGGTTATAATTGATCTTCCCACGGATCGCTGATGTGGCAGAGCAAAACGACGCGTCGCTACACCGCTTAAAACCTAGGCGGGTTTTGTTTATTTCCTCTGGACCGGGGCGTGCCTTGGGCCCGCTTTTGCGTGGGCCGCTTTCTGAGTTTTAAAACCCAGGGGGGTTTTATTATGTATGTGCGGGCTGTTTTGATTCCTTGATCCCATGTTGCTGACTTTATGGGCCCAACGACCCATTAGGTGTTCGGCCCAAATGACTTGTTGAACTTGATGAGTCGAGATTATACCGGTGCAAATCCCGGTGTCTACAAGTAGAAAGTTTATATTATTCAGACAATGTATAATAAAACTTCATATTATTAGTAGTATGGATGGAGGAAGTTCTTGTTATTGAGACTTGCATTATTAAAACTTCATATTTTCGACAATACACATTTTTAAAGTTTAGATTAAGATACATATGATTAGATTGACTGAATTTCATCATCCCAAGTACAACAAAAGATTTCATGAGTTGGAAACACAAAATGGCATCAATCGGTGCCTCAGATACAAGTTCTTCAACTTAGTTACAACAATATAGAGTTTTAAATACTGCTACAAAAACATCAAAATTGAAGCATCTTTTGAGCATTGAAAACATAATCTTCTTCCAGCAAAAAATGGGTGGTGGCATGGAGAATATTTAGGATTGTGATGCCCCAGTTTGTTGACCATTCCCTTCAATTTGCGGTCCTTCACCAGCAACATCACCAACCACCTAACCAATGGAAAAGTGGGGAAACATGTTTAAATTATAAACCAAAAATAATTTTTTAAAAAAAGACATAACTGTGTTGAGTAGAAATAAAAACTTACCCCTCTCCCACTGCTACAATTGAACCAATCTGATATATTCCCCATCATTCCTCTTCCTCTACCTCTGCCTTCAGCCCCTCCTCTGCCTAGAACCCCTCCCCTACCAATTTCAAATCCAGATCTCCTACCAGAAGAAACCCCTCACCCACCAGATCTAGAACCCCTATAAGACCCCCTTCTTGAAACATACCCGGAGTCATCTTGTGTTTCAAACATCCTTCCAACTCTAGTTACAGGTTGTTGTCCTCTGCCTCTCCCTCTCCCTCTTCCTCTTCCTTGTGCAGCTCCCCTCCCAGTGGTTTGTGTCTCATCACCTCTGCCACTGCCATCACCTCTAGCAGCTGATGGTTGTCGAGCTGCATCTGCTTTGGGACCTTGCTCAGGCTGCAATGGAGTCCTCCTTGGCTTCCCCTTCCTCTCTTTTTTGGAGGAGGAATGTTTGGATCTTGGGTGTATCGGGGGTCATCTTTGTTAGGACACTTCCTTTTTTTATGACCTTGACCATTGCACAATGAACAAACCACCACCCTTCCATAACTTGTGAGCTTTCCTGGTCTCTTAGGGTCTTCAGTTGGGCCTCTTCTTCTCTTCCTCTTTGGCCTACCTGGTCCAATTTGAATTGGTGGTGGATCTAGAGGTAGCTGGACTTCTGGCCAACGTCTCTCCCCCTCAACAGGTGGGATTCCAATATGATAAGCTTCCAGATACTTGGCCTTCTTGTAGTAAGGGTCTACATAATCATCAGGACTGTGCTTCAACCATACAATACATGCTATGGCATGACAGCAAGGTATGCCAGTCAGATCCCATTCTCTGCAAGTGTAACTTCTTTTGTTCATGTCAACCTTACACTTGCCCTTATGCAAGTTCACTTCAAATTGGTTGTTCAATGCTAGGTGAACATATGCATTCCTTGCTCTTAGCTTAGATTTCTCTAATCTAGTCCTAATCATGGGGCAGATATCATACTCAGATTCCTCCATGATCTTCTTCTTAGTGACAGCCCTCTCCATAAGTGATGCTTTTATCTCCTCAAGTATGTAGATGCAGTGTTTAGCCCTAGCTTGGACAATGTAAGCGTTGAAAGTTTCTGCCATGTTGTTGCAGACAACATCACACTTGCTATCTGTCTTAGAAAAAGCCTACAAAATTTGCTTGGATTCTCTGCAAGGAAATCATCAGCTGCCTGCTGGTAGGGGTATGCACCGGTCCAAACTCGGACCAGACTGGACCGAATTAGCTCGACCCGGAGACCGGAATTTCACTAAATAATAGACCGAGACGGGACTGGTTTCACCTTAGACCCGGACCAGACCGGACCGAGAAAATGGATGGCCCGACCCGACCCGGACCAATTAGACCATTTTCTTTATGTGTCAAAATAACTTTTAATTACAATAATCGAATTCTTAACTAGCTAGTAGCTGCCACCTTGATTAGAAAATTAGTGTTTAATTATGCTCTATAGTACTAGTCTGTATAATTAGTTTACTGCCAGAAAATCCATAATGCATTAGTAACAAATTAACAGTAATAGACTTTTTTTTAAAAAAAAAAAACTTGGTGGCGGCTGCCTTCAGTTAAGAAATTTGTGTTGAAGATTTATTTGCTTAAACTTCAACTTATGGGACTAGCTAACGCCTTTTATAATTAGCCACCTTGATTAGGAATGTCATATCCATATGTTGAAATTTGGAAAATTAATCGTAATAATATCACGGGTGTTTTATGTTTACTAGTAGATACTTGGTTGTTAGCTGATCTGACCACAAAAGTCCTCAGCCTTTTATCCCATGAAGCATACACCTTGAACTTGTAGCTAGGTTGGCACAGAGCACTATACTTCCCAACCTTACTGTCTGACACACCAATTTTTACACTGTAACCTCCATACAAACCATACCATTTAACTGCTTGAATTTTTTGGTTGTCCCAAAAGTCATACCAACTTCCCACTGAAAATCCTTGAATTCAGTTTGCTCATCAATATTGCATCTCTTCTTCCTTTTCCTCAACATCCTTGGGATATCCTCTCCATCTCAGCCTCCGAGTCATCATAGTCACTTACACAGTCATGAGGATGTTCCATTGTGTTTATCCCTACACTTCCATCATCTTTGAAAACCTCCTCACTCTTTTTCTTCTTAAACTCAGCTCCTTCTCCTTGGCAGTCCTGTATACATCATCTGAGGTATCAACTTCTTCATTTACGGAGTTTTCACCCTCAACATCATCATCACTTGATTCATCATCATCCTCACACCCATCCTCAGCATCCATATCCAATCTCCTTCTTGTCTTCCTACCACCTGATTTAATGTTGACATCATCGTCATCCTTTTTTCAAGCACCCAATGCAAGTCTCATCATCTGGATCACTACTTGAATCATTATAGAACACAACCTTCTCCTTGCCTTTATCAACCTTATGTGTACCCACCAATACTGATGGCATTCTAGAGCCACTTACCCTTCCCCTTACATGGACTCTACCACTTTGTGGAACCCTTCTATCAATTGGAATGTCATTCACACGCTCCTCAACATTTTGTCCCCAATCATGGTCATCAGCATATTCATCAGCATGGGTAGAGGGTTCAAT
This sequence comes from Portulaca oleracea, assembly GCA_029582165.1. Lineage (NCBI taxonomy): Eukaryota > Viridiplantae > Streptophyta > Magnoliopsida > Caryophyllales > Portulacaceae > Portulaca > Portulaca oleracea. The sequence goes on from CM055892.1 coordinate 13,648,274, forward strand.
GACTGGCTCATCAACTTGGAAATGTTGGAAGGATGGTTGAATGATAGGGTCATCATCAACATGGTCATGCTGGTTGAAAGGTTGAATGATAGGGTCATCATTAACATGGTCAGGTTGGTTGGAAGGTTGAATGATATATAGGGTCCTCAACAATGTGGTCAGGCTGGTTAGAGGGTTGAATGATTGGGTCCTCAACAATGTGGTCAGGATGATTAGATGGTTCAATAAAAGGGTCATCAACTTGGGATTGTTGGGTGGTTGGTTCAATGAAAGGGTCATCAACTTGGGAATGTTGGGTGGATGGTTGGGTGGTGGGTTGCATCTCACTATCATCTATTTGGGAAGATGGTTGGGTGTTGGGTTGCTCAAGAACAGAATCATTCATTTGGGCTGTGTTGGTTTTGGACTTCACCCTCCTAAATGGGGATTTGGGAATCACACATATCACTCTCTTTCCCCACAAAGGTTACGACTCCTAGCCAAGGAAGTTTTTTTGGGAGACCTAGATGCCCCTCTTTTAAATCTCTTCCTTTTCCAAAAGGAGTGACGAGGGGGGTCCCAAATAACCAGCAATTACATCATCTAATATACCTCATCCACTGTGTGCACAACATATACAGTTATCTCCCCATATGTTTGTGCACAATTTAACATATCAATGCTCTCAAAGTGTGTGAAAGACCTCCTCAATGATGACTTCTTATCCAACCCAGGTAAGGAATAGTACACATTTTCAACATGAGTTTATCCTTCATCCTTCACAAGCCCTACTATCTCCAAATAACAGAGTTTATCCTCATCATAAGCCTCATAACTCACCATGTCACCATCATATCTATATTACGGGTCCTCCATAAACTTACCCCCATAGTAAATTGTCAAATTCACCCAATCAAAAGACATAGTTCTACACATAAGACAAAAAACAAGAACAATTGTTACCATTATGTTCAATTTTAAACCCCCAAAAACGTATTTAACAGGAACCCTAACTTTAAAGGTAAAATTTTTCCTCTAGTATCCCTCCACAGGAAACCTAAACTGTAAAAAATGGAATTTTTCTGCAAAGAAAAAAAGAGAATCTTTTACTATGTTAAAGCTAGGGTTCCGTCGTCATGGTCATCATTACAAGGAAGAAAAAACTAACCTGCCTCTGCTTTTATTCTGTTGCACAGTGTCGACTCAGATGAAGATGACCACCCACGCACGTCACTTGATAAATCATTTTTATATAGAGTTTTTAGGACTCAAAACATATCAGTTTCATGCTTTTTGTATCCGATATCTCGTATTTTTATGTCAATTTCCGTGATTTATACACTTGTTCGCGAGTTTGGTATGTTTTACAGGAATTGATGAAATTATATCAAAAAGCATGAAGAATTGGAGGAAAAATAGCAAAGATCAAAGAAAATAAAAAAAGAGTTGAAGAAGAAGAAAAGAAAGAGAAGAAAGAATAGCCCAATCACACGACCCAGGCCCAGCTCAAGGCGAAAGGAGGAGACGCAGCGTGCGTTTTATAAACGCAGCCCGCATCTCGTCCAGAAGTTTCACAAAATGGAAGAAGAGAAAACGCGGGTAGCGTTTTTGGGGCGTAGCCGGCACTTTTTCTCGGAAGACTAACAATTTGGGCAAGACGCAGCCCGCGTTTTATGCCCTAATCTAGGAGTATAAAAGGGGTTCTTTTGCACCGTTTCGAACAACTTTTAATCAGATTTGGCCCTGACGTTTTCGAGAGCTTTGAGAAGAAATTTTAGAGTAGATTTAAATACTTTTTCTAGGATTATTTCCAAAACATTGCTATTAGATTAGGTTGTTACTTGTGATCGAAGAACATGAAAGAGATCGATTCGGGTGACACGAAGAGATCGATTCCGCCAATTCGAACACGGTTATCTCTATTTTGCTTTTATGTTTTCTTGTTCTTGTTTAAATTTCGCAATGTTTATTTCTAGTATCATGAGTAGCTAATTTCTTTAGTTTGGGGGATAAACTCAATGTCTTTTGATTGAATTTTAATACAGTTTCGGTGTTAGGTTATCTTTTTATTCGTTTTATCTGCGTGCGATGTTTGTCATGGTAATTAGACAATAGAATGACAGTTTGAGTCTTTACCTGGCCGTAGATTCTTGACAACAGAACGACAGTTTGAGTCTTGAATTGGATTGCGTAGATTAAATAGGTCTAGAAAATAGTTAGACATAATGATTCTTGCCTAGGGTCAATTTATAATCAGTTTTTATCTTTAATTTCAGTAAATAGTTAGAAATAATATTTAGTTAAATTACTCTAACTCACCTAGGATCGAAAGATCGAAGTGATAAGGCCTAGAAATATTATAGACCCCGAATTTTCTTTTTACCTGCACCGGAATTGTAGACGATTCGATTGATTGACTAGAGTGGACTCCCCTGAACGCTTTTTAGTATCTGGTTAAACCCTAAAAATTTCAGTTTTCCTAGTTTAGTTTAGAAAACCTTACCACACCCTTTAGATCGACCTAGCATTCTTTGTAGTAAACTAGTTCAGTGCGTGGTTGAACGCAAATCCCTAAGAGAGAATGATATTTTATTACTACACAGACCCATACACTTGCGGTACACAGACACCTATAGTTTTAGGTCTGTCAAGTTTTCGGCGCCGTTGCCGTGGATATGTTTCCCCAACTGCCTTTGGACAAATGTGCTCTGGGTGACTAGGTTATTTAATTTCTGTTATTTTTCTTTATTTCTCTTTATTACGTTTGGTATTCTTGTTTTTTTCTTTTTCAGGTTTATGCAAAACGATTTCTCTTTTGAGTACGATCCCGAGATTGAACGCACACTTCGAGAGAGAAGGAAAAGAGCATGGCTGGAGAAAGAATTTCAAGAAAACCAAGAAATAGACGAAGAAGAGCAGAAATCGGAATCGGAAAAGGAAGAAGAGATGGGAGAACAGCGACAGATGACATTCGGGCAGTATCTGACTCGTAATGTCACTAATCCGCAGTCAGCAATCAATGTTCCGACCATCCAAGCAAAGACTTTGAATTACGACAATCCTTGACCTACTTAGTATCCAAATCACCATTCCATGGATTGTCCAATGAAGACCCGAACCGACATCTTCGATTTTTTCGTCAAGCTTGTGACATTTACAAGGCCAACAACGTGTCGGAAGACGCCATCAAATTGCGTCTCTTTCCGTTTTCGTTAGAAGGCAAGGCGTGGGAGTGGCTCGATACACTTCCACCAAATACGATCAGGACATTTGACGAACTCGCCAGCACCTTTTTGGCTAAATATTTTCTCCAAGCAAGCTCACCAACTTAAGGAATCAGATTTCTACATTCACGCAAGAGCCGGATGAGTCACTGTACAATGCTTGCGAGAGGTTTAAGGACATTCTTCGACAATGTCCTCAGCACGAATTTGAACAATGGGTTCTGATCCAATCATTTTACAATGGAGCAAGAGAGTCAACAAGAGGAAGCATCCTCTCGGCAGCCGGAGGAAATATCTTGGGAAAACAAAGACGGAAACTGACTTTGATCGAGAATCGCGAACAACTCTAAGTTGGTCGTAACCCCGCCCTAGAGCGGGAGGTAAGCATGATTTTGATGCTATTTCGCTATTAACTTCTAAACTTGATTCGTTAGTGAAAAGAATAGACCACTAAGACTCGCCTGCACCCCTACTTTTATCATGTAATTTTTGTCATTCGACCGATCATGCGACACCTACTTGTCCTAAAGAATTAGCCCATAACGACCAAAATCAACCGGGTCACCATGTTGACCAAGGGCCAAACCTAGAAGCTCTAGTGAAAAATCATCTATCAACCCAGCAAGAACAAGCAGGGACAATTAAATGCCTTCTAGAAAAAATTGAAACTTAACTAACCTGAATGAAAAGTTGACTTCCCAAGCGACTTACCCGAATGACTCTTCTACCTCCTCCACTGATAGTGTATCAGGAGACTGTAGTGCCCTAACCTTAGGAGCGGAAAAAAAATTAGAAGAACCCAAGCGAAGAATTCCTGAAAATACTTCGACTTAACCAATTTCAAATGATAACACTCCTGATAAGGACCCTGGGTCAGAAAAAGAATCACCTATAGATGAAACCGATAAGGGGAGGAAAAAGAAGTAAGAGGAGCCACCGGTAGTTAAACAGAGAGTCTATGTACCAGCACCACCTTACCCTCAAAGGTTAGTTAGTATGAAACATGATAAACATTTTTGGAAATTTATGGAAATAATAAAACAACTTCAGGTTACTATTCCATTCAATAACGTGATCACGCAAATGCCTATTTATGCGAAATTTCTCAAAGAAATACTTAGTAACAAAAGGAAATTAGAAGAACATGAGATTATGGCCTTAAACGACTATTGTAGTGCAGCAATACAAAACAAGTTGCCAACCAAACTTAAGGATCCCGGAAGTTTCACTATTCCTTGTGAAATAGGTAGCCTTCACATTGACCGAGCACTATGTGACTTATGATCTAGCATTAACTTAATGCCTCACTCTATGAATAAGAAATTAGGAATAGGCGAATTAAAACCTACCACGATTGCACTACAATTAGCCGATCATTCCATCAAATACCCGGTAGGTGTTTTAGAAGAAGTACCCATTAAGATAGGGGAAATCTTCCTTCCAGTAGATTTTGTTATTTTAGAAATGGACGAAGATTCGCGAACACCAATCATCCTTGGTAGACCATTCTTAGCAACTTCGGGATGTTGTGTTGATGTTAAAAATTGGAAGATGACCTTTAATGTAGGATCAGACAAGATTAAATTCAATCTAAAGCATGCTGCGAAATTTCCCTCTTTTTCTGATGATTGTAATCTAATAGATTCTATTGAGGGAATTGTCACTGGCGCATCTACTAACGACCAGTCAAGTGATCCACTTGAACTATGTTTGCTCAATGATTGCTTAGTGTAGGATGTAGAAGATGCTATAGCAGCCTACACAAAGCTATTAGATGAGGCACCTGAGGTAACAAGTGAGCCTAAAGAGAAATATAAGTTAACTGACAATCCTGACAGTGTGGAGCCTAAAGCCCCAGAAGTAGAACTGAAACCGTTACCAGACACACTACGATATGAGTTCCTAGGGCCAGACTCCACTTATCTTGTGATTGTGAGTTCAACTTTGACAAAAGAGGAAACATCCTCATTATTGGAAGTTTTGCGAGCTCACCGAAAGGCGATTGGTTATGTCATCGATGATTTAAAGGGAATACATCCATCTTTCTGCATGCATAGAATTCTCCTTGAAGAATCAGTTGAACATCAAAGGAGACTCAACCCAAACATGAAGGAAGTAGTAAAGAAGGAGATATTGAAACTACTCAAGGAAAGGATAATTTATCCTATCTCAGATAGCGAGTGGGTTAGTCATGTTCATGTAGTCCCCAAGAAAGGAGGAATGACTGTAGTCAAGAATGAGAAAAATGAGTTAATTCCCACCAGGACTGTTACTGGGTGGAGGATGTGTATCGACTACAGGAAACTGAACAAGGCTACCAAAAAATATCATTTTCCGCTACCATTTGTAGATCAAATGTTGGAGCATCTAACAAAGAATTCCTATTTTTGCTACTTGGACGGATATTCGGGATTCTTTCAAATTCCGATTCACCCTAAGGATCAAGAAAAGACAACCTTCACTTGCCCTTATGGGACCTTTGCCTACATAAGAATGCCTTTTGGACTGTGCAATGCTCCTGCCACCTTTCAGAGGTGTATGATGGCAATCTTCACCGAGTTTATTGAAGATATTGTGGAGGTATTCATGGACGATTTCTCAGTTTACGGGATATCATTTGACCTTTGCCTGCAAAATCTAAAACGGGTACTTCAAAGGTGTGAAGAGGTAAACCTAGTGCTAAATTGGGAGAAATGTCATTTTATGGTGCAAGAAGGAGTAGTCTTAGGACATGTGATCTTTAACAAGGGAATTTCAGTAGACAAAGCCAAGGTTGAAGTAATCGAAAAACTACCTCCGCCAGTATCAGTGAAGGGTATTAGAAGCTTCCTAGGTCATGTGGGGTATTATCAACGATTTATCAAAGACTTTTCTAAAATAGCAAAACCTCTCACAAACTTACTTGCCAAGGATGCTGCGTTCGAATTCAATGAGGGATGCTTAGCTGATTTCCTGAAATTGAAACAGGCTTTGGTATCTGCACCGATAATGTAAGCACCGGATTGGAATCTACATTTCGAAATTATGTGCGACGCTAGCGATCACGCCATAGGGGCAGTGCTAGGACAAAGAACTGATGGAAAACCTTATGCCATCTACTACACTAGCAAAACTCTTGATGGAGCTCAAATGAATTATGCTACTACTGAAAAAGAATTTCTAGCTGTGGTGTATGCCCTAGAAAAATTTAGGCCCTATCTAATTAACTCCCAGGTCATAGTCTATACAGATCATGCAGCCATCAAGCAATTAATGGCGAAGGCTGATTCGAAACCACGTCTTATTCGTTGGGTATTATTACTCCAGGAATTTGACATTGAGATTCGAGACAAGCCTGGATTACAAAATGTGGTGGCTGACCATCTTTCAAGGCTTCAATCTGACTCTCCAGTCAAGGATGACCTACCTATCAAAGAGTAGTTTCCTCATGAACAACTCTTACTCATAAATCGCCATTCAGCTCCGTGGTTCGCAGATTATGTGAATTACTTGGTTTGCGGAGCTCTTCCACCTGACCTGACTTATCAACAGAAAAAGAAATTCCTCTCTGATGTTAAAAGGTATGTTTGGGAAGAACCGCTATTATACAAACTTTGTGGTGATGGGATTTACAGGCGGTGTATACCCGAAGAGGAAGTGCGAAACATGCTATTCCATCTCCATGCTACTCCTTTCGGTGGACACTTCGGACCCGACAAGACGGTAGCCAAGGTTCTTCAAGCAGGTTTCTATTGGCCTACTATTACGAGAGATGTCCGGCGCTACGTTATATGTTGCGACAAATGCCAAAGAACGGGGAACATATCTCGAAGAAATGAGATGCCTCAAACTAGAATGCTTGAAGTTGAATTATTCAACGTATGGGGAATAGATTTCATGGGACCATTCCCACCGTCCCATAATTATCTCTACATTCTAGTCGCGGTAGATTATGTCTCTAAATGGGTAGAAGCTATAGCATCCCCAACTAATGACACAAAAACAGTCATCAAGTTCCTCAAAAAGAATATATTTTCTAGATTTGGGACTCCTAGAGCGCTCCTTAGCGACAATGGAACCCACTTCTGTAACCGACCACTAGAGTCCCTACTAGCCAAATATGGAGTCAAACATAAGGTGGCGACACCTTATCAACCCCAAACTAGTGGTCAAGTCGAACTCTCGAATAAGGAAATAAAGAGCATTCTCGAGAAAACAGTTAATAGATCAAGGAAAGATTGGTCCCTAAAACTTGATGATGCGCTATGGGCCTACAGAACTGCTTTCAAAACTCCTCTAGGCACCACACCCTATAGGTTAATATTCGAAAAAGCTTGTCATCTCCTGGTTGAAATCGAGCATAAGGCTTTCTGGCCATTAAAACTCTTAATTTTGACCCTAAGATTGCGAAGGAAAAAAGAATTGTGCAACTTCAAGAACTTGAAGAACTACGACAAGAGGCATATGAAAATTCCCGAATCTACAAGGAAAGAACCAAAACTTGGCACGATAAGCATATTATGAGAAGAATATTTCAGGAAGGTGACATGGTGCTCATGTTCAATTCAAGGCTAAGACTCTTTCCCGGGAAACTAAAATCAAGATGGACGGGACCCTACAAAGTAATACGCGTGTTCCCTCATGGAGCGGTGGAGATTTGGCATGAGAATACTGGTTCATTTAAGGTAAATGGGCAGCGTTTGAAGCCATACTTAGCTGGAGACCCTGACCTCCAATCAGCAAAAAGACTACTAGAAGACCTTGACGAGTAGGGTCCGCAACGTCGAGCTAACGACGTTAAACAAAGCAACTCCGGGGAGGTATACTGTTATCTGAAATTTACTCCTCCCCACATTTTTAATTATTCGGCACTTTTATTTTAAATTTTTACTTTTTAGCGTAATTTTTAATTTTGAAGTTTACTAATGTTTTTCTTTTAGTGTGTAGAGAAAAAAAGATGAAGATTTAAGGAATTTATGGCTTTTATTAAAATTATTATTTTTAACCTAATGAATTTTATGTTGGTGGATGTTTGTAGGAATTTTTGGTATGTTAAATTGTAGGGAAAATAAGGAGCAAACAAAGGAAAAAGGAGAAAACAAGTCAAAAGTTGCAAAAATTAAAAGCAGCAACATCAGGTAGGAACACGCAGCCAGCGTTTTCCAGGCGCTGGCTGCGTTTCAAATAGCATGTTTGGCCGCCTGATTTTTACAAAACGCAGGCTGCGTTTCGAAAACGCAGGCCGCGTTTCTCAATTTTTCAAGAAAATTTTGCCCGCCTCTTAGTTTACTCGGCTTCCCCCTTTTTCTTTCAAAACACAATACTCCAACACTATTTTGCCCTAACAACCCCGACGAACCCCCTCTCCACCAAACGCCACTCGCGCCACCACCACTCCCCCCGACCTTCTCGCTACTTCCTCTCACTTACACTCTCAAACTTAGAATTTTCAATTTCCATCCCTCTTCCCTCTTCAACTCAAGGTATGGAATTTTCAACTCTTTCTTTTCCTTAATTATATACTTCATTCTTGATATTAATTTGGTTGAATGCTTGAGATTATTGAGTAATTTGTTCAAATTATATCATGTATCATGCCCTAGACTAGGATATCTTGATTTAGGTTTGATTTTTGAATGAACTCTTGATTAGGGCTTGGTAGAGTTGTTTGATCTTTGATCTTTTTGTTCCAGAATTGAGAGGATTGTGTTGTTGGATCCGTTAAGAGAGCAATGTGATGTTGAAATTGAGAAATTTAGGTCTAGGTTTTGGTTGTGATTAAGTTGTGGTGTTATGCTCTGTTTTTTTATGAGAATTTAGGTTAAATTTATCTTGATTTCAATCCCTAGTATCAAATAAGCATGGGGGGATTGATAGTACTAATGTTTGCATTATGATCATGCTTATTTGATACTTAGGATTTAACTTGGTTATTTTACTGATTTATGAAGTATTTTAGATGGTTAGAACTAAGAATCCTAGCTTCTCCGGAGCACTGGGTGATAACAATGAAGTCGGAGGAAGCCGGAAGCACAAAGCTACGGCGGCAGAGAAGGGAAAGCAAAAGGCCGCACCCTCAAAGGACTCTGATAACCCAAACTCCTTCACCAAGAAAAGGTATGAATCTCTTTCCCAAAGAGCCATCGTCCCTACTAAATACGTGCATGAACCTTTCCTACGTAGTTGTGGTATGCTGGATGATGTTGATTGGATGTTAGGCCGTTGTCACATGACCAACATAGCTAAGTTAGGTGAACCGACCTATAGGGGGATCACCCTTGAGTTTCTTTCGACCCTAGTTGTGAACCTTCAGGGAAGGGATGGGGTTATTCGTTTCCGACTTTTGGGGGTAGAGAGGACCATGACCGTGTCCCAGTTTGCCCGTGCCTTTGGCCTTCCTGAACGGGCATGCAGGAGTTCATTCCTTATACACGTATATTGGGATGGTAAGGGCTTCTTTTTCAGAATCTCAGGTTTCGATGATTGGGACCCTAGCAACACCCCTGCGACCAAAATTACAAACCCCGTGAGAGGTATGTCCGCCGCATACTCTCATGCGGCATTTTCGGGAGGCCCGGTAGCTCAAACAAAGCTACCCGGGCTGATTGCTATATGTTATACTCCATGTTGGATGCTGATGCTCGTGCCGACCCCGCAGCTATGTTAGCTCACCATCTTTCTAGCGTCACCACATCAACCAACAAGGGCATTGCCATAGGGGGCTATATTACTCACCTTGCACGCCAGTTTGGCTTTAGGCCACCTAGGAATCCCAATGACCTAGTCTCGGGTAGTTTATTCTTGGATGGGGACCAGTGTAATTACTTTGGCTTGTGCAAGTTTGATAAGGACTCGCGTTGCCTTTGGATCTATCCCAACAACGCTAGATTCCCTGTGCCTAACCCCCACACCTCACCCCAAGTCGCTGAGAACTTGATGTGGATGCCTCCTTTCCTCGAGTTTGACCCTGAACCTGAACCTGAAATTCACCCTGACCCTCAACCCAAACAACCCCAATTAGACTATGAGGCGCGCTTTCGCGACCTCCAAACCTCCATTGACCGAACCGAACACCGAGTCAACGAGTTGAGAGATAGTTTTGTTGAGTATAGGGCTCAGACTGACCTTCGTTTCGACCACCTCGAAGAGTCGATTGCTAACCTTGCCGACCTCATTCAGGCGATGTTCGATCGACCATCTCCACCACCAGGACCGAGCCATGCTAGCCCTCCCCCACCAACTGAGGATCCTTGATCCTTTACTTGACCTTACCCTTCGTCGTTGTCTTCTGCATTGAGGACAATGCAACGTTTAAGCATGGGGAGGGGGGGTTGAATATTCTATGAATATTTTTCTTATTTCTCTGTTTTTCGTTTATTTTTCTAGTATTTTCGTCTTTCTTTTTCTTGTTTCATGCATATTTTTCAGTTTTTAGTGTGATTTTTCTTGATTTTATGTGTTTCTTTTATTTGCTTATTCATAGTTTAGCATTTCTTGTTAGTTTTTAGCTTGTTTGTTTTCTTTTATTTAGGTTCTAGTGTGTTTTTCTTTTGTTTTCTTGTTTTCTTAAACTTTTCTTTCTAAGTTTTTCTTTCAAAATTGCATCCACCTAGATTGCATTAGCTAGTAGCATGTAGATTTTTCTTTTCTTTCTTTTCTTAGTTTGTTTCTTTTTCTTTCTTTTGCATTCACTTTACTCAAAAACCCAAAAAAAAAAATCAGAAAATTAGAAAAAGACCAAAAAAATTAGAAAAGACTAGAAAAACCAGAAAAATATAGGATAGGACTAGGATTAAAACCGGAAACACCTTCGGTTATGATTTGTAAACCTTTCTTACTTTCAGTTTAACTTGCTTCGCTTATAAAAGTCTGGATGAGTTCTTAAAAGTTTTTTTTGAAACATTTTCCTTCAAATCTTCTGATTTTGAGTCAAGTTATGAAAGTAGCATTTGACTGCTTTAACTATCTTAGAAAATATAAATGTGCGTGCCGTAAATCTTTGGGCTAAGTTTAGTCGATTGAGCCCCATCCCGTGAGTCCACATTACCAAATTTACGAATTGATCACTTTTATCAATTGATGATTCCCTGAGTGACTCCACCATTAGTTGCATCTCTAGAACTTGTTTTGCATCTTGTTTGAGACTACATATTTGCATTGCACGCTGTGACAAAGTGATTAAGGCATTCATTTTATTTTGTTAAGCTACATTGCCAAATAGCCTACCCTACATTATATTTACCGTTCTTTTTGCCCCGCCTCGCCTTTGTTTACACTTCTTTCATGATTGAACCCTGACAATACAAGCCTTGGCCTTTGATATTCAGTATCCCTCTGCCTTGCTTGGTTGAATGAGAGTTTGCCGTTTTTTGGAAAGAACAGTTGGTTTGGTGTATTTGTGAACAAAAATATGAAGTTTGGAGGAATTGTGGTTATTGCTTCAAATTGGGAGAAATTGAAAGTCCCACCTTTTGAACAATTGGTGTTTGGTTATGTTATTCATATATTATATCGAGGTCGAAGTTATAATTCCATAGTTTTCTTCTCCCCAATCACCCACCAAAAAGAAAAAAAACGAAGTAAAAGAAAAAAAGAAAAAGCGTTCCAAAAAGAAAAGGGTAATTAGGGAGATTCAATTTAAAGTTCTGAAAACTTTGACTTGGTTGTATTCAGTGGAGATTTTGATATTGTTGAGGGAGAAAGGTGAAATTCCTTGCATACATTAAGCAAGAAGGAGAGTTTAGAGTGTTATACTCATTGGAAATCAATCCAAGCATGGCTCTTAACTGCTCATTCCCAAATTTTACCGCTCCTTACCCTTAACTTAAGCCCCGTTACAACCCGGAAAAGTCCTTATGATTGTCACTTGTGCATTGCATTCCAGTAGTGGAGAGCGAGGTTCTTACCAAGCTTATGGTAGTTTATTTCTATTGGTCCGAGTATGAGAAAAACCCACATACATATTAAAATTTGAGTGATTGAGTGTTTTTATTCTTTCCTATGTGAGGTTTGCTCTTTTTGACTGACTTACGTCCATAACCAACTGCGCATATTTGCATTATTCTTGAGATTGTTGGCAGATTTATGCTTCTGAAGTACTTGTTCTCTCCTTTTGGTTTCGAAAATTTCTTCCTATCTACTTCGAACTGAGTTTTGATCTTGCCCAGACTAATCTTTGTGCTTGCTTGTTGAATTGATGTGCTAGAATGATTAGCCTGAGGGGGTGTTAAGATTTTTGTTTTTGTATACCTATCGAAAACTCTTTCCACCACTTTTTCTTCTTAGTTTCTGTTTCTCCTGTTTGAGCCCTAATCCTCCTATTTTTAATTTTTACTTGCTTGAGGACAAGCAAGAGCTAAGCATGGGGGGATTTGATAAGTCGTTTTTATATAGAGTTTTTAGGGCTCAAAACATATCAGTTTCATGCTTTTTGTATCCGATATCTCGTATTTTTATCTCAATTTCCGTGATTTATACACTTGTTCGCGAGTTTGGTATGTTTTACAGGAATTGATGAAATTATATCAAAAAGCATGAAGAATTGGAGGAAAAATAGCAAAAATCAAAGAAAATAAAAAAAGAGTTGAAGAAGAAGAAAAGAAAGAGAAGAAAGAATGGCCCAATCACACGGCCCAAGCCCAGCTCAAGGTGGAAGGATGAGACGCAGCCTGCGGTTTATAAACGCAGCCCGCGTCTCGTCCAGAAGGTTCACAAAATGGAAGAAGAGAAAACGCGCGTAGCGTTTTTGGGGCGCAGCCGGCGCTTTTTCTCGGAAGACTAACAATTTGGGTAAAACGCATCCCGCGTTTTATGCCCTAATCCAGGCGTATAAAAGGGGTTCTTTTGCGCCGTTTCGAACAACTTTTAATCAGATTTGGCCCTGACGTTTTCGAGAGCTTTGAGAAGAAATTTTAGAGTAGATTTAGATACTTTTTCTAGGATTATTTCCAAAACATTGCTATTAGATTAGGTTGTTACTTGTGATCGAAGAACATGAAAGAGATCGATTCGGGTGACACGAAGAGATCGATTCCGCCAATTCGAACACGGTTATCTCTATTTTGCTTTTATGTTTTCTTGTTCTTGTTTAAATTTCGCAATGTTTATTTCTAGTATCATGAGTAGCTAATTTCTTTAGTTTGGGGGATAAACTCAATGTCTTTTGATTGAATTTTAATACAGTTTCGGTGTTAGGTTATCTTTTTATTCGTTTTATCTGCGTGCGATGTTTGTCATGGTAATTAGACAATAGAATGACAGTTTGAGTCTTTACCTGGCCGTAGATTCTTGACAACAAAACGACAGTTTGAGTCTTGAATTGGATTGCGTAGATTAAATAGGTCTAGAAAATAGTTAGACATAATGATTCTTGCCTAGGGTCAATTTATAATCAGTTTTTATCTTTAATTTAAGTAAATAGTTAGAAATAATATTTAGTTAAATTACTCTAACTCACCTAGAATCGAAAGATCGAAGTGATAAGGCCTAGAAATATTATAGACCCCGAATTTTTCTTTTTACCTGCACCGGAATTGTAGACGATTCGATTGATTGACTAGAGTGGACTCCCTGAACGCTTTTGAGTATCTGGTTAAACCCTAAAAATTTCAGTTTTCCTAGTTTAGTTTAGAAAACCTTACCACACCCTTTGGATCGACCTAGCATTCTTTGTAGTAAACTAGTTCAGTGCATGGTTGAACGCAAATCCCTGAGAGAGAATGATATTTTATTACTACACAGACCCGTACATTTGCGGTACACAGACACCTATTAGTTTTAGGTCTGTCAAGTTTTTGGTGCCGTACACTTACGGTACACAGACACCTATTAGTTTTAGTTCTGTCATCACTCCTGCAACTGATTGCTGGAGATCTGCAAGCAAATTTTCGCCAAACCCTTTCCCAAACCCAGAATCGTTCGTAATTTTCAGAGAGAAGAGATGATGAAGATGATGGAAGCATTGCCAGTAGGAGTTGAGGGGACTTTTTTCAAAAAAAAAAATAAAATAACGTCTAAAATGTCTGGAGGGAAAAAAAAAAAACCATGCTGACGTGGCAATTTTTTAAGTCAACTGCTGATCCGGCAATGTTAAAATGCAAGGGCACGTGCCGTTATCTCCGACGAGTCAAGTAAATCCTAACTCGGTGGCGTGTTATTTTGGGGCAAAAGGGGGTCAAAGTTCATATTATTCATCACCGAATCGAAAGTTCGTATTATTAAGTATTACATGGCCAAAAGTTCGTATTATTAAGTCTTACATGGCCAAAAGTTCGTATTATTAGAATTCCATTTCCCTAAATAAAATGGAGTAATTTTCAATAAGGTGGTTATGAAACATAACAACCACCACAAATTTTTTCATAAACAATACTAATGGCTTCCTCCGTGCTACGTGCCCTATCATTCCCGATGTAATCATCCTATTGGCTTTTATTCTTTTAAACTTACTTGTATGGCCGACATGTGCTACAAAAGATACAAAACTTAATATTTTCATATTGAAAAAAATTTCATATGCAACATAAAAAAAATTCAATTAAATCGTAACTTATATTTAACTTATAAAAATTTTATCAATTATACAAAATTTTCTAGTATGATTGATAAAATTTGCATAAAATCAATTTTAACTTGGTTACATAGTATGAAAACAACCCTACCCATCTAAAAATATAGTTAAGTTCACATAACATATGACATCATTAATGGTAAAATGGAAAATTGATAGTTAGAATAAATTGAAAATTAGTTTGTATCTAAGCATTGTTCGTAAACAACAACAACAATAATAATGGATAAAATGAAAGTTTAAAAATAGGGTAAGTAGCTTTTTCAGAAGGTATAGTAAGATGGAAAATTAAAATAAAATAAGGTATTTTTGAAAAATAATATTTGTGACACCTTTTGCTTACATGTTATAGAATTCACGTAAAATATCTATACAATTACATAATATGTACTTGAGCATAATAATATAATTATTTATTACACAAATTCAACTTAACTTGATTATGTAGTAAGCAATTAACCCTAACCATCTAAAAATATAATTAAGTTCACATAAAAGATGATACAATTAATGGTTAAATGGAAAATTAAAAGTTAGAATAGATTGAAAATAGGATTGTTAATAATAATAATAATAATAATAATAATAATAATAATAATAATTTAAAAATAGGATAAGTAGATTTTAAGAAGCCAAGTACGGTAAGATGCAAAATTAAAAAATAAAATAAGGTTATTATTGGAAAATGGAGCAATAGAGCATGCTATGGTGGGAAAGCCTTGCTTGAGTTGAGGAGGAAGAAGACCTTGAACCCGGAAACCTTCAATAGAGCTTGAACACAAGGTATGGACTTGCAATGGAGGATTCCACCACCAAGAACTACAACTCGACCAAGATTAGATGAAGACTAGCACCACTAATCCATAAAGGAATTGACTTGTTAACACACCACCACAATGAATTGAGGCTAAAGTGAGAACAAGATTTGAGGGAAAAATCCTTGCTTTTCATTAATGGGCAATGTTCAGTGCTCTTCCTCCCCAATGTGAATGAATATAAAGATTAGAGTAGAAGAGAATATGAATAAATATAAATATTGGAGTAGAAGAGAATGAATATCAAGGACATTTTCAATTTTTGAGAACCAGCTTTCGTAGCCCAAGTTTGGGGCCTCTTTGAGTGGGGAGCTCATAGGGGTGCTTTGACGCCAGCTTGATTCTTCTTGGTTAGTTACAATGACGTTATCCATACCAAGAAGAAGGGTGAGGGACATATTGTGTTTGGGAATATTTTGTGGAGGTAGGTTATTTTGTAGTTGGTTTTGTGTTTGGCTTAGGGTTCTTTGTAGCATTTGCACAAGAAAGACAATAGGTAACAATCCAATGTAGAAGGAGCAAGAAAAACACCAACAAAGATCGCCACCGATTACCAAACCTCGAGCACTACAACACGATTACAACTCAACAACACTTCAATTCCACACTTGATCAACCAAAGTTCAATCCAAACAAAATAAACCACACCAGGTATGCTGGTCACCAGTATGATCACAACAATATTCAGTAACCAAAAACACTCCAAAGATGCCAAAGTAACGGAATATGATCAAACTTCATTAATAAGATTCAAAAGTCCCAAGAATAATAATCCCCAAAAAAACTGAACACCCAACAATTCCATGGATTTCAACATGTTCATGATCACCAAAAATCACCAAAAAAATAATCAAGAATAACAAAGTTCAAGCAAGAAATAATATGGATGCTCTTATACCAAATGTAGTGTACCGCTGTAGGAGAATAAGATAGAAATTCCTTGATTGAGTAGAGAGATAATGATGGATGATGATAATATTAATTCTTGATTGAAGATAATAATCGCAATCCAAAAAAATGATGAACCTGATCTTGGAATACTAATGAGACTGGATATAGACTTGGTTAAAGGAAAATCCACCACTAAGAACTAGCAATCCACCATGAATTTGATAAAGAAAGGAAATCGACAACAAATTCAATAAAGGAGAGACTTGCAACACCACCATTAACAAATGGATAAAGCAAAAAAGATTTTAGAGAGGGAAGAAAGTTTCAAGCCTTCCCAATACATTCATAATCATAACTAGCAAAAAGTCCCTTACAAAAGATAACCTAGGGGTATATCTAGGGAGAGGGGTTAGTAACACAAATTAAACTTGGATTAGGCTTGTTACAGGCGCAACAAAGGTACAGTTGTCACAACTTGGCTTGGCCAAGGGGTCAACTACCTGTGGGTCCCCGTCGCGGGCGTGATGTCCTATTTCATGGTCGTGACATGGCGATGGATGCTCGAAGTCTTCACTTGGTCGTGGTCGTGACCTTGGGCATTGCGGCCGTGACTCGATCAGCGGAACAATTAGTTGCGATCGTGAAGTGACAGTTACGGGCACGATGGTCTGGATTTTAAAAGTGGTTACAGTCATGACAAATGTGTCATAATCGTGTGGCCCAAGAGTGGAGGGAGGAAAGAAAGGGGTCGCGCCCATGATATTCCGTCATGCAGCCAACCATCTTTTTCGATGAGGGTCCGGGTCATGACCATAGTGGTCACGCTCGTGACGTGACTGCCAGCCTTCACCTCTTACTAACTTCTCCATTAACACCACCTTTCCAGACCCCTTCTCTATTATTTGTGCCGAGATTAAAAGGACACCCACCTAAAGGGCGTCCAACCCATCCAGAGGATTGTCGTCACACTCTCTTCCGGCCCTGAGTCCACCTTTAAATGGACTCCGCTCCCGAGGTCCCATAGTTGGGGAATGAGAGACACCTAGGGATATTATTCACCATAGGTTCGCTGAAAAGGACTCATTTCCGATACGGTTCAAGAGGGAACCACCCCACTGGTGGGTAGAAAGCTAGGAGTAACAACTGGTGTGGTGGTGTTCTTGTTGTTGTGGTGGCTAGACCTGGTGAGGAATTCATTGCCTTCCCCATCGACCAGGTTGCCATAGAAGTTTCCATATTTTCATATATGCCCTCATCGTCGTTGTCCCAAATATTGTTAGTAACTAAATTATCTAAAAAAATTACTCGAAGGCACCTGAAAATTTACGATCTTCACTTCTCTTGTAAAAATAGAACATTTCACATAGTCTATACCTTAGGTTTTTACCAGCTTCAACCCTGATGTCATGTGAATCTTTATGAACATGCATGGAAACCCTATGGCCTATAAGTTTGCCTTACTCTTGGTTTTAGGGCGTTTTTAACTATAATACCCCCATATTCATAATCATCATATTAGGAATAAACCTCTCATAACCCAATGATTAACGCAACAGATCACATAATCCAAAGGCATTACCACAGTCCACATACATGGACGAGGCTAACAATCAAAAACAAACTCCAATTACAGCTCATCAAACCCAAAGAAACTTGTATACTACACACATAAACATCCATAAGTGAGAAAAACCTTAGGTTAACTTTATACCTAGCCAAAATTATAATTACAATTAACTTCACTAATCAAAAGTACAACCTTCTACAAATAACTTGACATCAAACGCAAAGGGCGTGACTTCTCGACTTAACTTATGACCTCTTTATCTTCATATCAATCAGACCTCTTACTGGTGTTAGGTTACTACCCCTAGCATTACTCCATAAAACATTTTCACAAATGAGTCGAAACTCAGTACACATACCTCTGGACAGTTGATATAATTTAAGCAATTCATTTTATTTCGCACATTTCAATTTATTTTGCAAACAGGCAGAAGAGAAACAAACACAATTAAAACTTGCTTGCTAAATTTTTATTATCTGAATGGTCCCCTACTTGCGATCATTGGACATGCTCAGATCGGTCGGGAGGTCCGGTTGACACTTGTCGGGTATTGACATGGGTAGTGCACTATGGGCACAAGTAACTTGAGTCGGGACAATATTTACGTAAGAAAACATGTAAAATATAAATTATTCACATGAAAATTAATAAACTTGCTTACTTGAACTCTAATAAGTGTGTTTGGGTAGAGTACAGACAATATATTTACCTTAATACTGAACTACCAGTAAAGTAACTTGATGGCTTGGGTGGTCTCGAATAGATAGCAGCAACGACCTCTTCGCAAGTACTTAAGATCAGAATAATAAAGTGAATTAAGTTGGATTCCTCGTAAGGAAGGAGTCTCCTAATTAAGTTAATGAAAGTTAACTTTAAATTAAAATGGTTGAGGATTTTGGGGCTTCGCAATGAATATGTGGAAGGCATAACGTTCTTCATTGAATTCGAACAACTTTGTAAGAGGACTTTTCGAAAGCTAAAGAAAATAACTATAACGTTCTAGTTAAGAGTTAAGGCCACAAACAAGTGTAAGGGAACGAGAATGGCCAAAAAAGAGAGCTGGCTCTACAGAATTTAAATTCGATAGTGAAATTTCGAGGACTCATAACTTAAGATTTAGACATCGAATACTTGTGGGCGAACACTCTATTGAAAGCTTGAATCATATATAACAATCTTATGTTGATCCCAACTTCATAAAAGCCTTGAAAAAATCTCAAAGAGTGGCTTGAACATGACACAACAACGCAACGGTTCTGATTTAAACATGGTTGTGGGGCTGACTTTCACGAGCCATAACTTTTTACCCCGGCCACCTATGAATGTAAGACATAACATTTTAGAAAGCTTATGGAACACCCTACAACTTTTATGTTGAACACTTAAGCTAATAATATCTCCTTGATCCCTTAAAGCGTCGAATAACCCACTCCCTCAAAATTGTATACAAACAGCACACCCAAATTAAAACTACCAAAACTTGAGTTCTACTCATCGAAATCTCCAATGAAAGCTATAGTCTAAGGCTATCATTTCACAACATAGTTTTGATTATGGAGTTCCTTAATTGTCCCGGAAAAATCATATTACTCACTTGGATAGAAATGGGTCATTTAAAGCCCCCTTCTTGTCCTACTACTCAATCTATACCTTGTATTATTTTTCATAAGTGCTCATTATTGTCAAAAACATCATTAACTAGCAGTAAAACCCCCATCTCTTCGATTTCAAGCTACTAAAAACACTAGCAAGACCTAATACACCATACTTCAATAACACCAAACATAAATCCCACTTAAATCTAACATTCTAACACAAAATTCACATACATGAATCATCCAACTACTCCATTACTCCATATGCTCATAACACATTGTTTAGACCCAATTTTGTGTCTAAATAGCGCCTTAATTCTTTGTCTTTTGACTCGTTTCATGTTTTAATTTCGTAACTTTTAATGCGTTTTTGGTTATTTTGTAGATTTTGGAGTTTACTCAAAACGTGGTAAAAAGGGCCATTTTAGAGCTATTTTGGGAATCCCGAGGCTTCCCGGGTCTCGACCTCGGCAAAGGCGAAGTGAAAAGGAATGTCTAAGCCAACCGAGGAGGACCGCAACTACGGTCCTACGGACGACAGCTGCGGTGGTCACCCAAGGCTAAGGCTGAGGCAAGGAGGAAAGCTACCCGAGAGGGACCGCAGCTGCGGTACCCTAGACCGCACCCGCGGTCTTGCGAAGGGAGAATCAGAAATCGCCATGGTTTCGGAGGACCGCACCTGCGGTCTCCTAGACTGCACCTGCGGTCCCCTTCAGGAATCTGAAATATCTGTTATACGAAGTGCTGTGTTTTGGGTAACTAACTTTGGTTGTATATATTCCTTAGGTTCGATTGGGTTAGAGAGCAGCTTTTATATTGTAAAATTCAACACTTAACTTTGAATTTAGAGAGAGATTAGTAAGATTCCTTAGTGATTAGTGAGTAATTACACTTGGTTATTGCATTTTGCTGTGGACTTGGTTGGAATTCTATTGAAGTTCTGAAGATTTATCTTATTATTGGAGCTTGGATTTCTTATTATTCTGGATCATCCTTCCTTTGACATCAAACCAATGTGCATTTCTTACCCTTACTCTCTTTAATTCATCTATTTGCTTTACAATCTCTATTCTTTGTTTTAACCATGAATAGCGTAGTTATTATCGATGTTAGCATGATAGTTAAGATGATTAGAGGCTAGAACCCTTATGGGTTAGGGAGAAATTAGGGATATGAATGGTTGATTTGGATTGGGTTAGTAATTTTAGGAGGTAATTCGCTGAGTCAATTTCCTAATCCTATTCTTCTCTCAAGTGGGATGTATTTGAGATCGAAAGCTCTCAAAAACATCCAACACTTGTTGGAAGGTAGGAATTGGGATAGTTAACGCTTACCCACTTGAGTGGAAAGAGGTAGGGAGGTTGAAGGTCCTAAGTTGGTGGAGGAAGACGCTTTGGGGGAAAAACACGGTGACGTGGTGGATGTTACGGAGGAGGAGGATTTGATGGAAAAACGGGAGAATGAGTTTGTCTTGGTTGAGGAAGATGAGGAAGCACACGGGGAGGAGTTGGATGAATCCAGGAAAGAGAGTGAAGAGATAGAGAAAATGAGGAAAGGAAAAGGAGTAGTGGTGGAAGAGGAACCTATCCGAGTCACTGAGAAACCGAAGCTACTACTGGTACCTTTTCCCAAACGGTTTGCAAAACCCAAGTCCGGTGCGAAGTTTTCAAAATTCATCGAGATGCTTAAGAAGCTCCAAGTGAACATTCCATTCTTGGATGCTATCTCCGAGATTCCATCTTTCAAGAAGCATTTGAAGGAGCTTCTCACTAGCAAAAGGAAGATTCAAGAGAAATCAACTATCCACTTGACTGTTGATTGTAGTGCTAGTATTGACAACAAAACTCCGGAGAAGTTAGCGGATCCCGGAAGTTTTTCCATTCCTTGCACCATCGGTGACATACGGATTGGTCGCGCTCTTTGTGATCTAGGGGCTAGCGTGAGCGTCATGCCCTATTTTATATGCAAGAAGTTGAATCTTGATGATTTAACTGCTACGACCATCAATCTTCAATTGGCCGATCGCACCGTGCGAAGACCCGTGGGCATTTTGGAGGATATTCCCGTCCAAGTGGGTAGATTCCTGATACCTTGTGATTTTGTAATTCTAGAGATGGAGGAAGACCACAATATTCCTATCATTTTGGGGAGGTCATTCCTTGCTACTGCTGGTGTGATAATAGATGTTAAACACGGGAGCATGTCATTAAACGTCGGTGATGAAAGTATTATTTTCAACCTCGAGGGGTCTTTGAAAAATCCCTCATATGGAGATTCATGCTATGCTATCGACATGATGGAAGTGCTAGTTGATAAATATCTTGAGGAGTCTCATTTACTTGAGTCCACTTGCGACGATCCTTTGGGAGCTTGTTTATTGGAGTGTTTCCAATTTGAGACCGACGACACCGATGTCACGTTCCTCACCAACCTTCTTGATTCATCACCAATGCACGAGGAGATTACTATTGATGAGCCTCATGTTGAGTGTATGGAAATACAAGAGGTGATCTTCAAGGGTATGTCTTCTTCCCAAGTTAAATCCTCTATTTCTCCGTTAGAGCTTAAACCTTTACCCCCTTCCTTGCAATATGCTTTCTTGGATGATGAAAAATCTTTGCCTGTTATTGTGAATGCCAAGCTGCATGATCCTGAATTATCTAAGTTGCTTGATTTGTTGAGGAAGCATAGGGGTGCCTTAGGTTATAAGATAGAGGATTTGAAAGGTCTGTCCCCATCCATTTGTATGCATTCCATTGATTTGTTTGAAGATGCCAAACCAACTAGGCAACCGCAGCGTAGATTGAACCCTAATATGCAGGATGTAGTTAAGAAAGAAGTAGTTAAATTGTTAGCTGCTGGGATCATCTTCCCCATCGCCAATAGCGAATGGGTAAGCCCGGTTCAGTGTGTTCCAAAGAAAGGCGGGATGACAGTCGTAGAGAATGAAAAGAAAGAGCTAGTTAGTACCCGAACCGTCACGGATGGCGGAAGTGCATTGAATATCGCCAGTTGAACAAAGTGACTAAGAAAGACCATTTCCCTCTCCCCTTCATTGACCAATTGTTAGAGAGGTTGGCGGGTCATTCATATTTTTGCTTTTTAGATGGGTACTCAGGTTTTTTTTAGATTCCAATCCATCTTGCGCACCAAGAAAAAACTACTTTCACTTGTCCATACGGTACATTTTGCATATAGACGTATGCCATTTGGTTTGTGTAATGCACCTGGGACATTTCAACATTGTATGATGGCTATTTTCAGTGATTTTATTGAGCAATGCATGGAAGTTTTTATTGATGATTTTTCTGCCTATGGTAACACCTTTGATGATTGTTTGGCTAACTTGGAAAAAGTTCTTATCCGTTGTGAGGAGGTCGACTTAGTTGTGAATTGGGAAAAAGGCCATTTCATGGTAGAAGAAGGTATTGTTTTGGGGCATTTAGTTTCTTCGAGGGGCATCGAAGTGGACAAGGCGAAAGTTGAAGTGATAGAGCGCCTACCACCCCCGATTTCCGTTAAAGGGGTGCGTAGTTTCCTTGGCCATGCTGGCTTTTACCGCCGGTTCGTCAAGGTTTTTTCCAAAATCGCTCGTCCTTTAACTTATCTCTTGTGCAAGGATGCCCCATTCTTATTTACTGATGAATGTCTCCAGTCATTTTTTAGGTTGAAGCAAGATTTGATATCCGCGCCGGTAGTCCAACCTCCGGATTGGACTTGCCTTTCGAGATCATGGCCGACGCGAGCGATTTCGCAATTGAGGCATGTTTGGCTTAAACCAAAGAAAGGAAGCCGCGGGTTATCTACTATGCAAGCCACGCGCTTGATAGTGCACAGAAAAATTACACGACCACGGAAAAGGAGCTCTTGGCTATTATCTTTGCTCTAAACAAATTTCGGCAATACCTCATATTTTCCAAGGTTGTTCTCTACACGGATCATGCCGCAATCAAGTTCTTGATGGGAAAGAAAGAAATGAAGCCGAGACTCATTCGTTGGATTTTGCTTATGCAACGAGTTCGACTTGGAGATTCATGACAAGCCTGGGACCAAGAATGTTATAGCCGACCACCCGTCAAATATCCTTGTTGATTTAGATGATACTCAACCCATCGTGGATTCTTTTCCGGATGAATGTCTTATGTCCGTCAAGCATTCTCACCCATGGTACGCCGATATCATCAACTACTTGTCTAGTGAGGTGATTCCTAAAAATTTGACTCTGCATCAAAAGAAGAAGTTTTTTCATGATGTGAAACATTTCTTTTGGGATGATCCATTCTTGTTCCGTCTATGCAATGACGGAATGTATAGAAGATGCTTACCTAAGAGGGAAGTGAAGTCCGTGTGGACACATTGCCATGAGTTCCCGGTTGGAGGTCATGGTGGATCTCAAAATACGGCCGCGAGAGTCCTACAAGCTGGCTACTGGTGGCCGACCCTCTTTCGAGATGCTTATCTTCATGTCAAGTCATGTGATAAATGCCAAAGGTCCGGGAACATTTCTTGGAAAAATGAGACGCCGCTGAATTTCATTCTCGAGGTGGAGGTTTTCGATGTATGGGGGTTGGATTTTATGGGTCCTTTTCCGTCATCCAAGGGTCATCAATACATTCTTGTGGCGGTAGACTATGTGTCCAAATGGGTTGAAGCAATCCCATGCGTGAGATGCGATGGAAAGTCCGTGTCGAGATTCTTGAAGAAAGTAATTTTCCCAAGATTTGGAATTCCAAGGGTCATCATCAGCGACAATGGATCTCATTTTATTGAAAAGAGGTTTGAGTCCCTCTTAGCAAAGTACGGTATCAATCACAAAAGAGGACTCCCTTATCATCCTCAAACGCAAGGTCAAGTGGAGATCTCTAATCGTGTTATCAAGGAAATTTTGTAGAAGACAGTTCATTCCTCACGAAGAGATTGGTCGGAGAAATTAGACGATGTTTTGTGGGCATATCGCACCGCTTATAAAACGCCAATTGGGACTACTCCGTACCACCTTGTCTACGGGAAAGCATGTCATTTCCCCGTAGAACTCGAGCACAAGACAATGTGGGCAATCAAGAAGATGAATTATGACCTCAAGGCGGCCGGGGCAAGTCGGTTATTCCATATGGAGGAGCTCGAGGAATTGAGACGTCACTCTTATGAGAACAATAGGATCTACAAGGAGCGAACCAAGGCATGGCATGATAAAAGATTGAACCATCGCGATTTTGTGGTTGGCGATAGAGTCCTCATCTTCAATTCGAGGCTCAAACTCTTTTCCGGCAAGCTAAGATCGAGATGGTCGGGGCCTTTCGAAATCATAAAGATCCTTCCCGCCGGAGTTGTTGAACTTAAGAATGAGAATGGAGATTGTTTCAAAGTCAATTCGTCAAAGATCAAGCCATACATCATGGGAGAGGAATATGCGGGGACGGTTGTGGTGTTCCTCGCCAACTTCAACAGCTGAACAGATCGGTTAGGTCAAGCGAGGACCTAAAGCAAGCAACAGGGAGGTACTAGTTACTTTCCTTTTCCTTAGTATCTTCTTTTATTTCTTCCATTTTTCTTTTCTTCTTGTTCTAATTATTATTTGAGTTTGAGGAAAACGAAAAAAAAGGAGAGAAAATATTGAGAAAAAGAAAAATTTTGAGTGTGACAAAGGATTTGTGAAGGAAGAATTTTATCGAGGTTTCAAGCATTGGAAGTCGATCAAGTGTAGTGCTGAGTGTATAAGAAAAGAGGGTTGACAATGAGGAGAGTAGAATTTTAGGACTTAACATTATTTTCAAGTTTTTGAGTCTTGTAAGTGCATGGCGTATATAGGAGGAGACCGCACCTGCGGTGCACAAGACCGCAGGTACGGTCCTGGTGCTACAACCCGAGGATTTTATGAAGACCAGACGAAGACCGCACCTACGGTGGCCTTGACCGCACCTACGGTCTCCAGAACACAATTCTCTTCACAGGGTGTTTCCAGCAGGAGACCGCGCCTGCGGTCCCCTTGACCGCACCTGCGGTCTGTCGAAATCTGTGAAACAATTTCGGGGTTTAAATTCTCTCTCTCTCTCTCTTTCATTTTCCCTCACTTCTTCCCTCACTCACCCACTCGAAAACTTCCCCCTAAACCCTAAAATCCCAAAACTTGTCCCAATCACTCCAAATCCCTCACAAATTCCTTCTCCCCACTCCTTTTCTTTGCGGTTTTCGTACCCTAACTGCGTTGTTCACCTTTTTCGCACCATTGGAAGAGCTCTTGAAGTTCAAAAATCTGGGTTTGCTCTTTGTAGGGGTTCGAAAATGGCAAGGGAGGGTGTCTAAGTCTTCAACTCAGGTATTCTTTGCTCTTCTGTGCATCAAAGTTCATTGTCTTGCTAATCTTGGGTGATTTTTGTGCACATATTCTTTGTTTGAACTTTGGATTTTTGAGTATTAGATGCTAAAATAGGGAAATCAAAGAGAGCTCGACCTAGTAATCCTTCTCCATCAACACCCCTCATGTCGTCTTCTCTCGAATTGAGAAGAACCCAGCCAACTACCTTCATTAGAAGCTGCCCTCGTACTAGAGTTGCTTTTCGTGGGGGACCGCATAAAACTCGCTATGAGGATCTCCAAGAATGAAAGATCTATGCTCTGGAGATTTGCACTGATGAAACAATCAATACTCTCCATTGTCGGTCTAGCTTCAATATTCTCGCTCGAACACTGGGTTGGGGCGCACTTCTCAACATCAGGAACCCATCGTAGACCAACCTATGTTAGAGTTCATAAGCTCGATTCAAGTCTTCACCGATGGGTCCTGAGGCCATGTTCAACTATAGAGTGGATGGTAGGGAGATAGATTGTTCTGTCCAGGGGTTCTGCAAAGCTTTGGAATTACCAGAGGATGGGGTGTACTTCTGGGAGTGTGAGGATTTCAACGAACAAGAAGCATGGAAGAGTTTGACTTGTTGGAGAAGAGCACCTGTTGACTGGGAAAGGGGTTGTGTAAAAGTTTATTGCCCGGAAGAATCTCGAGCACAAGATTTCTGTAATCCTGCTGTCCGGCTATTTCATCTTCTGATTGCTAATTCAATTTTCGGGCGAGATGAAGGACGCTCAAGTGTCCGTAAAAAGGATCTCTTTATAATTCACAACACCTTGAAGGGGTGTCGAGTGAACTTAGGTTCGTGCATCCTGCACTGGCTTTGGGAAATGAGTAGAACGGACCACTGAGCCAACTTGGGGATGGGTCATGTCATATGTCACTTCCTGTGGAAACAAAACTTTGGGTCTTATCTTCAGAAGTGGAAACCACACTATATACTGATTCCCATCGATAAGGATTTGTTGATCCAAATGGAGATACTTTTCGAGCGCCAATCACGTACTGTTTATCATCATGGTTACGATGATAAGAGAACCCACATTCCTCTCGAT
Organism: Portulaca oleracea; assembly: GCA_029582165.1. Lineage (NCBI taxonomy): Eukaryota > Viridiplantae > Streptophyta > Magnoliopsida > Caryophyllales > Portulacaceae > Portulaca > Portulaca oleracea. The sequence goes on from CM055892.1 coordinate 13,675,294, forward strand.
ACCCCAAATGCTGAGAAGTGGCTTGATATTACAACTAATGAAAATTGGTCGTGCGGGCAATTCTATGGTTGGCCAAGGAAAATCGGTTGTGCACCTATCCCTGTTTCTAGCCTGTTGGAAGAGTTTGAGAAAAGTGATCAAGAAGAGATTCCCAAGAGCTCGGCAAAGCATGACAATCTGGACCAAGTGGTCGCCTCGATCAAGAGTTTGGGTGCTGAAGTTCGTGAGCAGAACAAACTTCTCTATTCTCAAGTGAAGCTACTAAAGGATCAACAGAAGGAGATTGTGAGCATCCGACAGCACTTGCACCGTCATGATGACCAATTCCGCCAACAAAACCACTTCTTGCGAGACTGGGGTTTTCACCATTACACTATTGAGGGTCATATCCCGGTACCTCCTGACTATGAGAACCCCTATTACCCGTCTTTCTTCCAACCTCCTCCGGGAGGGTCCGCTTGAGGGACCGGTTGTAAGTGTCCCCACCCCCCACTTGATCTTTTTCATTGATTTTCCATATTTTACTTTGTAAAATGTAAAGTGTGGGGGGGTGCCTCATCGGGGAGTTTGGACGGGGGAAGCTTTGTGGTCTTGGCGTGTTGGTGTCTCGGGTCTGTTTGGCTTATTTTGGTGTTGATCTCAAGTTAGTCGAGCTTGGTTTGTGGTGGTCATTTTGGGTTATTTTTGTTGTATTTGGGGCGTGGTTGGTTTGTCTTGGTAGGTCATTGGTTGTATTTTGGGGCACGGTCGGTTGTGACGGCATGTATGGAATGTTTTTATATTAATGAAATGAAATGAAGTTTGTTGGTCATTGTGAGTTGAGTTTCACCCTTATTTCACGCCTCAATGAGTGAGATTCGGGGATAAGGTTTGCAAGTGGCAATGTTCATTTTGTAAATAGTTTTTCCTTTCTTTTTAATTTCTCTTTGTTTAAAAGTTTTATAAGATAGCTTTATTTTTGAGTTGGTTTTCGATCTGGCATGTGAATTTTGCCATTTATGAGGCCGTCTTTTGCTCTAACATCATTTCGATTCACTTAAATGACGACTTTGGATCAAGATTTGAACATTTATGAAGAGCACGAGGTACTATCTTTCTACCTTGCTCCTTCTTATGTGATTTACTTTCTAATCCGCTGCATGCTTGATTTTATTTTGGATGGCGAACCCCTTTGAATGTCTATGTTGGGATTATCCTGTTCTTGGAGCCGTGTGCGCTCGGTTCGCCACCACTTGTTGTTTTGCTATTTTCCTTGTTTGTTTTTCTAGGTTCTCTACCCTTTTCTTGTGACACCCTCTCACAATGAGGACATTGTGGCGTTTTAAGTGTGGGGGGGGAGATTTTTGCTTAAGGGTAGATCACCTAGTTGTTTCATTTGTTTTTCGTAGTTTTTGCCTAAAATTTTGAAAATTTTTGTTTGAAAAAGGAGTAAAAAGGGAAGTGAAAGCATTTTAAAGCTTTTGTTTTGTTTTCTTTTCGCTTTGTTTGGCCTTGTTTCTTAGATCTTGTTTCGCTTGTTTTTGAGTTCGGACACGAGTCTTTAGAGTCTCTTGGGATTGATTGGAACCCACTAGCACTTGTACACGTGGGGTTTTACTTGGCATTAGGTGTAGGACATCGAAAAACCTCAAAGATTGACTATTGTTTAGGATAAGAGCTTGCGAGACGCTCATAACGGTTCCTTTTGGAGGTTTAATAACGTTTTCCAATTTAGATTTTTGAGATCCTTTGAAGCAAAGCTTTTGTTCTCTTTTCTTTTCGTTTCGCTTTCACTTTTCCTCATTCCTGTTTCCTTGGCTTTTGTGGGTATAGCCGCTACAAACCCTCACAAGTCCATCTCGTCCACCCGGGCTGCCGGGGGGTTCAAAGGGCTTGGTACATACGCTAAATGCACTCGTTTCTCTCCCACGAGAGAGGAGTTTGTGTTAGCTTAGTTAGTTTCTTGTTTTGCTTTGCTCGGGACGAGCAAAAGTTTAAGTGTGGGGGGTGTTTAGACCCAATTTTGTGTCTAAATAGCGCCTTAAATCTTAGGCTTTTGACTCGTTTCGTGTTTTAATTTCATAACTTTTAATGCGTTTTTGGTTATTTTGTAGATTTTAGAGTTTTTACTCAAAACGTGGTTAAAAGGGTCATTTTAGAGCCATTTTGGGAATCCCGAGGCTTCCCGGGTCTCGACCGGGGCAAAGGCAAAGTGAAAAGGAATGTCCAAGCCAACCGAGGAGGACCGCAGCTACGGTCCTATGGACGGCAGCTGCGGTGGTCACCCAAGGCTGAGGCAAGGAGGAAAGCTACCCGAGAGGGACCGCAGCACCCGCGGTCTTGCAAAGGGAGAAATCAGAAATCGCCATGGTTTCGGAGGACCGCACCTACGATCTCCTAGACTGACCTGCGGTCCCCTTCGGGAATCTGAAATATCTGTTATACGAAGTGCTGTGTTTTGGGTAACTAACTTTGGTTGTATATATTCCTTAGGTTCGATTAGGTTAGAGAGCAGCTTTTATATTGTAAAATTCAACACTTAGCTTTGAATTTAGATAGAGATTAGTAAGATTCCTTAGTGATTAGTGAGTAATTACACTTGGTTATTGCATTTTGCTGTGGACTTGGTTGGAATTCTATTGAAGTTCTGAAAATTTATCTTATTATTGGAGCTTGGATTTCTTATTATTCTTGATCATCCTTCCTTTGACATCAAATCAATGAGAATTTCTTACCCTTACTCTCTTTAATTCATCTATTTGCTTTACAATCTCTGTTTTTATTATTGGTGATTATTGTTGCTAGATTGTTGCTTGATTATCTTTATTCTTTGTTTTAACCATGAATAATGTAGTTATTATCGTTGTTAGCATGATAGTTAAGATGATTAGAGGCTAGAACCCTTATGTGTTAGGGAGAAATTAGGGATATGAATGGTTGATTTGGATTGGGTTAGTAATTTTAGGAGGTAATTCGCTGTGGAGTCAATTTCCTAATCCTATTCTTCTCTCAAGTGGGATGTATTTGAGATCGAAAGCTCTCAAAAACATCCAACACTTGTTGGAAGGTAGGAATTGGGATAGTTAACGCTCACCCACGAGAGTTGAAAGAGGTTAGCTAGAGAGCCCGTTCGTTATACCCTCCGGGTCCATGGAGGATTTATAGGAAGTTAATCCGAATTGCCTTGAAAAAGGGGATTCGGTGGGTTGTTCTAACGGGACTGTCACTTGATTCCATCAATTTATTGCTTCCTGATTACGAAACCCTTGTCCTAATTGTCGTTTGCATCCTGAAATTTCCCGACACCCATAGTTTTCTTCTTGACCGAACCTTAGCCGTGTTTGTGTTCTGTTTTGTGCAATCCTTACCTGAAACCTCTTATCGTCTAGTGATCCATAAACCTTACCTAAAGTCAGACTGCCATAGCCAAGGCCCCTAGCTCCTCGAGAAAGAACAATAAACAAAACCGGGGTACAAAAACCACGTTATACACATCAACAAAATCTTTTTATTAGGGACAAATTTGGGCTTCAAGACAACATGTAAATACCATCCAAGAACAACAAAATTATCCCAACATTTATATACCAACTCTACTATTTTCTTCACTAATTCACATCCCAACAACACCCAATCTGAATTTCTATGGCGAAAATCAAGATTGCTAGCTAAATTAAGAAAGAAAATAACCAACTTTGTAAATAAATGATTTGAAAAAGAGGGGTTTTTTTGAGTTACCTTCAATTGAGAATGAGAGAGAAACACCTAAAGGAAGAATAATGACCAAAGAAGAGGAAGGTAGAAGGGCTCCGAGCGGCGTTGGGTCGCCGGTGGTTGTCGGGCGACCGACTGGGCGTCGTAGCAAAGAAGAGCATTGGGAAGGGGATGGTGCGGTGAGAGAGAGAGAGAGGGAGGGATGATGGTTGTAAATAATACATTTGAAACAAATAATTGGAAGGGTTTAATTGAGTTTGATATATTAGGGCCCAATTTATATTTACTTAACAAAAATACTCACCCTTTCCTACTGCTCTATTTTTAGTATTACTATTTTCCTACCCAGCAATACCAATTTACGGTCTCGGATAAATAAAAAAATCTATCTGATTGAATTAATAAAGAGAAGCGTAAATAACATAGGAGAGTGAATAAATTTGAAATCTAATCAATCAATAAAAAAAATAAAATAGGATAATAATAATAATAATAATAATGAAAATAATAAAGATAAAACTATAAATCGTTCAATTTGTCTAAATTTAACTAGATAAATATCTCGAATATTTCGATATTAGAATGAATGGCTTAATTTGATACACATGTAACAAGTACATAAAATAATAAGTTGATATATATGTGGCGGTCGTTGCTTTGCTTAAATCATGTAAAAATAGGTAATTAAATTGAAATGCGTAGTCTAATTAATTAAGCTTATTAATTAGCTTATTATACTGGGTTAGGGTAGCGTTATTGCAAAATAGGCATGAAATCACATACCTTGCACATGAATGGGATAACCTAACTATTGCTCTAGGTTAAGGATTACTAAGCTCGGGAATAAGATATAGGTAGGGGTGTTCGAAAAATCCGGGAAACGCCACACGAACTAGAAACCAGCAAAACCAAAACGCTTCAAAAATCTGGTGCACCGAACTAGGAAAACCGGATGTTAAACGAAACGGTGTCAGTTTGGGATATTCAAACTGGCGGTGAACTGAAACCGCACATATATATGTATATATATATATATATAGATATATATATATATATATATATATATATATATATATATATATATATAGATATATATATATATATACATATACATATATATATATACATATACATATATATATATACATATACATATATATATATACATATATATCTATATATACATATATATATATATATACATATATATATATATATACATATATATATATATACATATATATATATATATATATATATATATACATATGTACATATATATATATATCTATATATATATATATATATATATATATATATATATATATCTATCTATATATATATATATATATATATATATATTGAACAAATTAAAAGGGGAATTCATTCAACGAGAAAAAGATACATGGACAGTTAGGCATTTAGCTAATCGATACAAGGATGATATTTTGCAGTTTTGCTAGCTATAAACATGATTTTATTTCTCAGAGCATCTCTAATGGCATGATAAGTACTTGTAAGGGGTTTCCTTTGGTTCTTGAAACATAGGAGATTTCTGGCAGCCCAGACATTGTAGATATAGGCACAGGTAGCAACAGCAACACCATCTTTTTTCCATTTTGGAGCTCTCCAACGGATGATGTTATTGCACCAGTGATCAAAGTTCTTGCCTTGTGGGAGGTGAAGCCAGGAAATTAGCAGTGTTCTGATTTGCTGAGCGTATCCACAACCATATAGGAGATGACTATGAGTTTCTTGAGCATCATCACAGTGGGGGCATTTTAGATTTACTACATTATGGAAACGGTTTAGCCTGGCATTAGTCTGAAGTTTCCCATGGAGTGCAATCCAGGCAATGACAGAGTGTCTTGGATTATTCAGTTTATTCCAGACAAGTAGTACCCATTTCCAAGGAGGTTGGTCACCTTGAAGCCACTTGTAGCCAGCCGAAACTGTATAGTTTGAGCAGAGATGTACAGCAGGCTTGAATATATCCTTGGTATAACAGAGTTTCTTAAAATAGCAACATGTATCCTATTTTGGTTACACCTCCCACCAATCACCACCTCGGATATATCTCTCATGGATCCATTTGATCCAAAGAGTGTTTGTTACGGTGAATGGCCATAATTTGTTTCCCAAATGAGGGCAGAGTTCCAATGAAGGAGATTGTGAATGCCTAGACCCCCTTTTACTTTGGGCTTGCAAATGGTATCCCAAGAAGTTGGGGGGTCTTTTTGTAGTTTTCATCCGAGCCCCAGAGAAAATTTCGGCAAACTTGAATAATTCATTTGATGACCTCCTGAGGAAGAATGAATGTGGAAGCCCAGTAAGTGTATATTCCCACAAGGACCAAGTTAATCAAGGTTATTCTTCCTTCATAGGAAATATTACTGGTCTTCCAAATCCGGATCTTTGCTGTCATTTTTTCTACCAGGCGCTCACAATCCAATTTGTTGATCTTGCCATCAGTTACAGGGATGCCTAAATACTTAAATAGAAGGGACCCTTCTGTAAAACCAGTAGAGGCTAGAATGGCTTCTTTAACTGTAGTGGAGGCTCCATTGATGAGAATAGTTGATTTCGTAGGATTAGCAGCTAGGCCAGACGTGTCTTGAAAATGATGTAAGTTGTTCATGAGCATATCCACAGAGGGGTTGTCTGCTGCACTGAAGACCATTAGGCCATCAGCAAAAACAAGAAGATTTAGCTTAAGGTTCTTGCACCTTGGATAAAAATTGAAGTGATCATGCTGAGCGACCTTGACAAAACCTCTAGATAAGTAGTTCATTGTGAGCACAAAAAGGAGAGGTGAAATAGGGTCACCTTGGCGAAGTCCTCTGCCACCTTGAAAATATCAATAGCTCCCACCATTTATATTTATAGAGAAAGGGGTGGTAGTGATGCAAGCCATGATCTAATTTATGAGCTTGACTGGGAAATTGTAATGAACAAGGAGTTCGTGAATTAAATCCCAGTGGATTGTGTCGAAAGCCTTACGTAGATCAATCTTCAATAAACACCTAGACTGAGAAGCAACTCTTATGAAACCACGGGCCTTCTTGACAGAGCAGAATATTATGAATAGAAAACATGGCTTGTTTGATCTCTTGGTCTGTGAAGTCAGCGAAAAGAGCATCGTGCAAGTCATCATTGACCAGAGGGCCTTGCATCACAATGCTTGTATCAATATTCTGCCTATTGATCTGTTGGGAGCCCAACATGCCTTTGTAATAATCAACCATCACAGCTCCCACAGCGTCATACCCTTCCACAATGTTTTGATTAGGTCCTTGAATGCTATAGATAGAATTTTCTATTTTCCTGCTTTTCTTTCTTGCAAAGAAGAATTTTGAGCATGTATCCCCGTACACTGAAGCTTCGATTTTACTCGGCTGAGAAATAAGCATTATTGAAGAATTAAGGATGCAAATGTAATGCTGCTTTGCTTCCTGTACAGCATTCTGAGTATGAATATCAGTAGGATTAAGATCAAGTTGAGCTTGCAAATTTCCAAGATGCTGTCTGGCAAGGATTTGCTGGCCATGATATCAGAGAACTTATCCTTGTTGAGCTTCTTGAGATCAGTTTTGAGAGATTTCAAAATCAACTGTAGAACATACATATTATACCCTTTTGGTATGTGATCAATCGCATTCTGCACAAGAGAGGAGAAATGTTTGTCCTTGGACCACATGTCACAATACCGAAAGAGGTTATGTGCTTTAGGCCCATCACACAGCTAGATTCAAATCGGCTTATGGTCAGATAGAATACTCATGAGGTAGTCTGCTTGAGTGAAATTTGTATCTGCTAACCAATGATCAATGACAAAAAATCGATCGATCTTTAATAACACATGACCATTAGTCCAAGAAAAATTAGATCCCCTACAGTGGATCTCAGATAGATTGCAAAAATCAATGCAATCTTTGAGGTCTATAGAATCAGTAAAAGGGCTGCTAGCATTTATTCTATCCTCAAGGTTTAAAACAGCATTTAAATCCCCGACAATGCACCAAGGTCCCGTAATGGTAGCAGAGATACTCTTGATATTATTCCAGAGAGATTGACGATCAGCCGTAGTGTGAAGACCATAAACAAAAGTAATACAACAGGGGAAACCCGAAATATTGCAACGAACATCACAATGAATGTATTGAATATCTGACATAAGAGGGGTGATAGTTACCTTTGCAAGCTTCCAGGCGAGGAACAATCTGCCCCTTTGATGAAGCTGAAAGTTACTGTGAGTCCTCCATGAACGAAACATACCCTCTTTCAGCCACCTTTCCTTTGCATACTTGACCTTTGTTTCAATAAGACAAACACAATCAACATTTTGCTGAGCAAGAAGAATTTTGACATCCTCTTGCTTTTTGGGGTCATTCAGACCCCTAATATTCCATGAGATGAAAATCATTGAGGGGATACTCCGTTTGCCTCTCTGGGATCTTTCTCTCCAGCAGAGTCTTGTACCTCAACATCAGAATCTTTTGATTCAAGTGCCTCATAGCTATTTGATAAAGGAGTTGCTCTACTAGGGCCAGAATGCACCGGGCTTGCAGATCTTCTCCTGGATTGAATTTGTATGAAGCCTTCCGAGTCAACTTGCCTATCCTTGAGTCCAATCTTTTTAACTCTCCAAATTTGCTGCTTTGATTTTCCTCCACCATTCCTATTTCTCGTAGCATCCCCATTCCTCTAATGGTTTTCAACTGGGTGCTCTTTTTGTGCCTTTTTCCTGCATTCTTCTTCATTGTGACCAAGCAAGTTGCAATGAGTGCACTTCACATGCATCCAGTCATAATCAACATTTTGAGTAACAACCCTTTCGTTTTCATCAACATACTTTATCTCCATAGGAAAAGGGCTGTCAAGATTTACTCCAACCAAAACTCTTGCACATGAGAGATTTTTCTTCTCCTTAGTTGCTCGATCTGTTTTGATTGGTATTCCAATCAAGCTTGCAAGACTACTCAGATTTGTCATACTCCAATACTGAATATCAAGATTAGGGAATTTAACCCAGATAGGTAGAGTCTTAATGGCATCAACATCTATCTTTTGCAAGGGTGTCCAAGGTTTAACTACAAAAGGTTAATTATCAAGGAAATAAAAACCCCTCTTCAAAACCAAATCTTTCTCATCTTTCTTTGCAAAACGAACCAAGAAAAGACCTTTGCGAATAGAAGCAATGTGGGTTAGATCATAAGCCGACCATATACGCTTGATAAATCCTTCAATGATAGGAAAAGGTGGATTTGATCCAATAACACAGTATAGAACAGAATTTTCCCAGAATTGAATTTCCTCAGCAACTGCAGTCTTTTCCATTCTGGCCACAGAGATACCATCCACAGTATCAGCTTTGACAAATTTTAAAGACGTACCTGCATTAGGATTAACTAGAGAGGCATAGGTTGATATAATCTCAGTAGAAGGATGCTCTATGTCTGACAGATTAGTGGTAGTTTGTAGGTTATGTTTCCCCAATGTAATAGTGCCACCATGATTATCATCTTTTGCCAAAGACTCCTTGAAGAAACCCCTACTCCATTCCAAGGACCTCCACTGTTCTGAGGACCTCCACACCTGCTGACATGATTTTGATTGAAAGACAAACCTTGAAGATATAAAATCAAGGAAGTTTCCATAATATGAATATTCCATATCTTCTCTAGTATTTATATATCTTACATGAGCCGTAACTGGTTTTATATTATTGCAAAGATCCGAATCAAAGGAAAGAGGTAGTTGCCGGATAAATGAAGATTGAGGATCAAACAAAGAAGCAAAGAATTTGAAGAATCTCAACGCTACTCTGAGGACCTCACCATATCCAGGAGTGAGGACCTCCAGTTCCAGTGCGAAGATTTTATTTGAAAGAGCAAATTTAGGGAAGTATCCTGAATATCTCTAAAATATTTCCAGCATATGTCCAGAATAATATCTATTAATTGTGATATATATCTTTGCAGAAGATCATTACAAAATGGCAAGCTTGAAGATCCTAAAGAATCAAGATTAGAAGATCAACACAAAGATGGAAAGGATCAAGCATATCTGGATAGCAAACATAAAGATCCTAAAGAATCAAAGATTAGAAGATCAACACAAAGATGGAAATGATCAAGAGTTAAGGAAACTTCAAAGTAGCCGTTATATTGGAACCTCAAGCATCTATATAAAGCTTGGCTGTCCTCCTCTCTCAATATAACGATTCCAAGCAAGATAAATCGTGTGTAGGAATTTTGTGATAGAAAATTCCGAGTGTAGCTACTTGGTTCTGAGTAGTGAGTTGTGTAACCAGAAGGTGTGTTCTGGTGAGGACCTCAGAGTCGTGTAACTAAAGTGAAGTGACCTCACTTTAGTGAGTTCAAGCCATTCTTCCTGCCTCAATTGTGAGGCCACTGCTACAGAAGTTCATCCTGAATCTTCTGCCCTTGTAAGCATCTATTGAGGACCTCACAGTCCTTGACAGTGTCGAGTTTGTAACCTCCTCTATTTTCTAGCACTTTAAGTTTATCAATAAAGAAGTATTATTCAAATATTTAAGTGCTATTAACGTTCTTGTGTTAATTAAGTGCAGAATTTTTATACAACCCTATTCACCCCCCTCTAGGGTTATTTCAATTGGTATCAGAGCGGGTCCACAAATTCAAGAGCTTAACCACTCGTGGAAAAGATCATGGTCGCTATCGACACAAATGAAGCTCCTCAAGGACGCTTATGAATAATAGCTCCACTACTTATTCGAGAAAACTACAGGTCATGGAAAAGACAAATGGAGGTCTACCTCAAGGACCAAGATAAGGACCTCTGGATTGTGGTTACCGAGGGAGATTATCCCACTCCCACGAAGATGAACAGTGATGGCCAAGATGTCCCAAAGAAAAGATCTAAAATGACCAAAAAAGAGTTGGAGTTATTGAGAAAAAATACTCATGCCCTAAACTTGATTTATTGCAGTTTAAATTCCAATGATTTTAAACGTGTATCTAATTGTGAAACTGCGAAACAGGTTTGGAATTACTTGATAACCTCATATGAAGGCACAAGTCAAGTCAAGGACACCAAAGTAGATATCCTTGTCCAAAAGTATGAGGCCTTCAGAATGAAGGAAAATGAGACTATTGAAGAGATGTTCAAAAGATTCAGCAGCATCACCAACCACCTCACATCTCTGGGAAAAACCTACCCAAATGAGGAACAAGTTAGAAAGGTCCTCCGATGCCTGCCTAGAAGAAAATGGGGTCCAAAAGTCACAGCCATTGAAGAAGCTCAAGATCTCAAGGTCCTCAAACTGCAGGAACTCATTGGAAAACTATTGGCCTATGAGGTCCAATTGAATGACCTCTCGGAACCCAAGGAAATTGCCCTCAAGGCAGTATGTAAATCTGACAATGAGTCAGATGTTGATGAGGAGGAAGATACAATGGCAATAATGGCTAGAGGGCTTAGAAGATTATACAAGAAAAATCCAACCTTTCGAGGATACATCAAGGATAGACAAAACAGAAAAGCAACCTCAAAAGGTAAGTCTTCATTAAGAAAAGATGCTGACTCATTTACCTGTTTTGTTTGTGGCAGCTCAAAACACCTTATGAAGGACTGCCCTCACGCCAGAAGAAACAAAGACAAGAGAAACTGTCGACCTCAACAACATAACCATAAAGCAATGATGGCAACATGGAGTGATAGTGATTCCAGTGAAGGCCACAGTGAGGTAGAAGAAATAACAAATTTATGTCTGATGGTAAACACAAGTGAGGATGAAGATCCAACCTCATCTCATGACGAGGTAAACATTGATGACCTCCTTAATCTTTCACCATTACATCTTGCTCATAAGTGTACGCATCTTTTTAAATACTCTAAGTCCTTGATAGAAAGAATCAAGCACCTTACCAACCACGTTCAAAGTCTCAGTGAGGCCATAGAAAGCCTGAACTCTCAAAATGACCTCATGTTCACAGAAAGCAATAGACTATCTCTTGAGGTCAAAGACTGCTATAAAACCGTCACTCAATTATCCAATGAGGCAGTCACTAATTCCCATCCTTACCAAAGCAAACCAGTCTCCACAACCCCCACTTTTCAACCTTGGACCAAAATTCCTACAAATCAACCTCCCAGAGGACCTCTCCTTCCCACACCCAATACACCACCTCTCAAAAACTATCGGTCCAAAAGTCCTCCTTTCCATACCAACAAAGGACCTCTCCTTCCTATCCTTAACATTCTGCCTCTCAGAGAAAATCATCATAGAGGACCTCCAACAGAAAATAAAATAAGGACCTCATCAAATCCCCTGTCTAAAGGAACTAGACCTCCGTGCATTACTAAAATTTGGGTCCCAAAGACCTCATTGCAACGATCTCATCCTTGGTCAGAGACCAAGAAAGGTATAGTGTCTTCTATTACAGGTATGCCTCAGACACAGCGATCCAACCAAGCTCTTCAAACTGAAAATCAACAAGAATGCAAGAGTGACCTTTGGAGACAAAATCCAAGACAAGATCCTAGACATTGGGAAGGTCGTGAAACAACACCACCCGCACCATTCGAGGAGGAGTCGTCTACTATGAGGACCTCAACCCATGCACAAGCTGTCAAATTGTGGGGGAGTCCTATCATCCATCCTCCCTACATGTGGTCTCTCTCCTCCTCCCAAGTTCGTCAACTCACTGCATGCTTGGACGTCCGATGTCCTCATCAGCATGTCCTCTCGGGTACCTCAAAATTTAATCAGGGCCTGATCAAGGTGTCCTCATCATTTCTTTTCCTCCTATCCCTCCTTCTCCCTCTCTCTTCCTCCCTTTATTTTGGCCACACAATTTAGTGCTTGTATTCCCCTGTTACTTTCTTGTCCGAAAGACAAAAAGGGGGAGAATTTTGCCATAGCCTATGATAATGTATCAATATTGATAAGCTATAGTTGATGAACTATTATCACTATATTATGCGTGTTATACTTGCAATTTTTTTCTTTCAAACAAAAAGGGGGAGATTGAAGAAACCCCTACTCCATTCCAAGGACCTCCACTGTTATAAGGACCTCCACAGCTGCTGACGTGATTTTGGTTGAAAGACAAACCTTGAAGATATAAAATCAGGGAAGTTTCCATAATATGAATATTCCATATCTTCTCTAGTATTTATATATCTTACATGAGCCCTAACTAATTTTATATTATTGCAAAGATCCAAATCAAAGGAAAGAGGTAGTTACCGGATAAATGAAGATTGAGGATCAAACAAAGAAGGAAAGAATCTGAAGAATCTCAACGCTACTATGAGGACCTCACCGTATCCAGGAATGAGGACCTCCAGTTCCAGTGCGAAGATTTTATTTGAAAGAGCAAATTTAGGGAAGTATCCTGAATATCTCTAAAATATTTCCAGCATATGTCCAGAATAATATCTACTAATTGTGATATATATCTTTGGAGAAGATCATTACAAAATGGCAAGCTTAAAGATCCTAAAGAATCAAGATTAAAAGATCAACACAAAGATGGAAAGGATCAAGCATATATAATGATGAAGCATATCTAGACAGCAAACATAAAGATCCTAAAGAATCAAGATTAGAAGATATCAACACAAAGATGGAAATGATCAATAGTTAAGGAAACTTCAAAGTAGCCGTTATATTGGAACCTCAAGCATCTATATAAAGCTTGGCTGTCCTCCTCTCTCAATATAACAATTCCAAGCAAGATAAATCGTGTGTAGGAATTTTGTGATAGAATTGGAAAATTGTGTGTGTGTGTGTGTGTGTGTGTGTGTGTGTGTATGTGTTTGTGTGTGTGTGAGAGAGCGTGAGTGTCTGTGTGTGTGTGTGGACATATACTACCTCCATCCAGAAACTTTTGTCGATTTGGTTAGACTTTCATATTGTAACTCATTGAAATTTGTGAGTAAGCAACGGTAAAAGCTTAGTCGATTTGGTTAGACGAATGGTAATTGTTAGGACACATACTACCTCTATCCAGAAACTTTTGTCGAATTGGAAAAATGTCACACATCAGAAAAGTAAAGAGAAGGGACATGGTATATAAGTCAAGTGGGCTACTCCTCTTAACACCAATTGATTTTAAGATGGAACCTCACTTAACTTGTGTATCATGGGTCTTGGTTGAAGTGGGCTCTCTCGTTAGATCTCCCCAACAAGTGGTATCAGAGCCGATGGTTCATTCGGTTGGGGCATGCAAGGTGCAGGAAGATCACCATGGACAGGAGCAGGGACCATGGCGCATGCGCGGCTGTGTCTCCTGAATGCGCAAAGTAGTGGTATGAGACTCAGGTAGAGTAGGGTGCGACTCTATGGAGTAAGGTGGCGGGGACTCTTGAGGCAGAGTGGTGGCATGAGACTCAGGTGGAGTAGGGTACGATTCTGTAGAATAAGGTGCGGCTATGATGGGCTATTGATGATGACTTGAAACCTTGCTAAAAAGAGGTTTTTGATCAAGGGGGAAAGACTCATGTGTAAAGGGGGAGATTGTTGGGATTCACCCATGTGTAAAAATGTCCTACATCGGAAAAGTAAAGAGAAAAGACATGATATATAAGTCAAGTGAGCTAGTCCTCTTAACACCAATTGATTTTAAGATGGAACTTCACTTGTGTATCACGGGTCTTGGTTGAAGTGGGCTCTCTCCTTGGATCTCCCCAATAATAATATTAGTTATAAGATATTTTGAGATTTCCAGTCAAATGACGCACATTTTGGCGGTAACCTTGACCTAAAGGTGGATTTTAGGGCTGTAATCCTTACCTAAAAGTGAGCTTTCAATTTGATGAATGACACAGCCCTAAAGTGAATTTTTCACCGTATCTTCCCCCTAAAAGTGGTTTAAAAGTGGTTTTATAGTGAGATAACAAACAATCGACATTTATCTTAACTCAAACTTCTTTCATTTGTTTCTTTAGTAAGGCTGAATCTTGGGATCATCGAGAGGTGCAACAATCACTCTTTTGAAAGGAAGCAAGATCACTCGTCACAACTCAGCGAAACGAAACTCTTTGAGTTTCTTTAATGATCGTCTTGTTTATATTTTGATCAAGCAGGGCTAACAACTTAAATCATCCCATCCCCATTCTTATATAAGGGCTAGTTTTTATACATTTTTTTCTTCTTATTTGGAATAAAGATTTCTTTTCTAATTTGACTTAATTCTGCTCTATGATGCAATTCATTATTTATTTCCTTTTCCTCTAACATGAAGAGTTAGGTGAAAAAAAACAACGAACACTACAAGCCTATCTTAATTATTCCCTCCTTTCTTTGTAATTTGATCTTCATTGTCTTCCTTTATATAACAGTTTTTTATATAATATTTCACTAAAATTAGAAGATTATATTGTTATAATGAATTATTCATTAGGAATCTAATCATATTAATTTTACCAAATTCTTATGAAAAATGGTTTTAAATTTAATTAACTAAAAGATCTAGAAACAAATAAGGGATTTTTTGCATTTTGGACCTTGAACTTTAGGGGTATTTATTTTCTTAACTCTTGGTTTTCAACTTTAATTTTAAAGTTTGTAATCCAAAAAAAAGGACCCTAAAGTTTGTGAGCTGAAAAAAAGCTCGTTTTCCGTTTTTCTTTTTTCTTTCCATATTTGAATTTATCTCCCGATTGACGTCAAACTTCAAGACTAAGGTTAATACTAATATTAAAGTTATAATAAACCTCTTTTATTCATGTTGGGTTACTTAAACCCCTGTACTCAGGGGTCTAAGTAGCCCTGATATAAATAAGAGAGTTGTATTATAGTTTCAATATCAGTTTTAACCATAGTGCTGGAGTTTACCGTCAATCGGGAGATAAATTTAAACATGGGAGGAAAATAAAGAATGAGACAGGGGCCTTTTTCTTCAGCCTACAGATTTTAAGGTCCTTTTTTATTTAACCTACAAACTTTAGGGTCTAAAAATTAATATTGAAAACCGAGGGTTTAAAAAATAAATATTCCTGAAATTCAAGGTGCAAAATGCAAAAAACCCAACAAATAAGTGTGTTAATTTCATGTTACAGAGAATGTCGCCTACAATTGAATTTTCACAAACCTCATACAAGGGAGATCAAAACCTCACGTCCGTTAATTTCATGTTTAAAGAGTATGAATTGTTATTGATGTTGTATCGAATAAAATGGAAAAAAATATAATTAGTGGAGTACTTGTAAAGCAGTAATCTAAGGGTATCCTACCTAACTCGTACTTGACATTCCACATTTCACATGTCTACTTATATATATTCGCCCATTTCATTTTCATTGACTTTGAGGTGTTATTGCTTAAAACTAGCAGAGTATTTTGATTAGAAAAAATGTTAAGCGTTTACTTTAAATATTGTTGTCGAACTGAGCCTTAGACAAATGCATCCATACCTATAAAACTATTTTAGTTTTGATTGACGTTGCGGATAGGATAAAACTATTTTAGGTTAGTGGGTTAAAAAAAAAAGGAAAAATTGGATTATATTAAGCCCTACCTTGGCCAATTATATTTTAATAATATCTATTTTTTTTGTATTTTAGTGGTCCCAAAAGAAGTTAAAATTATAATTTAGTGACACCAAATCTAACTTTACATTTTTTAAATTTTTTCATTCTTGACTCAAAAAAAGTTATGAAGTGTAATTATTAAAAGAATTTTTAAAATATTGTTTTTTTAGAATCCTAAGAATTATTATGATCTGTCAAGGAATAAAAGGGGAAAATCATAAAAATTAGAAAAAAAAATTTGGAACAAATATTGTAAAATTACTTAAAATAGTGGGGAAATGTTATGCTAAGTTTTGGAGCAATACAAATCAAATTTCATAACATTTAGAGTATACACTAGTTGGTGGAATACAATTTTATTTTTTTGAACCACTGAAATACAAAAACGAGCAGGGGTTATTAGAATCCATTTTCCTAAAAAAAAGTAAAACTTTTCCATGAATCTTGTTTATGTAAATACAAAAAATGAAAACAATACAAAAGTAAGATACAACAATTTTCATTTTAAATATAGAGGTGGCCGGTGGGAGTATATTTTTTTTTTCAACGATGGAAAGACTGGGAGTATTTTTTTTTCCAATGATGGAAAGACTCTTATTCAAAATGATTAATAATTATCTTTATTTAAGATATTTAACATTTTTATATACTCCCTCTATCCCGAAATAATTGACATATTTCAAAATTTTGTATTTACCAAGATTTAACTAAAGAAACTACCCACACAATCCAATAACACTATTTTCTAAGGTGTATTTTCGCATACCAAAATGTGAGTAGTGAGAGAATGTGAGTATGAATAGTTTTTACTAATTGAAAAAGTAAAAAGTTAACATAATTATTATAATTAAAATAATTAAATTAGGTATTGAAAAATTAAAAGTGACAATTATTTTAAAATAAAAAAATTAGTTTAAGTGTTGATTAATATGAAACAGAGGGAATACTAGACTAATAGAAATAACAAAGTCATTAATTAATTATTGTAACCATTTCAGACTTTGATTGATTTTAAATAAAAATAATTTGACCTTGTAGACGCCAAACCCAATATAAATGAAGGAAATCCCAGCTATAAAAACCTTGCAACCTACCTACCCAAGAATCAAGTCTTCATTGTATCAGTCTCTACTCTCTCCCCTTCACAACGTTGACTCAGAAATTCCAAGATATTTCATTTTCACTTTTCTCTCTTGTGTTTGGACGTGAAAATTAAGGGGAGGACAACAGAGGGGCAAAGTGGAGAAAAAGAAGATCGAAGAAGAAGAAGGAAATGGGAGGAGGATCAATGTGGACAATGTTCATGCATGCAGACGGTGTAGATCTAGTTCTGATGATCCTTGGATTTATCGGAGCCGTTGGTGAAGGGTTGGCTTTGCCTATGATTTTTCTTGTTGGTAGTCACTTGATGAACAACATTGGTAGCAGTTCCCAGTTCAATAGCCTTGACGCTTTTGCCCATGCTGTCGATCAGGTATTTCAATTTTTCCTTATTTCAATTTTAATATTTTTTTAATCTCTTTTAGCTTCAACGATCGTTACACATGAATTGCCGATGGATGGATTCGTTTACGCTGTGTTTAAAGTAGTACGTAACCAATTAAGTGTCATTTTAACTTCATATATTGTCATTTTCTCCATCAAAATACCTGTTAGTCTCGTCTTACACTACCAGTCATGTATTAATTTTACTTTTTCTTGTTTCAAACTGGCATCATTCGGTCCATTGTTGCATGAAAAACAAACTTTCACCAATATTTGTTCTTTTCTTTAAAAAACAAAAAATTGACAGCATTAGACCACATGCAGCGATGGAATGTGTGTCTAGAAACCTGTATACACAAAGTACGTTTTCTCACATCCCAGAATGAAATTATGGAAACTAAGTTCCCAGAACGTCAACAACCTCCCATGTGACATGTTTGAGTGCGTTATTGGGGCAGCATACTGTTATTTCACTCAAACATTTTTTAATTATTTTTTTATTATATTAAATGATTATTTTTAACGCTCCTTAAAAAAAGAAATAGAACACTAGTATTGGTGTTGGCAAAAATTTGGGTCCAGGTAAATTTGGGTTGATCAAATTCGAACAATGTTAAATTCAGATTAAAAATTATACATTTTTTACTTGCATTTGATTCAAAACTTAGCCGAACACAGTTTCACATGATTTTTAATGAATTTACAATGTTTGTCCAATTTTTTTTTATTTTTTCCATTTTTTACGATTTTTTCCTTTTATTTCTTTAAAAAAATATAATAATTGTTTGGATACTCAAAAAATAATTTGAAAAATAACTACACTTCATAACCTTTTTGAGGCAAGAACGAAAAAATTTAAAAACAATATGTGACTGCATGACTGGAATGAAAAAGTAAAAGAAATATGGGGGTACATTTGGTATCAATAAAATACAATAATTTTTTTTTTTTTTTTTTTGACATTCAGAATACAAAAATAAATTAGAGATTATTGACGTACAAAAATTAAAAGTAGGGATTATTAGAACTAATTTTTCTATATAATTATGTGCTAATTTTAAATGCATGTTCAAATAATAATGCAAAGTCATATCAGGAAACAAATCTTTGCTATATTAGTAAATAAATAAAATTATCAATTCAAATTCAAACTCTAAATGATGACATTAACCATCAAATCATACCCATGTAATCTACGGAAACATACTTGTATACTAAAATTGTAATAATTGTTCTTACAAATTGTTCTAAAATTATTTTAGTAATTTGTCAAAGAAATGAAACGATCTTGTTCAAAAGGTTTAATAGTTTTTGAATTTATTTTTTTTCATAATATAAGACACCTAATTTTTTTAGGAAATTTGATGATAATAATAATAATAATAATAATAATAATAATAATAATTTCTATGTGTAAACACAAATTTCAAGTCTGAAATTTAGTAAGATTGGAAATCAAGAAACAAATTAATTTGTATTAATATTCGTGGGTATGTGGCTACAATGTCTTTAATTTAGATTACGAAAAAAAATGTATTTTATGCGTCATCTTTGACACTTGTTATCATCTGATTGGATGAAATTTAATCCTATTTAATTTTGACATGGTAGGTATGCCAAAGTCAATTTGATTCTAATCGAAAATGATAAACATCTTGGGGTAAGACACATCTTAAGTGTCTAAAATTAAATTAAAATCACACTTTTATCTATATTTTTTAAAAATTACAAAAATGCGTCTAAAATATGCTTAACGGATGAGGTTCATTCGTTAAGATGATAATTTTAATTGTTAGCGTAGCCAACACATTCCAAGTTTCTTATCATTGATAATTAATAGTAACTATAAAAAAATTAGGGTTAAAAATGGTAATGACTATTTATTTCACTAGTCTTAAACTCGTACATTTCACAGGAATAAAATTAAAAATGATATTTTAGTTAATAATGGACAATTTGATTATTTTAAATGTAACGATAAAAAAATAAATACCTATTTTATAAACAAATTTAATTAATACTGAAATGGAGATAGTATAAATACTTAAATAGATTCATTTAAACAACTGATAATATTGCAATTGATAATAGAATATTATATAAGAATTACCGGTTAAAAGGTGACATTGAAAACGTCAAAGTTAATTAAGTGACAAACAATATGGAACAGAGTAGGTAACGCCTTGTCTTTTTCACCTTTCAACTACACACATAAATTAGCCATCTCTTATGGAAGGAGAAAAACTCATTCAATTGCAGAAAACTTAATCTAAATCTTCCTTATTTTTATTTCAATTAATGCCTCCACATCAATTATACATAATAAATTCGCATTTTTCTTTTCTAATTTATAAACTTCACATATAATTATACGAACATTGTCACACTCTCCATATAAATGTCTACCTTTAATCTTATTGGCAAGTGATGACAATATAACACAATTAAGTGACATAAAATAAAGTCAAATACATCCCTTTCATTAAGCGAAGGAACTCATAACAATGGAGTAAAGTTGTACATAATAGAAAGGAATTTATCCAACAATCATGTCATTAAATTTTGTAATTTAAAGTCGTCAATTCCAATTATACAAGAATCAAATACCTTTAACAAATCAAACAATTAACATTATTATTTTATATAATTGAACGGGAGCTATAATTTGATATTCTTCTCATCCAACCACTCGGAACTCATTTTTGAGCAAAACTGAAAATACTAAAGAATTATAACCAATTATATCGTAGAACTTTATCTCACGTCCTATAGGAAAGAATACCATTTAAAAATACCGAAGAATTATATAATGAATTATGATATTCTTAGAACTTTATCTCACATTCTATACTAAATAATGTCAATTGAAAAATACAATGAATTATATATTAACATTTTCTGAATTAAATTTACTTTTCGAGTACAAAAAGTTATAGTTTGTAGTATTTTAAAGATTGACATCTAACTCTGCCATACTTAACTATCTTTACAATTATTTTAATTTATTTTATTTATTTCAAGCATAAACTTTACTCAACACCCCTGAAGAATTGTCAATTGGGTAGAAAAATAAAGAATATCCTGAAAAATAAAAACCTAAAAAAAGAAAGCAGATTAATAGGCAAAAGCAATTCTAAATACGATACAATAGAGATTATTTTCCAGTTTTCTCGTAAAATACAGCAAAGATGTTAAAAGTATCACACCGTACACGTGAATCTTGAAAATGTCATCATATGTGTGTGCAATAGTTGTGCGTTAATTTTTCATTTTTGTTACTTTTAAATTGTTTCTCAGTTTGCACAATTCAAAAGATAAAGAAACATTCCACCCTCCTGCACTCTATTCAATTACCATTCTCCTTCATGTCAACCACAATAACAGCAAGCAAAAAAGATATGATAGAGAGAGAAATACAATAACTTCCTTTAGAGGTAGTAAGCAAGAAAAACTCAAACTCAACTCAAATGGGAGAGAAAAACTTAATTACATGGTGGCCTATCAGATACTGAATACATAATACTAACACAATCTCAATTAGAACTTTAGGGTACCACCTATAGGTTTAAGCAGTAGTTGTAAAAAAACAACGGGAAAATTTGAAAGTTGAGACTGACATGTTTATAATTGTGAGCGGTTACCAACTAAAGAGGGACAAAGGTATAAATAGAAAATTGGTAGGGTTTCTTAAAAGTGAAAACTAAAAGCGATTTAAGCTAGAATTGAAATGAAATTGGGTTCCTATTTTATGAGGAATGGATAATTTGCAACCGATTTTCAGGGAATAAAATATCATGATAAAGTGACTGAATTTGGGTGATGTTAGGCAACTGATATTCAAGGGAACAAAATATCTTGATTGAACAGATTTAGCATTTTATTTTATTCAAATATTTTAATATACTCCCGCGGGACCACAGAATGCATCTGATCCCGCTATACATCATGCCTCACATGTGCATTTCGCTGCTCTTCTCAAATTAATTGGCCTTAATAATGCATATCGCAGCAGAAATCGTAAGTAAAAGGTGTATTGTAGTGGTAAGGGCTGTTGAATGTTGCACTTAAGGTCAGGGGATTGAGCCTATCCTCGGGTTAATTGTTTGATTTAATTTAGGCGTTTTTATTTTTCCGCTTGTCTATCCACAAAAAATTGCTCCGGGGTGCCATACATTCCCTAAAAGTGAATATTTGGGGACCACATTATTTTTTTTTTACTCTTTGAGGACCAGATTGTTGTCAAAAGTTGCTGGTTGGGTATTTTCCGATCAAAAGTTATGAAAATCCGGTGAAGTCAGCTGGAGTCAACCCAAAAAATGGTTTAGGTAGCTGGAGTGACAAAAATACTCCTATTTAGCTCCAATTTTTGTCTTTAAAACTAAATTAACTCTTCCCAACTACTTCCCCCTCCTTGAAATTATAAAACTGATTAAGACCACCTTGAAATTTGACTAATATCTAACTTGTACTTTAATTTTTCTTAATTACATTTGTATTATGTAATATGTAAATATTTAAAAGTTCAGACCAGAAAACAAGAATCACCAAGCTGAATCATGAATCGCTCAACCAAAGTCCAGTGTCTATCTTCACATACTCACCCACAAAATCCCCATATTCATTAACAGTCCCCAATCTCACACATTCATCAAACATATTCGACGCAATCTAATACTCAATATGACTGATTTCACAATTGGGTTTTTCTGGGTTCACTAACTCGCTCAGCCTCCCCACCACCCTCACCTTCTCCGCTGCCGTCTCTCCGCCGAGGAGCACCACTGAGACGCCGGAGTTGGCGAGTTCCGCGGCGGCGAAGGCCAGGATATCGGCTTTGAATCGGCGATCTGTTTGGAGATCTCGTATTTGGTGTTGACGGGGTTGGCGGTGGTGATTAGGGCTCCGAGGGACATGACCGAGAGGTAGACAACGTGGCCCTTTTTGATCCCCATGGCGGAGAGGGAGTGGGAGAGGGATTCCACGGCGGACCACAGGGCGGCGTAGGTGAGGGTCTCGCTAGTGGAGGCGTCGACGAAGGCGGTGGTGTTGCAGTGGGGACGGGCGGCGATGAAGGTTGTGATGTCGATGTAGGGGTTCGGTGGGAGTGGGATGGAGTGGCACTTGCTGTGGAAGGTGGTTGTCGCGGCGGAGCAACCACTTCTCAGGTCCACCACGGCGGCGGAGGTGGTGGTGGATGCGACAGTGGTGGAGTGTGCCATGGGTGGCTGAGAAGGGTGAAATTGAGGGGAGAATGAATGAAAGTGAAGAAGAAGAACAATAAAGATTTCAGCAAGGAAATAAAAAGGGCAAATTTGACTTTTCAATTAATAGTTAAGAGGTATTTCTGACTTTTTATTGATTCCGGCTGTTTTGTTTGGAAAATACCCAATCAGCAACTTTTGACAACAATCTGGTCCCCAAAGAGTAAAAAAAAATAATGTGGTCCCCAAATAGTCACTTTTAGGGAATGTTTGACACCCCGGAGCAATTTTTTGCGTCTGTCCACATCCTCTTTTTTTTTTCCTGTTTTGTTTGTCCATAGCTTTCCTTTTATTTTCTCCCCTCTTTATTTTATCTTTTGCATTTTATTTTTTTGTATCTTGTTCTACAATTTTATATATTAACATAAACTTCTTTACACACTAACATATACTTTTTTGCATATTAGTACAAACTCTCTTACACACTACAAACTCCTTTGAACACTAAGACAAATTCTTTTATTACCCATTTTCTATTTTTGGTCATTTTATATGTTTTGAATTTTTTTGTATCATTTAATTTTTTTCCCCCACCGTTATTCATATTTAAAAGTAATATAATGTCATAGACTTATACTAGTATGGTTATTAATAGATTAGTATTGCACAAATTAATATACTATAAAACTATTTTTTTTTATAGATAATGTAAAACTATTTTCTAATTGTTGTACTTTTTTCTCTTCCTATTAATATGTATGAACACCAAATATCGTACTATATTATATGTATGAACACCAAATTAATATAATATAAAACTAAAATATTGGTGTGCGAATGTGTTTATGTTAGCGTGCAAAAGAGATTGAGCGAGTGTGCAAAGGAATATGTGCTAGTGTGTAAATACATATGTGTTAGTGTGCAAACGAGTCTGTGTTGGTGTGCAAAAATATAAAAATAGGCAACAAAGAGTGCATGAAGATTCTAGATATACGTTGTGTCCTAAAATATTTCGTACAAAACAAGTGTGCAAAGGAGTTTGTGATAACGTGCAAAAGAGTAAGCATTAGTATGCTAAGGAGTCTATGTTAGCGTGCAAAAGAGATATGACCCAGTGTGCAAAGGAATATGTACTAGTGTGTAAATATATGTGTGTTAGTGTGCAAATGAGTATGTGCTGATGTGCAAAAATATAAAAATAGGCAACAAATAGTGCATGAAGATTCTAGATATACGTTGTCTCCTAAAATATTTCGTACAAAACAAGTGTGCAAATGAGTTTATGATAATGTGCAAAAGAGTAAGCATTAGTGTGTTAAGGAGTCTGTGCTAGCGACAAAGGAATCTGTGCTTGTATATAAATGCGTCAGTGTTAGTGTGCAAACAAGTTTGCGGTAGTGTGTAAAAGGAGTCTATGTGACTATGTTAGTGTGCAAATCAAAGAATTTGTGCTAGTGTGTAAATATGTCTTTGTTAGCATGTAAAGAAGTTTGTGTTGGTATGCAAAGGAATGTATATTAGAGTGCAAATGAGTTCATGTTGTTGTGCAAAGGAGTACATACTAATGTGCAAACAAGATCGTGTTAGTGTGTCAAAAAATAATTAGCATACAAAGAGTCTACGCTAGTGTGAAAAGGACAAAAAAAATTAGTGTGCAAAGGAGTTTATTATAGTGTGCAAATGAGTATATCCTACAAAATATTAGTATGCAAAGATATTTGTGTTAGGGGCTTAGGGCCTGTCAAATTCATGGGTAACTTCAATTTACCAAAATTTTACCATTTTTTGTCTAAATTTATCAAAATTTACTTACCAAAAATTCAAAGTTTAAAACAAAAAAAAAATTATTTTGATATATTAGTGTACGTGAATCACTTATACATATCTTTTTAAAAAATTATAAAATTATAAACAACAGTGAAATACAACAGAAACAGGGGAGATAAGCAAAGTGAAAAATTAATAATTTAATTATCTATTCAAAATAAAAATTATATAAGAGAAAAATATATGAAACAGTGAGATATTGAAAATAAAAATACAGAAATAATTTCTTTTTAAAAAAAACCGACTAATAATTGCTACTAGAATTCAAACCATAGACTTCCACTATATAAGTGCGACCGCCCAACCAATCACTTTCTATGCCACATCAAGCTTGGCAATCAGATTTATTGCATATGCGGGACGAGTTTGTAGACTGGAATTTGTTCATTGGCCTGGGCTGGACATGGGAGTAGGTAGGAGATCTGTACTCCCGCGGGAGTACGGTCTAAAGACCCATTTTATTAGATGTTCATTGGCCAGAAATCCCTATAATTCCTCCCGTGCTGCCATTTTAAAATTCGAAGATATTACTTTTATTTATTAATAGATAGATAGATAATTAGACCAATGTTTTGATAGCAAAATTATATTGTGTTTGATTTAGGTGAGAAATGGAGGCAAAAGCGGTTAGTATATTTTGTTTATCTTCAATCTTATTGGTTGTGGGCACCTAAATTTACTCTTTGCTCACCATTTTAAAATTCAAAGATATTACTTTTATATATTAATAGATAAGCAGCAAGACATTTAAGTAGAGTTGGGAAAAGCTGACCCGACACGATTACCGACCTAAACATAACACGATATTAAACGAGTTTAGGTAGAAATTTTCAACCCATTTAATTAAATGGGTTGACACGGTTAACTTGTATAATTAAATGGGTTAGGTTCAGGTCAAGATTTTAGACACGAAAAAACACTTATAACCCGTTTAATTAGGCATGCTAGATCGGTCAAGTCATTTGCTCAATAATTATTACCCAATTATACCGTTTATCAATGAACTTAGGTGAAAGTTACAGTTAATACTCTTTGAAATATACGTAAAACTTGTAATTTTAACTTATATTTATTTTTGACTATGAATTAAAAGACATATCCTTATATATAACTCGAATTATATTACCACACAAATTATTGAGTATGATATGTCATTATTTCGATCTCATAATGAGTTGTTTTGTATAAATGAGTTAATGGTTAAATGGGTAAGTTGGTAACTTTATTCCAATACATTTACTTAAATGGGTTAATAGGTTAAAATAAGGTCAACCCGTTTAAAATTTAAACGGTAAACGGTTTCAATTTCCAACCCGTTTAATAAATGGGTTAGGTTCAGGCCGAAGAATTTTGAACCCGTTTAACTTTGACATGAACACGAACTCGACTCGACCTGAGCTATTAGCCAGCTCTACATTTAAGCAGTATCTTGCTCCAAGACACGTATCTGATAAATTTTGAAGAGAGAAAAGATTGTCAAAGATTCCTCTTTTTTTACCTTTTTCATAATCAGTACATGATTTATAAATCTCACTTTAGCCCTACTCCTAATGGTATTAGAATTAAGAAACTAATAAAATAGTAAACGAAATAACTCTACTCCTAATGGTATTAGAATTAGGAAACTAATAAAATAGTAAACTAAATAATACTCTACTCCTAATGGTATTAGAATTAGGAAACTAATAAAATAGTAAATCAAATAATACTCTACTCCTAATGGTATTAGAATTAGGAAACTACTAAAATAGTAAACCAAATAATACTCTGCTAATACTCGTAACATATCTAGTCTTCCTAAGATACATAGTCATACTAGAATTCTACTAATACGTTAATACTTCCCCTCAAGTTGGAGCATGGGGTCCAATAATGTCCAACTTGGACTTGAGGAAGTGAAACTGATCTCTGCTAAGTACTGGTGAAGATGTTGGCAGGTTCTTCCTTGGTGTGGATCTTGAATAAAAGGAGTAGACTAGCTTCAACATTCTCATGAACAAAATGACAGTCAATTTCAATATGTTTAGTCCTTTCATGATAGACCGGATTAGTGGCAATGTGTAAAGCTGCTTGATTGTCACTGAATAACCTTATGGGTTGTAATGCAGGAATACCTAGAGCAGACAAGACAATCGTAATCCAAGTTAATTTACATGTCGCAGTTGCCATAGAGCAATATTCTACTTCTGCAGCAAGATATTGTAGATTGTTTTTTAGTCTTCCATGTCACAGGCGCTCCTCCAAGTGTGACAAAGTACCCCGTTAGGGATCTTCGTGTAGTTGGACAAGCTCCCCAATCAGAATCACAATAGGCAATTAGTTGCAAGTTAGATTCTCTAAGCAACAAAATTCCTTACCCTGGTGATCCTGTTAGGAAGTGTCCTAAAATCACCAAATCTCTTGATCTCATAATTATTTGGTTCCTAATTGTATTAGGATATTATTTAGGTTTCCTTATTGTGTTGGGTTTCCTAATTGTATTAGATTCTAAATCTATTTGGAGTGGGAGTCAAGTTAGATTATAGGGAGTTCTCCCTATAAATAGGCTGCATGTTTCTCCACCAAAAACACATCGGTAAACACAGAGAGCTAGAGACAGAGAAAATATTGAGAGAGAAAGGGGTCTCACCAATATTTCCCCAGTGTATCCTGAGAGATTGTGAGTTGAGTGTTGAGAGATTGTTATTGTAATCTCCTTTGTGGATCGCATCACACCCTGTGATAGTGATCAGGTTGTACTCATCCTTTCTCATAGTGGATTATTTTCTGGCTGTCGCCGTCCGTGGGTTTTTCTCCGAGTTCTTCGGTTTCCCACGTAATTCTAGTATTTGATTTTATTGCTTATTTTTCGTTCCTAAATTTTGTCGTAATATCCGTCATCTCGTTTTCGATTCTATTATTCACTTCCACTGTTACCTTGCTACTCACTTTTCTCAAACAAGTGGTATAAGAGTAAGGAGGAGATGACTTCAATCATGAAGTGCGATATTCCAAATTTTGATGGAACGAGGAGTTTTACTATGTGGAGACTGCAGATGAAGGCGGTCCTGATTCAGCACGGGTTATGGGATGTGATTGAGTATCCCGATACGAAGACTGATGCGACAATGAGCGATGATGAATTCAAAAAACTCCATAAGGATATCTAGGGGAATCTGACTCCAAGGGAGTGGAAGAAGCTTGAAGATAAGACTCTGGCAGGGATTCAGCTGTGCTTGGCGGAGCACATTCATAGAGAGGTGATGCAAATCGAGAAACCTCGGGAGCTCTTGACCAAACTGGAAGAGCTGTACATGTCGAAGAGTCATTTAAACAGGTACCGAATGAAGGAGAAATTCTACAGGCTGAAGATGCCCCAAGGTACTTCTATTCAGGCACATCTTAGTGAATTTGATTCTATTATTACTGAATTGGAATCAATGGATATAAAACACACTGATGAGGATAAGGCTTTTCATTTAATTCTGTCCCTACCTGCATCACATAAACAATTTAATGAAATCATGTTGTATGGGAATCGTAGTGACCTTAACCTTAGTGAAGTAAATGCTAGTTTACTGTCTAAGGAGAAACTTGATACCGATGGTGATGACCAGGGTGGTGATGCTTTGGTTGTAAGGGGTAGAAATACTGAACGTAAGGGAAACAGGTCTAGAGGGAGGTCTAAACACCGTTCAAAGTCTAGGAATCCTCACAAGAATAAGAAGTGTAACTACTGTAGTAAGATGGAGCATATAGAGAGAGACTGTTGGGCAAAACAGAGAGACCAGAAGCAGGAGAGTAAGGATAATCACACCAAACCTGGTACCTTAAACTGCGT
Organism: Portulaca oleracea; assembly: GCA_029582165.1. NCBI lineage: Eukaryota > Viridiplantae > Streptophyta > Magnoliopsida > Caryophyllales > Portulacaceae > Portulaca > Portulaca oleracea. Next base: position 13,703,842 of record CM055892.1, read on the forward strand.
AGAGTCAAGTCGGATGGTGATGGGTTTGTAGTTACGGATGATGCCTTGGCTACCACATCGAGTAGGATAGCTAGAGATGAGTGGGTTCTTGACACGGGGTGCACCTATCATATGTGTCCTCATAAGGACTGGTTCGAGTCTTATGAGAGTGTTGACACCGAGACGTAGTCATGGGTAACGACACAGCCTGCAAGTTTGCAGGAATCGGTAGCATCAAAATCAAGACTCATGATGGCATCGTTAGAACTCTCAAGGAGGTTTGTCATATCCCTAACATGACTCGAAATTTAATTTCTTTGGGTACTCTTGAAGCTAACGGCTGCAGGTACAAAGGAGAAAATGGCGTTTTGAAAGTGTGCAGGGGTTCCATGGTTCTTATGAAGGGAATCAGGAAGGGCAGTCTATACATCATGCAGGGGCCTACAGTGACAGGATCTGCAGCGGCGGTCCTAAATCTTGATGAGTCCGACAGCACAAAACTGTGGCACATGAGACTAGGCCACATGGGCGAGAAGAGAATGTCAATGTTGAGCAAGAAGGGATACCTTGAAGGCGCAAAGATCGGCAAGTTGGAGTTTTGCGATCACTGTGTCTTTGGGAAACAGAAGAGGGTTAGCTTTTCAAGGGCTAAACACACAACAGCAGGGATCCTTGATTATATTCATTCAGATTTGTGGGGTCTTGCTAGAGTGCCATCATTGGGTGGCAAGCGCTACATGTTGACATTCGTGGATGACTTCTGGAGGAAGACTTGGGTTTATTTCCTGCGGCACAAGAATGAGACATTCTCATATTTCAAGAAGTTCAAAGCTTTGGTGGAGAACTAGACAGACAGAAAAATCAAGAAACTCAGGACTGAGAATGGGTTGGAGTTTGTTGATTCTGAATTTACTGAATTCTGAGAGGAGCATGGGATTGCGAGGCATCGAACCTTGGTGGGTAAGCCTCTTCAAAACGGGATAGCCGAGAGAATCAACAGGACACTCCTGGAGAAAGCCCGCTCCATGCTCTCGAATGCAGGGCTTTGGAAGAACAAATCGTTCTGGGCAGAGGTGATATCTACTGCCTGCTACCTGCTGAACAAATCACCTCATGCCTCTATCGAATACCAGATTGCAGAGGAAGTATGAACAGGTAATCCAGTTAATTACTCTAATTTGAGAATTTTTGGATGTCCTGTATATGCCCATGTGAATGATGGGAAGCTGTCTCCCAGGGCTGTTAAATGCATGTTTCTAGGTTACGGGTCTGAGTCTAAGGGATATAGAATGTGGTGTCCTGATTTGATGAAAGTTATTCAGTCTAGAGATGTAACCTTTAATGAAACTGCTATGTTATCTGGAATGGAATCTATCGGTACTTCTGATGATGCAGGAAATCAAGAGAAGGATGCAGTAAGAATGGTGTTCGAGGTGGAGCAGGCTCAAGGTCGAGCTTCTGGAACCTGCAATCAGGAGCAAACTACTGATGCTCCTGAACCAACTCAGGTTGATGAGCCTGAGATTGAGAGGAATGTTCCTCAGGTGGAGGAACAACCATGCATTGCTAGAGATCGTCCCAGGAGGGAGATCAGGAGACCAGCGCGATATACTGAAGAAGATGATGCTATGATTGCTTATGCGCTGAGTGTTGCAGACGAGACTCCTGAAGGTGCTGAACCTTCTACCTATCAGGAGGCCATCTCTTGTCCGAATGCCTCAAATTGGATAGGAGCTATGCAAGAGGAGACGGAGAGTCTGCAGAAAAATCATACATGGGAGCTATGTGAGTTGCCTAAAGGGCGACGAGCTCTTACTGCGAAGTGGGTGTACAAGAGAAAGGAAGGTATCCCTGGTGTAGAAAGTGCAAGGTGGAAGGCCAGATTAGTGGTAAGGAGTTGGAACTAGAAAGAAGGAATCGACTACAACGAAGTATTCTTGCCAGTCGTAAGGCATATGTCGATCCGCACCTTACTTGCCTTTGTTGCTCTATTTGATTTGGAGTTGGAGCAACTTGATGTCAAGACAACTTTCCTCCATGGCGAGTTGGAGGAGGAAATATATATGAGGCAGCCAGAGGGTTTCATCGTTCCTGGTAAACAGGAACAGGTATGCAGATTAAGGAAATCCTTGTATGGACTTAAACAGGCACCCAGGCAGTGGTACAAAAGGTTTGATACCTTTATGGTAGGGCAAGGGTACACAAGAAGTCACTATGATAATTGTGTGTACTACAGGCAATTTGAAGAAAGGTCTTTCATTTATTTATTATTGTATGTGGATGACATGTTGATTGCCTCCAGGGACATGTCACTAATAAAGAAGCTGAAATCTCAACTCAACCAGGAGTTTGAGATGAAAGTCCTAGGAGCGGCGAAGAAGATTTTGGGTATGGAGATCCAAAGGAATAGAAAGGCAGGGAAGTTGTTCCTGTCTCAGAAGAAATATTTGGAGAAGGTGTTGGACAGATTCAACATGAGAAACTATAAAGCAGTTTCAACTCCTTTAGCTGCACACTTCAAGTTGTCTGGTGAGCACTGTCCTAAATCTGATTTGGAGGTAAGGAGGATGTCTAATATTCCCTGTGCTAGTTCAGTTGGTAGTTTGATGTATGCTATGGTGTGTACTAGCCCTAACCTGTCCCACGCAGTTAATGTGGTGAGTAGATATATGCAGAATCCAGGGAAGGAGCATTGGGAAGGAGTGAAGTGGATCCTTCACTATGTGAAGGGTACTTTGGAGAAGGGCATCCTGTATGATAGAGGTAGTGCTGCAACGTCTGATGTTGCAGGTTATGTTGATGCTGATTATGGTGGAGATCTGGATAGGAGACGCTCAATTTCAGGGTATGTGTTCGTCATGTGTGGAGGAGCAATATCTTGGAAAGCTTCACTTCAATCTATAGCAAACCTGTCTACTACAAAGGCTAAATATATTGCTGCAACGGAAGGAGTGAAGGAGGCCATCTGGTTTAGGGGATTGGTCATGGAGCATGGAGTACCACAGGGCGAGACTGTGGTTTATTCAGACAGTCAGAGTGCTATATATCTGACAAAGAATGACACTTATCATTCGAACACTAAGCATATAAGCGTCAGGTATCACTTCATCAGAGATACAGTTGCTGCAGGAGAGATCGTGGTGAAGAAGGTTCATATTTTTGATAATCCTGCAGACATGTTAACCAAGCCTCTATCTATAGCTAAGTTCGAACATTGTTTAGACTTAGTTGGTGTTCTAAGCATGTGAGAGCCCTGCGGGGCCACGCCCTGCGGATGGGCGTGTTGATGGCGACAGTCAAGATGTTTATCTGGACCGATGATTCGTTGATTTTAGTCCAAGGTGGAGTATGTTAGGAAAGTGTCCTAAAATCATCAAATCTCTTGATCTCACAATTATTTGTTTCCTAATTGTATTAGGATATTATTTAGGTTTCCTTATTGTGTTGGGTTTCCTAATTGTATTAGATTCTAAATCTATTTGCAGTGGGAGTCAAGTTAGGTTATAGGGAGTTCTCCCTATAAACAGGGTGCATGTTTCTCCACCAAAAACACATCGGTAAACATAGAGAGCTAGAGATAGAAAAAATATTGAGAGAGAAAGGGGTCTCACCAATATTTTCCCCAGTGTACCCGGAGAGATTGTGAGTTGAGTGTTGAGAGATTGTTATTGTAATCTCCTTTGTGATAGTGATCAGGTTGGTACTCATCCTTTCTCATAGTGGATTATTTTCTAACTGTCGCCATCCGTGGGTTTTTCTCCGAGTTCTTCGATTTCCCACGTAATTCTAGTGTTTGATTTTATCGCTTATTTTTCGTTCTTAAATTTTTCGTAATATCCGTCATCTCGTTTTCGATTTTATTATTCGCTTCCGCTGTTACTTTGCTGCTCACTTTTCTCTAACAGATCCCTTAATGTTGCGGACGATTTTTATCGCTGTTTTCATATGTTCTTTCTTTGGGTTTTGCATGAATTGAGAATGGATATGAACTGCGTATGTGAGATCAGACCTTCCTACAAGCCTCCTGTAAGAACTTGGATTTTGTAATTCTTTTCCTTGAGCGATGGCAAGCTTGTGATTTTGCTCCATGGGAATAACTATAAGTTTTGCAGCTAAAAGACCACATTCATCCACTATCTCTAAAGCATACTTCCGTTGACAAAGAAACAAACCCTTTTCTCCTTGTGCCACCTCAATGCTTAAAAAATACTTTAAGAGACCTAAGTCCTTAATACTAAAGCACGCATTCAAAAAAGCTTAAAACTTTTGACATTCTTAGACATTGTTAGTGGCTAGAATAGTGTCATCCACATAAACAAGAAGTGCCATAAAATTCCTCCCTTTCGATATGCGAAAAGTGAAAAATTAGCATAACATTTGATAAAACCATACTCACAAAGCTTGGAGGAGAGTTTTGCAAACCATTGCCAAGGTGCCTATTCATGCTCATAAAGTGATTTTCTCAATCTACAGACTTTTTCAGGAGTGGTGGCATGATATCCTGGTGGCAACTTCATATAATTAAACTTCCTTATAAAGGTTTCCATGTAAGAAGGCATTGTTTACATCTAATTGATGTGATTCCTGTCTTTTTGCTATGGCCACATAAAGAAAACAACGAACACTTGTTATTTTAGCAACAGGTGCAAAAGTCTCGTTATACTCAACACCTTCTTCCCGATGATCTCCACGAATAACAAGTCTAGCTTTATATCTCTGAATTGACCCATCTGCATTGTATTTCACCTTGTAGATCCACTTGCATTGTATTTCACCTTGTACTCTAGTTTTATGCAAAGCATTACCTTCCTTATTCATAACTTATCGCCACTTACTATGTTTAACAACCTCATGGAAAAATCTAAGTTCATTAACTTTCAAATACTTGACAAAAAAGTTTATGTGAAGGAGAGAACTTTACACATCTCACATAATTATGTAAAGGGTAGGGCGTACTTTAAGACTCCTTTTGATAAGGCAAGGTAGCAGAGACAAACCTTTGATGCTTGCATGATAGCAAATATAATCATTCAGCTGGGTTGTCGATCGTTGAGTATGTTCCAATCTTCGAGCTTCTAGAGCACTGGGTGTAGTACTTTGATGTTGATGTTCCTGTTCCTGTTCCTCACTAGAACCAAGCTGATCACATGATGTATGCGGCCCAACGTCTCCCCATAAGGATTCAACCCCAATTAGCACAACCTGTTCAACCTATCTCATTATCTTCATTCGCTTCATTTTCAACTCCAAACCCAATTGGTGAGTCCTCCAAGTTGACCCTATGTCAATTCCAAACCAAATTGTTGAGTCCTCCAAATGAATTTCTTAACTTATCATCCAAAAATTGAGTGCTATTCTAAACACGTGGGTTGCAATTTTGTCCTTGTTTTTGTTAAGGTGGTGTTGAAAAAGGAAAAGCATGTTCAACAAACCTCACATCCCTACTTTCAATAAAATCTTGAGTTTCTAAACCATACAATCTCCACTCTTTCTTTCTACTGGGATAATCCAACAAACACACACTTACGGCTTCGAGGAGCGAATTCATCATTCATCTTACTTTTAGCAAAATATAGGCATCCAAAGACCTCAATATCAACATAATTGGGTTTTTTATTAAAAACTAGCTCATAAGTTCCTTTCAACAACTTGTTGGAGTTCGATTAATCAAATAAGCAGCTGTTCTAATACATTCAGCCCAAAATTCTATCGGCAGGTTTGCTTGAAATCTCAAAGCTCTAGCAACATTTAAGATATGTTTGTGCTTCCTTTCAACTCTACCATTTTGTTGAGATGTGTCAACACAACTAGTTTGGTGCAAAATTTCCTTTTTAGCATAAAAATCCTCTATGGCCCTTGAGTTAAATTCAGATCTGTTGTCACTTCTAACCACCTTAACGTTTCTTCCAAATTGATTTTGCACCCAAATAATGAAATTTCTCAATTGTTTTTGAGTTTCACTTTTTTCAGTCATCAAATGAACCCAAACACTCTTACTATAATTATCTACAACAGTGAGAAAATATTGGGCACCACACGAGGTAGAGTGGTAGACGCTCTATAAGGACCACATATGTCGACATGAATTATGGCAAATAAACCTTTAGCCTTATTCTCACTAGCACCCAAATAATTCCTTGTTTCATTTGCTCTAAAACATACTTCACAAATTTCATCAATTCCATCAAGTGAGTTATTACCTCGTAAAGATTTATCTAGGAATGACATAAGTTTCATAGAAGGATGCTCCAATCTTTGATGCCAAAGTTTCTCGGCGTGCACAACATTAACTCTAGATTTTCCTTGATGCTCCTTGTAAAAATAGACCATATCATGCTGCTTGCCTGTACAAATCAGAGTCCCCAAAGTGCAGTCCTGCAACTAAATACAAGAATTTTCATCAAATGTGACTATGCAGTTTAAATATCTCAACAAACGGTAAACTGAAACAAGATTGTAATTCAAAGATGGGACGAGGAATGTCCTATTTAACCGCAGTTTGTCTGTCAAAGAAATTTTTATTGCTTGTCAACAATGGTTTTTGCTCCGTTGGGTAGGTCACCTACCACAGGCTGTATATTTTCAATATCTCTCAAAAGTATTTCTTCTCTGGTCATATGAGCGGAAGCACCACTATCGATCAACCACGAAGGGTTCGAATCACATGCTACAATTGGCCTCGTGATAATTTAAATTCATGAACCTGGCTCTCATACCATGATAAAGTTTGAAGAGAGAAAAGATTGTCAAAGATTCTTCGTTTTCTACCTTTTCATAATCAGTACATGATCTATATATTTCATTTAACCCTACTCCAAATGGTATTAGAATTAGGAAACTAATAAAATAGTAAATCAAATTACTCTACTTCTAATAGTATAGTACATCAAATAGTATAGTCTTAGACTTGTGCGATGCACGGTGTATGATAAATAAGTATTATTTTTAATAAAATCAGCCTAAATTATTAATGTACATATAAATTAAAAACCCCACAACATAAATTATATAATTAAATGAAAGATATGGTAAATTTTCAAATAAAAATGTATAAAATTATAAATAATGTAGGTCGAGCAGTGAGAAACGTGCAACCTTGTTAAAATTCATAATAAATTTATTAGACAATATAATTATAGTAATGCATATATATTTTTAGCTTTGGACTACAATTATGAAAACACATTTTTATTTGTGTTAATTACAATTGACGATAATTATCAAAATGTATTTTTATTTTTTATTTTTTTGATCGATCATAATATTAACAAGACAAGTTGATGACAAAATGCTACTTATACATGTATTCATTAGAGTTCTAACAAAGTTGCTACAATTAGGGTTGGTTAGAGTTTTGGTGAAACTAATGTTATAGTGCAATAGGTAGTTAATAGTCTGCTTATAAATTGACGGTGGTGGTCAAAAAGAGATTTGATAAACAATTTCCTTGGACTTTTAAAATAAAACCTTTTATATGGTTAATTTTGATAAACAAAATTAAAAGGGCGGACCCACAAACTTTACTATTAATATTATATAGATTATTATATTAAATAACACAAAAATAATTAATAATATTTGCACAAAACAAATTTTAATTTAATATTTATCTACTTTCTGATTGGTCGAAGTCCCTACAATTAATCTTCTTTCTCCCTTTTGTGGGACCCACAAACTTTACTATTAATATTATATATTATTATATATATATTACAATTATTATTATTATTATTATTATTATTATTATTATTATTATTATTATATTAGATAACACCAAAATAATTACTGATATTTGCACTAAACAAAATTTAATTTAATATTTATATACTTTTTAATTGGTCGGAATCCCTATAATTAATCTTCTTTCTCCATTTTGCGGGACCCAAAACTTTCCTATTAATATTATATATTAAATAGATTAGAATTAGGAAACTAATAAAATAATAAACAAATAAAGACTAAAGGAGCTTCATATCTTGGTGTAATTATTTTAATGGGCTCTTATTTTCACAAAATACTTTCAGGCGCCTTCTATTTTGCGGTAATAATTATTAGGGCCTTCCTTTTTAACAGAAACTAACTAAAAGGTGCCAAAAACTTATATATTTATAGGGAAGGGCCTCAAATAGGGACCTTTTTGTAAATATCTAATTTTTTGAGGTTTTTATGCAAACAAGTTCAAATAAACACTCTTAACTCTTTATAATAACTTTAATAGTACTAATTATCACAATCTACTACTTATACCTTAGATATTATATTTTCTGTGGTTATGGGCCCACCATGCTTAGCAAAATTAATTAAACTGAATTAGAGAGTTTTGACCGTTACCTGAACTTAGTTGCGTTGGATCTCTGGCGTTCTTCAGCTTTCAGTTTACAGAGATGACTAATCTTAACCCCGCCAACCTTAGATCAAGCACAACAAAGATCTGTTTCGTTTCCTACCCCATATCGTAGTCGATCACTAATCCAGTTTATTTAGTTTTTAAAGGATAGTGGAACTTTAATCAAGAAATTATAATATTTAAAGCATAAGGTTTGATTGGATAACGTTCCCTACTGGGAAACTCCTTTTATTGAAAGCTTGAAAATGGAAATATAACAATGAAAATACTTAACGAGAACTAGGCTTCTAAGATCATTAGAAAAGCTTGCTGATGGAGAAATGGTGACTCCCAATTTTTCTCTTTGATTAAGACTTGCTCAAATGACCGTACCTTCAACACATTATAGAGGAGTTTCACACGCCTTGGATGCGCTAGTAGCTTTAGTATAGATACAAACAACTACAGTACAAACACGTGATTCTTACAGACTCAATAGTACAAACTTTAAATAATAACCACTCTTTTTTATTAGTGGTACCACAGTAGCTTGCAAGTCATAATGCTTGTAGGGCTGCCAAAGATGCTCTATGCTCTCAAGTTATACATATTCAAATCTTCTCCTTTATCCTACTCCAATGGATTGTATTTATCAAAAAGCTCTTGAAGGTAAGATTTTCCTTCTGCAAATAAGAATTCTCCAACTCCAATTTTTAACATATATTCATAGACATCTTCAGATTTACTTCCACTAAGATCAACAAGTTGGTCAAACTTCTTTGGATAAGTGAATGTAGTGTTACCACAATGGATAACCCTATATCCTCTATCAATATCCAACCATAGATGATGCATTACCTTGTAAAATCCAGTTACTCTTGCCTTTGAAGAATGAATTATTTTTTCTCTTCTTCCTGGAAACCACTCTTCTTTTGTAAGATATCCTCCAGAAGCGTCTTCGACTCTAATCAGATAATGGGTAGGACTGATCTTATCTTCATTGTACTCAAATTTAACACATATATAGAAAATAATCGGTCATCCTGCAACTTTTCTTACTTCTAGTGAATGGATTTTGCGCACCCTTCTAAATACAAATTTTGTAAATTTTGTAAATTTTGGAAACAATGTTCCTTCTGGATTAGGTACATGTGGCCTTCATTAGTCCAGAATTCTCTTACCATACCATATTCCCAAGCCTTCATGATTGGATCATTTGGAGGGGGTAGTATTAGGGCAGACGTGTACTTTTCCTACTCTAGAAAAACCTAAGAAACTAACTTTTTTCCCCAAGCTATCCAGACTTCACGGTTATAATATTTCAAGGGATCCATGACCGATGCATACCACTCATGAAACCAATTTTTCGGAGCTTTTCTTGTAATAACACTCTGAATATCATAACAACTTTTGAGATAATTAATCCGAAGTTCATCGAGACTAAATTTCTCGACTATCAGATATTCAACATAACTAAAAATTAACTTGCATCTTTTCTTTTTAATTTTTCTAAGATTACTTAGAACAAATCTACCAGGAGGTGACACCCTTCCTAGTAATTCGGGTAACCGGCGTTCTGTTTCATCCGCTTGTCGGCGCGAGACATTCACCATGTTGGATTCCATTGGCTAATTCTCGCGTCAGGTTGTTTGCTAATGAATTCTTCGGACACTGTATGTGTTCAATAGAGAAAGAGAACTGGTTAAGCCATAATTGCCAACGTAGGAGTCTCCCTTATGCTTGCATATTTGATAAATTCTTTTTGACAAAGCCAAAAATGCCTTTGCAATCAGTTTGGATTAGAAATTCTTTTGGGGCTAAAAAGATTAAAAGCTTTTCAATTCCTCTTATGATACCAAGAATTTTTTTTTCCATGGTTGTGTAATTGCATTCAGCCTTATTAAAACTTCCACTGCAATATTTGCAGAGACGTTCTCCTTCTTTGATTTTGAGTACTGCACTGCAGTGCTCATTGCTAGCATCTGTCTCAAGAATCAAATCATCTTCTTCGTTAGGCGAATTAAGGACATGAAGATTTTGACATAAATTTTTAAGATTCCTTACAAGCAATGAATCATCCAAAGTTCAATTCCACTCAACATCTTTTTTAAGTTTTCTTTGCAAATCCTTTCTCAACTTTGCTAGATCCTTGATAAAATCTGATGCATAGGTGAGACACCCTAAAAATCTTTCTAGCTGATTTCTATTCTCAATTTTTTCAGGAAACTTTTATATTTTATGTAAGATGTGTTTTTGCAGAATGACTTGTCCAACTTTAATTTGTAATCCAAAAAGTTCTATTTCTTGCTCAGCATAGACACACTTGTGTTTTCCAAGGACAATTCCATGATTGATGCATTTTTGAGTTACCGCTAAGAGATCATCCTTGTGCTGTTCAATAATTTTAGAGAAAATAAGGATATCATCAATATACATCAAACAACAATGACTGAGATCTTTGAAGATCTTATCCATTCTCCTCTGGAATTTTTGAGGTGCATTCTTAAGACCAAATGGCATGACTAACTATTCATAATGCCCTTGAGGAGCACTAAAGGCTGTTAAAGGAATGCTTTTCTTCGTCCATTTTTATCTGCCAATAACCACTCTTGCAGTCCATTTTAGAGAACCATAAGGCTCCTTGGATTCTATTGAAGAGAACTATTTTGTTTGGAATATAGTATCCATCAAAGATTGTGCTATCATTAAGCTTTTTATAGTTGATGACCATTCTAGCTTTTCCTCTTTTCTCTTTAGCATGATTTCTAACCATGAACGCATGATTTGTATGTCTACTCTTGCTATCCCTGATAAGCTTTTTTTATCTTAGAGCTCTTTTACATGTTCCTTAAATTCTTGGATATCTTGGTGTGTATACACCGTCTGTTTAACCCTGATAATGGTATTGAGATCTGTCAAACTTATAGTAGCGTAGGTTTTATCTTTATCCCAAAATTTTAAAGGGTTTTCAGAATAGAGTTTTTTGCATAACTCTTCTTGTTGTTTTTCAATTTGTTCCTTAACAGATAACGCTCGAAGTGAAATAGTTAATGCTACTTCTTTTTTAGTTGGCACTACCTTCTCACCACGTTGGTTGCGTGAAAAATCTATTGTTTGGTGGGTATATGCCTGTTGTAGCTTTTTAATAGGTACTGAGTGACCAACTATTGTGAAGATAATTTGTTGAATGATTTGGGTACAAGGAGAATATAATCTTTGGAAGTTATTTCCAATGATCATATCATGTGGTAGTTGGTTTGTTGCCCAAATTATGGGAATTACAAACTTGACTCCTCGCATTTCTATAGTTAAACCTTCAATAGCTTCATTATGGGTCATAACACTATTATCCGCAATTCTCACTTGCAAAGGATTTTTTGCTGTTTTCCATAAATATTCAGGAAATAGTGTCTTCTTGCCAAAACATATTGAACATCCACTATCTATGTATGCACATAGTTCATATTTGTCATCTCTTCAATGCATATTTTTATATATATGTTATTAGGATTGGTTTTGGTGACCTCATATTGATTTTCTATATGCATGTTCAGTTCTGGTGTTTCTTTAGCTAGTTCATCCTCATATATAGGTTCACTTATAGTCCAAGTTTTGTAGCCAATGATCTTTCTATCTAGACTAGTTGTTCTATCTAGACAAGATCTTGCAGAATCGATACTCATTCTACTCATTTCCGAAGTCATACTTATAACATCATCATCTTTTGATACTAGTTTATCTCTAACCGATGAGCTTTCTCCCCAATCAGATCTAGTACTCATATTCCTTAACAATTGAGGTTTTTTTGGTGATTTTACCATCGTCATTAATCTTAATAACGTTTTTCTTGCCAATTTTGGTTGGATTAGAGAAACTACCAATCCAAGCACGTTCTATCCTGATATCTTGAGGATTTGATTGTATCCTCTGAATTTTCTGTTTAGGCCCAAGACTCTCAAACTTTTCAGCTTCTATCATAGTAACTTTTGTCTTTGGATCTATGGTATTATCTAACTTGTAGATAATTTTACAGAAAATTATAAGTGGATAACCACCTTGTTTCATATCCATACCAACGGTTTTTATCTTTAGAGATAAAAAGTTTTTGGCAAATTCATCTTTAAGACTAACATAATATCATGGTCTATAGTTGAATCCAACTGATCCATTACGTAAATTAGTCTTTATGCCAGTGATAATCTGATTGTAAAATTTATTGTGCCTAATATCACAAAACAATGCATAAAGATCTATATCCTTGTCGTAATGTTGTAATGCAGTTATTTGGATTTGCACACTTCCTACATAGATATATCTATATTTTCTATCCTTGTTGTGCCTCAGAATATTATCCCAATTGATTAGGTTTACTTATCCAACGCCATACTCACAATCTTTAATCTCTAAGTCTCCCTCCATTTCACAAACATATTTTGACTTTAATTGAAAGATGGAATTTTTGTAGATCATATCCTTTTGGATAATTGGAATTACCCAATCACCTTTAACTTCTTCACTATGATTTTCATCATATACTATGAATTCATCTCCTTGCAAGTCTGCTAGACTCACTGAATTACCTTCCATCATATGACTGGTATCTTCATAGTCGGAATCAGATTCATCATTTATGAAGATTTCAACAATACCTTTGTTATTGCTAAAGGCAAGTTCAAAGACATCTTCTTCAGTTATTTCGTCATACTCAAGACTTCCTAAGGTTTCTATCAACTTATGATTTTTCTTGTTTTTACACTCATTAGCATAGTGACCAACTTCACCACAAGCCCAACATTTACTATTACTTTTGCCTGTGGGGTAATAAGTACTCTTTCTGAAAAATCTTCTTTTCTTTGGGGCTCGTTTGTTGGTATATTGCTTTCTCCTGAGTTTTTCACCTCTTTGTTTATTAAAAGCCTTTTTCTTATAACCTCTTTTTTATTCAAAGGTTCCCCATTTATGTGGAGTATCCCAATAAAATAGGAATTGTTTCTTCATGGTCTGATGTTTTTTGATAATTAGACATTGATCGGTAACCCATCTTCTAATAAAGGCACATCTCATACAAAGAGTATCGGTATGTTCAAGATTCTTTTTCAGTCATTCTTCAAATTTTTATTGGATAATGGAAGTTATAGGATAAAGTAGTTTATCATAAAACATAGCCAAATTCGAAGGGCTATGGCCTATTTTATAATAAAAGTAACTAAACTCATTAATTATCGAAAAAATTATCGAAAAAAAAAGTAATTAATATAATGTTCTAGATATCTCATATCTAGAATTTCTATACTAACAATTTTTCGTTGATATTCTCTTATCTTTTCTTCCATTTCTAAATTAACCCCGATAAACTCCATAGAGATTTCTTTACACAAGGCTTTAAACATTTCAGTAGGATTTTCTACTGTCCTCAATATTGCTTTAGCCTCTTCAGAACTAGAATCATACCAATCTGCCACTGTTCCTGAAAAAATGTGTTCTAAATAATTTAGAAAGCTTTCAGATGTCTAGTTGGCATTTAGATTGAGAACACTACTCATACCCCTCTTCCAATGTTCAAATATTTCTTCCCTGTTACGGACTCTATCTAGATTTAACATGTATCCAAATTGACATATGGGAGTAAGACTTACTTGATGAACAGATTGGTATAAGGTTTTAAAGGGAAATGGCTTAGTTTGTCCAGCTGTATTATTTCTTGGTTGGAAATATCTATCATTACTACGACTAGATTCACCAAAATTTTGAGGTACTGGTATGACATGAACTTGGTTTGTTTCAAGTTCCTCCCCAACTTCATTTTCCTCGGATACTTTGCTCAATCTTTCTCTAACCTCATCTAGAGGTATAACCTCCATATCTTCTAATTTGATTAAGTTCATTTGTTGGTAGATTTCTTCTTCAATTAGCACATGATTGACATCTTTAATATCATTATTAGCATCCTATTCTAATCATATCAGTTTTTCTGCAATAACAGTCATAATGTTATTAAGAACTGCTCCTTCTTGGTCTATTTCGAATAACCCATGGAGTTCCTTCAAACTAAGAGTTTGAAGTTCCTTCGTCATCTCTTTCTTGATTATTAGGAGATTCTTCTTCTTCCTCTTCTCTTTTAGCAGCCTCAACAAGTTCTGGTACTTTTTTCTTAAGAGAATGCAAAGGAAAGGAACTTTGTTTTGTTGATTTTGGAAATGATATTTATTTTTATACGTAGTACTAGGATTACTTAAAGTTTATACTCAATCACTCGATGTCTTGAATCGTTTAATAAACTTATATGGGAAGTATGAGCAAACTTGTTTAAAGCTCTTACTTCACTTCTAAGTGCTTCTAAATCTTTTTTAAGGCCTAAAATTAAATCAAAGATAGAATTTAATGAGCTCCTACCCAGCTTGTCTGATATGGATTATGGACGATATGAGCAAATAAGTACAATTGGGTGAGGTCATTAATTACTAATTAATATATTTTTTAAATTCACTAATTATAACTAGTGAAGTTTGACACGTGGCTCTCAAACCAAATGGAAAAGGACCAAAAATATAACAGGAATATATAAACTATAATAGGAGGAATTATTAAATGAGCTAAAATGGAGTTTTTAACCACTAAGGACTAAAAACAAAACTCAAAACCAAGTATGAACTAATGTGCAAATATGAAAATTTCAAATGTCACCCAAAAATTATTACTTCATAATATAGGGTATCTGATAGTTATTTTTTCAAAATATAGGGCCCTTATAATTATTACACTAAAACATAGAGTCCTGATAGTCATTAATTCAATAATAAACCAAATAATACTCTGTTAATACCCATAACAATCCAAGTCTTCGTTGGATAGGTAGTCATACTAGAGTTCTACTAATACATTAATAGTATCATCACTCCATTCAAATATTTATTGGACTAGTTTGTCTGTGCCGATGCAAATAAGCAACAACGGTTTAATGGTTCCCGATGCTATTTTGTTTTGTGTATGCTAGTATGCCTCAACAATTTTATGCAATCGCTACACTATGTGATATGGTGCAACTAAGGTACGTAATTAGGTGTCTTATGGGTGAGCTTGACAAAAGGCATTTTGAAGTGCATAGTGTGAGTGTATATGTGCCGTCAAGACTGGAAGGGCTAATAATTATTTATGGGGCCAATTGTTGAACCTTAATCTTTCGAGTATTTGATGGGGGCGTTTGGTTTGAAAATTTTCACAGACAATTAGTCAACTTATTTAAATTGACAATTCTTTTCATGTTTGGTGGTCCATAAGAGATGAAAAATTTTTAAAGGGGGAACCATTATTTCACTATCAAATTCATTAAAACTTTTTACAATGGGAGCCTAGGTAAAGTCTTTCCTAGGAATAGTTTTCACATAAAAATCTTTCTGAGTTAATACTTACCTCTCACAACCATTTGAACTGATTTGATTTATCAACTTTTCTTGTGAATTTAGCAACTTTTCGGTGAAAGGGTGACTTGTGATGAAATTTATTTGTTAAAATTATTGTCAATTTTAACAAATAAATATCATCATAAATCATATTTTCACTTAAAGAGTTGTTTTGCTTATCAGAAATAGCGCCAAATTAAATTGATTCAAAAGAACAGAGAAAGTAAATATTAGCTCAAAAAGATTATGATTAAAATTATAACTATTATAAACGTAAAGGGGCCCATGTGCAAGTGCAATTTTTCCTGTATTCCCCAAACGCACCATCAATGTTTGGGAGGAGTTGTCATTTGATGATTTCAGCTGAACTAATATTTAACTATGCTTTTGGGAATGTATATAGTAACTTTCTAAATTTTGGGATTATGCTTACATATTAGATTTCAAAATTTGTAACGTTGTTGCGCGTGTGTATCAGCTAATGTGTTTACTAATTACTAGGTTCATTGGTGTTAGAAATTTGTTGGTTTAAGATATATAATAATTTATATAACTATTTGCACTTGCAGAATGCAACGATGATGTGCATGGTGGCAATTGGAGCTTGGTTTATGTGTTTCCTAGGTACGCCTACACGCAATCCTTTAGGATGACACTATGGAGTCCTCTTTGGGTTGCTTCGGATAACACCATATATAGAGCTAATTCAGAGTGGACTGTAGACTCAACTTTCATTCTTTTTGCCCCATACTTGACCATCACCTATCCCTTACTCAAAATTCATGCAACTGTCTCTCTCAGGAAATTTATGTCCTTAGCCCCATCAATCATGAAGTAACGTTTTTTTATATATTTTTTTTGTTTTTGCTAGTACATAAGCTAGGGATAACTAAACTCTTATAAATCAAGTAGAAAATACCATAAGAGTGGTATTGACACATATCTAAAAGTACATGGAAAGTATAATATTCACTAAATTTGATAACTAATATTTGTTTTTCATTTTTCTGTTGGTCTATTAGATCCTCTAAGTTATATTTTGATCTTCATAACATGAGCCAAAATATTAAGTGGTATTTTTTACTTTCTTATTTTTCAAAAACATTGCCATTATGTAGAGGGATATTGTTGGACAAGAACAGCGGAGAGGCAAGCAGCACGAATGCGGTATATGTACTTAAAAGCAGTCATGAGACAAGACATAGGCTACTTTGATTTGCATGTTGGCAGTACTTCAGAAGTGATCAATATTGTGTCCACTGATACCCTCATTATTCAAGGTGTCATTAGTGAAAAGGTAATGTTTCAAAAGTTTTAGTTTCAGTAATTATCCTTATAATATTAACAGTTGAAACTGTTTATATATAGGGGGCATTTGGCAACTGGTTTTCTCAATAACTTTTTGTTTCAAAACGGCTTTTTGATGAGTTTTTATATTTGACTAATCAAAAAGCTATTATAAGTTATTTGGTGTGATAGCTTTTTGGACTAGCTTTTTACCCTCAAAATGTCATTTTCTGAAATGCTACTTGGAGTAGCTTTCTGGAATTGGCTTATTGAATTTTAGCTTTTTAGTGAATTAAATTACCATATTGGCCTTATATATATATATATATATATATATATATATATATATATAGATCAACACACACGCAAACGTTTGTGTGTGTGAATAATGATAGTACAATTTTTTCCAATAATTTTAATTATTAAATGTATATATTGATAGATAGATATATAATTTAGTCCCAAAAATAATTTTAGATAAATTAATAAAAATCGTACCATACATTGCACTAGTCATAAAAAGTAAGTTATTGATATAATTATAACCAACGGCACCAAATTTATAATCAATTACAATATGATCACTGTCTTAAATATTATGTCGTGTAGAATGTTGTAATTTCCATTTAGAATGTATTTAATTATTGATTATGCATGCAAAGTTTGTTTGCTAAGTTGTATTTTTAGTACTAATTTATAAAATGTCCACATTATATTATAAAGGTAAACTGGCATAAAACCTTTAGTTTTTATCAAGAATATTCGGTGATGGATAAACAATTTAGTTATTAGCCTATCAATATAAGTATTATTAATTTTTAGTGATTGTTTGTTGGTCACACAAACATAGAAAAAATCCTAAGAATAAATATAAATATAAAAAAAACACTAAAAATATGGGGGAACCTAGCAATAAATTAAAAAAATAATGTTCAATAAAATAGTAAAAATAAAACTAAGGGCACAATTGGAAATCAAACAAAAAAGCCCTATTACAAAAAGTTTAACTCTACCAAACACTTTTTACATAACAGCTAACACAAACTTCTAAGAAAAACAGCTAGCAAAACAGTCAAAAGTCAAACAGCTAACTAAACAGCCAACACTTCAAAACAACCAACAACTAGTTTTCAAACATCCCCATAACCGTTAAAGTATTACTTAGGGGTACTCTAATTTTTGGTGAAATGTTTTTCTGGCACCCCAACTTTTAAAAACTAATTTTGGGGTACCCTAACTTTTAGAATTAGAAATAATTAGGTGAATTTTCGGCCAATTATTTGAATTCAATTGCGAGTTTTAGGCGGGAAATTTATTAAGTGTTTCTGTAGATGAAAATGCCCCTTGTTTTCGTGGACAAAAATGATTTGAATCAATCGGAGTTTCGCCGGAAATTCACCTGATAATTTCTAATCCTAAAAGTTAAGGTACCCCAAAATTAGTTTTGAAAAGTTAGGGTACCAAAAAATTGTTTCTTCAAAAGTTAGGGTACCTCTAAGTAATTTTTTGAAATTAAATAATAACGTATATTTAAGTTGCACCATTCTTTTATGGATTGTTAGGATTAAAACGCCACTCAACTTGTTCTGAATGTCCATAATGCCATCATAATTTTTTTTCCTGTTAACTCATTGCCACACAACTTACTAAATTATCATACATGTCATTATGATGACTGATATTAACCCCACAATGACATTATGGTGTGTGTCAAAAAGTTTACCCTATGTAACCAATTATCTGTCACAATAATGACATTTACGACAATTCTATTAAGTTCAGTAACAATAAGTTAACTGAAAAAATTACGCAAGCATTGTTCACTCAATTGGGACAAATTGATTGCCATTTTAATTATTCTCATTTTAGGAAGCTCATCTTTTGACAACTTCACAATTAAATATGCTCGACTCTGAGTACTCTTAGGATGAGTGATGTTTTGTGAAGTTTTCCTAATCAAAGTGTGAGTTAGGTCGAAATACGCTTGGTTTCTACGGGCTAGTCATTAGTTCTTGATGTCGTTCCCGACCTATGTCCTTAGAGGGGTCGGGGTGTTATAATATGTTTGTTCTATTGTCTCGCAAACTGCAGTAAATTAAACATATGTTGTATTTGGCATTAACATTTGATTTAGCGTTTAATATTTTGATCAAGTCAAAACTCAAATTGGGCAAATGTTAGTATTCAGTAAGCTAGAGTTTTAAGTAGCATTTAGCGTTTCAAGTAGTATTTCGTGATTTTTGGTTAAAAAATATCCTTATAAAATGTTATCTTTAGAAACTATCTATATCATTTTATGTCAATTTACATTAGTAAGCTTACTCAACTGCTAAATCTACTTAATACAATTTTTTCAAACGTTCATTTGTACAGTTATCCGCTATTTGCTACTTAAAAAACTATTGGCTACTTTAAACCGTTATTCGATCCATAAACCACTATCACTATGTAAATGACTAATTCTACCAAACAAGATCTTAACATTTGCTTAGTCTAGTTTCTAAGAGTTCTTTTGAGGTTTGCACAAATTATGCTAAACTCAATTTTAAGTAATAAGCTATTTTTCAAGAACACTTTCAGTAAAATATAGCTTTAAAAGTCATAAGCAATAAATTATTGTTTACACTTATTAACGATCAAAGAGCACTCAGCCTTGGGAATTTTCGAAAGGTAAGAATTCATTTTGAATTAATATGTGCTTTTGTCCCTATCTGTATGGACTATTATGATGATTTCTAAATTATATCATAATGATATTTATGAAACATTGACGTTTTAATTTTATTTTGTGCTTCTCAAATATTATTATTTATCTGAGTCTTTTAAGTAACGTATTTAAATAAATATTGATGCATTTATAGCTTCAAGAACTTAAAACTTGTATAGTCCAGTGGTAACATATATAAATTATAATTTAAACAAGAAAACCTATAAAAATAATAAAATGTTTGAAATTAAATAACATACAAGATAATGTGGAAGACTATGTGACTAGCCAACCATGCTCTCTCGATCCTTAATCATTGAAAATATACTTGAGTTTCGACCTCAATCTATTGACATTTCCTAGTCAAGCATGTTTCGCTGGAAATACTCTTAAGATGGGTCATATCCTGAGAAGTTTTTTCTTGCAGCGCGTGAGTAAGAATGAAACATGCATAGTCAAAGGATTCATGATTTATGGGGTTATTGGTCAATCATTAAAACAATTCTCGCTAATGTCTGCGGTACGGTAGGGGCTGAGGCATTACACCTCCTCTATCGCCAATGACCTCCACCACCTCTATTGTACCTTCGCCACTAGACTAGCTAACTCCTTTTTTGTTGTGACAAATTGAAATATTATAGAAGCAAGAATCTATCTCGGCGATGATAGACTCACGGGATGTATATGAATGATAAGATTTGTCTTAATGAATTATTTTTTGGTTGTCATTTACAACAATAATAAATAAAAGAGTTCATATACTAAATTTCCTAAAAATAATAATTCATTTCAAAAGATTTTTTATAAAGTTAGCATAAATATCCTAAATTTAACATAGGTTTCAAATTTCTCAAAATTTAAAAAGATTTTAAGTAGCTATTCCTCAAACAAGGTAAGGTTGGACAAATTTTAATAAGATTCAAAAGGTCAATAGATTAATAAATGAAATAACATGTCCTAATTATTCTACTATGTACGACTTGCGAAAGAATATATTTGAATATTGATAGTTTTTAAGATACTTGAATATTGGTAGGTTTCTATAATATTCTTGAATGCTTTACATTGTCACGGATTATGAGAGTTGTGTCATTTTAACAATTTATCAGTTGCTATGCAGTTTGTAGTTGTTACACCTAGGATACTCAATTAAATATTTACATGTGATTGAAACTTCAATCTTGATAGGCTAATTAAAGTTAGCAGTGAAAATTGTATAACTTTTAGTCAAATATCCGTTGTAGCAACTAGAAAGCACATTACTATAAATCATTTGTCCCTTCCATTCTTAGCCAAAATATGCATATACATTTACATAATGTGTTAACATATCAACATTTCTACACCATAACTAGGTACCAGATTTCGTGATGAACATAACAACATTTGTTGGAAGCTATGTGATAGCGTTTGCACTACTATGGAGGTTAGCGATTGTAGGGCTCCCCTTCATAGTCCTCTTAGTGGTTCCTGGGTTGATGTATAGTCGAATTTTGATGGGGCTAGCCATGAAGTTAAAGGTTGAGTATGATAAAGCAGAAATCATAGTCGAGCAAGCAGTTTCTTCGGTAAGAACCGTGTATGCCTTTGAGGGTGAAAGCAAGACCATGGCTAACTTCTCAAGTGCCCTTGATGGGTCTGTGAAGCTTGGGCTCAAGCAAGGCCTAGCTAAGGGCTTGGCAATTGGTAGTAATGCCATCTCCTTTGCTGTTTGGGGTTTCACCTCTTGGTATGGTAGCAAGTTGGTCATGTACCATAGTGCTCACGGTGGAACTGTCTACACTGTTACATCTTCCCTTGTCATTGGAGGACTGTAAGTAATACTTCCTAATATTCCCTTTTTTGTTGCTCCAATTTTTTCCTTGAAATGTTAGGTCACTATGTTTCACAGTTTACTAGTTTTGACTTTGTACCGGTCATGAGAAACTGAAATGAGAAAAAAGTGAAATAAGTTGGTGTAATGCTTATCCACATGCGTATAGATGATGTCGCACATTCACCTTAATTATATGACCTTCTTATTTATGCACATTACATGTGAATAAGGATTATCGGATTATGGTTGTCCCTACTTTTAACTTTTGTATGTCAGTAGTTCCTACTTTTTTTTGGATAGTTTGATGGTCCCAAAAACATAAAATTGTATTCTGGTGGACGCCCCAAGCGAAAGGACGATGACTCGATGGAAATCTAACGTAATACAATTTTTATGTTTTGGGACCATAAGAATATATTAAAAAGTAGAGACTACTAACATACAAAAGTTGAAAGTAGGAACCATTATAATCAAATTTCCCTGTGGATAAATATCATTTTTTTTGTCCATGTAAACTTGACCAACCCACTGAGAGATTGATTGCCTTAGAAGCAACTGCCACTAGCAAATTTATTGGGCTCGTACCAAACTATATATGATAAGTATGACCCATCAACTTTATAATTTACACCAACGAGAAATATTTTACTTTTACCAAGACTTGAAACTTAGTCTCATCAACTTTATAATTTACACCAACGAAAATATTTTACTTTTACCAAGATTTGAAGCTTAGTCCCATCAACTTTATAATTTACACCAACGAAAAATATTTTACTTTTATCAAGATTTGAAGATTAGTTGGCAGCATGGAAAATGGGGAAGATTTCCACCTGGATACTACATCTCTGGTGAATAATAACAACATGTATGAATAGTTGTAAAGATGTTTTCTTTATTAAAGACTAAATTCGTTTTATAATCTATATTTTGAATTCAATGAACAGACGTCTCGGTTCTGGACTAGCAAATTTAAAGTACTTCTCAGAAGCAATTTTAGCTGGAGAACGGATCGCGAAAATGATAAAAAGTGTTCCAAAAATTGACTCTGAAAACATGGATGGGCGCATCTTGGTGAATGTCTATGGTGAGGTAGTG
This sequence comes from Portulaca oleracea, assembly GCA_029582165.1. Taxonomy (NCBI): domain Eukaryota; kingdom Viridiplantae; phylum Streptophyta; class Magnoliopsida; order Caryophyllales; family Portulacaceae; genus Portulaca; species Portulaca oleracea. The sequence continues at coordinate 13,726,455 of CM055892.1, forward strand.
TTCAAACACATCAAATTTGCATACCCTTCAAGGCCTGAATCCATAATCTTGGACGATTTTTGCCTCCAAGTTCCAGCAGGGAGGACCATTGCTTTGGTTGGAGGAAGTGGGTCTGGCAAGTCCACAACTGTAGCGTTGTTGCAAAGATTCTATGATCCAGCTAAGGGAGAAATACTGTTAGATGGAGTCCCAATTCATAAGCTCCAACTCAAGTGGTTAAGGTCCCAAATGGGACTAGTAAGCCAAGAACCTACCCTTTTTGCTTCCACTATCAAACAGAACATACTTCTCGGGAAAGAGGATGCCATTATGGAGGAAATTGTTGACGCCGCTAAAGCATCCAGTGCTCATGATTTTATTAGTCAATTGCCTCGGGGATATGATACCCAGGTATGTGCTTTTAGTTGAGGATATTCATTGTGTTTTTCGTCGTTACAGTAAATATTCAAACAAATTTTAGTGCCATACTTTTAGTTTAAGAATGAAATGATTCAAGGCTAATGAATAAGGCCCGAGGCCCCAATCAATTTATTAAAATCCAAATTTTGTGATAATCTGAAAAGCCTTTGATTTGAGGAAGGGGCTGCCTATTATCCTGAATTTGAATTCCACCATGTTCTTATACTATGATATGGTTGTCATGTAGGTAGAAGAAAGAGGAGTGCGAGTATCAGGTGGGCAGAAGCAAAGAATAGCTATAGCAAGAGCCTTAATAAAGAAACCACACATCCTGTTGCTGGACGAGGCAACTAGTGCACTAGACTCAGAGTCAGAAAGAGTCGTCCAAGAAGCCCTTGACAGGGCTGCCATTGGCCGAACCACCATCATTATCGCTCACCGCCTCTCCACCATCAGAAATGCAGATTCCATCGCAGTTATTTCAAATGGTGTTGTTGTAGAACTTGGTTCCCATGATGAACTCATTGCCTGTTCTGAAGGCCTATACTCCTCCCTTGTTCGTTTACAACAAACTAAAACACAAAACACACAGAACAATCACTCAAACTCCATTACGTTTAACACTTCCGACTCCAACCAACACGACACAAGCAGTTGCAGCAGACGCTCTTTCGAGTGCCAGCAAGCCAACTCGCTCAGACCAACCCCTGATGACAAAGTTGCCATTGAGAAACCAATACCCAGTTCCTCTAAACCACTTGTCCCTTCATTCAAAAGGTTGCTAGCTCTGAACCTGCCCGAGTGGAAACAAGCAGTGTTAGGGTGTTTCAGTGCCATACTATTTGGAGCAATTCAACCTGTTTACTCATTTGCAATTGGGTCAATAATATCAATGTATTTTCTTCAAGATATTGAGGAGATGATGAGGAAGTCAAGGATACATTTGTGGTGGTTTCTAGGGTTGGCAGTGTTTACGTTGGTAGTGAACGTTTGTGAGCATTATAGCTTTGGTTACATGGGGGAGTACTTGACTAAGAGGGTGAGAGAGAGAATGTTGTCAAAGATACTCACCTTTGAAGTTGGGTGGTTTGATCAGGATGAAAATGCTACTGGTGCTGTTTGTTCCAGGCTTGCCAAGGATGCTAATGTGGTGAGTTGTCCTAACTATATATCCACTCTACTTTTCTTTTGAACCATCCGATGTTGGAAAGACAAGTGGAAGGGGATTGTGTGTGGCCTTCAATATAATCCTCTACTCAACAACATAGATTTTAGCTTTTGTACGATTACTACTAAAGATTTTCAAAAAAAAAAATAATAAAAACATTTCATTAACCAATGGGTCATTAGATGGATTAAAAGATGTTATTATGCCTTCTAGCTACGAATATCCTAAGTAATAGTTTCCTCAAATTACGCATAACTTATGTTTTGGACTTGAAAGTAGGGAAAATTAAAAATTTAAGAAAAACTAGAAGTCAGTGCGACACCTAGTGTTAGCCGTATCTAAGACAGGCTTTCTTTATTGACATTGAAGCTCTGCTATTCTGTAGACTAACAATATCAATGTGGCGTAATTTTTTCACAGGTGAGGTCCTTGGTGGGAGATCGAATGTGTCTTTTAGTCCAGACAATTTCAGCGGTTGTGATTGCATTCATAATGGGCTTCTTCATTGCTTGGAGACTAGCTGTCGTAATGATAGCTGTCCAACCCATCATCATTGTTTGCTACTATACTCGACGAGTCCTCCTCAAAAGCATGTCTAAGAAGAGTATAAAGTCCCAAGCAGAGAGTAGCAAGTTGGCTGCCGAAGCTGTATCAAATATTCGAACCATCACTGCATTTTCCTCCCAATCTCAAATTTTAGCTATGCTAGAGAAAGCCCAAGATGGTCCTCTGAAAGAGAACGTTAGACAATCATGGTATGCTGGTATTGGGCTTGGTAGTGCTCATAGTCTCACCATATGTAGTTGGGCCTTGGGCTTCTAGTATGGGAGTAGGCTCATGACCCATGGTTATATTACTGCCAAGGAGTTGTTTCAGACCTTTTTCATCATAGTCAGCACTGGTCGGGTCATTGCCGAAGCTGGGAGCATGACCACGGACTTGGCCAAGGGTTCTGATGCAGTTGCTTCAGTTTTCGAGGTTTTAGATCGAGATACCCTGATTGAGCCTGACGATGCTCAAGGGTACCAGCCCAAAAAAATAATAGGACACGTAGAGATCCAACAAGTAGATTTTGCCTACTCTACTCGACCCAATGTGATGATCTTTCAGGGCTTTTCAATCAACATTGAGGCTGGAAAATCCACGGCATTAGTGGGCCATAGTGGGTCGGGAAAATCCACAATTATAGAGTTAATTGAGCGATTTTATGACCCAATTAAGGGTGTTGTCAAAATTGATGGACAAGACATAAAAACATACAATCTTAGATCACTTAGGAGGCATATAGCCCTAGTGAGCCAAGAGCCTACATTATTCGCTGGTACTATAAGAGAAAACATAATTTATGGGGCAAAAGGAGAAGTGGATGAGTCCGAGATCATTGAGGCGGCAAAGGCTGCTAATGCCAATGACTTCATTTCGAGTCTGAAAGATGGATATGATACTTGGTGTGGAGATAGAGGGGTTCAACTCTCAGGAGGACAAAAGCAGAGAGTTGCCATAGCTCGTGCCATTTTGAGAAACCCGACAATACTATTGCTAGACGAGGCGACAAGTGCATTGGATAGCCATTCAGAAAAGATAGTACAAGATGCTCTAGAAAAATTGATGGTTAATAGAACAAGTGTTGTCGTGGCTCATAGGTTGTGTACAATTCAAAACTGTGATACCATTGCAGTGTTAGATAAGGGAAAAGTTGTGGATAAAGGAACTCATTCATCTCTTTTTGCAAAGGGACCGGGAGGAGCTTACTATTCGCTGGTGAATCTTCAAAGGGCACAAAAATTTTCTGACCATGTTGATGACATTTAGGGATTTGCATTTTTAGTTATGTTCCTTTGCTTCAAAAGGCCATGTAGGAGGGTTGTCTATCTTAAAAGATTTTTTTATTTTTATATAATTTTAACCTCAGATAAAAAGTAATTTCAACATAATTTAAAAGACCTTTCTATCATAACATCTGCATGGGTTGTCCGTACAAAAACTAATATTCAATAATCCCGCATGGGCAGGGGTACAAGTCGAGATAGGAAAATTATTAGTGAAATTACCCCGATTCACCAATTAGTCCATCTCCATGTTTGTCTCACAAAAGTTATGGTGAATGGAATAGTCTTTTTGCTTACATAGATTTTTTTTAAATGTCCCTCATACTTTATATCAATATATTGGCTATAAGACAATCTCCTTCAATTTGTACTTTTGTGAACCTTGTTAGTAAAATTTGTTTGAACCTAAATTAGAGCGCTAGCGCTTTTCTCATGAAAATGGCTTCAAAACAAAACATTATAGACCTGCCTTCTAGATTCTAACAAATTGGTATCTTATGATGAATTCAGTTTCATCTTCTTGATGTTGAGTGACCCATCAAAATTTAATGTCACCTTGTTGAATCTTGTTGTTCCTAGCACGTTTGAGTATGTGAAATTTCTTTTTCCCGCTTGAGGTGTTCTGGTGCCCTAACATAATGGTTATGAAGTGAAGACCTACAACTTGCTTTCCACCCCGTAAAATTCCTCTTGGCTCTAAATATGACCCTATTAATGTGAAGATGGATTTGATGGAAGATTGTAGACGCCTCAAATTGTCGTTGAGGGACAACGGGAAAAATTTGAGGGGACAATTTTAGCCCCCTTTAAGATCCCTGAATTTGTTTAGTTAATCCTTGAATTATACATATTATCTTACTAATATTACGAAACAATAGTAATCAAAGTAGGCATGATTCATAAAAGACTCATAAGGTGAATTTCATAACTTTAACATTTGTCTAACATGAAAAAAGAGGAAGACAAATAAAGGAAAGAGAAATTTGCTTAATTCCTACCCGAATCACATATTAAATAAACATTAAAGAAAAGAGAAATTCGCAATAAGAATCTAAGGATTAATTAAAGCAAAACATGAATTAAAAAAAATCGTTGTAGAACCGAATTTTGTATCAGATATTTTAGAATAAAATGTACTCGATGTAATAAGCTAGCATGCAAGAGAAATGGAAATCCAACAACCAAAAGCCAAGGCAAACAAAAAGCCCAAAATAAACAGCCAAAACCCCTCAAAAGTTGGCTGGCTTTTGGGCCAGTTTTCAACGGACCCAACACCTGCCACCTCAGTAATCCGTGTGAGAAAACACAGGGAAAGCCACCCGACTAATGTTGCTATCCACTTCAGCGATCCGCGTAATATCTCGGTCAACCAGGATCCCCGATCCCTGTCATCCTCATAATTTCCCTCCAAAATCCGGGCGATTTTTGCATAGGAATTATGCTCAAAATAACATGAATCATGCACCATGATCGTCCTTTCCCATTTTCACCAACTTTCCTCCACCTATAAATACCCCAATAGCTCGACCATTCAAGGACATCAAGTAATTCCGACGTATTGACGTTAGTGAATTCTCTCTAATCTTCCCCATCCATTCTCCAATCTTGCATGCTACATGTTCATAAGGTTAGAATGCGCACTTTCTTTATCATACTATAATCATTTTTTATAATCATGTAACTTGTTATTATTCATACTAGTATATTTGTAAATTAAATTATATCCATCGAAATGCATGAAATGATAGTTTTCTCGTGAATTTACAAATTTCCCCCGTTTTCTTTCACTTTAAGTTTATTTTAGTATAGTCAATTTTCGAAACAGGCGATTCCGTGAGTTTTCTAACTTTTGGACTCATAACCTTACCCGTGATCTTGTACCTCGAGTTCGTTGGTTGCAGTCTTGTTTTTCTAGTTTGTTAGTTTTCTTTAAAGCTGACTGGCGACTCTTTACATCTTCATTTGCCTAGTTCATTTTGTTTGATTGATTGATTACCCTTGTAAATGATTATAAGTGCGACGAACCATTTAGCTCAGTAAGGTCGGGCCTTACTGACTGTTTGGGCCTCTTTTCTTGGCTTGGACACACGATAAACCACTGGTCTTGCATCCATAGGAAGCTCGGCCTTGGGCGCTAACCCAATGGGTTGTCCAGTTTAGGCCGTCCCTTTTTTTGTTTTATCATCTTCCTCATTACTATCTCAATCCGGATGTAGTTATTTGCTCGTATTATCTGATTTCGCGAATTAAACTTACAAATGGAAGATTATTAAGAATTGTTAGCTTTTGCTTAAAGTGTCTTTATTTGAGGATTAGGTCACCTCATTATACACCCAATCCTAAGTAACATCTACGAAATCAATTCCCATGACTTTTTTATGTTTTTTTTTGTAAAATTTATTTTATTTCTTAGTTTATTCTTAAAATATTTACAATAATATTTTCTCTATGACTTGTTGTTTATCACCTTTGCTTTACATATATAGTCTGTAACACATCACTTTAATGTTGAATTATTTATTTATATATATACATACATACATATATATATATTTTTTCCAAATTTTGTATCGCAACAAATTCAACGAATCCTTGAATAAAGTAAAAAAACCTATGTATTGGGCGGAAGACATACCACTTTTTATATATATATATATATATATATATATATATATATTATAAATACATATATATATATACATAAATATATATATATATTATATTTATATTTGTATGTATGTATATTAATAGTAAATTAACTATTTTTAGGATTAATAATTATTATAGTTGCAATATATGGTTTTGGTTTGGGGGGGAATAAAACCAAAATTATATGTCGTGACTATAATAATTAGTAGTTCTACACATAGTTATTTTACTATAAATATACATACATACAAATATACACACAGGCATGTATATATATATATATATATATATATATATATATATATATATATATATATATATATATATATATATATATATATATATATATATCGTATGTATAATTTAATGTAAAAGTGATGTGTTACAAAGGTGACAGAGAACAAGTCATACATAAAAATAATTAAGTAAAAAATAAAATAAAATATACTTTTATAGAGAAAACATAAAAAAATCAACATTTTTATATAAAATCCTAATCATTAAAAAGAATTTATAGTTACTTGATTTATAAATAAAAATTTTATTTTCTAGTGAATTTCCAGTTGAAATTTAAATATTTTTACATAATAATTTAAATAAATGAAAGCTAGTGACCTTTTTATTTTAGTTAATGATAGTGATATTTTTTTATTTTTTGGAAAATTTGAATGACATTTTTGTCTTAATTTGGAATGTTAAGTGACATTTTTGTCAAAACAATCTTTTAATCGGTTCACAACCTGCTATAACAGGTTTCAGTAACATATTTTATTATTTTGGAAAGTTGAGTGATACTAATGATAGTTTGCAAAAATTAGTGACATTTGTTACTATTTTGAAAACTTAGTAGCATTTTTGTTCTAGTACTTGGTAATATGAGAAGGAGATCAGAGAGTAATAAACTAATAAAACGTGTTTGTTTCCATGGTTAGTTTAAATAAAATTAACAAAGTCAGTTATTATAACCATTTCAGACTTTGATTGATTTTAAATAAAAATAATTTTGAACTTCTAGACACCAAACCCAATAAATGAAGGAAATCCCAGCTATAAAAACAATGTAACCTACCCAAGAAAGAATCAAGTCTTCATTGTATCAGTCTCTACTCTCTCCCCTTTCCAACGTTGTGACTCACAGACTCCAACATATTTCGTTTTCGCTGTCCTCTCCTGTTTTGGACGTGACAATTAAAGGGAGGACAATAGAGGGGCAAAGTGGAGAAGAAGAAGAAGAAAGAAGGAAATGGCAGGAGTAGGATCAATGTGGACAATGTTCATGCATGCAGACGGTGTAGATCTAGTTCTGATAATCCTTGGATTTATCGGAGCCGTTGGTGAAGGGTTGTCTTTGCCAATGATTTTTCTTGTTAGTAGTCACTTGATGAACAACATTGGTCGCAGTTCCAACTTCAATAGCCTTGACACTTTTGCACATGCTGTCAATCAGGTATTTCAATTTTTTTTTAATCTCTTTCATCTTCAACGATCGTTACACATGAAGTGCCGATAGATGGATTCGTTTACGCTGTGTTTAAAGTAGTACGTAACCAATTAAGTGTCATTTTAACGTCATATATTTGTCATTTTCTCCATCAAAATACCTGTTAGTCTCGTCTTACACTGCCAGTCATGTATTAATTTTACTTTTTCTTGTTTTAAACTGGCATAACTAGGTAAATTGTTGGGTTAAAAACAAACTTTCGCCAATATTTGTTTTTTTCTTTGAAAAACAGAAAATTGACAGCGTTAGACAACATGAAGCGATGGAATGTTTGTCTACAAACCTGTACACACAAAGTTCCAAGAATACCATGCTGTTCCTTCACTCAAACATTTTTCATTTATTTTTTTATTATATTAAATGATTATATTTAACACACTTAAAAAAAACAGAATGACAAAAACTTAGGTCCAGGTAAATTTGAATCGATCAAATTTGGACCACGTTAAAATCAGATTAAAAATTGATGTCTGGATCCAGTTTTCCATACGAGTCGGACCAAGTTGATAATTCGGACGGAGTTAAATTCGACTCAAAGTCGGGTTCTAACGAAAGAAAAAAAGAAATATTTCGTCAGCATATTCGGTCAATGTTAGTACAATCTGATACGAATGAAAGCCATATTTTTTTTAGGTCAGAAAAATTTTAAATATTTATCTTAACAATAATAAAATTAAATTTTGAAAAGTATAAACATAAATAAATATATAATTTGGATAAAGTGGGTTTGTTAAATGAATATTATAATGAAAAGTATAGTAGGATAGAGTTTTTATTGTTGTAGAACAAATGGAATGCAGTTCTAAAAGGTAAGTATAAACAAATGGAATGGAATGCGGTATAATTTGAAAAAGTGTGATGAGTTGTGGCAAATTGTAGTAGGTAGGGTAAGTTAAGAGAGAGAATGTGAAAAATAGAGGAGAAAAATGAGAAGATATATTGGTAATGATTGTGGTGTGATGTGGTAAAGTGTGGTGGAAAATTAAAGAGTGCGGTGCAGTGTGGTACCGCACCGCAACCTACCGCATAAAAGAATGGAGCATTAGATTATAATAATTGTTACTTTCAACTTTTTTATGACAATCATCCCTAGTTTGTTGTTGTATTCTGGTGATCCAAAAAAATAAAAATTGTATTCTGAAGAGATACCATCAAGTGCATGTATACATTAAATATCATAGATTTTTATTAGCATTTGATTCAAACTTAACACAACACTTTCACATAATTTTTAATGAATTTACAATATTTGCCTAAAAAAATTTCATTTTTTTTCATTTTTTTCAATTTTTTTTCAATTTTTCCCTTTTATTTCTTTAACAGAATTATAATTATTTCTCATATTCACAAAAAATTAATTTGAAAATTCTTTTAATAACTACACCTCATAACGTTTTTGGGACAAGAATGAAAAAAAATTAAAAACAGTATGTGCCAGAATGAAAGAGTAAAAGAAATGTGGAGCTAGATTTTGTATCACTAAAATACAATTTTTATTATTTTTTTTGACAATCAGAATACAAAAGTAAAGTAGAGAGTATCGACATACAAAAACTGAAAGTAAAGATTATTAGAACTAATTTTTCTATATAATTATGTGCTAATTTTAAATATTCATGTGCAAATAATAATACAAAGTCATATTAGGAAACAAATCTTTGCCATACATATTAGTAAACAAATAAAATTATCAATTCAAATTCAAACTTTAAATGATGACAAGGGCTCGTTCTTTTATGCGGCTGGCAGACTGCGATGCAACACAGCAACTTTCCATATTCCACCACAACCCACCACAATCTACTACAACTCGTAACAATCTATTTTTTCTAATTTAATTTATATTTTTATTAAAAGTTAAACTTTTCGTATTCCACCCAACTCACCCCAACTTTCCCCAACCCACCACAACTTTTTCCAACCCACCACAATCCACCACATTTCCTCCACACACCAGTGAGCCATATAAAAGAACAGGGAACATCAAATACAAATTTCAAAAACAATTCACAATTAAATTAGTAGGGCATATATATGACTCATACCCATATAATATACGGAAACGTACTGATATACTATAATTGTACGTAATAATTGTTCTAAAATTGTATTAGTAATTTAGTAATTTGTCACAGAAATGAAACGATCTTGTTCAAAAAGTTTAATAGTTTTTGAATTTATTCTTCGTCATCATATAAACACCTAATTTTTTTTAGGAAATATGATAATAATAATCTCTATATTTAAATACAAATTACAAGTCTAAAATTTAGTAAGATGGGAAATCAATAAACAAATTAATTTGTATAAATATTCGTGGGTATGTGGGTATAATGTATGTATTAATTATTCCTTTAATTTAGATTATGAAAAAATATATTTCATGCGTCATCTCATTTTTGATACTTGTCATCAGCTAATTAGACGGAATTTAATCCTGTTTAATTTTGACATGGTGGGTCTCTCGAAGTCACTTTGATTCAAATAAAAAATGATAAATATCTTGGGGCAAGACACATCCCCTGTTCGGAAAAATTAGTATTTTAAATAGCGGATAGTGGCTCAAGCAGCGGATAACGGTTCAAGCAGTGGATAGCGGTTTAAAAAGCGGATAGCGGATGACTGTTCAAATTAGAATTGTGTTCGGTAAATTTAGTGGTTGATTTAACAGATTAGTGTAAATTGACATAAAAGGATATCAATAATTTCCAAAGATAAAATTTTCAAAGGATATTTTTTGACCGAAAAATGTGAAACGCTACTCCTAATGCTAAACGTTAACTTAATAAAACGTTAAACACTCCTCAACATGCTAGCTTACCGAATGCTAATATTTATGCAATTAGAGTTTTGACTTGATCAACACGCTAAACGTTACCTTAAACGCTACTGCCGAACACAGCTTAAGTGCCTAATGAAAGAACCTTAAAGGGGGTGAATAAGGTTATTGAATTTTCTGCACAAATGACAACTTGGTAAAGGACGTTAGGTTCTCAATCTGACTAGATTGAGAATTACCTCAGTAAGATGTAAAAACAGAAATAATAAAGGACAGAGAGAATAAGCTGAATAACCTCCTTTATTAAGTTTCAATCACAAAGAACTTGATAAACCTAAAGTGAACGTCCTTAGGTTCTACAAAGAACCAAGCGCCTTATTGGGACACTTCTTATTTTCTGGAAATCAACACACACCAAACTCAATCTTTGGTGTTTCAACTCAATCGATCCTAAGTCGGTCTAGGAATCGATTACACAAGTATCAATTAAGCCTAAATCCGTTAAGGATTGATTACACTCAACAGTCACAATCGCGAACTCTCGCAAGAACACAATCAAAACAGAAAACTCTATTTCTATTTTGAACACCCGATTTCTTCCGTGGAATCGTTATTTCCCTTTGTCTCGAATTCGTCTATTTAAACTGCTATGCTGAGTCTTGTATCCGTTTGGGAAAAGATTTTGCCTTTGCTCCATTTTCTCTTCACAACGGCTCGAGATTTCCTTCCTTTTTAGTGAGATATACTTTGCGTTCCTTCCAATTTTCTTCACCGATTTTGCCTACAAAGATAGAGCATATTCTCAGTTAGTCTGATTGGAGAATAAGATAAGAAGGTATGATTCTTGCTTAAATGGAAGTCTTCCCTGATTTGGTGTCATCATTTGTCTTTCACTTCAAAACTCTTGGAGCAGTACCAATGTCCTTCAGGTTGGTTGACATAGACGTCCTTGATGTGCAGTGAGTGAACGTCCTTTGCTTTGTTCTCAATCTCCCGTTTTTTGAGTGAAAGACAAAACTAGATACAAGCATAGTATGTGCAGCAGATGGTATAACATAAATAGATCATTCATACAGGGACTTAGCAAAAGGCAATTTAGATTGTTTTACAGACCCTGAAAAAAAGAGAACCAAAAGAGAAACAAGGACTATCATACTATGCATAGATCATCTCCCCCTTTGGCTTTCAAGCAAAAAGGAAACAGGAGGAATGTTTGGCAGGAAAAAAAAAACGAAAGACAGTTTTTCTTTTAAGACGGGGGATCAACTGAGACAGGGGTAGCAGCAACAAGAGGAGAGGGTGGTTTTGGTGAATCTGGCACAATCTAGGTGTTGGCAGGAGCAGTAGTCTTCAGGGATGATGCGACCTTGACCAGTTCAATCCTGGCCTCACGAAGGGCCTTGACCTCTTGGTGAAGGGTCTGAACTTCCTAGTTAAGGGCCTCGACAGCAGACAGAATACCGGAGATTTGAGCCTGAAGAGCGGTTGTGGCGTCCTTCGCAGCAGCAGCAGTGTTGGAGGCCTCAACGGCCTTGACTTCATCAAGATGAAGCCAGGAGCCATCCGGTTGCTGTTGGTAGCCCAGATTGAGAAGTTGGGAGGCACTTATGGTGGGCAAGTTCAAGGAGGATTGATCAGTCTGGTTTAGAGGGACATTGCAGTGATGGAAGATTTTGGTCAACAGATTCCCATAGGGCAATGGTCCAGAGGGTGAGATAGCAGCTTTGATTATGTGCCGAACAACCATTTCTCTAATGTCCGTATGTCGGTCACGAAGGACATTGAGAAGGAAGGAGGCACAAGCTTTATTCACTGTTTCCTTGTTGGTACCTCTTGGAAGAATGGTACGAATAAGGATGTAATATAGAAAACGAGCTTCAGACTTCAGGCCAGTGTATTGAGAGGATTTTTGTTCGGATGGTCGAGCAAAGTGAGTACGAAGTTCTTGCTTTGGGTCAGAGGAAAGAGACAAAGGTGATTTGGTAGGATTTGGGTCAAGCTTCAGAATACGTTCAATTTGGGAGAGTGTGAGAAATATTTCAACACAAACAACAATAGTTTTAACAGATGGACGTTTAGAGTCAGGAACCAGATTTGCATAAAATTCGAGAATGAGGGAGGGATAGATTACCAGTTCACAGTCAAAGAACGTTGAGCAGCCCATAGCTTAGAGGGTTGAGAATGAGGGGAAAACTGGAAGAAGGGAGGTGATGTCGATATTTACGCAACACAGAATCTGGCGACTAGCCAAATTTTCCATACGTTGCTCGAGAGAAATGGAGAGAGCGGATGGAGGTTGAGAGACAATGGCGAGGGCAGCGGAGGATGAGGAATGAGATTCAGAGGAGTTGGGTGGAGTGGGGGATGGTTTTCGAGAGCGTAGCCTTTTGGCTACACTTGCTGGTGGGGAAGGAGCAACGGATTTCTGGGTGGGGCATTTCTTCATGATGGTGATTTTAGGAGGAAAATAACTTGAAAAGAGAGGAAAAAGGGGTGAGGGGACCAAAGTGAAAATGACGGAGATGGTGGGGTAAAGGTGAAAAGGTGAAGGGTTTTAATAGAGGTTGGAGGAGGGAGGTTGGTAATTATGGAAGGAGGGAGTAACTGGGGAAAGTAATATGGGAAAGGGGGAAGGGATTATGATTGACGATTGGAAAAAGAGGAAGGAATGATTAATTGGATGTGATTGGGAAGGTGGACGGAGTGAAGAAGAGAGAGAAAAAGATTTTGAAATTTTCGAAGCAGAGAAGGAAGATATATGCGTCTGAAAAAAAGAAAGAAAATCTTTTCCAAAAAAACGACGGTTACACTTAACAGTTATGAGGGAACTGTAAGTACAACCATATGCCAAGGTTTATTAAGTAGGTCTCAAGGTGGTACCAGGACAGGAATGTCAAGGTCCTTGGATGAGCATTTTGAGAGTTGAGAGCATACCTTGTGGGGAAGGTCCTTAGCCCCCCCTGAATAGAGGAGAGTTAATTCCCCCTCAAATGGTCATCCGGTTGCAGCATGCCAAGTTCCCTTCTATTAATTATGAATTGCTCTGTAGGAAGGGCTTTGGTGAAAATATCCGCCAGTTGTTGATGAGTGGGGACAAAGTCCAATGTAATGTGGCCTTTGTCTACATGATCTCTAATGAAGTGATGTCGAACTTGTATGTGTTTAGTGCGTGAGTGCTGAGCAGGATTCTTGGTGATTTGAATAGCACTTTGATTATCACACTTGATTGGAATGTTGGACAGATCTACTCAGAGGTCCTTTAGTTGTTGTTCGATCCATAGAAGTTGTGCACAGCAAGCACCAACTGCAATATATTCAGCCTCTGCGATAGATAAGGCAACGACATTTTGCTTTTTTGACTGCCAGGATATTAATGACATTCCTAACATTTGACAACCTCCAGATATGCTTTTGCGGTCAGTTCTTGAGCCAGCAATGTCAGCATCGGAATATCCAATTAGATGAAGAGGAATGTTGCGGGGATACCATAGCCCAACGTCCTTAGTACATGCAAGATACCTCAATATTCTTTTGACTGCAACCAAGTGAGATTCCTTTGGAGAACGTTGAAATCGAGCGCATAAGCAAACACTAAACATGATGTCAGGACGACTAGCTGTTAGGTAAAGTAGAGATCCAATCATACCTCTGTAAAGTTTGTCAGGAATATCCTTACCATCATAGTCATAATCAAGTTTTAGAGTTGAGGACATTGGAGTGCTACACTGCTTAGCATTTTCAAGACCATATTTCTTCAGAAGTTCCTTGACATACTTACTTTGGTTAATGAAGATACCTTCATCATTTTGTTTGATTTGTAAGCCAAGAAAGAAACTTAGTTCCCCTACAAGACTCATTTCAAACTCCTTGCTCATAATATCAGAGAATTCCTTCACTAGAATTTCATTAGTGGCTCCAAAAATAATATCATCAACATAAACTTGAATGATAGTGGAATCCTGACCTGTAAGTTTGATGAACAATGTTTTGTCTATGAGGCCTTTTGTGAATCCTTTTTTCAGAAGAAAGGAGCTTAGTCTTTCATACCAAGCTCTGGGAGTTGTTTGAGTCCATAGAGGGCCTTCTGAAGTCTGTAAACATGAGTGTCTGGATCTTGTTGTTCAAATCTTGGAGGCTGTTTCTAGTCTTGATAGAAGGTTATCAACTGGATGAGCAGGTTTGAACCTGTAGGTCCTTGATGGCTCCTCAACAATTTGTTATGCTGTATCATTATTTTGAGAAGTTTCTTCAGATAGATGTCCTTGTTCTTCCTCTGTTGTTTCTTCCTGTTCTGAATCTGGTTGTGGCGGATCAGCTGGAGGAATTTCTTCAGTTTGTGGAGGAGGACCTTGTTGAAATGTACGTGGGGTGTCCTCATCATCATCATCTTGATGAATTTGGAATTATATAGAGGACCTTTCTGTAGTAGTTGTGGAAGTTTCATCAAAAACTACATGAATGGATTCTTCCACCTTTTTGGATGCTTTGATGTAAACTCTATAGGCCTTGCTATATAAGGAATATCCAACCAGTATTCCTTCTTCACTTCTTGGTTCAAATTTACTTAAGGCCTTTTTTCCATTGTAGTGAACGAAGCATTTGCATCCAATGGCCTTTAGGTGAGCTACATTTGGCGTTTTGCCCTTGAATAGCTCATATGGTGTTTTCTTCATGAAGGACCGTATTGTACATCTGTTGAGAATATAATTGGAAGCATATTTAATTTCAGCCCAAAGAAAGAGAGGTAGGTCATTCTCACAGATAATTGTTCTGGCCATATTTTCTAGTGTGCGGTTCTTCCTTTCAACCACACCATTTTGTTGTGGTGTCCTTGGAGCAGAGAAATTGTGTGTGACACCTTCTTGATCATAGAATCTTCCAAATTGATCTTTGTTGTCAAATTCCCTTCCATGATTTGTTCTTATAGCCACTAGACTGAGTCCTATAAGGACCTTGAGTTGTCTGTATAATTTCTCAAACCCAGGGTAAGCTTCTGTCTTATCCTTCAAAAATAGAACCCAGGTAAATCTTGAATAATCATCAACAATGACTAGTATGTAAGAACGTCCTCCTAGACTCTTGTAGGGAATAGGACCACAGAGGTCCATATGCAACAATTCTAAACATCTAGAGGTGGTTACTTGAGTCAGCGGTTTAAAGGAGGTTCTGGTCTGTTTTCCTCTTGTGCATGCATCACATACTTTGTCATGAATGAAGTTCTGAGATGATAATCCTTTGACTAGGCCTAGGGTTTTTAACTTTTGAAGGGTTTTCATGTTTATATGTCCTAATATGCGATGCCATAACCAGGTTTCGTCTGATGCAGCTCTAAGACATGTAAGGTCATTGGTCAGGGGATCACTAAGGTCAATAACATACACATTGTTCATCCGATGACCTCTAAGGACTATTTCATGAGACTCTTTCTCTACTACACATGAGTTCTTATTGAACCAAACTCTGTAACTTCTATCATAGAATTGAGAAATACTTAAAAGATTGTACTCTAAACCTTCTACGAAATATACATCATTTATACAGTTTTTTGAGTCCTTACCAACCTTGCCGACTCCAAGGATTTTCCCTTGGCTTTTGTATCCAAACGTTACCTTCCCACTTTTGTTGTCCTTGAGTTCTCTGAATTTGGTTGGATCTCCAGTCATGTGTCTCGAGCATCCGTTGTCCAAATACCAGAGGTCGTTGTGAGCCCTGAGACATACCTGCACTGAAGGACATTATACCTTTCTTTGGTCGAGGTTTTTTAAGAGAAGATTTTTTGTCTTGAGGGATAGGTACTGTGTTTGTCTTCTTTGGAACCCACTTGGCTTTGGCCTTTGGTTTTGGTATATTTGTAGGTTTGTGAAGGGGTAAGGGAGTTGTTCTAGTTTTTGGTGAACCAGGTTGGTCAGTAGAGGTCTTTCTCTCAGAGTGTAGGGTAGAGTGACTTTGGTTGATTTCTTGATTGAGAATGAGGTTCAGCTCTTTTCGGTCTTGCAACATTTCATCTCTCATACTGACATTATCAGCTGTGAGATTTTTTATTATCTCATGTTGGGTTGCTATGGTTTTAGAATTTGTTTCAGCAACTCTAGTGAGGTAGTGTGCTTTGTCGGTGAGGGTTGCAATATAATCAAGCAGATTAAGCAATCTTAACTTCAAGTTATATTCAGGGGCATTTAAGAAAGAGATCAGTAAATACCTCCTCATCGTCATCTGTTTGTGTTTCTGTTAGGTCCTTTGCCATGAGACAAAGATTGGAAATCTCCTCAGACTCGCTTTCACTTTCACTACCTTCACTTTCACTCCATGTGGCAACCATAGCTTTGCTGCTCAATCTTTTTCCTCTGAGATCACTTTGTTCTCTGACCTTCTTTACGTGTGGACATTCTCTAACCAAGTGATCTGTTGCACCACAAGAAAAGCATTTGTATTCATTTTCATCCTTGGTTTGAGTTTTACCTTTGGGTGAAGGTCATTTGGAGGATGATTCTCTTAGGCAGCCATAGAATCTGGGATTTTGTCTGTATAGCCGTTTGAAACCTTTAGCCAGCATGGCCATGGTTTCTTCATTATCATCTTCAGATTCTTCTTCTGGTTCCTTGTTGCTTTTGAGGGCAATGTCCTTGGTCTGAGTGCCTTTAGACAGACGAATTTCGTGTACAAGGAGCTTCCCTATCAGCTCTTCAAGCTTCAATGTCTCCAGATCTTGGGCTTCTTCGATAGCAGTTACTTTTGGTCCCCATTTGTGTCTGGGCAGACACTGAAGGACCTTGTTCACTTGCTCTTCATTTGTATATGTTTTTCCAAGAGACTTGAGGTGGTTGATTATTGCACTGAATCTTTTGAACATTGATTCAATGGATTCATTTTCTTCCATCTTGAAGCCTTCATACTTTTGAACCAGTATATTGATCTTGGTCTTTTTCACCTGATTGGTTCCTTCATAGGTCGTGACCAAGTAGTCCCATATCTGTTGGGCTGTATCAAGATTAGAGACACTTTCAAATTCGTTAGAGTTAAGACTGCATATTAAAAGATAATGAGCATGAGTATTCTTTTTGGCCTGCTCTTTTTCAATATCTGAGTATTCAGTACTATCTTTGTTGCTCGTTGTGCCATCCGCAGCAGTCTTTTGAGGTGTTGGAAAATTCCCTTTGGTGACTATGTCCCAAATGTCCTGGTCTTGATTTCTCAAGAAGATCTCCATTTGGCGTTTCCAAATTCTGTAGTTGCCACCAATTAACAATGGTGATCTGTTCCATGAACGTCCTTGACTTAGATCTCCCATGTTATGACACTACAAAGAAAGTGACTTTTACCAACAGATTGCCAGTGACAGATATAATATATGTTGGTAAAAGTGCTGATTTACCAACAGATTAAATATCTGTTGGTATTATTGATAATTTACCAACAGTTATTTTATCCGTTGGTAAAAATTTTTTATACCAACAGATACAAATTTAACTGTTGGTATTAAATTTACAGTATCAACAAATGAATTATACGTTGGTATTATATGAATTTTACCGACAGATAAAAAATGTTGGTATTAATCTAAACACTTAGGCGCAATGTACACTAAAAAAATTGCAAATACACATCTGGGCGGGATTTTTTTTGGTGAAATTTGTAACTACCGCCTATTGGAAAAAGGCATCAGGAAGGGAAAATAAAAGACAAACTAATTACAGTATTTTGCTCAATTCTCTCCTCTTTCTCTTTCCCCTTGCCTGGTTCGCAATGCAACCCTAGCAATGCACGCCTTCATCTTCTTCTTCCTCCTCCAATTCTTCCTCCTTCAATCTTCTGCAAATCCAAACATATACCCATTAACATTCTTAAACAAATAACAGCTAATTCGTTCCCTTTTTCTTCTTCTTCTTTCCTCCCCCTTCTCTGCCTCCTCTTTTAATTTCTTCTTCCATAATACATTTCCCAGATTCATCGTTCATTCAATTCAAACCTCGAAATTCCGTCCATATTTGTTGAATGTCACACCCCCTTTCCCCCCGTTTTCCACCTCTCGATTATTATTGTTTTTTTTTTTGTCTGAATCACGATTGAGCAGCAGCAGATCCATCCCTGAACAATAAAACCGAGGATGAAATACACCCAGAAAATTGATTCCGAGCCAAATATTTCCGAGCTCCGACGCAACTCGCTTCTAGTCCCCACCGCAGCAATTCCCCACCCAGGCACCCACGACGTTGTTCGCTGCCGTCGTCGTCGGCCGCTTCGTCCGATCCTCAACAAATCGGTTTCTCTCTCTCTCTCTCTCTCTCTCTCTGTATATTTTGATTTCCTCATTTCCAGTTTCATTTTGTTGAAAGTTTTCCTTTTTTCCCTCTGTGATGTCATGTATAGCTTCTGGTGAATGATGAGCTCATTTGGGACAACGACACGCCATTTCTAGAGCCTTGCATCGATCGAATTGCTAATACTGTTGGAAAGGTGTGCTTATTTTGGTTTTGAAATGTTAGGGTTTTGATTTTTGGTTTTATGTTTATGGTTTGGTGTGCCTCTGTGTTGCAGTATGAGGCATTGGCTTGGCTGTGCGGAGGATTAAGGTTCTTCGCACACTTGCTTCGCTGCTGCCTGGAATGACAAGGCTTCAAAGATACCTTTTCTAAGTTGAGTTATGGAAAATGTCGATAGTTTAATTGATCGGATATGTTAATGGTTCAGTGTTTGATAAGATTACTTGAAGATATTCTGATGTTGATTCAATTTTTTCTGTTGTGTTTCAAGTGTTTGCAACGACCATTTGTTTGAATTTATTGCACAACAGTAAGCTTAATTCTAACCTTATTTCAATGCCCACTTAGCTCTGTCGAGTGTTCTTGCTTGTAGGGATATATACATGTCAATTTAGTGCATGTAAAGAAACATTCTGTATAAGAAGCTAGGATTAGAATTTTTATGGATGACCATGAATTTGCATTTCAGATATGGAATTTTACTTAAATGAAATCATTTTATCTTTAAATTTAGGTTTTGTGCATCAAATGTTTTTCCTGTTGCTCTATATAAAGGAGATTAGCATCTCATAGTAAGACACTTTTTCATTTTCTAAAATCACAATACACATATATACATTCTTTTCTTCTCTCTTTGTGGTTTATTCATTCAAGATTTTCAAACCAAGATAAAGAGATTTGACATGGTACCAAAGCTAGGAATTGCCTTCTGCTGATCTTCTGGAAATCTGGTGGTATTCAATCTTGTTTTTCATCTTTATGTTTGCTTAGTATTTTGTTTCTGTCTTCTTTCCTTTTCGGAACATCATTACTCACTCTGAAATGGCCGGAATAGATGAATTGGTTGGGTTAGATCATATTTTGTATCTCCGTTATTCACACAGCCTTGGTTTTAGTCTAACCAATGAGCCTTTAAATGGTTCAAACTATGGTCAACAACATAGATCTTGCGAGGCTTCTTTAAAAGCCAAGAAAAAACTGAGTTTTGTTGAAGTGAATTTTAAAAACCTGCTGATAATTCGCCTCTTTTGCCTTATTAGCCGCTTCAATCTGTGTGCAATAGTATGTTCATTTTCTTGGCTACTTCGATCTGTGTTTCTAGCATTCTGTACACTGCTACTTCTGCTCAAATCTGGAATGATCTTAAGGATAGATTCAACTTTAATCAAGGTGCTAAAATCTATCAATTGCGACAAGAAATGAGTAATCTTAGTCCAGGGAACCTTTCTATATTTTGTTATTTCACTAAATGCAAGCAACTATGGGATGAATAAGTTATGACTATTACTCCCTGTAATTGTGAGTTCTAATGTTTTGCCTCAAAACTTATAGCTAGACAACAGTTATTTCAATTCTTTATGCAACTTAATGATCCGTACAAGGTTGTTAGAGGTAATGAGAAGCCACAAAAATGTGTTGCCAATGTACAATCTGAAGTTGATAGTTCTTCTCAAGCAATTCAAGATATGTCCAGGCACACACTGAGCAATGAAGAATGTGATCAATTGATATGATCATCAAATTTCAAACCTTATATCTTCAGGTCTTGCAGATGTACTGTAGGCTCTATGTTGAATAACTTTCTTCTTGCATTATTGTTATGGTGATGTTCTTTTGCCCTTGCATATTTTCAGGGATTGTACTGCTCTTTGTGCCAGTTACTTGAGGTGGGATTCTTTCATGCGGACCCTCATCCAGGAAATTTGGTTGCTACAAATGATGGGTCCATTGCATATTTTGACTTTGGAATGATGGAGATATCCCACGACATTATTGTGTTGGCCTTATTCGAGTGGTATGAATCATTAAGTTGGTGTTAATCTGATTCAATTTGTTCACAAAATCACAAGCGTGGATTTAATGTGTACTTCCCTCTTGTCTTCTCGTTAACTCTTCACGATTTGAAGATTGAATCAACATGGTGTCAATGGTCTTTTGAAAACCAACATCATGAAGACTGTAGGTAGTAATTCCAGATAAGGCCTTTGTCTGATCTATTCTCAGGAGACTCCCCCACTGTCTGAAGAATAGTCTAATTGAAAACTTCTAATAACTAAATGATTGGAAGATGAATATCAGTAGGAGTTCCACTCTCTGACTAGAAATTTTTTCTAACAATGAAATCTGTCCCTATTGTTGCAATAATTAATTTTTACAGGACAAGTCGAAACCGACGTCCCGCTGTTTTCTGCCATCATACGGGGATGGGAAAATATAGCGAAAAGGAGCAACAAAATATTTTCTTCCACCTTAAGATGACAAAGTGCAAGACATTCTGCTGATGTCTTTCCAAGTCATAAACTCATAGCCATTTACCTTAGTTTCATCAAAACAAAGAGGTCTCTATTTTTTTAGTTCCCTACTTACCTTTGAAATAGTCAACATGATACTATCTCTTCTAATTCAACAAGTTTTCTTATTCTGTTCTACTCTCTTTTCTCAGCTGGTTACTGTCCTATTGCTCTTTGCTCTGTTTGACAACACATTTTCTCTTTTCAGCTTGTGCACTTTGTTAATCGTGACTCCCTAGGTCTTGCGAATGAGTTTCAATCCCTTGGATTTCTTCCAGAGGGTGTTGATATCCAGTTGGTTTCAGATGCTTTGCAAGCTTCATTTGGTGATGGGACTAGAAAATCTCGAGACTCAGTCGATGTTTTGTTAATTTTGTCTATTCTCACAATTTCACTTTGGTTGGGCGGTTAAATGCAGGTTGGTTATGCTTTGGGTATTGTGTTTGAAAAGCTGAACCCAAACCCTTAGACTTCGGGTCTTGTCAAGCCTAAGGGGTTTATGTTTTGTATTTTTCTTCTCATGAATATTGTGAACATAATTCTTTTTGTGAACATAAAATAAATCTAAATAAAAAGATAATTTAGCTCTTATAAAGAAAAGAGATAGTAGCTTGTAAAACTCAAACTTTAATGGGAGATACACACTTGAATTTTTGGTTTTTGTTGATAATTTTGATGACAGCTTGAAGGCCTTTGTATCTTGCCTCTTTTGTAAATGCCCCTTTGGTATCTTTGCACAATATCATTTGATTACTTATCAAAAAGAAGATCCGTTTGGATGTTGGCGATAATCTTATGACTGAGAGCTTGAGTGTGTAATGTTTTTGTATTTCCCCCTTTTGTACATGGGCGATGCCCCCTCGGGGTCTTATTACATATTTTGATGGGGGGCGTCAAGGTGAGGATTAGGTTAGATATTCATGAAAAGTGAGAATCTGTTATGGTGTAAACTTGTGTGTATTCAGTCAACTCAAGGCTTTACCCCTTTTTTTTATTTTTGTTGTATTATTTTCCCAACTTTCAATGCTAATTTTCTACGGTGCTTATGTTCACAACAATACACTTTACTGACAACTTGTCAATGTACTTGATTTCAGAGCATAATGAACTAGTTGTATGATGTTATGTATGAGTTCAACTTCGCCCTTCCCCCTGACTATGCTTTGGTGATAAGAGCTCTGGAATCTTTAGAAGGAACAGCTAAAGCTTTGGACCCAGATTTCAAAGTGGTTGAAAGTGCATACCCTTTTGTCATTGGAAGGCTTTTGGTAGATCCTAGAAAATTTTCTTGAACAAATTCAAATCATACATTCTAGTTAGCTTTACAACAATGTATTTGTTACTCTATGATATGTGATGTTTTTGAATGACTACTATTTTTAGGTTTGTTCTTCTTTCTAGGTGGAGCAAATATTTATATATGTACAAATATTTGTTAATAGAGGGATATATTGAAACTGGCATCTACAACTAGCAGGTGATTGCAAATGGCAAAAATGTAATTATTAATAGATACAGGGTTTGGTTATATAATTATTACCAACAGATGCGTATATGTGCAGAATACTTTTA
The DNA here is from genome assembly GCA_029582165.1 of Portulaca oleracea. Lineage (NCBI taxonomy): Eukaryota > Viridiplantae > Streptophyta > Magnoliopsida > Caryophyllales > Portulacaceae > Portulaca > Portulaca oleracea. Next base: position 13,749,123 of record CM055892.1, read on the forward strand.
CCGACAGATATATGAGGACTATAATAAGTTTTGGCGCCAAAACGGTATTACCAACATATACAATCTGTTAGTACAAGTGATAACCTTGGCGCCAAAATTGTACCACCAACAATTTATTTTGTTGGTAAAAGTCTTTTTACCATCAGTTTCATATCTGTTGGTAAAGCAATATGCAATACCAACAGATTTGATCTGATGGTGTTACTAAACAATACCAACAGATACACATATCTGTTGGTATTACTTTTACCAACGGAGTTTTTACCAACAGTTTTGTGACAGATATTTATCTGTTGGTAAAAACTATTACCAACAGAAAATTCACTTATACCAACAGATAGGGTCCTGTTGGTAAAAGTCATATTTCTTGTAGTGTGATCTCCCATGATCTTTGCCACAGAGCGATTAGTCTCTGAATATTCAGTGGACCAAGCTCTGATACCACTTGAAAGAACCCTAGAGGGGGGTGAATAGGGTTACTGAATTTTCTGCACAAATGACAACTTGGTAAAGGACGTTCGGTTCTCAATCTGACTAGATTGAGAAATACCTCAGTAAGATGTAAAAACAAAAATAATAAAGGACAGAGAGGATAAGCTGAATAACCTCCTTTATTAAGTTTCAATCACAAAGAACTTGATAAACCTAAGGTGAATGTCCTTAGGTTTTACACAGAACCAAGCGCCTTACTGGGACGCTTCTTATTTTCTAGAAATCAACGTACACCAAACTCAATCTTTGGTGTTTCAACTCAATCGATCCTAAGTCGGTCTAGGAATCGATTACACAAGTATCAATCAAGCCTAAATCCGTTAAGGATTGATTACACTCAACACTCACAATCGCGAACTCTCACAAGAACACAATCAAAACATAAAACTCTATTTCTATTTTGAACACACGATTTCTTCCGTGGAATCGTTATTTCTCTTTGTCTCGAATTCGTCTATTTAAACTGCTATGCTGAGTCTTGTATCCGTTTGGGAAAAGATTCTACCTTTGCTCCAATTTCTCTTCACAACGGCTTAAGATTTCCTTCCTTTTCAGTGAGATATACTTTACGTTCCTTCCAATTTTCTTCACCGATTTTGCCTACAAAGATAGAGCATATTATCAGTTAGTCTGATTAGAGAATAAGATAAGAAGGTATGATTCTTTCTTAAATGGAAGTCTTCCCTGATTTGGTGTCGTCATTTGTCTTTCACTTCAAAACTCTTCGAGCAGTACCAATGTCCTTCAGGTTGGTTGACATAGACGTCCTTGTTGTGCAGTGAGTGAACGTCCTTTGCTATGTTCTCAATCGGGGTTCTTCACCTAAAATTAAATTAATATCACACTTTTATCTATACTTTTTAAAAATTACAAAAATGCATCTAAGATATGCCTAACGGATGGGGTCCATTTATTAAGGTGTCAATTTTAATTGTTAGCATAGCCAACACATTCCAGATTTCTTATCATTATAATTAATAGTAACTACTAACTATAAAAAAAAATTAATGGGGGAACCTTTATCTCACTGTCAAATTTAATAAAACTTTTTACAATGGGAGCCTAGGTAAAGTCTTTCCTAGGAATAGTTTTCACAGAAAAATCTTCTTGAATTAATATTTATTTTTTTGATGAATTTATCAACTTTTTCGGTGAAATTGTGACTTGTGATGAAATTTATTTGCTAAAACTGTTGTGAATTTCAAGAAATGAAGATCATCATAAATCGCATTTTCATTGAAAGAGTTGTTAAGTTTATCGGAAATAGCGCCAAATTAAATTGTTTCAAAAGATTGGAGGAAGCAAGTATTAGCTTAGAAAGATCATGATTGAAATTATAACTATTATAAACGTGAAGGGGTCCATGTGCAACTTTTCCTGTACTCTCCACCATCAATGTTTGGGAGGAGTTTTCATCGAGTTGTCATTTGATGACGTTAGCTAAACTAATGTTTTGCAAAACATCTACTAGTTCAGTTTTCAGGCTTCAAAATATCCTCCAAAGGTTTTGTGAAGAGTCATGACAATTTGTCAATTTTCATAAGTTCACCTCAGAATTTTCCAAATATACTCCCCAAGCCTTAAAAGATACCATAAAAGGGATTTTTAACATCCCTTCTGCTGGCTCAATTGGAAAATATTTAAGGTGTCATATGTTTCAAGGACAAATAAATAGAGACAACTTTGCTGATATCATTTAGAAAATTATAAACAGAATGTCAGCTTGGAAGGCAAATTCCCTGTCCAAAGCAGGCAGGCTCATGTTGATCCAAGCTAACTTAGAATCCCTACCTGCACACACGATGCAATGTTTTAAATTAACAAATTATGCTTGGAATACTCTAGATATCAATAGAAACTTTTTCTGGAAAAAAGATCATAATAAAAAAGGGATGCCTATGGTGGCTTGGAATAAAATTTGCTTGCCCAAGGAGTATGGTGGTCTCGAGCTGAGAAGAGCAGAGGATATCAATATGGCCTTCTAATGCAAATTAGCCTGGAAAATCCTAAATAGAGAAGGCCTATGGGCTCAACTAATGCGAAAGAAATATTTAAGTAATAGAGATTTTGAAATTAAACCTCGAGCACAAGATTCATCCGTTTGGAAAGCCATTCTTCAGACAAAACTGATACTCTCAAAAGGTAGGAGATGGATTGTAGGAAACAGAAAAAATATAAAATTCTAGAAGATAGATGGTGTGATGACCGTGCAATTTTGGAAATGACCAACCAAGAGAATGAGAACAAACATAATGAGGATGTTACAGTAAACAATTTTATTAGTCAGGATAAAACTTGGGATGTGGTGAAAATCAGGAGAAGTTACTAATGATAATGAGGTAAATCAAAAAATTTTGGGTGTTCCAATTCCGATGGTTGATGCTCGGGATGAAGTTTGTTAGTTTTGACAAGTTCAGGAAAATTCTCAACAAAATAAGCAATGAGAATTGCACAACATTACAATGATTGCTCGAAAAAAAATGGGGATATCATTCGATCTAGAGATTAGATCTACTGCTAAAAGTCAAAATCTTCCTCTGGGAGGGGTTGAGAAATAATCTGCCTAATAGAGGGAATCCCTTTCGTCGGGGAACTAACCTAGACCCACTTTGCCCTCTATGCCAAGAAGCTAGACCTAGAATCAAACGATCATACTTTCTGGGATTGCCCCTTTGCAAAAATGGTACAGAATTTAGCTCATCAACATCACTTATTCCCTATAGCCCAAATTGATCAATCAAATCTAGCCCTTGAACAAAAGATAGCAACATGGATGAAAGAGGGAGGAGAGAAGAATATAATTAATTAGAGGAGTATTCCTCATGTAGATCCTATAGAAAAGTAGAAATAACATAGTTTTTAGAAACATCAAATCCACTAGGCAACCTCATCCAAGCAAAGAGAGGTCGCATAATGGCAAATCCGCAATTCTATAGAGTTGAATGGATTGAAGGCTAGGTACACACCATATAAGGGGCAACCTATCAACAAAATTGTAAAGTGGCAGGCACACCCTAGAGGAACCATCAAACTCAATTTTGATGTTTCACGTAATCAAAGCGCAGTGGCTGACGACTTTCTTCTTAGAGATTGGAGGGGTGTCTTGATCAAGGCAGGAGCAGAGAATTATGGAGACTTTCCAATTATTGTAGCAGAAGAAACAACGTTAAGAGATGGATTACAGGAAGCAACAGGTTCAGGATACGTTAATATTTTCATAGAAGGCGACAACCTTGTGGTAATACAAGCCATTCTGAGGAACTTTGCAATTCCATGGCATATATGAAACCTGGTGAATGAGATCCGTTATCTCCTTTCAAAGTGCAATTGGAGTAATATTTCCCACTTTTATAGGGATGCAAATAGAGCGGTTGATTGACTTTCAAAAAAAGGTCATACTTTGCCGGCAGTTGAAAAATGGGAACATTTAGAAGATAGGGATTTCAATAATATTTTATATGAAGATAGAGTGTGTGGATTTCTTGTGAGAAGAAATCCATAACTACTTCTGTCACTTAGCTCATCAAATAAAAAAATGTAAGCTGAACTAATATTTGACTATATTTTGACAGCTGAAATATTCTGAGAATGTATATAGTACTTTTCTAAATTTTGGGATTATGCTTGCAAATTAGATTTCAAAATTTGTAACGTTGTTGCGCGTGTGTATCAACTAATGTGTTTACTAATTACTAGGTTCATTGGTGTTAGAAATTTGTTGGTTTAAGATATATAATAATTTATATAACTATTTGCACTTGCAGAATGCAACGATGATGTGCATGGTAGCAATTGGAGCTTGGTTTATGTGTTTCCTAGGTACGCCTACTCTGTTTAATTAAGTCAATTTTTCAATTGTAGGGATGATCCCCTGATCATAAGTATCAAAATAATGAGTCGTCAAACAACACACCTCTTAAACACACATCTTGTGATTATTAATATAAGAAATTACTTTTTATTTTTTTTTTCCCAACCGAGACAACGTAACACATAACACAACATTAGTAATAAAAATTATAATAATAATAATTCACACCTAGCTAACAGCACCCCTAAGCTCCATTCTTGACTTGTTCCGCGAAATTGTGGGTTGGGATTATTGCGCTCCTAGGGACTTTTAGAACATGTCCCAAGCGGATGCTTCGCACCCATTTTACGTGGTTGGTAGATAGAATCCTGCGTTCTCAGGTAATAAACCATAATACCACCGGCACACAATCCTTTAGAATAACACTATGAAATCCTCTTTGGATCGCTTCGCATAACATTATTTTCATTGTGATGGTTGTTATGATTGACAACACTATAAGTTTTTCCTTTTGATCGTTATAACATGAGCCAAAATATTAACTAGTATTTTTTACTTTTTTATTTTTCAAAAACATTACCATTATGTAGAGGGATATTGTTGGACAAGAACGGCGGAGAGACAAGCTGCAAGAATGCGGTATATGTACTTAAAAGCAGTTATGAGACAAGATGTGGGCTACTTTGATTTGCATATTGGCAGTGCTTCAGAAGTGATCAGTATTGTGTCCACTGATACCCTGATTATTCAAGGTGTCATTAGTCAAAAGGTAATGTTTCAAAGTTTTCGTTTAAGTAATTATCCTTAAAATATTAACGATTGGAATTGTGTATATATAACCGTTAAAAGAATGACTTAAAATAAATAAAATAATATTCCCTCCGTTTTTTATTTGCTGTCATTCACATTTTTTTAGGTCCATCGTTAATGAACAATTTTTTACATAATATTTTTGTAAAAAAAATTATGATAATATACTTTTTCAATAGCATTTTTTGTTACGAATCTAATGATATCAATTTTGTTTAATGACTCAATATACAAATTGAGATATTAACGGTCAAAATTTTTGACACATATATCTAGGCAACACTTAAATAAAGACGGAGGGAGTAAATTATATTTAAGTTGCACCATTCTTTTAGGGTTTGTTGGGATTAAAACGCAACTCAACTTGTTCTAAATGTCGATAATGCCATCATATTTTTTTTTTCTGTTAACTCGTTGCCACACAACTTACAAAATTAAAGTATTGTATATGTCATTACAATGACTGGTAACCAGTTATAACAGCTAAAATTTATCGAGTCCTAATATTAACCCCACAATGGCATTATGGCGTGTGTCAAAAAGTTTACCCTTTGTAACCAATTATCTGTCAATAATGACATTTACGACAATTTTATTAAGTTCAGTAACAACAAGTTAACTAAAAAAACTATGCAGGCATTTTTTTATTCAATTGGGACAAATTGTGTGTCATTTTAATTAGAGCACTCTCATTTTAGGGAGCTCATCTTTTGAAAAAAAAAAACAATTAAATGTTTGACTCTGAGTACTCTTAGGGGGTTTTTTGCATTTTGGACCCCGAATTTTAGGGGTATTTGCATTCTGAACCCTTGGTTTTCAACTTTAACATTTTGGACCCTAAAGTTTGTAGGCTGAATAAAAAAGGACCTTAAAGTTTGTGGATTGAAGAAAAAGGCCCCTGTCTCATTTTTTATTTTCCTCCCATGTTTGAATTTATCTCCCGATTGACGTTAAACTTTAGGTCTATGGTTAAAACTAATATTGAAGCTATAATACACCTCTCTTATTCGTGTCGAGGCTACTTAGACCCCTGAGTACATGGTTTTAAGTAACTCCAACATGAATAAAAGAGGTTTATTATAACTTTCATATCGGTTTTAACCTTAGTCTTGAAGTTTGATGCCAATCGGGAGAGAAATTCAAACATGGAATGAAAAAGAAAAACGGGAAATGAGCTTTTTTTTCACCTCACAAACTTTAGGGTCCTTTTTTTTCAACCTACAAACTTTAGGGTCCAAAAAGTTAAAGTTGAAAACTAAGGGTTCAGAATGTAAATACCCCTAAAATTCGGGGTCCAAAATGCAAAAACCCCTACTCTTAGGATGAGTGATGTTTTGTGAAGTACGTTTTCCTAATCAAAGTATCAGTCAGGTCGAAATACGCTTGGTTTCTACAGGCTAGTCATCAATTCTTGATGTCGTTCCCGACCTGTGGCCTTAGAGGGATCGGGGTGTTATAATAAGTTTGCTCTATTGTCTCACAAACTGCAGTAAATTAAACATATGTTTATGTTGTATTTGACATTAACATTTGGTGTAGCGTTTAATATTTTGATCAATTCAAAACTCAAATTGGGCAAATGTTAGTATTCGGTAAGCTAGAGTTTTAAGTACATAGCATTTAGCGTTTCAACTTTCAAGTAGTATTTCATGACTTTTGGTTAAAAAATATCCTTATAAAATGTTATCTTTAGAAATTATCTATATCCTTTTATGTCAATTTACATTAACAAGCTTACTCAACTGCTAAAAAAACTTTTTTCAAACGTTCATTTGTACAGTTATCCGCCATTTGATACTTAAAACACTATTAGCTACTTAAAACCGTTATTCGATCCATAAACCGCTAGCCACTATGTAAATGACTAATTCTACTAAACAAGACCTTAACATTTGTTTAGTATAGTTTGTAAGAGTTCTTTTGAGGTTTCACAAATTATGCTAAACTCAATTTTAAGTTATAAGCTATTTTTCAAGAACACTTTCAGTAAAATATAGCTTTAAAAGTTAGAAGCAATAAATTATTGTTTACATTTACTAACGATCGGAGAGCACTCAACCTTGGGAATTTTCGAAAGGTAAGAATTCATTTTGAATCAATATTTTCTTGTCCCTATCTGTATGGACTATCATGATGATTTCTAAAATATATCATAATGATATATTCATGAAACATTGACGTTTTAATTTTATTTTGTGCTTCTCAAATATTATTATTTATCTTAGTTTTTTAAGTAACATATTTAGATAAATATTGATGCATGTATAACCTGAAGAACTTAAAACTTGTATATTCTAGTAGTAACATATATATAAATTATAATTTAAACAAGAAAACCTAGAGAAAATAATAAAATGTTTGAAATTAAATAACAAACAAGATAATGTGGAAGGCTATTTCACCAACCAACCATGCTCTCTCAATCCTTAATCATTGAAAATATATTTGGGTTTCGACCTCAATCTATTGATAATTCCTAGTCAAGCACGCTTTGCTGGAAATATTCCTAAAATGGGTCATATCCTAAGAAGTTTTTTTCTTGCAGCATGTGAGTAAGAGTGAAGCATGCATGATCAAAGGATTCATGAGTTCTGGGGTTATTCGTCAATCATTAAAGCATTTCTCGCTAATGTCTATAGTACGGTAGGAGCCGAGGCATTACATCTCCTCTATCGCCAATGACCTCCACCACCTCTATTGTACCTTCGCCATTAGACTAGCTAATTCCTTTTTTGTTGTGACAAATTGAAATATTCTAGAAGTAAGAATCTACATCGGTAATGATGAAATCACGGGATGTAGATGATTCATAAGATTTGTTTTAATTAAATATTATATGGTTGTCATTTACAACAATAATAAACAAAAGAGTTCATATACTGGATTTCCTAAAAATAATAATTTATTTCAAAGGATCTTATATAAAGTTAACATAAATATCCTAAACTAATATAGGTTTCAAATTTCTCAAAATTTAAAAAGATTTTATGTAGCTATTGCTCAAACAAGGTAAGGTTATGACAAATTTTAATAATATTCAAAAGGTCAATAGATTAATAAAGGAAATAACATGTCCTAATTATTCTACTCTGCACGACTTGCGAAAGAATATTTTTGAATATCGGTAGGTTTCTATAATATCCTTGAATGGTTTACATTGTCATCGATTATGAGAGTTGTGTCATTTTAACAATTTATCTGTTGTTATGTAGGTTGTAGTTGTTACACCTAGGATACTTAATTACATATTTACATCATGTTATTGAAACTTCAATCTTGTTAGGCTAGTTAAAGTTTGTAATGAAAATTGTATAACTTTTAGTCAAATATCCATTTTAGCAACTAGAAACCACATTACTATAAATCATTTGTCCCTTCCATTCTTGGCCAAAATATGCATATACATTTACATAATGTGTTAACATATCAACATTTCTACACCATAACTAGGTACCGAATTTCGTGATGAACACAACAACATTTGTTGGAAGCTATGTGATAGCGTTTGCACTACTATGGAGATTAGCGATTGTAGGGCTCCCCTTCATAGTCCTCTTAGTGGTTCCTGGGTTGATGTATAGCCTAATTTTGATGGGGCTAGCCATGAAGTTAAAGGTTGAGTATGATAAAGCAGAAATCATAGTCGAGCAAGCAGTTTCTTCTGTAAGAACCGTGTATGCCTTTGAGTGTGAAAGCAAGACCATGGCTAACTTCTCAAGTGCCCTTGAAGGGTCTGTGAAGCTTGGGCTCAAGCAAGGTCTAGCTAAGGGCTTGGCAATCGGTAGTAATGCCATCTCTTTTGCTGTTTGGGGTTTCACCTCTTGGTATGGTAGCAAGTTGGTCATGCACCATAGTGCTCACGGTGGAACTATCTACTCTGTTACATCTTCCCTTGTCATCGGAGGACTGTAAGTAATACTACCTAATTATATTCCTTTTTTGTTACTTGAATTTTTGCCTTGAAATGTTAGGTCACTATGTTTCACATATTACTAATTTTGACTTTTTAGCGGTCATGAAAAGCTGAAATGAGTAAAAAGTGAAATAAGTTGGTGTAATGCTTAGCCACACGCATATATACCATGTGGCACATTCACCTGAATTATGTGACCTTCCTATTTATGCACATTACATGTGAATAAAGAAAAATTGGATTCCGGTAATCCCTACTTTCAACTTTTGTATGTTAGTAGTTTCTACTTTTTTTTTGGGTAGTTTGATGGTCCCAAAAACATAAAAATTGTATTCGGGTGAGATGCCCCAAGTCAAAGGACGATGACTCGATGGAAATCTAACGTAATACAATTTTTATGTTTTGGTACTATCAGAATACATAAAAAAGTAGAGACTACTAACATAGAAAAGTTGAAAGTTGGAACCGCCAGAATCCAATTTCCCTGTGGATAAATATCAATATTTTTAGTCCCTATAAACTTGACCAACCAACTCAACGATTAATTACCTTAGAAGCAACTACCACTAGCAAGTTCATTAGGCTTGTACCAAACTGTATATGACAAATATGACCCATCAACTTTATAATTTACACCAACGATAAATATTTTACTTTTACCAAGACTTGAAACTTAGTCCAGCAACTTTATAATTTACATTAACGAAAATATTTTACTTTTACCAAGATGTGAAACTTAATCCGATCAATTTTATAATTTACACCAACAAAAAAGTATTTTACATTCACCAAGATTTGAAAATTAGTTGGCAGCATGAAAAATGGGGAAGATTTCCACTTGGCTCCTACATCTCTTGTGAATAATATCAACATGTATGAATAGTTGTAAAGATGTTTTCTTTATTGAAGACTAAATTCGTTGTATAATATATATTATGAATTCAATGAACAGACGCCTCGGTTCTGGACTACCAAATTTAAAGTACTTCCCAGAAGCAATTTTAGCTGGAGAACGGATCGCGAAAATGATAAAAAGTGTTCCAAAAATTGACTCTGAAAACATGGATGGGCGCATCTTGGTGAATGTCTATGGTGAGGTAGTGTTCAAACACATCAAATTTGCATACCCTTCAAGGCCTGAATCCATAATCTTGGACGATTTTTGCCTCCAAGTTCCAGCAGGGAGGACCATTGCTTTGGTTGGAGGAAGTGGGTCTGGCAAGTCCACAACTGTAGCGTTGTTGCAAAGATTCTATGATCCAGTTAAGGGAGAAATACTGTTAGATGGAGTCCCAATTCATAAGCTCCAACTCAAGTGGTTAAGGTCCCAAATGGGACTAGTAAGCCAAGAACCTACCCTTTTTGCTTCCACTATCAAACCGAACATATTTTTCGGGAAAGAGGATGCCATTATGGAGGAAATTGTTGACGCCGCTAAAGCATCTAGTGCTCATGATTTTATTAGTCAATTGCCTCGGGGATATGATACCCAGGTATGTGCTTTTAGTTGAGGATATTCATTGTGTTTTTCGTCGTTACAGTAAATATTCAAACAAATTTTAGTGCCATACTTTTAGTTTAAGAATGAAATGATTCAAGGCTAATGAATAAGGCCCGAGGCCCCAATCAATTTATTAAAATCCAAATTTTGTGATAATCTGAAAAGCCTTTGATTTGAGGAAGGGGATGCCTATTATCCTGAATTTGAATTCCACCATGTTCTTATACTATGATATGGTTGTCATGTAGGTAGGAGAAAGAGGAGTGCGAGTATCAGGTGGGCAGAAGCAAAGAATAGCTATAGAAAGAGCCTTAATAAAGAAACCACACATCCTGTTGCTGGACGAGGCAACTAGTGCACTAGACTCAGAGTCAGAAAGAGTCGTCCAAGAAGCCCTTGACAGGGCTGCCATTGGCCGAACCACCATCATTATCGCTCACCGCCTCTCCACCATCCGAAATGCAGATTCCATCGCAGTTATTTCAAATGGTGTTGTTGTAGAACTTGGTTCCCATGATGAACTCATTGCCTGTTCTGAAGGCCTATACTCCTTCCTTGTTCATTTACAACAAACTAAAACACAAAACACACAGAACAATCCCTCAAACTCCATTATGCTTAACACAAGCAGCTGCAACAGACGCTCTTTCGAGTGCCAGCAAGCCAACTCGCACAGACCAACTCCTGATGACAAAGTTGCCATTGAGAAACCCATGCCCATTTCATCTAAACCACTTGTCCCTTCATTCAAAAGGTTGCTAGCTCTGAACCTGCCCGAGTGGAAACACGCCGTGTTAGGGTGTTTTAGTGCCATACTATTTGGAGCAATTCAACCTATTTACTCATTTACAATGGGGTCAATAATATCAATGTACTTTCTGAAAGATAATGAGGAGATAATGAAGAAGTCAAGGATACATTTGTGGTGGTTTCTAGGGTTGGCAGTGTTTACGTTGGTGGTGAATGTTTGTGAGCATTATAGCTTTGCTTACATGGGGGAGTACTTGACTAAGAGGGTGAGAGAGAGAATGCTGTCAAAGATACTCACCTTTGAAGTTGGGTGGTTCGATCAGGATGAAAATGCTACTGGTGTTGTTTGCTCTAGGCTTGCCAAGGATGCTAATGTGTTGAGTTTTCCGAACTATATATCCACTCTGATTTTGTTTTGAACCCTCTAATGTTGAAAAGACAACTTTGTGTTAGCCCTATCTAAAACAGGCCTTCTTTATTGACATTGAAGCTCTGCTATTCTCTAGACTAACAATATCAATATGGCATTTTTTTTCACAGGTGAGGTCTTTGGTGGGAGATCGGATGTGTCTTTTAGTCCAGACAATTTCAGCGGTTGTGATTGCATTCACAATGGGCTTCTTCATTGCTTGGAGGCTTGCGGCCGTAATGATAGTTGTCCAGCCCATCATCACTGTTTGCTACTATACTCGGCGAATCCTCCCAAAAGCATGTCTAAGAAGAGTATAAAATCCCAAGTAGAGAGTAGTAAGTTGGCTGCCGAAGCCGTATCAAATATTCGAACCATCACTGCTTTTTCCTCCTAAGCTCGAATTTTATCCATGCTAGAGAAAGCCCAACAAGGTCCTCTGAAAGAGAACGTCAGACAGTCATGGTATGCTGGTATTGGGCTTGGGAGTGCTCAAAGTCTCACCATATGTAGTTGGGCCTTGGGCTTCTGGTATGGGAGTCGGCTCATGACCCATGGTTATATTACTACCAAAGAGTTGTTGCAGACCTTTTTCATTATAGTCAGCACTGGTCGGGTCATTGCCGAAGCTGGGAGCATGACCACGGACTTGGCCAAGGGTTCTGATGCAGTTGCTTCAGTTTTTTAGGTTTTAGATCGAGTTACCCTGATTGAGCCTGATGATGCCCAAGGGTACCAGCCCAAAAAAATAACTGGACATGTAGAGATCGAACAAGTAGATTTTGCCTACTCTAGTCGACCTAATGTGATGATCTTTCAGGGCTTTTCAATCAACATTGAGGCTGGAAAATCCACTGCATTAGTTGGCCAAAGTGGTTCGGGAAAATCTACCATTATAGGGTTAATTGACCGATTTTATGACCCAATTAAGGGTGTTGTCAAAGTTGATGGGAAAGACATAAAAACATATAATCTTAGATCACTTAGGAGACATATAGCCCTGGTGAGCCAAGAGCCTACATTATTCGCTGGTACTATAAGAGAAAACATAATGTATGGGGCAAAAGGAGAAGTGGATGAGTCCGAGATCATTGAGGCGGTAAAGGCTGCTAACGCCTACGACTTCATATCGAGTCTGAAAGATGGATATGATACTTGGTGTGGAGATAGAGGGGTTCAACTCTCAGGAGGACAAAAGCAGAGAATTGCCATAGCTCGTGCTATTTTGAGAAACCCGACAATACTATTGCTCGACAAGGCGACAAGTGCATTGGATAGTCAATCAGAAAAGATAGTACAAGATGCTTTGGAAAAGTTGATGGTGAATAGAACAAGCATTGTGGTGGCTCATAGGTTGAATACAATTCAAAACTGTGATGTGATTGCAGTGTTGGATAAGGTAAAGTTGTGGATAAAGGAACTCATTCATCTCTTTTGGCAAAGGGACCAGGAGGAGCTTACTATTCGCTAGTGAATCTTCAAAGGGCACAAAAATTTTCTGACCATGTTGATGACATTTAGGTATTTGCATTTTTAGTTATGTTCCTTTGCTTCAAAAGGCCATGCAGGAGGGTTGTCAATCTGAAAGGGATATTTTTTTATTTTTATAGATTTTTGACCTCAGATAAAAAGTGATTTCAAAATAATTTTAAAGATCATTTTATCATAATATTTGTCATGGTTGTCCATACAAAAACTAATACAATGTAATCTCGCCCAGGCAGGAGTATAAGTTAAGAAAGAAAAATTATTGGGGAAATTACACTGATTCACCAATTAGTCAATCTCCATGTTTGTCTCACAAAAGTTATGATGAATGGAATAGTCTTTTTGCTTACATAGAAATTTTTTAATGTCCCTCATACTTTATATCAATATATTGGTTGTAAGACTATCTCCTTCAATTTGTACTCTTGTGAACCTTGTTAGTAAAATTTGTTTGAACCTAAATCAGAGTGCTAATGCTTCTCTCATGAAAATGGCTTCAAAACAAAACATTATAGACATGCCTTCTAGATTCTACCAAATTAGTCTCTTATGTTGAATTCAGTTTCTTCTTCTTGATGAGTGACCCATCAAAATTTAGCGGGCACCTTGTTGAATCTTGTTGTTCCTAGCACGTTTGAGTATGTGAAATTCCTTTTACTCGCTTGAGGTGTTCTGGTGCCCTAACATAATGGTTATGATGTGAGGATCTATTCCTTGCTTGCCACTCCGTAAAAGTCCTCTTGGCTCTAAATATGACCCTATTAATGTGAAGATGGACTTGATGGAAGATTGTAGATGCCACAGAACACCTATTAAATAAACATTTAAGAAAAGAGAAATTCACAATAAGAATCTAAAGATTAATTAAAGCAAAACATGAATTTAAAAAAGTCGTTGTAGAACCGAATTTTATATCGGATATTTTTGAATAAAATGTACTCAATATAATAAGCTAGCATGCAAGAGAAATGGAAATCCAACAACCAAAAGCCAAGACAAACAAAAAGCCCATAATAAACAACCAAAACCCCTCAAAAGTTGGTTGTCTTTTGGGCCAATTTTCAAAGGACCCAACACCCGCCACATCAGTAATCTGTGTGAGAAAACATAGGGAAAGCCACCTGGCCTACATGGCTATCCACTTTAGCGATCCGCGTAATGTCTTGGTCAACCAGGATCCACGATCCCTGTCATTCTCGTAATTTTCCTCCAAAAGTCGAGCAATTTTTGCATTGGAATTATGCTCAAAATAACATGAATCATGCACCATGATCGTCCTTTCCCATTGGGTATTGTTATACGCCGCCCCCTTTTTTACTATTGTTGCCCCCCAAATTAAATTTTTGCCCTTGTCATTCTCTCTCCTCTCCCTCATCTTCTCTAATTCTCTCAATCTCAAATAACTTAATAATAATTCTAATAATAATAATAATAATAATAATAATAATAAAAATAATGATAATGATAATGATAATGATAATGATAATGATAATGATAATGTTGATGATGATGATATTAATAATAATAATAATAATATTACAAAATTTCATTTTTTTAAAAAATTAATCGAAAAATCCTAGAAAAACGAGATTGTTGCGCGTAAATTGTCGCAGCACCGCGGTGTTGCCGCACATTGTAGACAGCAGATTTTGTATCAGTGTTTTAGTATAATTTCTTGTCCAAACAAAAAATGTAGCGTGCAAAGCAAAGGCCCAAAAGAGACAACCTAACCTTTTTTTTTTAGCCCACTCCTTCCATATTGTTCTTTAAGCCAAAGGAAAATAGAGTGGCTTTTCTAATTGACCTTGGCTCATTTCTTTCAAAAACCCAACAGTTGAGAATTGCAGACAAATTGAGAAAAGTTTCCAGACTTTTCTTGTTTGTTTTGACCCATTTCATCCTTATTTTTCACCAATTAATCGAAATATTTTTTTTATTAGAAAAACCGCCTGACTTTTCAATTATTCAAATTTCAGTTGATTATTTAATCCACATTTTCAACAAAATATTCGAAATATTTCCTATTTCCATTTAAAAAGCCTCCAGGCTTTCTAATTTATTCCCAATTTTCGGTTGACATTATTTACCTAAATATTTCATATTTCTATGGAAAAGCCAGCAGACATTTCTATGGAAAATACCATCTCCTCATATTTAATTGCGGAAATATCCGAGGTTTCCCCTTGAAAGTCTGGAGGCTTCTCTCTTTAGGAAAATAATATTTTCACTCGTTTTAATTGCGGAAAATCATATCATAATCTCAATTATTTATTCTACGGAACATTATGATTATTCTCGCAATCTTCATTTAATCTGCAATCGTCCACCTATAAATAAAAGCCTCGCCTTTTTCATTCTTTTTTATCTTTGAATTCTGCTGGCATATTGATACTAGCAGTATTCTCTCTCTCACTCTCTCTCTCTCTCTCTCTCTCTTAATCTTCACTTTTGCATGCTAATTGCTTAATCAGGTTAGCTAACATTTTATTTTATTTTAATTCTTATATTATCATGTAAACTTGAATAATCAATAATTGTACAACTTGTAACTTTTTTATTTTTATAATGCATGATACAATAGTTTTCTTGTGAAATTTATATAAATTCCTCCTCTTTTATTTATTCACTTTAATTCAATTGTAATAAAGTCTGTTTTCAAAAACAGGCAAGTTAGATAATTTTCTAATTATTACACTCGTAACCTTACCCCAAATCCGACTTCTGGATTCGTAGGCCGGAATCATATTTTTTAAAAGTTTGTTGTTTCTTCTAAAAAGCAACTGGCGACTCTCTATGATGTATATTTGATAGCTATATACAACAAGGTCATCAAGGAAGACATCAAATATACATCATGGAAGCCAAATACTCGATTATATGGAAAAGAAGTTCCATTCACTCATGTCTCTTTCACAAACGAATGGCTTCAACTAGGGTAGCTTGGTAATTTGCTCCATATTTCAAGAACCATGAAGCTATTGGGAAAGACATCCTAGAGTCAAAGATAGACCATTCAAAGAGCTTTCCAATGGTTTTTGAATCTTGAAGTTTGGAGAAGAAATGAGCAATTTATCATTGTTTTTATCTAGCTTATGTACTTTTGTTTCTTTATGATGTCACACTTGTATTAGATGATGTAAGCTAGATCCCTTGTATTTCTTTCATTCTACACGCCAAGGGGGGCCTCTCTTATACTATAAATAGACCCCTTGGGTGCCTTGTAAACTCATTCATTCAATATATCAAATACAAAATCAAACACACATGGTGTTGTTTTCTCTCTAGCTTTTGTGCTAGTTTTCGATTCTCTTGAGGGAGTTTCGTCTATCTCTACTTCTAGCCTTGGGTTGGCATCCCTCGGTGGTGAAATGTAGAATTGGAGAAGTCTTTGGAGTGGTGTGCCTATATCTCCAACGAAGTCTTCAAAGCCATTATCAACCATTCATTTCGTGAGTTTCTAGTTTTCATTTGATCTTGTTTTTGTTTCCTCATTGTTTCAATCTCAAGATCATTCGCATACCATCCCAAACATTCAAGAAACTTACATTCCATTCATTCACACAATCGTTCCATTCATTCCATTCATCCATTTCATTCGTTCAATCATCCATTTATTCATACTTTCATTCAATCATTCATCAAGCATTCATCATTAGTTCATCTTTGGTAAATGAATTCCTTTCTTGTTTCGTTTTCCATCTTCTTTCATTCAATTTGGTTGATCCTTAAGAACTATGAGAAGCAAGATTCTTATCTTGGTTTTTAAAGATCTTGTTTCCAAGTATAATGAGATTCCATTGATCCCATTATACATCAAAATTGGTATCAGAGCTTAGGAGATTGATTTTCTTAGTTCTTGCACCATCGTTTTACCATCTTTCCATCACAAATCCATCCCCCATCATCCCTCCATTACACGTCCACCAAGAACACCATAAAGAACCCCAAAACCAAACACAATCAAACCTAAACACATACCCCCTCTCGTCCCTACATGCTTACCCCAAAACCGTGAGTTTCTTGTGATCTTTTTGTATCAAGATTGATTCAAATGGCTAGTCCAAGCACTCCCACGCCTTCATCCACGAAGTCTCAAGAGGAAGTAGAAGCAATGAAGCAAAAGATCATCTATCTCACCGACCAATTGAAGAGATACATGCATCTCCAACATAGGGTGAACTGTGAAGGTATTGAATCTCATGATGAAGAAGAGGAAATCCAAAGTAGACGTCCATCAAGGGAAGAAAGATTTGATTTCAAAGTGGAGATTCCCGAATTTAATGGTAGTCTTGATCCGGAGGTATTCTTGGATTGGATGCAAACCGTGGAAAGAGTCTTTGATCTCAAAGACGTGAATGATGATAAGAAGGTCAAGTATGTTGCCTTGAAGTGGCAAAAGCATGCAAGAATTTGGTGGACAAACTTGCAAAAGAAGCGGGAAGTTAAAGGAAAGGATAAGGTGCGTTCTTGGGATAAAATGAAGAAGAAGCTTCAAGAGAAATTCTTACCACCTAGCTACCTACGTGACAACTACTACAAGCTACAAAACTTGATCCAAGGAGGAAGAAGCGTAGAAGAGTACACCAAAGAATTCGAGCATTTGCTTTGGAGGTGTGACCTTAAAGAAGACGAGCCACAAACTTTGGTACGTTATCTTATTGGTCTTGTTGATTGGATTAGACATATTGTTGAGTTACAACCATACAAAACCTTGGATGAGTTGAGTTCTTTATCCCTTAAAGTTGAAAGGCAAAAGAGAAATAAGGGTAAAGAAGTCTTGAACAAGTACCAAACTCCACAAGAATCATCCAACCCTACACACCCATTCACTACACAACAAAGACCACCCATATCTTCCAAACCACCCTTCATCAAAAGCACCACAAATCAGCCCCAAACCACCCTCAAACCCACTATTCCCGAACCAAAAACCCTTGCCCCAAGGAGGTGTTTTCGTTGCCAAGGTTTAGGTCACTATGCTTCGGAGTGTCCTAACAAGAGGGTAGTATCTTTGGTTGAATACCAAACGTCATTGTATGTTCAACCCGAAGGAGATCATGGTGTGTGTGTGGAAGAAAATGAGGAGACTAATGTAGAAGAGGAATATGTAGAAGGATCGGATGATGGAGAGTTACTTGTTGTAAGAAGGGCCTTGAATGTAGCTCATGTACCGAATGAACAAGACAAAGGGAGGCTATTTTTCGCTCTCGTTGTACCATCAAAAGAAAAGTATGCTCATTAATGATAGATGGAGGAAGTTGCACTAATGCCGCCTCTACAACAATGGTCAAAAAGTTGCAATTGGAGGTTAGCCCTCATCCCACACCTTACAGTATACAAAGGCTAAGCCAAGGTCAAGACATTCGTGTGGATCAAAGGGTCTTGGTAAGTCTTTCAATTGGAAAGAGTTATAAAGATTCATTATGGTGTGATATTATTCCTATGGGTACGTGTCATATTTTGTTGGGAAGACCATGGTTGTTTGATAGGAGTGTCATACATGTTGGGAGAGCCAACACTTATACTCTCACCCTCAATCAAAAGAAGATCACTTTGACACCTCTAGTACCATCTTGTAACTCTCGACCTAAGGAGAATGAAAGTAACATTGTGACGATTATGAAGGAGGAATATCATTAGTATGGAGCATAAGAGTCTTATTCTTGCAAACTTGGAGGAAAGCAAAACGGGCCCAAGCACCTATCCATTCTTGAATTCTCCTAGTGAACGTTTCTCTCATATGCTCCCAAAAGATATCAACTTGAATCTCAAGGTTGAAGTGCCAAGGATTCAAAGAAGTAAAGAGGTTCTAGTTGTCAATGACCATACAAAGATGGATCGTTTCATACTATGTCCTATTACCTATGAAGAAGGCAAGGTTGAGAAACTAGACTTTGAAGTTGTGAAATTACATGGGATTTTTACATCCATGGAGAAATATCGAGAATCAAATTCCAATAATGTATTTGGGTTATTTTGGAAGAAGTTGATAAAGTTTAGTAAAGGAGTTTATGATGACTTCAAAGCCTTTAAGAAGAGAGCTTGTAAACTCTTGCGAAGAAGGCGAACAACAGAGTTGATACTCAAAGTTTGAGGACAAACTTTTTTTTCAACCGGGGGAGTATGATGTATACTTGATAGCTATATACAACAAGGTCATCAAGGAAGACATCAAATATACATCATGGAAGCCAAATACTCGATTACATGGAAAAGAAGCTTCATTCACTCATGTCTCTTTCACAAACGAATGGCTTCAACAAGGGTAGCTCGGTAATTTGCTCCATCTTTCAAGAACCATGAAGCTATTGGGAAAGTCATCCTAGAGTCAAAGATAGACCATTCAAAGAGCTTTCCAATGGTTTTTGGATCTTGAAGTTTGGAGAAGAAATGAGCAAGTTATCATTGTTTTTATCTAGCTATGTACTTTTGTTTCTTTATGATGTCACACTTGTATTAGATGATGTAAGCTAGATCCCTTGTATTTCTTTCATTCTACACGCCAAGGGGGGCCTCTCTTCTACTATAAATAGACCCCTTGGGTGCCTTGTAAACTCATTCATTCAATATATCAAATACAAAATCAAACACACATGGTGTTGTTTTCTCTCTAGCTTTTGTGCTAGTTTTCGATTCTCTTGAGGGAGTTTCGTCTATCTCTACTTCTAGCCTTGGGTTGGCATCCCTCGGTGGTGAAAGGTAGAATTGGAGAAGTCTTTGGAGTGGTGTGCCTATATCTCCAACGAAGTCTTTAAAGCCATTATCAACCATTCATTTCGTGAGTTTCTAGTTTTCATTTGATCTTGTTTTTGTTTCTTCATTGTTTCAATCTCAAGATCATTCGCATACCATCCCAAACATTCAAGAAACTTACATTCCATTCATTCACACAATCGTTCCATTCATTCCATTCATCCATTTCATTCGTTCAATCATCCATTCATTCATACTTTCATTCAATCGTTCATCAAGCATTCATCATTCGTTCATCTTTGGTAAACGAATTCCTTTCTTGTTTCGTTTTCCATTTTCTTTCATTCAATTTGGTTGATCCTTAAGAAATTTGAGAAGCAAGATTTTTATCTTGGTTTTTAAAGATCCTGTTTCCAAGTATAATGAGATTCCATTGATCCCATTATACATCACTCTAAAACTTGGTTTGCATAATTTAATTTGATAGAGTTTTGATAATTCATTCTTGTAATATATAATGAATTAAAATCAAATGATAATACGCAGAAAAGCCTGTTGGCTTCTCTTGCTGGATTGTCGACTTCCCACCTTCTAAGCAGATTGGGCCACTGACCTGATACCTTGAAGGCCGATTGGATTTGGGTATCAGTTTAGTGGACTATTTGCCTCAAGTCAGGTTTCTCTTCGTATTATTGTTCTAATTTTGATTGTACTTACTCCCTTGAATTATTGAAATTCTCGAATTAAATTTACAACTTCAAGTTTAATAAGAATTGTTTGTAATTTTAAGGGAAATTCCAAATGGTAGCCACCAACTTTTGGGTATTCCAAATGGTAGACACCCTTTTTACCTTTTCCAAGTGGTAGGCTTAAAAACAAAAAAAAAATCTAATCTGTAAGCCTTCTATGAAACTACTGTTATCTATCATTTTAAAAAAAAGAAAAATAAGTAAAAGTTGAGTTTTGAATTCTCTGTGCCCAGAACGACGAGGTGTTATCTCTGTACATGATCATGTTTAAACTTGATTAAAGCCAATAAGCAACTTTCTTTTGAACTGAGAACTCAAATTTTACAAATTCAGTCAAGATTCTAGTAATTAGACCCCCAAACGGCTTCATCAGGACAATCGACTTGAAGGATGGCATCGGATTGGGGAGATGAGGCATCCTAGAAAGCAATACATCTACCCAAAAAAATAAACATCTTCAAATTTCTTCCCAACTAATCTCTGAAGTTGGCAACAAGATGGTTCGAATTTCATTTTCACAAGAGAGCCAAGAAGATGCAACTTTAGATCATGGAGCTTCAGCACTAACAGATTCATAATTGAAGAAAGTGTATTAAGCTATGAAGAAAGCGTACTACAATTGAAAGGCAATATAGGAACTAGGCTAGAAAGCTTTGATGTATGGCTTAAGAGATTTCATGGAGACTAGTGAACACAGGGTTCTCTCTCACTATCTCTAGAATCTCTCCCTCACTAGAGAAGGCTGACTTCCACACACATACATATGTATAGATAAAATATCCATTTAAGAATTTACAGACATTAAATATCCAATCTGTAGGCCTTTATTAACTGAGATTTTTTTGAACCAGACAAACCAACATTCACGTCGTTATGGGCATAGAGAATTCAAAACGCAACTTTTATTTTTTTCTTTTTTTAATAATAGATAACGACAATTTCATAGAAGGCCTACAGATTGGATTTTTTTTTTTTTAAGCCTACCACTTGGAAAAGGTAAAAAGGGTGTTTACCATTTGAAATATCCAAAAGTTGGTGCCTACCCTATGGAATTTCCCTAATTTTAATCAATGTCCTTATTTAAGGATTAAGCAACCTTAGTCGGCTCCCAACTTAAGTAGCACTTTGAAATAAATTTCCTGAATGAGAATTTTTCGGGGTCTACAGATTGGTGACTCCACTAGGGACTTAAACTTAAAAACAGTGTAAAACTTGAAAAATATGAATTTTTGTGAATATATAAAAAATGGAGGAATTAATTTATTTCACAATTTTACTATTTTAGGCATATTGCATACCAGGCTACTCTCGGGCCTTTATGGCAAGGGAGCAGAAAAGTGTTGGTTTAGAGTTTAAACCTAGGATTTATCCCGAGAGCGGGCGATCACTACTTGTGGGATGCACTTACATCGCCAAGAATTTGATCTCTCCTCTCACCCATGTCACACTCTAAGGTTTCCTCGAAGTCCAAAGAGCAACACTCCACACACTTTCCTATAAATTTTAAATAGGTAAAGTGCACCAGAGCGAGAACATGTAGTACCCTATCTTTTCCCTAAACATAGCAAATCCTAAAGTTAGAGCTATAGTTAGGTTAACCCTTCATTTGTATGTTATGTGACTCCATGTATATGTTGTAAATAAATAAATAAATAAATAAATAAATAAATAAAATAATAAAAGGGGTTAATAATATGTGTTGAGTTAGTATGTGTGGCCCATCATGGTCAGGGGTTGTTTTAGCCCGCGTAGGAACACGCGAATTATCTAGAGATTGGCATATGGGATTTGAAAGCCTGCTGGCTTTTCTACTGGCAAGGCTAAATTTTCCCCAATAATATACCCGAATGATCCAATTGAAAGGGTAAGGCCGCCCGGCCACGCGCGAATTATCTAGAGATTGGCATGTGGGATTTGAAAGCCTGCTGGCTTTTCTACTGGCAAGGCTGAATTTTCCCCAATAATAGACCAGAACGACCCAATTGAAAGGGTAAGGTCGCCCGACCTTTGGGTTTGGGCTAGCCTAATTCTTCCACTTTGGGCCATCTGTCTTCGCATTTTTTTTTTTTGCCCATGTCGCTCGCTGTTGTTCCTGTTCGGTCCTTTACAATATCCCTTGAGTGAACACTTGTTGTATCTTTTACTTGGATTTGAGTCCGAGAAAAAAGTAACGCATATCATAGCTCGTGACTCGATCCAAGTAAGGACCCAATAGGTATTCATGTGGTCGGTCCTCATTCAAGGTCCATATAGAGTTAGGTCATGCACTCCCAAATAAGTGGGTGAGTCATCCTTGGGTCGGCATGTAGACTGTGAGTCCATGCTTAGGGTCCATATAAGTCCATTAGGACATGCATGCATTAGGTAGTCAGTGTTAGAGTCATCTTTTAAACTTTAACTGATTTCCATACAGGCAAGATAGCAGATCCCTGTCGAGCCCGCATTCGCAATCCACAATCAGGCCGACTCATTCCAAATCCACACTACGTTCCATCGTCAGTCCAAACCAGGGTTCACAAGTCAACCATGTCGACAACATCAGGCGACCAAACCCCTCCTTAGTTGGAGGACATCCCGGTCCATTATGTGTCGGCCAAGAACTTCAAGAAGAGCTTTTGAAGTTGCAAGGCACCATGTTCATGGAAAATCATAAGCAGGACCAATATCTCGAACGAAGGCTCGCGGAGCAAGAAAAGAAAATTAAGGAAATCATTTATACCAGGTTTGATCAAAGTCAAATGGTGATGGATGGAATACTTGAGGCTCTTGGAAAAATTGGCAAAAAGATAGGACTAGATGTTGAAGAAGAAGTGGGTGAAAGGAACCCAAATGACAAAGAAACAACCTTCGACGGAGGACTCTTCAACACCAGCTACAAGCCTGAACACGACCCACGATTCAAGGCGTTAGAGGCCCAAGTGGATAGTATGAACAAAAATATTCGCTCAATGCCTGAGTTAGCATCCATGATTATAGACGTTCCAGTTCCTACTAAACTACCCATCAGTGTGCCCGACAAGGTGGAAATCCCAAATATCAAGTTCAGACCTTCTGAAAACCCTATTTATCATGTAAAGGAGTTCACCCGCCTAACTGCTCTAGGCTACATTGGTGTGAAGCTCTATACCATTACTTTCCCCTCTACTCTCGAGGGAGAAGCTAAGAAATGGTACCACGGACTTCCATCTGAAGTTCAAGAAGATTGGGACCAGTTGCTAAAAGCCTTCCTTCAACATTATGGTCCACTCCAGAAAAAAGATGTGACTCTAAAGACCTGACCTTCATGAAACAAGGGGATGATGAACCATTCCTGGATTACTATGCCCAGTGGCACAACGCTCTATCCAAAATATCCAATTCTATTGACCCTAAGATATAACTCATCACTTTCAAAAAGAGTCTTAAGGACAGTCTTGCACGCCAACTCGAATACCACGTCGTGCCTAACTTCGAGTACTTGAAGGAAATCTATACCCAACTTGAGGGTATAGAGAAAAGAAAGGTTACCAACCAAGGTTGGAAAGGGTCTAGCTTCAACAGGAGGGCCACTGATTCACCTAGCAACCCACCTAAGGACGTTGAAACTCATGCCATCAAGAAATACGAAACTTACACCTCGTACACCCCACTCGATCTCCCATGTGCCCATGCTCTTGAAAGGCTCGTCAAGAAGGGGATCATCGAGTTACCCCCCACCGAGAGGGGAGCCAGAAGACAAACCAAAGGGATGGAACGTTGCCCTGTTTTGCAATTATCATCGATCTAGAGGGCACGACACTGAAAATTGTTTTACCCTTAAGAATAGGACCGAAGAAATGATTCGAGCTGGAATGCTGACCTTACCTAAGGTGGCCCAGAAATCTGACAATAAGGTCAATTCTCCAACTCATGTTGTATACTTCGGGGAAGAATCCTTCGATCCCTCGGGACTCATCTTGGAGGCAGGGTCGGGCCAACCCATTAAGGAAGCACTCGTTCCTTTTGGAAAGTCTGTGCTCGAATACTGAAGGAGAACCAACAACGTAAAGCCATGGAATAGCTAGGGTTGTCATCTCTTGAGTAGTTACCTAAAGCCTTTTACTTCTCAAGTCAGTTATGGTCGAGGCAGTCCTTGATGTAAGTGCCTTTTGAAATTCAATAAGATGAGTTTGCTGCATTTTGACTCTTGCATTCCTTACTTGTCGAACAAAAAGAGAATTTCGTGCTTGCACTCTTAATTCAAGTTAAAAAGCTCCTTTGCCCATTCACTAGCCTTGAAATCCAAGTCTGACACATCCATTTGTCGCCCTTCTATACTCTTCCACGCATCACACGAATCCAGGGTTAAAAATAAAATAAAAAATAAAATAAGAGAGAGAAAAATAAAAAGATAAAACAAAAATACAAAAAAGAGAGAAGTCAGCCCGCGGTTTCATCAAGCAGGCTGGGCAAAAGGAGAGAAGACCAAAATCATCAGTGAACATATCTAAGCTCCGAGATCTGCAGCTTGAATAGAATGTGCTTGAGACAGGGGGCTACCAACTCACCATCCATATCGCTATCCATATCACCCATTACCTACACATTATCGCCAATCTTCCCCTTAACCAAATCATTCACCTTTACAATCCTTAGCCTTTAACAACCCTATCATTCTTCTTATCACCATCCCCAACCTACCCCGAACCTTAAATTGTGTGTGACAAACATTAGAAAGAAAGGGAATAAAAGTAGGAGAAGGAACAAGAAAAATAGAAGAGAAAAGAATCAAAAGGAAAAAAGAAAAAAAAATAAAAAAAATGAAAAGAAAAGAAGAAAAGAAGAAAAAAAAAGAAGCAGGAAGTCGAAGGCGGAATTGTTGGTTTATAGTCACAAACACACTCTTCGAACCCCTCAAACCTGCTAATTCGAGCCCGTGAGCCCTCACATCCAAGTACCGTTAAGCCCGTCTCACCAAGCCCTCCTCGAGGCACCAATCCTCCAAAGTTGCACCTAATGAACTATGATTGGCCTAACTCCACATTGGATACGTAGGAGAACCTCTTTGAGGTCTAGCCTCTACAATTCACTTAAAGGAGTGTCTATTACCAAAAATTTGGTCTTAGAGCAAAAAATAAGAGAGGCTAGCTTGGAATCCCTAGCTAGGCAAAAGAAGAGCGAGTGAGCTAGAGAGGCTAGCCTGAAAACCTGTTAGGGCAGGCTAGGCAAAAGGAGAGTGAGAGAATAAGAAAGGCTAGCTTGAAAACCCATTAGGGCAGGCTAGGCAAAAGGAGAGAAAACCCTGGATTCCGAAGTTCTTTTTTCATGATCACAAATCTCCCACTGTCTTTCTGTCATACACGGATCACCTCAACATCCAAATAACTATCATACCACTTATTAAGAGACCATCCTTTCAACCATCTCCGAGACATATTCATCTCTCAACTATCTCCTTTACCACCTTTACAGGTCATCTCTTTGTCCCTTACACCACGAATCCGTTCTATTCATGAAATTGTCCCTGCTAGAACCTCTCCAACCATTACCTTCTTCATGACCACTCTTTTACCTAACCAAACGACTCATCAAGCTTACCCTTTTAACCACCCTCTTTTCCAACCTTTTCATTCACTTCAACCCTTCTAAAGATTTTATGGCTCGATTTTGAGTGCAAGTGCAAGACTCACTATTTGATTGACGGCTAATAGGAGCCACACTTATGGTCATGATACGCCTCAAGGGACCAACTGTCTAACAATTGCGCTCACAGTATCTACAAAGCTAGGGGCTCACCATGACCTCCATGTTGTCCTCGAGGTTATCAAAGCAGCACCCCAATCTGTTCTTAAAACAAGAAGGATACCCATTACTGTTCCTCGAAGGTCTTTTATTTTCCGGGCATACGCCCAACTGGGGGCTCGCCATATCCACAAAGTAATAAAACCAGCGTTTCGCGCACTGAAGTTGGGTGATATCCTTATTCATTCAGAGGTCACACCAAATGAGGGGATGACACTCCTCGACATGGTCTTAGCAGTAAACAACTCAGCATCATCTTCATGCTCATCCAGCAGTGCTCCACCCGTCCATACTAATTTGAGAAAGCAAGAAGACAAGACGAGTGTAGCGCCCGCGGTCCGGAGGGCACGGTCCCCCACGGAGTGTCGATCGACGTAGGGTGGCCTATGCTTCCTAGGGTGCATTATCAATTTCTTACATGCACAAAATAAATATTTCAATTTATCATTTCATGTAATTAATGCTTAAAATATGATCAATCCTCGGTTTCGAAATTATAGCAGACTGTATCTATTCTAAAATGGACCGAGACCTTACGAGAGCATGAAATCCTGGCGGATTTCTTGGACCAAACGAGGTCCAAGCCCATTCCGAATAAGACACTACCCACTGGAGGTCAAAATAACGTACCGAACATGCATACGGGCCAAAAATCCGTGAGGATTTTCAACTGGTATACATGGTCAGTCTGTCATTTTACATCCTGTGACTATTTGCAACCTAAATGAGAATTTGTCTCAGCCCACTGGTCAGAAATCCGCGAGGATTTCTGAACAGTACACCAAACCGATTCGCCATTCAAGTCAAAGCCACTGGAATTTTGAAACAAAGATTAATCATACAAAAGACATTAACTTGCACGAAATGAAACATACGGAGTCGCCAGTTAGTTTTAAAAAAAACTAACAAAATAAATTAAAATAAACTCCACAATCGACGAACCAAAGCCGAGATCGGGGGTAAAGGTGTCGATGTAAAAGGGATGCCTTTACATCACCCGCCATGGCGGCCTTTACTAAATCGGGTTTCTAAAAAAAACTAAAACGCAAAAGTTGTCACACTAAAATAAAAAAAAAAAACATGCGAACAACACAATAAATAAATACAAACATGGGCAGTGGTGTTTTTCCAAATATCCGCGAGGATTCTATGAAAAAAAGTGAATGTTGTTTCTCCTTTTTGTGTTGCTAATTTCCGAAAGCGCACCTTCACCCCCAGTTTTTTTCACCCTGCAAAATCCGCCAGAACTTCCCATTTATAGGCATGACGTCTGAGAATTTATCTGCAGCAGTTACATGCCCCC
The DNA here is from genome assembly GCA_029582165.1 of Portulaca oleracea. Lineage (NCBI taxonomy): Eukaryota > Viridiplantae > Streptophyta > Magnoliopsida > Caryophyllales > Portulacaceae > Portulaca > Portulaca oleracea. Next base: position 13,776,802 of record CM055892.1, read on the forward strand.
TCTCACCCATGAAATCCGCGAGGACTCGTCTCACTGGGGAGAGTGGGGAGAAACAGTTTTCTTGACCAAGCTAACTGCTAGTTGACTAGGGACAAAAATCACGCCCAATTCATCTGAATTCAAACGAGAATCCGCGAGATTCTTCTGCTGCGATCTGTAGGACTTTCCTTCTGGGCTGGATTTTTGTACTGGGCTGAAACTTGAACTGGCATGGGCCAACATGAGAAATCCGCGAGAATTTCATCTGACTGGGCCAAAAAATTCAAAAATCCGCAAGAATTTCATCTGGCTCAAAAATGCAAAATCCGCGAGAATTTCATTTGACTGGGCCAAAAAATGCAAAATCCGCGAGAATTTCATCTGGCCCAAAAATGCAAAATCCACGAGAATTTCATCTGACTAGGCCAAAAAATGCAAAATCCGCAAGAAATTATCTGGGCCAGAAATGCAAAACCCGCGAGAAATTATCTGGGCCAGAAATGCAAAATCCGTGAGAGCTTCCTGTCTGGGCCAAAAAAGTAAAAAATCCGCCAGGATTTATCCGAGCCGAAAAATGCAGAAATCCGCCAGAATTTGTCTTTTAGGCTCCTGGAGATATTAGCTTGAAGTAAGCTCAACTTTTCCATGTCTACAGTTAGCCCCCACTTTGACAGAGCCTGAGTAAGGCGAATGTCAAAGTAAACATCTTTGAAAATGCTGATAGTTAATCGGAGGTAGTCCGCTACTAGCTTGATTGCTAGATATTGTCCATGCTAAATTATCCAAGGGTAGCACGAATAACAGAAATTTGACCGGAGGTAGTCCGATGCTAACTTGGTTGCTAGATATCGTCCAGGCTTTATTATTCAAGGGTAGCTTGAATACTAAAAATTATCCGGATTTAGTCCGCTGCTAGCTTAGCTGCTGAATATTGTCCAGGCTTGATACGATTTTTCACCTGAGAATAAAAAGCTTATGAGCGTATAATCTATGAAAATAAAAAAAAAGGAAAGATAAAAAATAAAAATAAAAATAATAAAATAAAATAAAAAAATAAAAAACAACATGAATAAAAATAAAGATAATGGTACTAATGATGAAAAATTGTAACCAAAGCCAAAATCCGTGAGGTACTCAATTCTTGGGGTTGTTAAAAAAACTGTGTGGGATTTTTTTTAGAGAATGATGAGTGTCGGGATATAAATCCTCGCGGATTTTAATTATTCCCGGGCACATAAGCCAAAATTTCCTTTGGATAAAGTCGGATTATAAAATCCTCCAACAAAATATACTATGTGTGAGGTGATAAATCTGCAATAATCTAACAGAACCTGTGCATATGTCTTATATATAATTTTTAATTCTGAACATGCTATCAAGTCTTGAACCCAAATCCAGCAGGATTAAGTTTTGGACGTATTATGCTTCAGAAAAGTTCATAATGTTGATCTTTCATGCTCATTTTGTGGCTGGAATCCGCGAGGAGCCCAGTTGCACTTGAACATTTTTTATATATATATTTTTTTATTCAACCTGTTTTGAACTGTGCCAGAAAAGGAAAAAGGCTTGGGTAAGAAACCAAATCCGCGAGGATTTAGTTGGCTCGGCCCGACTCTTTTTTTTTTTACTATATTTCTAAAATATCAAGCAAGACAGAAATTGGATCTACGAGGATATGCTTTCAAATCCATGACCTTTTTTATATTTAAATCATTCAATAAAAAAATATATATATATATATATATAATCATGTCTATAAGTCCACTTGGAAATGTGGGCTAATGGACTGAACCACCTTATTTTTTCAAGCTTTGCTTGAGCATTTGAGAGGTATATGCCCAAGTTGAGCCATTATTTTGTTTGGAACCTTCAAGTTTATTCACAGTTTGTAATCTTACTTACAGTATTCCATTATGGCGCCTACAAAACCTGGACAATACCATCCAAAGAAAGCAGCGTGGGCAGCCCATATTGCTCAGAAAGGCAATATGAGTAAGGAATGGGCTGACCCCGATCAATGGGACAACAATGACCTTTTGTACTGCCGTACCATGCATATCTCTCATCATGCGTCCCAAATCCCAGTACTATCACATATGTGACCAGACTTTTGACAAACTCTTGAATTGACTTTCTTCGTGTTCTACCACCTTTGCAGGCCGACAACGTGCAAGCCTGTGGGGCCATCGGGAAAATAATGAAACTGTTGGACGAACTAGAACAGCTTGGCTACCCAGCCAAAGAAATAATCCAGGAGGCGGGGTTTGGTCATTTGCTCAATGCTCTACAGGCCATGCAGGAGCGTACTGGACATTGTGTCGTACGTGCCCTAAGCGAACGCTTTTGGGACACAACGAACACATTTTATTTTCCCCGGTGTGAAATGATCATCACACCTTTGGATTTCGCAATGATCACTGGATTGTCCTTTGGTGGTGACCCTCTCCAATACTCCAACGCTTTGGGCCATGATAAGGACTTGCAAGTAGAGTTATTTGGCCCTGTGATGTTAAATGTGGACGATAATCGTAGTTTCCGATACTCCATTCTCTTTGAAGAAGTTCAAAAGGGAAACTTTTGGGACGATGATTATGAGGAAGATCAAAGACGGCGAGTGATCCTTGCCCTCTTCATTAGCACCACAATTTTCGCCGACCGTGGGAATCGTACGTTTTTTCATTACTTGGAGAATCTGGCGGACCTTGATAACCTAAATAATCTGGCATGGGGTGCCGCTGCTTACACATGCCTTTTCTGGGGGCTTCGTTCTGGAGTGCGAGTCCCAAAATCAAAAATCGACAAGAACAACACCTACCTTTCTGGCTTGTGGAAAGTCATCGAGGTATATCTCTTCTGTAGTTTTGCTTTCTTTCCAAGAAAATGCACACTGACCTCATTTATATTGGTACAGATCTGGTTTTATGAATATTTTGAGGAGTTATCCTAAAGTCTAACGCTGGGCCTATTTTCCCAATCGCTCTTCGTTGGGGTAACGACGAATTGGTGGAAAGAAAGCGCAGAGTGGAGCACTTGGAGCTATTCCGTGGACTTTTAAACAATCTCGGACAGGTATGATCCTTTATTTATTCCTTCATCTCACTATTTCACCATTATAACCCCATTTAATATATGTTCAGCGTGCACTAAATCCTTGGGCTGCCTATGAGGTTACTGAGGATCAACTTCCTGACTTTGATACATTACAAGATATTAATTGCCGAAGTATCCTATTCGAAGGTCCCTTCACTTTTATCTGGTACTGTGGTGAAAGAGTGACCCATCAATGTCTCCATATATGGCCTCCTTTTGTACCTGTAGACCCCCCAGCGAAAATGTTTTATCCTCGCTCCCTGACCCAGGAAGAACTCGAGGCCAATCTTATGGGATTTCCGATTGGGAACTTTTGGATTGAGGGCGCCAATTATGTCGATTTTGCTCGCTCTCGCCTCATGGGGCCCATGGTAACTATGGGATTTACTTGCTTTCGTATTTACTCTTTCAAACACTGCGGTTAATCTGGTTAACCTGCAGCACACCGAAATTCCAGAAGTTCCTAACCCTCTTCGCTTGAGACGCTGCAGAAAAGACTGCCCCGAGCTTCCATTAGCTTCGAACAGTCAAGGAGTAAGATCTTTACTCACACAACGACGAACAATTTTCTTTTTCTTTACTGGCCTTGTGCTTAATTTTGGAAATAAATTCTTTTCCAGTGGAACCGAGAGCAAACTATGGAAGCCATCATGCTCATCTATGGCCTTTGCGATGAGCTCCAAGATATGAGGAGGCGATTTTGGCGCCGGATGGGCTTTGGACCCCGGGGCATGGAGGTAGAGGACCTCATCGTGGTGGTGGTCATCATGGCGGAGGTGGTCACCATGGAGGTGGTCATCACAGAGGTGACCATGATGATGATGAGGATGAAGATGACGATGGTGACGACTATGACATGGGTGGAGGTATGCAACTTGCCTTATACGCAATAAGGTGTCGTCTCCTCCAATGAGAGTGGCGGGATGACTATCTGCGGCTCCCAATACGGCAACTATGTCCCCAACATCCCTGCAATTCCTGAAGATGTAAGTGAGGATTCTGTCGGGTCTTCTGGCAATGTGGCTTTCAAATCTGCTCGGGGATCAACTAGGACTCACAACTATGGGAGGTATCTTAGTGAAAGTGATACCTCACAAACCTATGAGTCCACTGACACGTCTACCCTAGAACAGTTATTCGACAATCTGTCCATTTCGCAGGGATATCCCGATTACCAACAGGATTGGGCCTACGATGCTTATCAAACACCCTCAGAATACAAGGATATTCCTCCTGAGGCTCCCGTTCTGGCCATGCCTGCCCCGAACGCCTCTAGCTTCTTTGACTCATCTTCTTCATACTTCATGGGTAAAGAGGAACCAGTTGAGAAGGAATGTGATGATGATTGGAGCTTAACAACCCTAGTCTTGAGAGCTCCCATTTTGCAAGGTCACTATCCAGGCACCTACAATGTTGATGAGTCAGGGCGAGTTTATACTTATGAAACCTGATACTTCATGGGTCGAAGAACCTACTGCAGAAGAGTACCGTCTTGATCCGACACCTCAACCTTCTTCTTGGGCAGCTGACGGGTGGAAGTACTTCACTGGAGAAAACCCTACTCCTTCGCTGACGGGCCGACGCTTCGGTTTTTCAGGCCCGGAGTTTATAGACTTAGTCTCTGACGAAGAGGATCATTGAGAATTATCCATGTATAATGCTTAAACAACAGCTGTCTTCTTTGTTATTTGACTCATGCACTATCCTAGATGCAGACACTGATGCAAATGCTAATGTATGAATTATTATGTTTTTACTTATTATTTTTCTTTAAATGAGATGCAAGACACAACAAAAGAAAGACATTGAGCTATGGTCAAAACAAAAGTAAATTTCTATAAATATTGTCAGAAGCAATTAAATTTTGATTACACCCAAAATTTACATAACAAGCCTCCCTGCAAATAATGACTCGGGCCTTTAATCGGCCCAAACAACTAGACAAATCCGCGAGGATTGACCTCGCTCCCCGGACCCAACACTATTGATAGCCCACTATCATGAATAATTCCTTCCAATTGACAAATTTGCGAGGATTGACTTTGTTCCCCGGACTTAAAATCCGCGAAGTCCCCAATCCCAACCAATCTTGGTGTCGGTCGATTATCACAATTGAATCTGCACCTCCAACTACTGGGAGTCCTTGATACACATTACTTCTATGACAAGGATTAAAAAACCGCGAGAATGTACTGCTCATAGAGTCCTATCCCAAAATCCGCGAGGACTTCCAGTTCACACCCACCTCCTCGCATCCATACTTTCAATTTTTAAACTCTATAAAATCCGTGAGAATCTACCATCCATAAAATCATAAAACTTCCCCCACACATACCCTGTGGCTTGGCTTCTTCCACAAAATCCGCGAGAAATTCACCCTACTACCCAAAATATGTCATTCCAAAAAGAGCTAGAACAATGGATGCTTTCACTTCCATTTGCTGAAAAGGAAGAACTGAAAAGGTACAATCTTCACACTCTAATTAGTTTAAGGCAAGTGAGAATCATGTGGGATTTTTTGAGGGCTGCTACTGAATTCTGGGACCCTGAACTCCATCTATTTAGATTTGGAGAAAAAGAACTGTGTCCCCTCCCCGAAGAATTCGGGGCAATATTAGGTTTTAAGTTCACCTCAACACCTGTAATTCCGACTTCTTCCAAAAATACCGCTCCGAGATATACTTCTTTACTCGGGTTAGAGAAAGACAACCTAGAGAAAATTTTAGAAGGTGAAAGAGTAAACTTTCTGCCTTTAACTTCTTTGTTCAAAAGTGGTGATGAACGAAACGGTGTCGAGAAAAAAGTTAGGGATTTAGTTCTGTGCCTGTTGGGGGGATTTTGTTTCTATCATGGTGGTACGAATAGTGGTCCAGCTTCATTAATTACCATCAGCGAGAGTCTCCGATGCGATCAAAATCTAGCACCGATGATCGTGGCCGAAACTATCTTGTGCTTGGATCGACTATGTGAGGAACCTGAGAGTGACTTCTCAGGAAGCCCCCTGCTGCTTCAGGTAAATTTTCATGTTAATTTCCACCTTTTCAATTGAAATACGTGAGGATCGTGTCTTCAAAACAAGTACCAGACTGATATATTTGTAGAACTAAATCCGCGAGAATCCTGTCTTCAGGTAAATTTTCTGAATTTTGACACTAAATCCGCGAGGATCCAATTCGAACATCATTGTAAATCTTTGTCAAATACACTTGCTAGTGAGATTTATTTATGCAATTTTCAAGAAATCCGCGAGAATCCCCTGAAAACTGTCTCCTGGAATTTCCTCGTAAATCCGCGAGAATTCGTTTTGTTGAGAATCTAAATTCTCTTGCTTGCTCTTGCAGGTATGGTTAATGGAACACACCCGCTTCTTAGCACCTCCTAAGAATGAGCCGACATTCCGGATGTCCCAGTTTTGCCAACGTGCCCGTAAATATAAAGAACGTTCGACGGACAAGTGGTTGAAATGGTTTGTTGAAGAGATGATCATTAAGTGGCATATTACTTGGTGGAGGATGAGGGAAGTAGTGACCGTTGATCATCGATGCCCGTTTGTGAGACTTGTGGGCCTGACGCATACCACCTATTACTTCCCTGAGCGAGCCAAACGCCAAATTAGGAGAAAACAGTGGATTCCAACCGTTGACTGCATCACACCTAACCCTAGAGTCATTGCTAATGATGCTGTGAAAGTTAGATCTTGGCAAGACTATTGGATGAGCAGACCTGTTCTCACTGTACCTACAACGGGCGGGAGCACTTTTGTATCTGAGGCTTATCGCCATTGGATAAGCAAGCAGACGACTATCGGGAAGGACTTAAAGAGAGGAAAAAAGGGATGGCAACCCTTACCTGAGTCCGCCCTCTTAGCTCAAGCTACTCTGACCTTGGCGCACTCGCCCCCGGGAAAGACCCGTAGTGATAAGAGAACCTAGACCTACTCAAACTTCACCTCAACAGACACCAAAGAATTGTGGAAAAGGCAAAGAGAAGGCTCCAAACGATCCGACTATTATTAGGAAAAGACAACGAAGAGTATCTTCAAAAGGCGAAGGATCTAGGTCGAGCACTACTCCAGAGATAGGAAAGAAGCTCAAGCAAGATTAAAGAACTGATGCTGCTTTGCCTTTAATTTTTAGGCTTTTTTTTTAGTTTTTTTTTATACTGATGAACAGTTTAGTTGCAAGTTGGAAGCTTGCATGCTTGGTGTGCTTTATTTTTTTAATTTGAATTTTGCGATTTTGGATTATTGGATTTCGAGTTTGATTGAAATAAGAATTGTTCGTTTATGAACCTTCAGAATTTTCAACAACAGATGTAAAATCCACGAGGATCTCTGCATAAGAAATAATCCAATTCTGCAAATTTATATGAAAATCCGCGAGAATCACAAAAAAGAGAAGAAAAAAAAAACTTATTTCTGAACAAAATTTTGTAAAATCCGCGAGGATTTCTGGATAAAAAAATCTAATTCTGCAAATTCAACTGAAAATCCGCGAGAATCACAGTAAAAAAAATACTAAGCAGCCCCCACTTCGAACAGAAACAGAGTTTGTATGTATTTTGGGCCGAAGGTGAAGAAAAATCCACGAGAGTCCAGAAGCCTTGGTGTGGGGAAGTGTATGGGAAATTGGGCTGATGGCAAACTACACAAATTCTGACCCAGATTTTGCAAAATCCGCGAGGGTCTATAGTACTTTAAAGGCCCAAAATTGAGTTAGGCTGCGAAAGAGCGTAATTCGGGATCTAGGCACCCAAAATCCGCAGGGACCTGTCGAGGCTTAGGTAAGATTTTTTTTTTTGAAATTTTGAGCCCTACAAAGGTTTTAAGTTTCATGGGATCCGCGAGGAGTCCATGTTGCTTTAAGGGCCGAAAACAGATAATCGAAATAAATTATCAGCAAATTTATTTGTTTAGGCCGGACATAAAGAAACTTCCTACGTATCCACATTGTGAGTGGAATCAGGCCTCCGTAGTTCAGGAAAGTGACAGAATTTAGTTACTAACTCGATAAGTTAGTAGCTAATAATTTTAAGAATAGTTGCTGGTTTTGGTCACCAGTTTCTATATCCACTTTTACCCTTAAGCATAAAACCTTTTCAGTTGATCTAAATTAGTTAGCTGAGCATATTCTTCGCCCTCCAAATCCATCAACTTCACAGCTCCTTCGGGAAGAATTGTCTTTATAATGTATGGACCCATCCAATTGGGCCTGAACTTTCCTCTCGGGTCCTGGATAGGTGCCCTTATTTCTTTCATCACTAAATCACCTTCTCCGAGGTCTTTTGGCTTAACTTTTCTGTTGAACGCCCTAGATATGCGGTTCTGGTACATCTGGACGTTATGCATGGCTTTGAGTCTCCTCTCATCAATATTAACCAACTCTTCATATCTAGCCTTAGCCCAATCCGCCTCCGGAATCTGACTTTCTACCATAATTCATAGGGAAGGTATTGCCACCTCCACTGGTAGAACTGCTTCTATTCCGTACACCAAGGAGTAAGGAGTTGCTCCGGTGGATGTACGAATAGAAGTCCGATCACCCCACAACGCGAAGGGTAACTTGTCTGGCCAATCCTTATAAGTTGTAATTTTCTCTATTACCCTAGTGACGTTCTTGTTAACTGCCTCAACCGCTCCGTTGGTTTGAGGTCGATACACCGAAGATCTATGATGTTGGATCTTATACTTAGCTAACAACTCTGTTGTTTCCTTCTTAAAGTGAACTCCGTTATCACTTATCAATTCATGAGGTACCCCGTAACGGCATATTATGTTTCTAAGTATGAATTTATCGACGTGCTTAGAAGTCAATTTTGCATAAGATGCCGCCTCTACCCATTTTGTGAAGTAGTCAATTGCTACAAGCACATACTCATGTCCCCCTGTTTCTTTAGGAGTGATCTTCCCTATAATATCGATGCCCCACACCGAAAATGGCCAAGGCGAGGTTAAAGTAGTTAAAAATGAAGGAGGTTGATGTTGCAAGTTCGCATAAATTTGACACTTGTAGCACTTTTTACGTAATCGTGACAATCAGCCTCCATAGTTGACCAATAATACCCCATTCTTTCTATCTTTTTGGACAACATCCGTCCGTTCATATGTGGACCACATTCTCCTCCATGAACTTCTCCCATCAAGTTCTTGGCTTCATTTTGGTCTAGACAAAGCAAATTAATGCCCATGTCAGTTTTCTTGTACAACTGATCCTGAATTAAACAATATTGTGAAGCCAGGAATCTAATTGCTCTTTGTGATCTCGTCGTGGAATTTTCAGGGTAAGCTCCTTTGGTAAGGTATCGATGTATGTCATAATACCAACAAGTTGGATCTACCTCACAAACCTATAGAGAGTAAACATAAGCTGGTTGATCCCTTCGCTCTATACATATAGGCATAGACATAGCTCCTCTCGGGATATTAAGCATGGATGATAGCTTAGCCAAAACATCAGCTAGTTCATTATGTTCCCGAGGTAAATAAGTGAAAACTATCTGATCGAAATGCTCCGCTAAGTCTCTTACATAAGCTTGGTAAGGTGCCAAAGCTTCGTTCTTCACTTTCCATTTGTTAGAAACTTGATTTATTATGAGACTTGAATCACCAATTATTCTTATGCACTTTATGCCAATCTCCACCGCGGCTTGCATACCAATAATGCACGCTTCATATTCAGCTGCATTGTTTGTTGCTTCAAAATCTAATTTTACTAAAATCAGAGTACGTGCTCCTTCAGGTGAAATCAAAATGATTCCTACTCCATATCCACTTTGATTGGATGCCCCACCAAAATACATATCCCAAATATCTTCTTGGGTTTGAAGTACTTCTTCATCAGGAAATTTAAGTTCTTCTTCGTGACCCTCCTCTATGGGTACATCGGCCAGAAAATCTGCGACCACTCTTCCTTTTATGGTTTTTTGTGGAACAAATTGTAAATCAAACTCTGATAGCATGACCATCCATCGAGCTACTCTGCTATTGACCAATGGTTGCTCCATCAGACATTTGAGAGGATTCATGAAAGCGGTCACATGCACAGTATGAGAGATGTAGTGACGTAATTTCCTCGTTGCCCAAACAAGAGCAAGGGACAACCTCTCTATGTTGGAGTACCGGGTCTCATATTCCAAGAATTTTTTACTTAAATAATATATTGCTCGTTCTTCTCCTTCATATCTTTGGGCTAGCATAGCCCCCATTGTTATCTTCGTGATGGTTAAATATAAAAGCAACGGTTCACCAGGCATGGGTGGAACTAAAACAGGCGGATGAGCCAAATACTCCTTGATCTTGTCAAAGGCAGCTTGACATTTTTCATCCCATTCTGGTTTGACTCCTTTCTTTAACTTCTTAAATATAGGGTCGCATATCATGGTCAGTTTAGATATGAACCGACTGATATATTGTAATCGCCTTAGGAAACCTCTTATCTCCTTTTCCGTCCTAGGCGGTGGCATTTCCTGTATCGCCTTAATTTTTGCGGGATCAACCTTAATACCTCTAGAACTTACTACAAAACCTAATAGTTTACCTGAAGTTACTCCAAAGGCACATTTCTGTGGATTTAACCTCATTCCGTACTTGTGAAGTCTAAGGAAAAATTTTCTAAGGCTATCTAAATGTGTGTCACGATCCACAGATTTAATGATCATATCGTCCACATAAACTTCTGCTTCTCTATGCATCATATCATGTAACAATGTGGTAGCCGTCCTTTGATAAGTCGCCCCGGCATTCTTCAACCCAAATGGCATTACTACATAACAGAACGTACCCCAATGAGTGATGAAGGTTGTCTTCTCCATATCCTCCTCGGCCATCTTAACCTGGTTGTAATCTGAGTACCCATCCACGAATGAAAGAAGGGCATGAGCACAAGTATTATCTACTAGAACATCAATATGAGGTAATGGGAAGTCATCCTTCGGACTCGACTTGTTTAGATCTCTAAAATCCTCACACATCCGAACTCTCCCATTCTTCTTCGGAACCGGGACAACATTTGCTATCCATTGCGGATATTCTGACACCCTAATGAATCCAGCACTCAATTGCTTTTCAACCTCTTCCTTGATCTTCAACGCCCATTTTGGTTTCATACGACGAAGCTTCTGCTTTACTGGTTTAGCGTCAGGGTAAAGTGGTATTTTATGCTCAGCTATTTCCCTGTCTATACCGGGCATATCCTGGTATGACCATGCAAAGACATCTACAAATTCTCGTAGGAGTAAAGTAAATTGCGTCTGTTCCTCGAGAGTTAAGGATTTCCCGATTTTGGTTAGCTTAGGTTCTTCCGGGGTACCTAAATTCATAGTTATGGTCTCCTCAATTATCGAGATACGATTTTCATGGTCCTCTACTGCCTTTAAAAGGTCTTTAGGGATTTCAGATTCGTTTACAGCATCATTATTATTTTCATTTGAGGCAAAGCAGCTCAGGGATGGGGAATGAGAAAAGTCGTAAGCAAAAGACTCTCCTGAAGTAGATGCAATAGACTTAGTGGGCTTAAAGCCCAACCCTAGAACAAACTCGGAAAATGGGACAGAAACCGAATGAAAACTAGACTCAGATCCATAAACAGACTCTCCTAAAGCTAGAGTGAACTCCTTGCCACCGTTAGCCGCTATCCAAGTGATTTGCTTGCTCTCTTGGCCCCAGTTGCGATGAGCTTTGTAGGATCAAAATCCATGCTTGATAGGGCTAAAGAAAGTGCCTCCACAGGTTTCTCTTCTTTCTGTGCCTCTTGCCCAAACAAAATCCCAAAGATATTGCTCCCGGCTAGATGAGTCCAATCTAGTGGGGACCTTTTCTCCCGCGCTGGTGTGAATAGTTCCTCCTCGAGTAGCATGCAGTCGTTGAAAATCTCCAGACCTGGAACCAAAATCCCCTTATTTTTTAAGTAATATGGCTCCGGAAAGCCAAAGTAGGGAAAACAATCTCCTTCTTTCATATACTGCCCATTGAGCGTGAGTGGATACGACTTTACACTATAAAGCGGTATTGGCTCATTCTTCTTAACCCTCACAACCCTTTTTGCTAACCGTTGCTCCTCCTCAGTTGGGGTATACCCTAGTCCAAAATGGTGGTTGCCCTTTTGAGTCAAGAGGAAAGATGTGGGTCCTTGAGCTCTCTTTCCTAAGGGTAAACCGGGAAAATATCCATGCTTCTTGAGGATAGCATTAACTTTCCGGTTGGAATAAGGATCAAAATCCAACGGTGCCTCGTCTTTCTCTAAAGTAGCGATAATGTCGAAGTGATGGAATTCCTCATCCTTTGCGTTATGTTCCACTTCTAAAATCGACTTTTTAGAAGTAATTACGGCAGATAATTCCTCTCCTTTAATGGTTATCACTTGCCCCTTGACCGTCATCTTTACTTTCTGGTGTAAGGTAGATGACACCGCTCGTTGTTCGTGCAACCAAGGATGCCCTAGTAGCAGGTTAAAGGAAGTTGGAATATCCAGTACCAGAAACTCAATATTGCTAGAAATCGTATCCATGGTGACAGGCAAAAGGATTGAACCCAAAACTCGTCTAGAAGTATTATCATAAGCCCTAAGTTGGATGGCTTGTTGAGTAAGCTGATGGGATTGAATACCTAGCTTTTGAGCTGTCCTCCATGGACAAATATTCACAGCGGATCCGTTGTCAACTAACACTAAAGATATCACCTTATTGGAGCAACCTACAGTTAAGTATAAGGCCTTGTTGTGTGCAAGACCTTCTTTAGGCAAATCCTCATCACTGAAGGTTATAGTACTCTTGCCGGATGTGACAAAAGAAACTACTTCCTCGGATGTGGTTTTAGGTTATACTTCAATCTTTCTTAAAGCCTCGATCAAAGCTTGTCTATGCTTTTGTGAGGCGGCGAGTAATTGCCAAACAGTGACGTCCATCTTCAATCTTTTCAACTGTTTCAGCATAAGGTCTTCTTCGGGAGTAGGGATCGTTGTCTCCCCGACTCTCTCCTTCCCTTTGTCTTGGGGTTGGACCTGGGAAGGACCTCCTGGATAGTTATGGCGTCCGGACCGGGTAAGAAAGGTAACGCCTGGGGTTTTAGTTTGACTAGATTTTGCTACTCCCCAAAAGTCATCATCACTGTCAGAATCCCAGAAGTTGTTACCGACATTATTGGTGTGAGGTTCACCATAGACATCTTCTTCATCGCTTGCCCATAAACCATTTACCCCATAGTCATCAAAGAAGCAACTCGTGATGTAATTGGGCTTCTTTTCATCAGTAATGAAATCAGAAGGATCCCATTCACATTCTTCAAAAATGGCATGTATGTTTAAAGAACCTAGTGGGTTTCCCGTGTTGCTAGGCTTCTGTGCTGCCTTCGGTAAAGGTAGCTGCTTTGACCTAAACATCTCTTCCATTCTATTCTTCAAAGTGAAGCATTTCTCGGTATCATGTCCCCGAGCCCTATGATACTTACAAAACTTACTTGGATCCCAACTCCGTGGCTTTTCTTTTGGCTCAGGTTTTAAGTCGGGAAGAGTAATCATTCCCTTGCTTAATAAACGCTCTAGTGCTTGAGCATATGTAGTGTCTATCGGGGTATACTCGGTGTAGCGTTGTAGAGCGTTCACCTCGTTCCCTTTGTTAGCCAAAGTGGATGGGCCAGCTGGCTTCTTGTTGGTGTAAGTATTTTTCCAGCCCCCAGTTGTGACTCCCTTAGCGAACTCACTTTCAATCTTTGTTCCAGCTAACCTTAACGAGACAAAGTCTTTGAGAGGTTGGAACCTTAAATGAGTGTTGTACGAGGGTTGTAGACCCCGAACAAGCATGTCAACTTGGTGTTCCTCAGACGGTCGGTCTACCATTTGAGCTGCTTTTGCTCTCCATCGGGCAAAGTAGTCGGAGAAAGACTCTTTTTCTCCTTGCTTCATTAGCTCCATGTCCCTTAAGGTGACAGGCATGTCCACATTGTAGGAGTATTGGTGTAGGAACTCCTTGCAAAGCGAGTTCCATTGTGAGGACTTGGTAGGACTAAGTGTATTATACCACTTCATAACATCCGAGCCCAAAGTCCAAAGAAAGATAATGTGATAAATATCCTCTTCTACTCCCTTGAGTGTCATAGCCCCCATGAAATTCCGCACATGTTGATGTGGACTCTCAGTACCATGAAATTTGATATCAGGCATGTTGAACTTAGGGGGAAGTCTACCTCTTAGAACAGGCGTGAACCCTATGTCGTCCATAAACTAATTGTTAAAGAGTGTAGATTCCTTCAGCATTTGTTCAATTCGATCAAGTCTCGAGTTTGAAACCCCGTGGACCGACTCATCCTTCTCCTTTCCTGATTGCTCCACTTCACCCGTAGAGGGGTTTTTCAAATTCGAATTCTTTGCCTCTTCCTTAGCATGAATAACAGCATCAATTCTCTGATTTTGTGCCTCTAATTGAGCATTCATAGTGACTTTCATGTTCAGAATTATGTTGGTGAGCTGCTCCATTTCAGTATGTGGAGGAGGTGGTGGAGGAGGCGCCGGCTCCTCCTCTGGGTCACTATGCGGATAGCCCTCGGGATGATCGCCATTGGGATCCGACATTGTCTCAGATGGGTCAATCACCAAAGACTCAACTCCTTCTTCAGATGCTTCTTCGTCAGTCGCCTCTTTATCGGTTACTTCGGATGCACGATCTTCGTTGCTGTCGTTGTGGATGTCAAAAGTCTCCAACCGGCCAGTCTCGTCCCTTTGATATACCCGAAACCAACCTATTATGTCCTGAAAGATGAAGGGACTTGAAGACTCAGCTCAACGACGACCCCTAAGACTTTATGCATGCAATAGATGAAGAATTTTATTTGAATCCTGAATAACCGAACCAAAGCTCTAAGTTATATGCGAAACCTGAATAAAACTCTTACGCAAATGCAGACTCGAGCCAGAAAGACATATTTAGACCTTACCGGGCCGAACCCAACATCAAACCTTCAGACTCAGGCCTTACGTAAGGGCTAAATATATCATTTTTAGCTAACAATACACAACAGAGAGCCCATTTGAACAACAGAAGGCCGGGCTCACTCATAAATCCGCGAGGATCTACAAGGCCCGAGCAGACTTGTGTGACCCAAATGGCCTACTTGCACTGAACGGGACGACTTTATGCAAATGCACATGATCCTAAAAAAAAACTTTAGTTTAGATCCAGTAGGGGCTGGGCTCACCAAGAATCCTCGCGGATTTCTTAGGCTCAAACCCACTATTGATTTGGACTATACAGGGCTCAGCCCAACCTGAAATCCGCGAGGATTCCAAGGGCTCGAGCCTTGTATAGGCCAAACCAACCATCTCAACCCTCTACGCAAATGCATGATTTTTTTTGAGTTTTACTTTTTTGAAGTCTAAGCATTAAGGCACGTCTTGGGTTCGAGGATCAAAAAGAAACACATAGCACACAAATGAATTCCATCCTATCCAAGGATCTATGTTCGAGGGTTAAGGGGTCGGTTAATCCTAACCTCTAGATCGTGTCCCAAACGCTTCATCTTCCATGGGGTGCATGGCAAGATTAACTCATTCGGGTTGCTCCCTTCGTCGTGAGGACTAAGGAGTGGTGCACGAGTGGGAAAATAACCATCGGCTTGGTGAAGATCTAAATGGACCCACCAAGTTGAACGGTTTTTTATTTTCCCCAAATGGTAAAAATAAGGGTGATTGACCTAAGCGGTGCCTTGTGTGCCCAACAAAGGGGAAGGCCCGAGAAAAAAAATGCGAATATGCCTAAAAAAAAAAGTGACAACTTTTTTTTTTTAAAAAAAACCCGACTTTTCAAGTCTTACCCACTTTCTAAATAAGTCCCCAGTGGAGTCGCCACTGTAGGGCCCGCGGCCCGGAGGGCACGGTCCCCCACGGAGTGTCAATCGACGTAGGGTGGCTTATGCTTCCTAGGGTGCATTATCAATTTTTTACATGCACAAAATAAATATTTTAATTTATCATTTCATGTAATTAATGCTTAAAATATGATCAATCCCCGGTTTCGAAATTATAGCAGACTGTATCTTTTCTAAAATGGACCGAGACCTTACGAGAGCATGAAATCCTGGCGGATTTCCTGGATCAAACGAGGTCCAAGCCCATTCCGAATAAGACACTGGCCACTAGAGGTCAAAATAACGTACCGAACATGCATACGGGCCAAAAATCCGCGAGGATTTTCAACTGGTATACATGGTCAGTCTGTTATTTTACATCCTGTGACTATTTGCAACCTAAATGAGAATTTGACTCGCTGATCGGGTCGAAATCCGAGATTTCAACAAGACACAAACCGATTCGCCATTCAAGTCAAAGCCACTGGAATTTTGAAACAAAGATTAATCATACAAAAGACATTAACTTGCACGAAATGAAACATACGGAGTCGCCAGTTAGTTTTTAAAAAAAAAAAAACTAACAAAATAAATTAAAATAAACTCCACAATCTACGAACCAAAGCCGAGATCGGGGGTAAAGGTGTCGATGTAAAAGGGATGCCTTTACATCACCCGCCATGGCGGCCTTTACTAAATCGGGTTTCTAAAAAAAACTAAAACGCAAAAGTTGTCACACTAAAATAAAAATAAAAAAAACATGCGAACAACACAATAAATAAATACAAACATCCGAGCGGAAAAAAAAGTAGAAAAATTACAATGGGCGGGGTGTTAGAACTACATGGTTACAAATCAGAGAAAATCCAACAAAATTGAAATGAAAATTTACCAAACCCCGGCAGATCCGCGAGGATTTCTTTGGTCAGACCTCAATCCGTGTTACACAAATATGGGCATTGGTGTTTTTCCAAATATCCGCGAGGATTCTTTGTAAAACAGTGAATGTTGTTTCTCCTTTTTGTGTTGCTAATTTCCGGAAGCGCACCTTCACCCCTAGTTTTTTTCACCCTGCAAAATCCGCTAGAACTTCCCCTTTATAGGCATGACGTCTGAAAATTTATCTGCAGTAGTTACATGCCCCCTCTCACCCATGAAATCCGCGAGGACTCGTCTCACTGGGGAGAGTGGGGAGAAACAGTTTTCTTGACCAAGCTAACTGCTAGTTGACTAGGGACAAAAATCCCGCCCAATTCATCTGAATTCAAACGAGAATCCGCGAGATTCTTCTGCTGCGATCTATAGGACTTTCCTTCTGGGCTGGATTTTTGTAGTGGGCTGAAACTTGAACTGGCATGGGCCAACATGAGAAATCTGCGAGAATTTCATCTGGCTCAAAAATGCAAAATTCGCGAGAATTTCATCTGACTGGGCCAAAAAATGCAAAATCCGCGAGAATTTCATCTGGCCCAAAAATGCAAAATCCACGAGAATTTCATCTGACTGGGCCAAAAAATGCAAAATCCGCGAGAAATTGTCTGGGCCAGAAATGCAAAATCCGCGAGAGCTTCCTGTCTGGGCTAAAAAAAGTTAAAAATCCGCCAGGATTTATCCGAGCCGAAAAATGCAGAAATCCGCCAGAATTTGTCCTTTGTGCTGCTGGAGGTATTAGCTTGAAGTAAGCTCAACTTTTCCGTGTCTACAACGAGTCATTCAGGGCGATGCCTTCATCGTTAAGCCTCATTAAAAGCCTCACCTATCCTGCCCTATCCTAAAATCATAGTTCAATTTGCTCTGACATTTAGGAAGTCATCATCCTAGTCTGGGCACTAAAGGGCAATCTGCATATAGTCACATGCTTTATAAAACAATGTTCATATGCATATTCCCCTGGTCATCTTAGGGTTGTGTCAATCTCAATCGATAGTCATACGTAAGTGCATAATTTATAAGTCCAGAAAAAGAAAAAGAATTGCATCAGTCATGTCTAAAAGTCTTAAGTCTAGAAGACCTATTGCATGCATGCCCGTATAAAAGAGGGGAGAGTAGAGAATTGTTATGTCATTACTCAGAAATGTACACTGGGGCACTAAGAAAAGCCAAACAAGATCTCATACAAACTCAAGTTCAACCATAAACTATTAAGAGTAAGATTAGATCGAGCTGTAATCACACTTTAGTAGACAAGATCAGCAGATTACCAACAGTAATAGAGATTGCATTGCTGCAAGCATTCAAGCCGACTCAACCAACCTAGAAAGTGGATCATTTCAACTTAGTCACTCCGAAAGGTGGTAACTTACTCCGAAAAGCAAGTTATTCATCAGTTCAAGTCAGTCGCTCCGAAAGGTGGCTCACTACTATGAAAAGAGTCCATTTCGCAAGTCAGCCTAATCATTCCGAAAGCTGGCACCTCACTCGAAAGTGAGTTATTCATCAATTCAAATCAGTCGCTCCGAAAGGTGGCTTACTGCTCAGAAAATCGATCATTTTGCCAGTTAGCTTAGACACTTCAAAAGGTGGCGCTGCGCTTCGAAAAGCGAGATATTCATCAGTTCAAGTTAGTCGCTTCGAAAGGTGGCTCTTCGCTCTGAGAAGCGATTATTTTGTCACTCCGAAACGTGGCTCATTGCTATGAAAAGCGATTATTTCATCACTCCGAAAGGTGGCTCATCGTTCCAAAAAGCGATCACCGCATCAATTCAAACCAATTCAGTCACTCATAAAGATGGCTCATCGCTCTGAAAAGCGATTATTTCGTCACTCCGAAAGGTGGCTCATCACTCCGAAAGGTGGCTTATTGCTCCGTAAAGCGATTATTCCCTCACTCCTAAAGGTGGCTCATCGCTCTGAAAAGCGATCATTTCGTCACTCCAAAAGGTGCTTCATTGCTCCGGAAAGCAAGATCTTTATCAAATTCAACTCAGTCCCTCTAAAAGGTGGCTCATTATTTCGAAAAGCTAGATCTTCATCAAAGTCAATGCAATCACTCCAAAAGGTGGCACTTCACTCCGAAAAGTGAGGTATTGATCAATCCAACCCAGACACTCTGAAAAGTGGCTCATCGCTCTGGCAAGTAAGTACTTCACCAAAATAGCTCAGTCCTTCTAAAAGTCGGATAACAA
Organism: Portulaca oleracea; assembly: GCA_029582165.1. Lineage (NCBI taxonomy): Eukaryota > Viridiplantae > Streptophyta > Magnoliopsida > Caryophyllales > Portulacaceae > Portulaca > Portulaca oleracea. Next base: position 13,795,828 of record CM055892.1, read on the forward strand.
GCGCATGATCAAGATACCTTACCTCACTCAGGTCGCAGATCATATCAGCAAGATAATCATGACTACTTTGATCGTCATTTATTCAAAACTCGATCAAAGTGGGGGCTAGCTGTAGACACCAGATTTTGTACCAGTGTTTTAATATAATTTCTGGGCCAAATGAAATAATTAGCATGCAAAGTAAAGGCCCAAAAGAGACAACCTAACCTTTTTTTTTAGCCCACTCCCTCCATTTTGTTCTTTAATCCAAAGAAAAATAGAAAAGCCTCCTGACTTTTCTAATTGACCTTGGCCCATTTCTTTTAAAAACCCAACAGTTGAGAATTGCGGTCAAAAGAGAAAAGCCTTTTCTTGTTTGCTTTAACCCATTTCATCCTTATTTTTCACTAATTAATTGAAATACTTTTTTTATTAGAAAAGCCGCTCGACTTTTCTATTTTTCAAATTTCGGTTGATTATTTCATCCACATTTTCCACAAAATATTCGAAATATTTCCTATTTCCATTTAAAAAGCCTCCAAGCTTTTTATTTTATTTTCAATTGACATTATTTAAGCTAAATATTTCATATTTCTAAGGAAAAGTCAGGAGGCTTTTCTATGGAAAATACCATCTTCTCATATTTGATTGCGGATATATCCAAGGTTTCCCCTTGAAAGCTTGGAGGCTTTTCTCTTTAGGAAAATAATATTTTCACTCGTTTTAATTGCGGAAAATCATATCATAATCTCAATTATTTATTCTACGGAACATTATGATTATTCTCGCAATCTTCATTTATTCCGCAATCCTCCACCTATAAATACAAGCCTCGCCTTTTTCATTTTTTTTTTTACCTTTGAATTCTGCTGGCGTATTGATACTAGCATTATTCTCTCTCTCTCTTAACCTTCACTTTTACATGCTAATTGCTTAATCAAGTTAGCTAACATTTTCTTTTATTTTAATTCTTGTATTATCATGTAAACTTGAATAATCAATAATGGGATATTGGATGACAATATAGTGACCTTTGGGGTTATTGGATTGTAATATACCGACTTTTACTATTGGACAACAATATCCCTGACCTTTATACTTAGGTGAGATTGTTATACCAACAGTGACTAAGGGGGTGGACACTGGTTAACTGGTCTCAATTCTGACGTGATAGGCAGAGGAAAAATAACCGGCCCTTGCCCAATAACCCCGTTAACCCCTCCGTTTTTCTCACTAACCCACGTTTTAAAAAAAATCGGCCTTAACACAGCGACTAACGCGGTGGTGAACCGGTCTTTGTATTGACGTGAAGCACAACCAACCAATGTTTTGTGATATGGATTAGTGAGAAAACTAAGGGGTTAATGAGGTTATTGGCTTGGGACAGTTTTTTTCCCTTCGTCAGTCATGTTAGCGCGCATGGAGACCGGTTTACCACCTCCTTAGTTACTGTTGATATAATAATGTCACCTAGGTATAAAGGTTAGGGATATTGTTGTCCAATAGTAAAGGTTGATATATTACAATCCAACACCCCCAAAGGTTGGTATATTATCATCCAAAAAACCCATCAATAATTGTACAACTTGTAACTTTTTTATTTTTATAATGCATGACACAATAGTTTTCTTGTGAAGTTTATACAAATTCCTCCTCTTTTATTTATTCACTTTAATTTAATTTTCGTAAAGTCTGTTTTCAAAAACAGGCGAGTTAGATAATTTTCTAATTATTAGACTCGTAACCTTACCCCCGAATCTGATTTCTGGATTCGAAGGCCAGAGTCATATTTTTTAAAAGTTTATTGTTTCTTCTAAAAAGCAATTGGCGACTCTTTAAAACTTGGTTTGCACAATTTAATTTGATAGAGTTTTGATAATTCATTCTTGTAATAATGATTTAAAATCAAATGATAGTACGCAAAAAAACAGGAAAATTTTGAGACAGATAAGCCTGCTGGCTTCTCTTGCTGGACAATCCACTGAACTAATACCCAAAGCACTGACCTGATACCTTTGGCCGTCTGGCTTTGGGTATCAGTTCAGTGGACTGTTTGCCTCACGTCAAGTTTCTCTTCGTATTATTGTTCTAATTTTGATTGTACTTACTCCCTTGAATTATTGAAATTCTCGAATTAAATTTACAACTTCAAGTTTAATAAGAATTGTTGGTAATTTTAATCAATGTCCTTATTTTAAGGATTAAGCAATCTTAGTCGGCTCCCAACTTAAGTAGCACTTTGAAATAACTTTCCTGAACGGAAATTTTTCGAGGTCTACACACGTAGATCGCGGCACCACCGCAGCTAAGCCGCGTTCTTCGTGCGGCAACACCGTGGTGCCGCGACAATTTGCGCGCGACAACGGTGTTTTTCTGGGTTTTTTCGATTAATTTTTTTTCAAATAACTTTTGTAAATATTATTATTATTATTATTATTATTATCATTATCATTATCATTATCATTATCATTATCATTATCATTATTATTATCATCATCATTATTATTATCGTTATTTATATTAAAACTTTGTAAATTCGACGAAAATAACATTGCAATTTAATATTAATAACGATAATAATAATTTTAATAACAACGACAACAATAATAATAATAATAATAATAATAATGATAATAATAATAAAAATGATAATAATAATATTTACAAAATTTTATTTTAAAAAAATAATCGAAAAAACCCAGAAAAACACGGTTGTAGTGCGCAAATTGCGGCGACAGCGGTGTTGCCACACGAAGATCGCGGCTCAGCTGTGGCGGTGCCGCGATCTACGTACAGTGCCGTCACAATTTGCACGTGGCAACCGTGTTTTCCTGAATTTTTTCGATTAATTTTTTTTAAATCAAATTTTGTAAATATTATTATTATTATTATCATTATCATTATTATCATTATTATTATTATTATTATTATTATTATTATTATTATTAGAGAGAGAAACTAGAGAGAAGTTAGAGAGTGAAATTGTGAGGGTCAAGGGCATTATTGGAAATTATTGTGAAAAAGTGGGCGACATTAGTAAAAGATGGGGCGACGAATAGTAAACTTTTCGCCAACCTTCCTCCACTTATAAATACCCCAATAGCTCGACCATTCAAGGACACCAAGTAATTCTGACATATTGACGTTAGTGAATCTCTCTAATCTTCCCCATCCATTCTCCAATGTTGCATGGTACATGTTCATAAGGTTAGATTGCGCACTTTCTTTATCATGCAATAATCATTTTTGTAATCATGTAACTTGTTATTATTCATACTAGCATATTTGTAAATTAAATTCTATCCATCAATAAGCATGAATGATAGCTTTCTCGTGATTTTTACAAATTTCCCCCGCTCTCTTTGACTTTAAGTTGATTTTAGTAGAGTCAGTTTTCGAAACAGGCAATTCCGGGAGTTTTCTAACTCTTGGACTCGTACCCTTACCCCTAACCCTGTATCTCGAGTTCGTTGACCAGAGTCTTGTTTTTCTACTTTGTTAGTTTTCGTTAAAACTCACTGGCGACTCTTTACATCTTCATTTGCCTAGTTCATTTCGCTTGATTCATTGATAATCCTTGTACATGGTTATAAGTGTGAAGAGCCATTTAGCTCAGTAAGGTTGGTTGGCCTTATCTGATTTCTGAATTATTTGATTTCGCGAATTAAAATTACAAATGAAAGATTATTAAGAATTGTTAGCTTTTGCTTAAAGTGTCCTTATTTAAGGATTAAGTCACATTATTATACTCTCAATCCTAAGTAACATCTACGTAATCAATTCCCTTGAACGGGGTTGAATTTTTCAGGGTCTACAAATTGTTGACTCCACTGGGGATTTAAAGTTAAAAGGAAGGTAAAACTTGAGAAAGTCAATTATTTTGTGAAACTATAAAAGAGAGAGATTAATTTCTATCACGATTTTTACTTATCTTTAAGGCATATTGCATACCAAGCTACTCCCAGGCCTTATGGCAGGGGAGCATGAAAACGTCTGTTTAGGTCTTTAAACCTAGGATTTATCTCGAGAGTGGGCGGTCACTACTTGCGGGGTGCAGTTTACATTAATGATGTAGATTTGGTCCCAAATATACATCATGGGAGCCAAATGCTTGATTTCATGCAAAAGGAACTTCAATCACTCATGTTTATCACACGTCCAAATAGCTTCATCAAGGGTGGTTCAGTAATTTGCTCTATAACTCAAGATCCGTGAAGATGTTGTGAAAGTCATCCTAGTACCAAATGATCTACATCAAAGGAGCTTCACAATGGCTTTTGAATCTTGAAATTTGGACAAGGAATGAGCAAGTTATCATAGTTTTAATCTAGCTTATGTACATTTGTATCTTTATGATGTCATACTTGTTTAGGATGATGTAAGCTAGATGCTCTCTATTTTCTTGAATGTACACGCCTAATGGGGCCTTCATTTAGTATAAATAGACCCCTTAGGGTGCCTTGTAATTCCTTCATTCAATATTACAAATACAAATCAAATTCAACATGATGTTGTTTTCTCTCTAGCTTTTGTGCTAGTTTTGTTTCTCTTGAGGGAGATTCATCTACTTCTAGCCTTGGGTTGGCGTCCTTGGTGGCGATAGGTAGAATTGAAGAGTTCTTGAAGGTGGTGTGCCTATATCCTTGAAGATTCTTCACGCCATTATCAAAAGTTTCGTTCATTCAATCAAGTTCATCATTCGTTCATCATTCCATTTGTGAGGTTCTATTCTTGTTTCATTGATCTTGTTTTGTTTCAATCTCAAGTTTCATTTGAATATCATTCAATCATTCAAGAAACTTACATTCCATCCATTCTCACATTCATTTCGTTCATTTCATTCGTCCAAACCATTCCATTCATTCATTCTTTCATTCAAACTTAAAGAACCACGTAAAAGATCCTAGATTTTGTATAATTTGATCATCCTTGATCTCATTATACATCAAAATTGGTATCAGAGCCTAGGATATTGAATCTTGTTGTTCTTGATATCATCTTTTACAATCTTTCCATCACAAATCCTTTCCCCATCATCTCCATTACTCGTCCCCCATATAAACTCCACAAAGAACCCCCTAAACCCAAACACAATCTAGCCTAAACACATCCAAACTCTCGTCCCTACACCCTAACCCAAAACCGTGAGTTTCTTTTAATCTTTTTAAATCAAGATTGATGGCTAGTGGAAGTACTCCAACGGATCCACCCACGACTTCCCAAGAAGATGTAGAATTGATGAAACAAAAGATCGTTTACCTCACCGCTCAATTAAAGAAGTATATGCAACTTCAACATAGAGAGATGTGTGATGATTCTTTTGTTGGGAAACCTCATGAAGATGAGGAGGATGCTCAAAGTGAACGAAGTGTACGTCCAAGGAGGGAGGAACGTTTCGACTTCAAAGTGGAAATCCCCGAATTTGATGGTAATCTTGATCCCGAAAACTTCTTAGATTGGATGCAAACTGTTGAACGTGTTTTTGATCTTAAAGAAGTCCATGATGAGAAGAAAGTGAAGTATGTGGCTCTTAAGTTGCGAAAACATGCGTCCATTTGGTGGACTAATTTGCAAAAGAAGAGGCAAACTGAAGGGAAGGACAAGATTAAGACTTCAAATTGCAACGTTTGGTACAAGGAAGCAAAAGTGTTGAGGAATACACAAAGGAATTCGAACATCTTCTTTGGCGTTGTGATCTCCAAGAAGATGAACCACAAACTTTGGTACGTTTCTTATATGGTCTTAATAATTAGATTCGAAATATTGTTGAGTTACATTATTACCAATCTTTGGATGAGTTGAGTTCTTTGGCCTTAAAAGTAGAAAGGTAAAGAAAAGAAAGAGGAAAAGAGACCATGACAAAGTACCAAACATCTTACAAACCCCCACGAAACACACGTTCCTACATTCCACAACAAAAACCCACATTCCCCACAAAACAACCAAACACAAAAGCACAACAAAATCAACCCCCATCCATCCCCAAACCCCACATCCAAGAACCAAACCCCTTAGCCCTAAGGAGGTGTTTTTGTTGTCAAGGCTTAGGACATTATGCCTCGGAGTGTGCTAACAAAAGAGTTGTATCTTTGGTGGAATATCAAAGTGCTTTGTATGTTGAGCCGGTGTATCATGAAAGTGAGAATGAAGAAGAGGAAAATTGCACTATTGACGTGAATGAGGAAGAAGTAGAGGAGGCGGATGAAGGTGAAATGCTAGTAGTAAGAAGGGCCTTAAGTGTTTCTTGTGTTCCAAACGAGCAAGAACAAAGGGAGAACATCTTTCATACAAGGTGTACCATTCAAGGCAAGGTGTGTTCTCTAATCATTGATGGAGGAAGTTGCACAAACGCCGCTTCAACAACCATGGTGAATAAGCTACAATTGGACATTAGTCCACACCCATTCCCCTACACAATTCAATGGCTAAGTCATGGGAAGGGAATTCGTGTGGTTCACCGTGTGCTAGTAAGTCTTTCCATTGGTAAAAACTACAAACACTCTATTTGGTGTGATGTAATTCCAATGGATGCTTGTCATATTTTGCTTGGGAGACCTTGGCTTTTTGATAGGCATGTCACGCATGATGGGAGAATGAACAACTATATGTTTGTTCTCAATAAAAAGAAGATCACCTTGGCTCCTCTCTCACCATCATCGATCATACGTCCCCAACAATAACAACAAAAGGAGGAGACTAACATTGTGACATTCATGAAGGCTGAATATCATGAGTTCCAAGAGCATAAAGATCTTATTCTAGCTAACTTGGAGGAAGAGGAAGCATCCCCAACACATGAGCATGCACGCCTTAAACCTCTTTTGGAACGTTTCAAACATTTGTTCCCAAAAGAGATGCCGAATGGATCGCCTCCATGAAGAGATATTGAGCACAAAATTGATCTTGTTCCGGGTTCTATGCTACCCAATAAACAGGCCTACCGAATGAATCCAAAGGATGCTCAAGAAGTTCAAAGGCAAGTGGATGATCTTTTGTCCAAAGGCTTGGTACGTGAAAGTATGAGTCCATGTGCCATTCCCATTTTACTTGTACCAAAGAAAGATGGGTCTCAAAGAATGTGCATGGATTTCCGAGCTATAAACAAGATCACAATCAAGTATAGATTCCCAATTCCACGCCTTGAGGATCTACTTGATGAGTTACATGGCAGTGTTGTGTTCTCCAAAGTTGATTTGAGGAGTGGATATCATCAAATAAGGATTCATGAAGGAGATGAGTGGAAAACGGCATTCAAAACGAAAGAAGGGTTATATGAGTGGCTTGTGATGCCATTTGGTCTTACAAATGCACCATCTACTTTCATGCGTTTAATGAATCATGTATTGAAGCCTCTTATTGGCAAATGTGTTGTAGTTTACTTTGATGATATTCTTGTATATAGTAGAAGTGAGCATGAGCATGTAAAGCATCTAGAGTTGGTTATGTACATCTTGGAGAAGGAGCAACTCTACGCCAACATGGAGAAGTGCCACTTTTTCTCATCCAAGATCGTATTCCTTGGATATGTTCTTTCAAAAGATGGCATTCAAGTTGATAAGGAGAAGGTGAAAGCTATTCAAGAATGGCCTACACCTACTTCTATTCATGAGGTACGAAGTTTTCATGGTTTAGCTTCGTTTTTTAGAAGATTTATAAGGAATTTTAGCTCCATTCTTGCACCTATGACCGAATTGTTGAAAAAGAAGGAGTTTTCATGGAGTAAAGGTGCTAATGAAGCTTTCGAGTTGATTAAGGAGAAATTGTGTCATGCACATATTCTTGCATTACCTTGTTTTGATAAAGTGTTTGAAGTTGAAGTTGATGCAAGTGGAGTTGGAATTGGAGTCGTGTTATCTCAAGAGGGCCGACCTCTTGCGTTCTTTAGTGAGAAGTTGAATGAAGCCAAAAGGAAGTATAGTACATATGATAAAGAGTTCTATGCAATTATAAGAGCTCTTGAACATTGGCGACACTATCTTCTAAGTGGTGAGTTCATTCTACATAGTGATCATGAAGCTCTTAAGTTCATTCAAGGGCAACATAAGTTGAATCCAAAACACGCCAAATGGGTTAAGTACATGCAAGCGTTCCATTTTGTGATAAAACATAAAGCGGGTCATCTTAACAAAGGAGCGGATGCTTTGTCAAGAAGGTACTTACTCACTCATATTCTTGATTCAAGAGTCCTTGGTTTTGAACATATTAAAGAGTTGTATGAGAATGATGAAGGTTTCAAGGAGGTTTATGAGCTTTACAAGAAGCATCCACACCAACTCTTTCATATTGAGCATGGATTTCTTTTTAAGGGAAATCAACTTTGTATTCCAAAGAGTATCATTCGTGAATTGTTGATCATGGAGGTCCATGGAGGATCTTTGGCGGGTCATTTTGATATTGAAAAGACATATCTTATGATGAAGGAGCATTATTTTTGGCCTAGTATGATCAAAGACGTTGAGTATATGGTAAAGAGGTGTAATACTTGCAATATTTCAAAGACACATGCTTTACCACAAGGGTTATATACTCCTTTGCCTATTCCACATAGTCCATGGGAAGATGTGAGTTTAGACTTCGTTGTTGGTCTAGCAAGAACTCAAAGAGGCAAGGATTCTATTATGGTGGTCGTTGATAGATTTTCAAAGATGGCTCATTTCATTCCATGCCATACCACCTATGATGCTACTAAAGTTGCAAATCTATATTTTGAAGAAGTGGTGAAGTTACATGGTATCCCCAAGACCATGGTGAGTGATAGAGATTCAAAGTTACTTAGTCATTTTTGACTAACATTGTGGAAGAAGCTTGGTACAAAATTGAAGTTTAGCACCGCTTGTCATCCACAAACGGATGGACAAACCGAAGTAACCAATCGTACTTTGGGAGCTCTACTTCGAATCTTGGTGAGCAAATACAAGAAAGGGTGGGATACTCTTTTATGTCATGCTGAATTTACTTTCAATAGAAGTCCAAGTAAAGCCACGGGGTTGTCACCTTTTCAAGTGGTTTATGGAAGGAACCCTCTCCAACCTATGGATCTTACACCTATTTCTACTTCAACAAAGTTTAGTTTTGAAGCTAACAAAAGAGTGGAAGAGATTAAGAAGCTACATGAAGAAGTTCGTGAGAAAATCTTGAAGTATACGCAAGATGTAGCTAGTAGAGTGAATAAAACAAGGAAGAAGGTTGTGTTTGAACCAGGAGATCTTGTTTGGATTCACTTGAAGAAAGAAAGATTTCCTTCTAAGAGGAAAGGTAAGCTTGCACCGAGGGGAGATGGACCTTATGAAGTCTTGGAAAAGATTGGTGACAATGCTTTTAAGTTACAACTTGGTGAAGACTATGAAGAGAGTTGTACTTTCAGCGTGAGTGATCTTAAGCTCTACTATGGGGATAGAGAAGAACTTCTTAGTTTGAGGACAAACTCTTTTCAACTAGGGGGGAATGATGTAGATTTGGTCCCAAATATACATCATGGGAGCCAAATGCTTGATTTCATGCAAAAGGAGCTTCAATCACTCATGTGTATCACACGTCCAAATAGCTTCATCAAGGGTGGTTCGGTAATTTGCTCTATAACTCAAGATCCGTGAAGATGTTGTGAATGTCATCCAAATACCAAATGATCTACATCAAAGGAGCTTCACAATGGCTTTTAATCTAGCTTATGTATATTTGTATCTTTATGATGTCATACTTGTTTAGGATGATTTAAGCTAGATGCTCTCTATTTTCTTGAAGGTACACTCCTAAGGGGGCCTTCATTTAGTATAAATAGACCCCTTAGGGTGCCTTGTAATTCATTCATTCAATATTACAAATACAAATCAAATTCAACATGATGTTGTTTTCTCTCTAGCTTTTGTGCTAGTTTTGTTTCTCTTGAGGGAGATTCATCTAATTCTAGCCTTGGGTTGGCGTCCTTGGTGGTGATAGGTAGAATTGAAGAGTTCTTGAAGGTGGTGTGCCTTTATCCTTGAAGATTCTTCATGCCATTATCAAAAGTTTCGTTCTTCAATCAAGTTCATCATTTTTGAGGTTCTATTCTTGTTTCATTGATCTTGTTTTGTTTCAATCTCAAGATTCATTTGAATATCATTCAATCATTCAAGAAGCTTACATTCCATCCATTCTCACATTCATTTCGTTCATTTCGTTCGTCCAAACCATTCCATTCATTCATTCTTTCATTCAAACTTAAAGAACCACGTAAAAGATCTTAGACTTTGTATAATTTGATCATCCTTGATCTCATTATACATCAATCAAGCATTCAATACAACAAAATATGGCTATAGTAACACTTATTTAAACATTTTTCATAAGTATTACAATAGACACTCTATAGTAACACTTTAAAAAATTGTTAAAAAAAATATCAATCGCAACACTTAAGCATTGAATGTTACAATAGGAGTCTATAGCAACATTTACTTTAAGTGAAATTTTCTTTTCTTTTTTTAAACTTTTGTTGGAAGCGTTACAATAGGGATTGTTTAGACTCCTTTTTTTTGGTTTAGAGGCGGGATCCCAAAATTTACAATTCTTAAGAAAGTGCAAAACTTCAGTTCCTTTTCATTTGCAATTTCCAGATAAACCTTCCCCCAAATCCTCCAAACCTAATTATAAAATCGTATCACGTCTAGTCAGGACGATATAGCAAAGATCGATCCCCTACTCGCAATTGACTTAGTGATTCAGCTTCTTCCACTTCGGTCTCAACATTTATCTCCTTTTAGATATCGGTTATTTTGCCCTCATTGTCTTTGTCTCTTACAAATTAATAATGTTAACAGTTGCCTTATTAGGGATGCTAAAATCGTTGTTTATAATTCAATATTTTCTCAAGAGTACAATACATTAATTCTTGTAGTCTTTTTCAAATTTCAATTGACATTCTTCTTCATCAGCTTTAATGGTCTATTGATAGATTTTTGAATGAGGAAGGATGAAATTATGTATTGACTTAGTTGTCAAAGCTTTTAGGCTATTGGCTTTCGCGATAATAAATTGTTTTGTACTTTTGAGAACTTTTGTAGATTTTGGGGCTCTTATACTCAAACCCACCCTCCAAATCAATCAACCAATGAGGGTGCTTGTTATTTGCACAAAAACTTTCTTCTCTTGATGTGGGTTATTTTTATTCAAATATTTTTTTTTTAGTTATGTCTTCATGTGTTGTTTTGAGCTCAAATAGGCTTGAACTATGACTTATTTCATGTATTGACTTTAGTTAGCTTGAATTATGCCTTATTACATAAATAATGCTATATTCTGAGTCAGACTTTTTGGTTCTTAAATTTGTAATGACAAAAGGCAATGTGATACTTTGTTATATCAGGTTGTTACTAGTATTGTTCATACCATAATCACCAACAACAATTCCGAATTGCTTAGTACAGGATGTGGATTTATGGTTTTGTTCCACTTCTCCATCAATTCTTGTTGAGTTTGTCCTATATCTTTAGAACACAGTATGTGAAGATCATGTTTCATGTGATTCATGACATCTCTAAGATAATTGAACCTATTTTTAGGGAAGCACAAAGACATCATACTTACATTGAACTTTTATAGTGTTGGATGTTTACTGCTTTAGTTGTAAAAGATATTCATTTTCGCTTTTCTAATTGTTGGAACAATTAGTAATCAAAATAGTGGATGGCTTGATTACAGGAGTACGTAACTGTTAAAACTTGGGGGTATTTGTTTGATGAAATGTGACAGGGCCGCAAGTGCACAGTGTACAGAGTAGCACGTCAAGGTCGATCCCACAAGGACTCAATTAGCAATGCACTAAACTAGTTATCTATGTGATTGCTAAGCCAACCGGATTTTAGGTTTTGGAAAGGTCTAACAACTAATCAGGACTAATAAAGTAGGGAAAATAATCAAAGGTTCAATAAAGAGAGAACGATTTCTAGGCAATCGGTTTCCTAACAATAAGTTCGATTATTGAAACCTAGCTTGCACAATCATACATTCAAGAATGAATCAAGAACGATAACCATAAGGACTCTACTGCTCTTTCGATGCTAATAGAATTACCTCGATTAACCTAAATTACAACTTTGTACTGCTCTTTCGATGCTAATAGAATTACCTGGATTAACCTAAATTACAACTTTCGTATGCTTTTCAAGTTAATCAAAGTTGAAGGTCTCAAATATTTTGGTTATCAAAAGGTTCCCTGGTCTGCTATTCTTTTCTCAAATTTCACAAAATTAGGTAGAAAGGTTGGTAGTCAGATTATCCTAATTCACCTTTTAGTACTTCTTAGGTTAATCTTGAATCACGAGTATTCCAAGCTTAAGAACAAACATGAACACGAAGAACGCAACCTTCTATTGATTCAAAACAAAAATTCATGCACAAACTAGAAACATTCAATCAAACTACATTGTTTCGGGTTACAAAACCCTAGAATTCAAGAAAACTACTAACTCATTGTCAAAGAAAACATGAAATAAGTTCCAAACATCATGATCGAATCTCAAAACAAAGAGGGAAATCGAAAAGAAAGACAAACTACGAAGAATACAACTGTCGAGTCTTTCAATCCCGAGGTGGAACCTTCTTCGCGAGCGTTGATGATTTCTTCTCAAATCTTGATCTTCGCTTCTCTTGAATCGATTTTGATCTTGAATCTTGATTGGATGATTGAGGAATGAACCAATGAATCAATATCGAACCCTCCCTTTCTTTATCTCGTGAAAGCAGCCAATTGCGCGACTTCATGGACCACGCGATCGTGGCCAAGCCACCACGGTTCGTGGCGACCCACGCGATCTGTGGCGGCCACCTGATCCGTGGTGCTAGCCACGGTCCCGTGGTCGATCTTTATCGCGTTGTTCGGCTTCCCTTTAGCAGCTGCACTTGAAATGGGACACCACGGTCCGTGCCTACCACCACGGGCAGACCGTGGTGGGCGCTGTCCGGCTGTTCCAAGCTTCATTCCGCGTGAAATTCAAGCCACGGTCCGATCTGGACATGTGGAGACCCGTGGTGCCTTTTCTCTAGCCTAAAATGCTCTTAAAGCTGGTGTTTGACTCCCAAATCTGCAAGTTCTCATCAAAAACACCAACACCGAGCGTAATAGAGAAGTAGGGGGTATGTATAGACATAATCGACTCAAAACATCCCTAATCTACTACCAAAACACCCTAGAAACTTAGTCACAATGAGCACTTATCAAATCCCCCCATGCGTACTCCTTGCTTGTCCCCAAGCAAGTACAAGACTCAAAACTACATGAAAGGACTCAAAAGGAAAACTAATCACACCCTCCTCCAATAAAAGGGCATATTAGAAAGTCAAAGCAAGCATACACAAAAAGACTTCCTATCAAGATTAAGAATCAAATTTAGACAAAGATTACTGTTCGAAAAAGAATCACATGTCAAGAGAAGCAGCACAACCAATCCATTACAACTCAAATGTAATCAAGTTTCATTCACATGCTTGGCGAACTAGTTGGGATCGATAGGACCTCACTTTAGGGTATGTGAATCACTCCCCTCATGTGTTTGAAAAAGATATGATGGTTCACTGAAAACCTTAAACCAAAGTAAGTAAACTACCATAAGCTTGATAAGACTCTTAATTCTCTACTGCTATAGACAATATGCACACGTGCCAATCATGAGGACGTTTCAAGGGTTGATATGGGGCTTAGGTGCAGGGTAAGGAGGGAATTCATTTAGGAATTGTGGAGCTAAATAAACAAGAACTAAATAGCATCATTCCCATAGCATAAAACACCACACCTCTTACTTCACACTGCAATGAAGCATAAATACATCCCCGTCGAAAGAAAAGTAAGGGAAGAGTTGACATAAGCAAGAAAACCATAATGGTGATCACCTATTCTTCAAGATCTCTCTTTTTCTCTCTCTCTCTCTCTCTTCTTATTCTTTTTCAATAAGATTCATTCTTCTCTTTTTTTTCGGTGAATAACATGGTTACATAAGGAGAGAACAACAAGGTTCAAACTCGAATGACAAGAGGGGATAAACAATGATCAAGAATAGCATTCCCCTCATCAAGCACTCAACCAACAAAGTCACCAACAAATAGACTACAAAACTGCTCCCAACTAAATTGTTGCTCTACTAACTAGGCTAGAAGGATATGTGATTAAGAACAGGCCAAGGGTGCACAATATAGGTGAAACAATCAAGACAGGATTAACTGTGCAAGAGCTAGCAAAAAGAAGTCAAGATGTCAGGCGGCTTTTGACTATGTGGCTTGAAAATGGGCCTCAATCATATTAACACAATGCACAAGTCAAATGCAATTTCAAATAGAGTCAAATCAAGTTCTAGAGATGCAAACATGGTAAGGTCACACTCAAAAGAAAATGAGACTATAAAAGTGATAGTCTTCTAGGCTCAAGAAAGTCTCACAGGTTAACCTACCACAATCACAAACAACTAGTTCCATTGATGTAACAAACACACGAATTTCACTATCATGCACAAGAGTCAATCAAGACTAGTTGAATCATAAACAAGACAAGCAACCTAAATCAAACAAGAAACCAAGTCTTTTTCATCATCCACATCAAGCAAGAAATCACATGAGTACACACTTGCAATGACAATCCAAACACACCCCTTAAAGTACTCATCATAGGAGAGGTTTTCATAATCAAAGCAAACCAACACAAAACAAAGCAAAACAAAATAAAGCAAATAAATGTTTGGGTTTCCTCCTAAGAAGCGTTAGTTTAACGTCTTAAGCTAGACGAAACTTACCTCAACCAGGAGAAAATGTCACAATGTCACAGCCAAACTTCTTCGGGTCACCATCATCAGGTGATCCCTCAAAATCTCGAAGTCGAACCCACAATCCGTTACGTCACCAAGTCCATGGCCCTTAGGAAACACATCAACAGACTCATCACTCCCAATCACATCAACACCACAACAGGAAGAAACATTATGAGGCATATGTTCACAAAACATATCAAATTCAATCTCATGCTCCCCGAACTTAAAGCTCATCTTCCCCTTTTTCACATATATTACACACCCTACTGTGGTAAGGAATGGTCTTCCCAAAATAATTTGGGTACGGGTGTCCTTGGCCATATCAAGAATCACAAAGTCTGCAGGCACATAATAGTCTCCTACCCTAAGAGGAAAGTCCTCCAAAATACCCATTGGGTACTTAACATAACGATCTACCATTTGAAATAACATGCCGGTAGGTCTAAGCTCTCCAAAGTCCAGTCTCTTATAAAGGAATAAGGCATCAAGCTCACGCTTGAGCCCCCATCACATAAAGCCGAGTCGATGTTCATGCTTCCTAGGCCACAAGAAATAGAGAAACTCCCAGGGTCCTTAAGCTTTGGAGTGAGCTTGTTCAAGATCATAGAGATACACTCCTCACTCAATGCAATTGCCTCACAATCATCTACTTTTCTTTTCTTGGAGAGAATCTCCTTTAAGAATTTAGCATATAAAGGCATTTGGGATAAAGCATTAAGAAAAGGAACATTCACATTCAACTTTTTCAACATACCAAGGAATTTTCCAAATTGAACATCGGTTTAAACTTAGCAAGCCTACAAGGGAATGGAATAGGGGGCACATAAACTCTAGGTGGTATAGGTGGTGGTAGTTGAGGGATTTCAGCACTACCCTCATCGACGGTCTCTCTCTCTCAGTCCTTCTCTCTCTCACCCTCTTTCTCAGTATCCTTCTCACTTAAATTCTCCCATGCTTAGCATTTACCATCTCGGGTCCCTTAATCTGTGTCTCGCTCCTCAAAACTATAGCATTGCATTGCTCCTTAGGGTCAGGTACAAATGGTCTAGGATGGGTGGTGGAAGTACTAGATTGAATAGCGATTTGGTTCTCAAGCATTTGGTTATGGGTGGATAGAAGGTCAACCTTAGTGGCTAGGGCCTTAATCACCTCATCTTGTCTTTGTTGATGCTCGAGTTGCTTTTGTTGGGCCCGGAGTATGGTTTTCATCATAGCCTCTAGGTTGGACTTTTGAGGGGCTTGGTAGGGTTGAGTAAGAGGTCTTTGTCCTTGTGGGTGACCCATTTCGTTCTCGTAAGAGAAATTAGAGTGGGGTCTCAAATCGGAGTTGTAGGTGTTGGACTAAGGGTCAAAGGAAAGTCTCTAGGTAGGGTTTCCAACATAGTTGGCTTGGTCAGGTTGGGCACTACTACCTACCCCATTAGGACAACAAAGGGTCTCATGCTCAAAAAAGTCGGAAGAAGCACATTGAGGGGGAGGGGAGACATTCACATGTATTCTTTCCATTTTCTCAATAATGGCATAAAGTTTTGCAGATAACAATGTAATAGCATCGACAGAATACTTACCTCTCGTTCCAGTGGAACGGGGTTTCGATCACTGGCGACTGTTCAACACCATCTAATCAATCAGCTCGTATAGCTCCTGAAGAGGGATCAGGACCAAGGGTATATGCAAAATCATGTGGATGATGGAAATCCACTTATAGAACTCATAAACACCACAAACTAATTTTTAGGGTTTTGGGTTTCGGAGATGAACAACAAACACAACAAGAATTAAAAGGATATGGACAATTGTAAAGAGTACGTAATCACTCACCCAATTGAACTAAGATATTCAATCACTTGCACAAGGACCTTCCACAAGCAACGCTCCATTGAACACCCAAGAAATCTCACAAAGGGTGGAGGAAGAACACCACTCACAAGGAAGAGAATTCACAAGCCATTTCCACCAAAAGGATTAGCTTTAGGGGTGTCCAAAAGCAGTTAACCGCTATTATGGTTAACCGCTTTGGCGGTTAACCGCTTTTGCGGTTTTAAGTTTTTCCAAACCTAAACCTTAACCGCCTAAAGCGGTTAACCGCTTTTGAAAATCAGAAACCTAAACCAAACCTAAACCGGCGGTTAACCGCAGTTAACCACAGTTTGCTCCAATTTTAGGTTTTTTTTAGGTTAGGGTTTAGGTTTTTTTTTATTTTTTTTGGGTTTTTTTTAAAAATTACACATAACCGGTTAATCGCGGTTAATCGTTTTCCAAAATTCAAAACCGAAACCTAAACCGCATATACCGGTTTGGTTAACCGAAACCATAAAAATATAAAACGCCAACCGGTTAATCGGTTTTACCGGTTTGGTTTTACCAGTTTACGGTTCCGGTTTGCGGTTTAGGTTAACCATGGACAGCCCTAATTGGCTTCATTAGGGGTGTGCATATTTCGGTCTGGACCGGAAAAAACCCCGTGACCCGGACCGAACCGGACATGACCCGGACCAACCCAGTTATATTCGGTCCACTCTTTGGTCCATAATTTTTATAATTCCGGGTTTCTGGGTCGGTCCCGATCCAAATTCTAAAAAATCAGGTTGGACCGGTTAACCGGTTTATACTTTTCTACATATATGTAATTTAATTAAAATCAAATCCAATAGATATTTTGTCCATAAACATAATTATTTTTTTATATTTTCAAATTATACACTCACCATATTTAAGCATAATTATTATTGGCTAGTCGCCATTGAATCAACTCATAAGATCCTTTCAAAAATACAAATTTCCTAATTATGTGGGATTACTATCTACTAGTAAATATAAAACACCCATGATATTATTACTATTAATTTGTTACTCCCTCCGTCCCAAATAATTTGTCCTAGTTTGACTAATAAGGTCAA
Organism: Portulaca oleracea; assembly: GCA_029582165.1. Taxonomy (NCBI): domain Eukaryota; kingdom Viridiplantae; phylum Streptophyta; class Magnoliopsida; order Caryophyllales; family Portulacaceae; genus Portulaca; species Portulaca oleracea. Next base: position 13,813,478 of record CM055892.1, read on the forward strand.
ACTTTATAAAGTTTGATCGTTAAGTTATCAAATTATATTTTGAGTTATCGTGTAAAATTATTATTATTAGATTTGTGACGAAAAATACTTTCATTTAAACAAAATATTACAAGTTTTGTTAAAATAAAACGTAAAATATTAATAATCGAAGTATAACATCGAAGACCGTGAAAAAGCAAAGTGGACAATTTATTTGGTACAGAGGGAGTACTATTTTTTTTAAAAAAAAAATTGTCTATTACTATTAATTTGTTATTAATACATTATATAATTTTTGGTAGTAAACTAATTGTACGAACTAGTACTACGGAGTATAATTAAACACGAATTTCCTAATCAAGGTGACAACTACTAGCTAGTTAAGAATTAGACTATTGTAATCAAAAGTTATTTTGACACATAAAGAAAATGGTCCAATCGGTCTGGGTCGGTTCGGGCCATCCATTTTCTCGGTCCAGTCCGGTCCGGGTATAATGTGAAACTGGTCCAGTCTCGGTCTATCATTTAGTGAAAATTCGGTCTTGGGGTCGAGCTAATTCGGTCTGGTCCGGTCCGGGTTTGGACCGATGCATACCCCTAAGCCTCAAAGATTAGGGTTTGAAAACCCACAATTACAAACTCTCCAAATGAGAGGATTTTTGAGTCTAAACCTAAAACCTTCATAAACTAACTCTAATGGAGGGGAAACATGTATATATAAAGGAAAGGGGGAAAAGAATGCGTGTCTGCTGGAGAAAAGGAGGAGGCGCTGGTGGTGTCTTTTTTATGCTGCCAGCGTCTCTTTATAACAAAGCAAAACGCCGATGTTGGGGGAGGCGCTGGTGGCATCCATGAGACGCTGCCAGTGTTTCTGGGCAGCTTTTCTTGCCGACTTCTAACTCGCGTAACTTTTTCATCCAGACTTTGTTTTAGGCCTATAATATATCGATGGAAAGCGCTCGATGTCTACTTTAAGGTACAGAAATTTGAAGTCCATCGGAGTTGTATTAAAGGATTTATGGTTGAAAGAGTGAAGACATATCCATATCAACTCCCCAAGTTGACAAGGCTCAGGAATGGTCTGATAAAGACCCTAGATGTCATCCTATGGCCCAAGGTCTTTATAGAATGAAACACCACTCTCCTTGACGGCCCTATGACCCCCCAAGAACCCAAATCCACCATGAAATGGACATCAAAATTGGGTTTGATTCAAGGAGAGGAGAGGAGAGGGCGACTTGACATGAGCCGGTGACCATAGACGAACCAAAAGTGAACCGATCCCACATGGTTCATCCTTCCCTTCTTCAAAAAGAGTTGTCATCAACTATTGGGGGTTCAAAATCATTCTCATACCCATGCATACCCAAAAGTACGTACTTCAAAAGACGGAGTAGAGTGACGCTCATCGACCCGTCCTTCTTAAAAATGTAGCAATTCCGGCAGAAAAGAGGGGCTAAGTCGACATCACGAAGGACCCAAACATGCTTAGCACCCATCAACTTGTTGAAAGCAACAAGGAATTCGTCACATGAGAGATCGAGGTCAAGGCAAATGGAAACAATGATTTCCTTGTTCAACCTCGATGTGGAACTAATGGAGCTCGGATAAGTAGTCATGGACGTGTCGTCAAGCAACTCAACTCCATGGCGAGGCTCGGGAGTGATTGAGCAAGGCTCAACACTTGGAAACTCTATGCGGAGCCTGGTAGGAGTTGTGGGTAAGGGTGAGGGACAAGGGAGGGAGGTTGAAAAATTTTGTGGAGCTTAGGACCGCAGAGACCAACAGAGAAAGAGACCAAGACTTGTTGGATTACCTCGAGGTCGCCGCCATCATTTATCCCTTGTAAGCGGTACGGTTAAGGATGAGTCAAGACCGAAAATTGGAGCTTCTCATCCATGTAGGTTGAGGCCAAATTGGTGCAGCTCCCACTGTCGATGATGACCTTGCCTGCTTTATCGTCGATGGTGAACCAAGTTCGGAAGATGTTCTCCCGTTGAGAGTTATCTCGGGAATCCTTAGTCATAATAAAGGATCACCTAGGAATCAAACTCTCTCCTTCTTGCGCGTGAACCTCAGCATTAGCCTTTGCAGCCTCCGGTGTGGCTACCCCACTTGCTTTGCAACTTTTAACCATCTTCGTAGGGCATTGGGCTTGGTAATGACCATAAACCCGACAAGTGAAAGATTTTCTACCCTTGAGCTTCCGAAGATATTCAACACTTTCCTTATGAGCTCGAGAAGATGGTTTGGGTAGCTTGGAAGTTCGACTTCCCTTGGATGAAGTCGTTCTCCAAGAGTGAGCACTTCCCTTCCTAGAAGGCCATGAAGTAACATTTTCCTCCATTCTCCTACCTCAAGAACCACGATGTTGATAATCATCAAAATACCTCGAATAGGTACTATGGTGAGTTCTAGGAGCCCGAGTTGAAATACCATGATCCTTTTCGAGGACTCTAGTTGCGTAGGGGTTGTAGCGCGGAGTATTTCACCCATTCAATGTTGCACTTCTCGAACCTTCTCTTCGATACGTTGAAGAGTCTCCTCGAATGTTGGTTTGAGTTTGGGTTTAGGGAAAAGAGGGACATCATGTTTGCCCGAAGTATAGGAAATGGAGGCCATTTGTGGTGCTTGGTTCTCTTGTGGGGTGTATAATTTGAGTGGATGAAGGTTTGGGTTCTTTGTAGCTAGGAAATTTTGAGGGGGTTTTTGCGAGGCTAATTTTATGGGAAAAAATGGGGTGAAATCGACAAGGGGAATGCACCAAGAAGAACAAACCCAAATGGGTACACAATCACCACCAACAATATTCACCAACAAAACAACCACCAACACAACCACCAACTCAACAAAATCCAACAAATAAATTTCAACACAACCCAATACTACTTCCGACCATTCAATCAACAATCAAGAACAACAATAACACCCAATAATAATGGATGAAGTGACGGATTGTGTTTGGGGAAAATTTGTGGAGTTTGGGGGTTTTCTTGTAGTTGGCTTGTGTTTGGCTTGTGTTTTTTTGTTGTTAACAACCATTAACATTTCATCGAACACCTTCCGTGCACCATTTTCCAACTTTCACCACAAAGCTCCAATAGACATGAAAATCAATAAACACAAACACAATACGATATACTCCAACACTCTTGGAGGGCACAGGGAATGGGGAACACCAATATTGTAATGAATCATATCCCACAAAACCGACAACACCAAAATTCACCACCAAACAAAGCAAAGCTCCATTGAACACCCAAGAAATCTCACAAAGGGTGGAGGAAGAACACAACTCACAAGGAAGACAAATCACAAGCCATTTCCACCAAAAGGATTAGCTTCATTGATTAGGGTTTGAAAACCCACAATTACAAACTCTCCAAATGAGAGGATTTTTAAGTCTAAACCTAAAACCTTCTTAAACTAACTCTAAGGGAGAGGAAACATGTATATAAAGGAAAGGGGGGAAAAGAACGCGTGTCTACTGGAGAAAAAGGAGGAGGCGCTGGTGATGACTTTTTGACGCTGCCAGCATCTCTTTATAACAAAGGAAAATGGTGCTGCTGGGGGAGGCGCTGGTGGCTTCCATGAGACGCTGCCAGCGTTTCTGGGCAGCTTTTCCTACCGACTTCTAACTCGCGTAACTTATTCAGCCAGACTCCGTTTTAGGCCCATAATATATCGATGGAAATCTCTCGTTGTCTACTTCAAGCTCCAAAATTCAAAGTCCACCGAAGTTGTATTGAAGGAGTTATGGTGGAAAGAGTGAAGGCATATCCATATCAACTCCCCAAGTTGACAAGGCTCGAGAATGGTCTGATAAAGACCCTAGATGTCATCCTATGGCCCGGGGTCTTCATACAATGAAACACAACTCTCATTAATGGCCTTATTGACCCCCCAAGGACCCGAATCCACCATGAAATGGACATCGAAACCGGGTTTGATTCGAGGAGAGGAAAGGGCGGCTTGACATGAGTCGGTGACCATAGAAGAACCAAAAGTGAATCGATCCCACATGGTTCAGCTCCTCTACCATCTTGCTCATGATGCTCCCTCCAGCAGCTGCAAGGATTGTCGCTGTCAAGTGATTGTCAACCCCATTGTAGAATGCTTGGATGGGGAACCATGGCTCAAATCCGTGCTAGGGACATTGGCGAAGAAATTCTTTAAATCTCTCCCATGCATCATATTGGCTCTCGTCAGGCTCCTGGGAGAAAGTGGAGATTTGGTTCCGGAGGCTCGTCAACTTACTTGGCGAGAAATATTTAGCCAAAAATGCACTCGCCAGCTGATCAATGGTACTAATGGAGTTCGGCGGAAGGGAATCCAGCCACTCCCATGCTCGATCCTCCAGGGAAAAGGGAAATAGTCTCAGTTGATCACGTCCGGCAAGGCCCCGTTGGCTTTGAAGGTGTCGCATACTTTTCGGAAGATGCGAAGATGGCGCTTGGGATCCTCGTTCGGGAGACTATGGAAAGGTGTAGTATGCACTAAGTTGATGAGAGAAATCTTCAACTCAAAGTTGTTCGCCGCTTCAGGGAGTTTGATGGCGGTTCGTGGGTTTGTGGCGGGCGTCTCTTTACTAGCTTCTTCTAGCCTTTGCCTCTTCCTCCGGTGGAAAGTACTGTCTATTTCTAGATCGAACTTGAACTCGAACTCTGGATTCCGTTACATATACCAAAAGGTCCTAGCAAAACAAAAACGAGAACACCAACGCAGTGAAAACAAGAAAATAAAAGATAAAATTAAAGAAAAAGAAAAATAACTTAGTCAACCTAAGAGGGTTCGTTTAATGGTTGCTAGGGACAGAGTCCCCGACAACGGCGCCAAAAACTTGACAGGGCCGCAAGCGCACAGTGTACGGAGTAGCACGTTAAGGTCGTTGCCACAAGGACTCAATTAGCAACGCAATAAACTAATTATCCATGTGATTGCTAAGCCAACCGGGTTTTAGGTTTTGGAAAGGTCTAACAACTAATCAGGACTAATAAAGCAGGGATAAATAATCAAAGGTTCAATCAAGAGAGAAAGATTTCTAGGGAATTGCTTTCCTAACAATGAGTCTGAGTATTAAAACCTAGTTGGCACAATCATACATTCAAGAACGAATCAAGAACGATAACCATAAGAACTTGTAGACAACGAATTTTGTACTGATAAATTTCTCTCAGGAAAGTTGGGCCAAAATAGTCAGACTTTGCCCAAAGAAAATAAGAAGGCCACTAGGCCTTTTCGATCAAAAGCTACCGAGCCAACCCACTACAAAAAACCTTCATTTTCCGCCCTTTCCACATACATGTGCCCACCAATTCGAATCTCATTTTTTTTCCACAAGTCTCATTGGCCCTATTTCTTTTTATTAGGGTAAATTTCACATCATAATCTTTCCAACGCCTTTTGAATCGCCTAAATCAGAGTCCGGATGAAGGAATTATGGCCATTTGAAGTTGGCTTAGCCAAATAAGAAGGCCCAGCGGCCTTGCTAAATTTTTATCCCAAGATTCGGCCCAAAAGCGCTGGAATTACTGTAGGAAAAAGAAGGCTAGGCGGTCTTCCTATTTCTCACAAAATAAAAAGGCCCGACGGCCTTCCTCGCTTCCAGGGACCGGGGACGGATTGCCACGCTGGCAATTATCTGTGTGTAAATTAAATCAACGGCCCAGCGGCCTTCCAATTTAATTCGGATTTTTGCCGCCAACTTTTTCCCTCCATCCTATCATCATCCCAGGACCATAGCATGAGAATTTTGACATATGATCATAGCATATTTGTTTAAAGGGCATGATCCATGGGATCATGTTCCTCTCCTTCCATCTCCATCAATCCACCCTCCAACTATAAATACCCCCCTCTCATCCACACACTTTTCATAAACTCTTCCCACCAACAATCATCATTCACATTCCTCAATTCTCTACTATCATCCATCCTCTCTATTCTCTCCATCAACTACGATCATCTACAACCACCTACTATCAACTATCATTCTCATATTATCACTCTCTACTCTCTCTATAATCATCATCCTACATCCTTACTCTCTCCGTTTCTTTACTCTCATTATACCAAACTCATATTCTCTTCCATCATCCATAATCATCATCCATAACCATCATACATATCATCATCACACCGATCATAAACCATATCCACCACCGAATAATTTTCATTCCAAGCCTTTATCAAGTCACGGTCAAGGGTCATCATAAGGAGTTTGATCTTCCATCCATCATATCAAAGTTTTAAGTGAGGTTCGTTCATCCTTTAAAGTTTCAATAATGTAGTTTCTTTTACGTAAACGTGTTATTTGTACATTCATTTTGTAAATCATCATTCTTTTATTTCATTTGCATGTTCAAATAATAACTTCGTGAAATTTATTGAAAGTTCTCCCTGCTCAATTTCATTTCAAGTTTGATTTTAGTAGAGTCTGTTTTCTAACAGGTGGATTTGAGAATTATTTTCATTCTCAAATTCGTAACCTTACCCCCGAACTTAGAATTCGGGCTCGTAGACCGGAGTCATTTTTATTATTTTATGGTTTGTCGATTTCGTTAGATCGGCCAGCGACTCTTTCTTTTTTTATATAATCTCTTTTTATTATTTAAACATGAATGTTTATTACGTCGAATGAATTTATAAAATAATTTACATAATTCCATATTCCGATCCGAAGTCCGTTCAAGAGAAAATATCATAGGAATTATTAAAGGTTACATGGTCTTTGAATTTTCTAAGTATTCTCTATTGGGCTTTGGCCCGGATTCGAATCGAATTTTATGTAAAATTATTTGTAAATTAATTTGATGTAATTTCAAACATGTGAATAATAAAAATTGATTATTGAATAAATAAAAAGATAACCCCCGAAAATGAATTTCATAAAATAAAAATATCCTTATTTAAGGATTAAGCAACCTTAGTCGGCTTCCGATCGTTTAAGTAGCATATCACGGAAAAAAGGGATTTTTTTCGGGGTCCTACAGAATGGCGACTCCACCGGGGACTTAAACTTAAAAAGAGGTTAAAACTTGAAAAAGTCAAGTTGTTTTGAAATTGTAAAAGGGAGAAAGTTTATTTATTTCACGATTTTATTATTCTTTAGGCATATTGCATACCAGGCTACTCTCCGGGTCTTTTGACACGGGAGCACAAAAGCGATGGTTTAGGTAACCTAGGATTTTACCCGAGAGCGGACGACCACTATTTGTGTGATGCACTCTACATCGCCAAGCATTTGGTCTCTCTTCTCACCCATGTTATACTCCAAGGTTTCCTTGAAGCCCGACAAGCAACACCTCATACACTTTACCCATAAACCTTATATGGCTGAAGTGCACCAAGGGGAGAACATGAGGTATGCCATCTTTTCCCAACCTTAGTAATCCATGAACATAGAGCCTTGGTTTAGGATACCCCTCATGTTGTATGCTATGTGAGTACATGTTCCCCTTCCCCTTTTCTTTTTGTAAAGAGTCGATCATAATTTAGAGGTTTGTTCTAATCCATATAAAATTCATTGGGTTGAGAAGATGATTATTTATTAGTTAGTATAATTAACCCAAAGGCATTATGGCTAGTCGAGTGGAAGGGCCCATTTATGTACAAGGGTTGATTATTTTAATTAATAAATAAAAATTGAATCACTTTAGATGATATTATATGACCCTTTACGATGTTCTCTTTATAAAGGTCCAAAAAAATATAATTAAAGTCCCAACAAAGTTAATGGATAACGTCTTATACTATAATAGTCACTAAGTTTGAGTAAATTAATTTATAGATTTAATTATTAAATCCATCACATTTATGGTCGGCCCGTTGATCGGGCCAACCATATTGGATTTACCAATTAAGCCTATAAACTAATTATAACCTAGTTATTGTTGTCTTTATCCAGTCCATTACAATGTCCGTTTTCCCTGAGTAAATAAATAAAGCGTGTTGTATACTACGTGTAAATACGTGTCTGTATGATGGGTCTTCATTAGAGTCGAACCTAATTTTGAGATATTATTTTAGTCCGCGTAATTATCGTTGGGTTTGAGAAGAAATAAGTTTATAAACTCGATTACTTAACCTTAAATTTTACGGTCGGTCCAGTGGTGAGACCCATCCGTTTTAAAGGTTAATTATCCTTGTTATTAATTCATTTTAACTCACCTTTGATGATTTTATTTGGCCTTTCTCAATATTCTCTTACTCTTGGTCCAAAGAATATTGATAAATAATCAAATAAAGCCAGTGTGTGTTGTTCTAGCCCGCATAATAGTCTCAAGGTTCGAGAAAATAAATTTATAAACTTAATTATTAAGTCTAACAAATCCATAGACGACCAGTTGTTAAGCCAATCCATGGTGGAATTAATAATTGAGTCTGTTTAAACTCGCCTTTTGACGGCTTTATTCGGTCCTTTACAACATCCACTTTCCTTGAGATACATAAATAAATGTGTTGGGTCACAATAAAAAAAGAGTGTCAGTGTGTTAAGCATTATTCTAGTCCGTATAATAGCCAGTATAGCTTGCGTTAACCCAAGTTTTTTAGTTCAAGTGACGGATTCTCCTTTAAACGGTCGGCTTGTGGTTTAAGCCCATCCGAATTTAGAAACACTGATCACTTGCGTTTTCCAACTTATGTCGACTTGCTATATTTTACTTTATCCGGCCCTTTATAATGCTCTTGTTGTAAAAAGTGTTGTTGTTTGTGTTAGGATCATATAGAGGTTATGACACGCAAACCTGTTGTTTCCTGAGTCAGTATATAGGTGTCTTACACATTAGGAGGTGTTATATATGGTCTAGTAAACCCAGGTCATGGATGAGCCTTTGTTTCAGAATCTACATGTAAATGTCTTTCAGTCTTTTGAAAGTCTCATACAAGGTTGTGTCATATGTGAGTCTTTTCTTAAGTCAATATGTGTGTTTTGCTTTTGGAAGTCTAAACCCGGGTCATGGGTGAGTCTTTCGTCAAGGTCATAAGTGAGTCTTTTCCTGGGTTAATGTGTGTTTGTCTCTTTTAGAAAGTCCAGTGTAAACGCAGGTCATGGGCGAGTCTTTGTTATAGAGTCAGGATATAAGTGTCTTTTTCTTTAGAAAGTATCATATACGGTCTAAGATGAATCTTTGTGTTAGTGCCTACATGTAAGTGTCTTACATTCTTTGGAAAGTACCATATAAGGTTTAGGATGAGTCTTTGTGTTAGTGTCTTGCATTCTTTAGGAGGTCTCACACAAGATCGTAGGGCATGTAAACCCATGTTTTGGGTGAGTCATTTTCCAGAGTCAACATATGAATGCCTTGCATTATGGAAGTCTCCTATAGGGTCTAAGTCGTGCAAACCCATGCCATGGGTCAGTCGTTTCTCGAGTTAGCGTCTAAGTGTCTTTCATTCTTAGGAATTCTCGTATAAGGTCTAAGTCATGGGCAAGTCTGTGTCTAGAGTAGACCTGGGCAATGGGCCGAGGACCCGCCCGGCCTGGCCCGAAAAATTGCGGGTCAAGGCCGTGTTTTTTGAAGGCGATCCAGCCCGGCCCGAAAAGACCGGGGCCCCAAAGAATGGACGGGCCAGCTCGGGCCAATGGTCTGTGACCCGGCCCGCCGACCCGCTAATATAAATAAAATAAAAAAAAGGAAATCCAGAAACGGGTCGGCCTGACCCGCTTGGCCCGGCCCGTGGCCCGGCCCCACCCGCTCAATGTTTAGGTCTAAAATGCATCGAGAATTCAATAAAAAAAAATCCAGGTTGAACAATTGCTGACTTGCTGACCCGACCCGCCGGATCAGGGCTCGGGCCAACATTACTTAACCCGAAGGACAGGCCGGGCCGGCTCGGGTCGGCGGGTCACAAATTTCCGTCCCGCTCTATGCCCAGGTTTAGTCTAAAGTCATCATTTAAATATTTGTCTTTTTTTTAGAAGTCTAGTGTAAACCCATGTCATGGGTGAGTCTTTTCTTGTATTGGCATATCATGTGAGTGTCTTTCATTTTTTAGGAAGTCCAGTGTAAACCCGTGTCCTGGGTGAGTCTCTCCCGAATCAGCATATAGGCGTTTTTCATTTTAGGAAGTCCATATAGGTTATTTAGGTCATGCATGCATTGGGATGAGTTTTTTCTTCTTTTGTCTAGTGTCAAAGTCAAGGCCTGAGCTAACCATAAAGGGAATATTTAGATGACGGGAATTTCTGCAACTACCATAGATCCCGAGAGAACAACATGGAGAATTGTTAGACTTTGGAGCGCATGATCCAGTCAGGGAAACTGCCCCTACCAAAAGCAGCACAGAGGACCAGATATAACATGGATTCCCCATACGAGGACAAGGAGGGCACATCATCAAAGGAGCTTTAGAAGTAGCTACAATCCTGGTTGTCAAGCATTTCATTTCCAAAGTTTGTCAGAGTTAAGAGCTCGTTCTTAATTCATTTTTTGAATTCAGTTGCTCTTGTTGCTATTTGATCAAACAGAATTTCATGCTTGTGTTTTTTACTCAAGTTGAAAAGTTCTCTCATCCATCCGTCATCCTTACAAACCAAGTCTGACAAATTCACTTTCTCTTATCCTTCCATCTTTTTCATATACCTCGTTCCCATCCTTTGCTTTCCTGATCCAGTGTTAGAGAGAAACCCAAAAAAAAAAATCCTTTAAGCTTGTCAGTCTCAAACCTTCACCACATCAAACCTTTCAGCCTTCACTTTCTCTTATCCTTCCATCTTTTTTTAATCGTTAAGCCTTCCTTCAGGCATTACTCATCAAAGTTGCACTTAAAGAACTATGAATGGCCTGATTCCACCTCGGATACATAGGAAAACCTCTTCGAGGCCAGGCCAATACTGTTTACTTTAGAGAGCGTCCGTCATTGAATAAACTGGTCTTTGAGAGAATAAAAAAAATAAAATAAAAAGCTAGTATGAAAACCCACTCGGGAGGGCTAGGCAAAAGGAGAGGAAACCCTGGATTTCATCATCATCATCAACCCTCCATCTTCCTTCCGTCAGAGTTGGACATCATTCCATAATCATATTCCAACCTTTTTCCAAGAGATGATGTCTATCCCATTTGACCATCTCTTCAAGACACGATCATTCTTAAGTGTCTCCACATCCCATTCATTAATAAACCATTGTCAACCATCTCTTTCACCAAACATCTTCCAACCAACATTTTCTAGCATTTTCATCTTATCTCACCCTTTGAGGACCTTTTAGCTCGGTCATTACTACAAGTATGAGGTTCTGTTCTTAATGCCCACTCTCAGCACATCTTAGTACGGTTCACTTCTCAGCAAGAGCAAACGCCATCCACATCAAATCGACAGATAACTGGCAATCACATGATCATGAACAGACTCAGAAAAAAAGCTACTCTAAACTGGGGGCTTATGCTACCTTTGTGACATCGTTCGAGAAATTTTTCGGGGATAACTTCTAAGGGGGACACCTACTCCCTATCCTACAAGGTCTTGCGTCTTCATTCTCATTGACGTCCTAACGGTGGCCTCAAAAAAAACAAAAAAGAAAGAAAAAGAAAAAAAAGGAAAAAGAGGAGCTAACTTGAAAACCTTTTGGGCGAGTTAGGCAAAAGGAGAGATTGAGACTCACTTCTAAGGACTATGCCTCCTCCTATTCCATGGTTTCCGCGCATCATATCGTCAATTCACATGAAACTGGGGGCTTGCAAATCTCCAAGGTGCCCTCCAAAGCAAGACAATGTCATCAAGAGTCTACCGGGGACTGGGCGTACATTAACATGGATTTGGAAGAAATCAAGGTCATCTACATGAACATCCAAGATGCACATTCTTCAGGCCTAGCGCTTCCACCATCATTCCTTGTCCTATGGACCGAAATGTTACTCATCCTGAATATTTATGAAATTCCCCACGAGTGGCATTGATCCTTAGAAAGCATTGTCTTAGGAAAGCATTGTCTTAGAGAGTCATTGTCTAAATATAAAGTCAGGGAGGGGGGTTGTCTGCATGTAGAGTTGCATGTATATGAGCATCAAGCATCATGTGTCTATCCAGTCTGGCTGTCTAAGCATTAATAGGTTTGCATTGCATCCATAAGTTGCATCAAAGTCACATAGAGTCAGTTTGTCTTGCATCGAGTCAGTCTGTCATACATTGAGTCAGTCAGCCATGCATTGAGTCAGTCCGTCATGCATTGAGTCAGTCTGTCATGCATTGAATCAGTTTATCTTGCATAAAGTCAATTGTCATGCATAAATGCATGAATTCTAGTGTCAAAAAAAATTGCATTGTTTGTTCAAGATTCTAGTATATCATTTGCATGTATACCTGTATATTGAAAAAAAAAAAACAAAGAAGTGTCACAACGTTTCTCCAGAACGCAACACAGGGGGCTGGTTAAGCCCATATGCTATCTCATTCAGACCGGTGGACATGGTTTCCAATCACCAAGAGCAAGATTAGGGTAACCTCTAATCCAACTCCAACAAGTCAAGCATCCAGTCAAGTCATGAATTATCGTCCACCAGTCACGAATGGCGACCGTCAGACCTAAATGACGAAATCCTCACAAATGACTGATGGGGATCAACGACTGGGAAAATTCACGAATCCATTCCCCACAGTGAAATTTTGACACCTATGCGCTTGAAGCAAAATTTAAGGTATTATTTACTTTAAATTCAACTTAAAGTGCTAAAACAAGTGGTAGCATGCAAGTCGTTTCAACGATAACATGCTATAAAAATAAACTTGTACAAGAAATAAAACATACCGAGGTATGAGAGCGGAAGAGGCCAACGCTTTTCAAATAAAGGCCAAAAATACCAAAAAAAGAAGAAATTCCATAAAACAAGAAGAATGCCAAAAAGAAGCTCAACTTTTATGCCCAATAAAAAGGGAGTGGTCTTCTCAAAGATCGAAGCATCAATTCCCCAGAATAAGAGCATGTTCCAACGATCATGCTGACACAATCCGAGGTAAGTTTTTCGGATCAAAATTCAAAATTTACAAAACTGACAAAGACATTTTTGCATTTTGTAGGAAAATAAGGGTCATCAGTGAAGTTCCTCGGCATCAAATTGCCATCATCAAATCAAAAATCCAGAGCCGTCGGCAGAGCTCGGCGCAATCGCAGCAATAAGAGTCATCGGCATCGGGTTCTATGTAATCTCAGGAATAAGAGCCACTGGCATCGTGTCTAGTGAAGTCTCGTCGGCATCAAAAATGCCATCATCATCAAAAAGACCAAAAACAGGGTCGCCAGCAGAGACCGGCGTAAGTCCCCAGCATCATAGCCACCGGCATCGTAACCGATGAAGTATCAATCTCCGAGCCATCGGCATCATGCCCGATGATGTCTCGACCCCCAAGGCCATCGACATCGCGATCGGTGAAGTCCCTCGGCATTGAACATGCCAACAATCATCAACAACGACACCAAGAAAGGCTGGAACGACACCGAGAAAGACTGGAACGACACCGGGAAAAACTGGATTGATACCGAAAAAGATTGGAACAACACCAGGAAAATCCGATCTGCCTCAGGAAAATCGGTTAGGAGCCACCAACATCTAGAAAATTCGATCCGCCTCGGGAAAATCCATTGGGCATCATTGACATTTTCGGATCAATTGTGATCAATCTGCCAAACAAGTAATTCTCTAGATCTCCAGTCATTGTTCAAAATGATCTAACATTCTGCTTTAGTTTCTGTGCAGGGAACCATCACCGACACCATCCACCTTCCGGTCGTCATATAAAAGAGCACCGACAACATCCACCTTCCGGTCGTCACATAAAAGAGCAACGACAGCATCCACCTTCCGATTGTCACATAAAAGAGCACCGATAGCATCCACCTTCCGGTCGCCACATAAAGGAGCACCGACAACATCCACCTTCCGGTTGCCACATAAAAGAACACCGATAACATCCACCTTTCGGTCACCACATGAAAGAGCACCGACAGCATCCACCTTCCAGTCGCCACATAAAAGAGCACCGACAGCACCCACCTTCTGGTTGCCACACAAAAGAGCACCGACACCATCTTCCAGCTGCAGTTAAAAGAGCGTTGACCTTCCGGTCGCTGCTAAAAGAGCACCGGCAGAACCCATCTCCTAGTCAGACATCAAGTAGTCAGCATCTCAGGCTACTTTGACCTTCGCGCTATTCGGACTCGGTCAAAGTGGGGGCTCTCTGTAGACACCGAATTTGGTACCGATAAATTTCTCTTAGGAAAATTGGGCCAAAAAAGTCAGACTTTGCCCAAAGAAAATAAGGTCACTGGCCCTTGCCCATTTTCAAGGCAAGCCCAGCACCAAACCGAGCACAACAAGAAAAGAGGCTAGAAGGAAAGCAAAGCCATTGGGCCTTCCTCAATCAAAAGCTACCGGGCCAACCCACTACAAAAAACCTTCATATTCTGCCACATACATGTACCCACCATTTCGAATCCCATTTTTTCCACAAGTCTCATTGGCCTTATTGCTTTTGATTTAAGTAAAGTACACATCATAAACTTTCCAACACCTTTTGAATCACCTAAATCAGAGTTCGGATGAAGGAATTATGGTCGTTTGAAGTTGGCTTAGCCAAATATGAAGGCCCAGCGGCCTTGCTCAATTTTTAGCCTAAAATTCGGCCCAAAAGCGCTGGAATTTCTATAGGAAAAAGAAGGCTTAGCGGCCTTCCTATTTCTCACAAAATAAAAAGGCCCAGCCGCCTTCCTCGCTTTCAGGGACCTGGGACGGATTGCCACGCTGGCAATCCATGTGCAAATTAAACCAACGGCCCAACGACCTTCCTATTTAATTCGGATTTTTGCCGCCAACTTTTTCCCTCCTTCCTATCATCATCCCATGATAATAGCATGAGAATTTTGACCCATGATCATAGCATAATTGTCTAAAGGGAATGATCCCGTGGATCATGTTCCTCTCCTTCCATCTCCATCCATCCACCCTCCAACTATAAATACCACCTCTCAACCACATACTTTTCATCAACTCTTCCCACCAACAATGATCATCCACACTCCTCAATTCTCTACTATCATCCATCCTCTCTATTCTCTCCATCAACTACAATCATCTACAACCACCTACTATCAACTATTATCCTGATACTATCACTCTCTACTCTCTCTATAATCATCATCCTACATCCTTACTCTCTCCGTTTCTTTACTCTCATTATACCACACTCATATTCTCTTCCATCATCCATAATCATCATCCATAACCATCATACCTATCATCATCACACCGATCATAAATCACATCCACCACCGAATAATCTTCATTCGAAGTCTTTATCAAGTCACGGTCAAGGGTCATCATAAGGTGTTCGATCTTCTATCCATCATATCAAAGTTTTAAGTGAGGTTCGTTCATCCTTTAAATTTTCAATAATGTAGTTTCTTTTATGTAAATGTGTTATTTGTACATTCATTTTGTAAATCATCATTCTTTTATTTCATTTGCATGTTCGAATAATAACTTCGTGAAATTTATTGAAAGTTCTCCCCACTCAATTTCATTTCTAGTTTGATTTTAGTATAGTCTGTTTTCTAACAGGCGGATTTGAGAATTATTTTAATTCTCAAATTCGTAACCTTACCCCCGAACTTAGAATTTGGGTTCGTAGACTAGAGTCATTTTTATTATTTTATGGTTTGTCGGTTTCCTTAAATCGGCTGGCGACTCTTTCTTTTTTATATAATCTCTTTTTATTATTTAAACATGAATGTTTATTACGTCGAATGAATTTATAAAATAATTTACATAATTCCATATTCCGATGTCGAGTCCGCTCAAGAGAAAATACAGTAAGAATTATTAAAGGTTACATGGTCTTTGAATTTTCTAAGTATTCTCTATTGGGCCTTGGCCCAGATTCGAATTGGATTTTATGTAAAATTATTTGTGAATTAATTTGATGTAATTTCAAAGATGTGAATAATAAAAATTGATTATTGAATAAATAAAAGGGAAATTGGATTCTAATAATACGAACTTTTGGCCATATAAGACTTAATAATACGAACTTTCGATTTGGTTCTGAATAATATGAACTTTGACCCCCTGTTGCCCCCAGTAACACGCCTCCGAGTTACGCTTTTCTTGACTCGTCGGGAAAATGAGCTGGCGGTGGCGGCACATTTTGTTTGATGTTTAACCATGCCATGTCACCCATTGACTTAAAAAAATTTCCACGTCAGCACCCTCTCTCTTTCTCTCTCCTCTCTCTTTCCTCTCTCTCTCTCTCTCTCTCTCTCTCCTCTCTTCGTCATTCTCATTCTTTTTCCAAATCTTCTTCTTGTTCTTCTTCTTCTTCTAGAAATAGGGAGCAAATCTGAGGGCTTTTCCACTCCCCCATTTCTCTCTCTAAACCTATTTGCATCTAATGTGCTATTTCGCCTTCTTTGTTAACATACCCTCACTGCCATCATAACCCGTCTCTTGTTCTGAATGTATTGCAGAAAATTTTGGATGCCAAGGCACGGATCTATTTCAAGCACCTGTAGGTCTTAAGGTGTCATGAGAAACTCAACAGCTCATTATACTAAAACATCCCCCATAAGGAACAATATACTCCGGCAAGCCGGTCTCCTTCTCCGCCACCACCTCCGCCATCCCGGCCGTCCTCCGTCCCCTCCTCCGGACATTCCTGATTTTGGGTGCTAACTTTCTTCTTCTTTTTTGATTTGGAAAATCGGTACCTTTGAAATCAATAGTCCAAACAATTGTTCTACCACATTCTTGGTTGACAATTGCAATTAACCAATCCAAAATGACATAGGAAAAACAACAATCAGCATCTCAAAATTGAATGCATACCTTATCAAATACATTCTTAGCAGATGCAGTGAGTAAAAGGAAGGCTAGTGCAAGTTCCTTCCTATAAAGACTGTTCCTCTTCTTGTTTTTGTTAGTAGTACTTGCCAGCAGTGTGTCTTGTTTTTGAAGCTTAGCCAATATTTGGAAGAAGAAGTAGATCTGGAAAAGGAATGAGAATGACGAAGAGAGGAGAGAGAAAGAGAGAGAGAGAGAGAGAGAGAGAGAGAGAGAGAGAGAGAGAGAGAGAGGAAAGAGAGAGGGTGCTGACGTGGCAATTTTTTTTAAGTCAATGGATGACATGATATAGTCAAACATCAAGAAAAACGTGTCGCCACCGGCAGCTGATTTTCCCAACGAGTCAAGAAAAGTGTAACTCGGTGGGGTGTTACTGGGGGCAACAGGGGGTCAAAGTTCATATTATTCAGAACCAAATCGAAAGTTCGTATTATTAAGTCTTATATGGCCCAAAGTTCGTATTATTAGAATCCAATTTCCCTAAATAAAAAGTTACCCCCCGAAAATGAATTTCATAAAATAAAAATATCCTTATTTAAAGATTAAGCAACCTTAGTCGGCTCTCATCATGGGAAAAAAGAGATTTTTTTCCGGGGTTCTACAGAACTCTACTACTCTTTCGATACTAATAGAATTACCTCGATTAATCTAAATTACAACTTTCGTGTGCTTTTCAAGTTAATCAAAGTTGAAGGTCTCAAATATTCTGGTTATCAAAAGGTTCCCTGATCTGCTATTCTTTTCTCAAATTTCACAAAATTAAGTAGGTAGAAAGGTTGGTTATCAGATTATCCTAATTCACCTTTCAGTACTTCTCAGGTTAATCTCGAATGACAAGTATTCCAGGCCTAAAACATAAAGAACGCAACCTTCTATTAATTCAAAACAAGAATTCATGCACAAACTAGAAACATTCAATCAAACTACATTGTTTCGGGTTACAAAACCCTAGAATTCAAGAAAACTACTAACTCATTGTCAAAGAAAACATGAAATAAGTTCCAAACATCATGATCGAATCTCCAAACAAAGAGGGAAATCGAAAAGAAAGACAAACTACGAAGAATACAACTGTCAAGTCTTTCAATCCCGAGGTGGAACCTTCTTCGCGAGCGTTGATGATTTCTTCTCAAATCTTGATCTTCGCTTCTCTTGAATCGATTTTGATCTTGAATCTTGATTGGATGATTGAGGAGTAAATGGGTGCATTAGGATTTCTTTTTCTCTCTAGAAGGATTGGTGAACGAAGGAATGAACCAATGAATCAATAACTAAACCCTCCCTTTCTTTATCTCGTGAAAACAAGTTCCAAACATCATGGTCGGTGTTTTCGCGTTGTTCGACTTCCCTTTGGCGGCTGCACTTGAAATGAGACACCACGGTCGGTGCCTACCACCACGAGCAGGTCGTTGGTGGGTGCTGTCCGACTGTTCCGAGCTTCGTTCCGCGTGAAATTCAAGCCACGGTCCGATCTTGACATGTGGTGACTCGTGGTGCCTTTGCTCTAGCCTGAAATGCTCCTAAAACTGGTGTTTGGCTCCCAAATCTGCAAGTTCTCATAAAAAACACCAACACCGAGCGCAATAGAGAAGTAGAGGGTATTTATATACATAATCAACTCAAAACATCCCTAATCTACTACCAAAACACCCTAGAAACTTAGTCACAATGAGCACTTATCAAATGACTATGCAGTGCACATTGGAATGAAATCTTGATGGTTTATTAGAGAAAGTCTGGGAGTACTCGAACCTAACTCATATTTACACAAAGCCATAGGGATGGATCTAAATTATTATGTCATGTCATCTTCTCATCCAAGTAGTAAAGAATGTTATGGTGGGTTATGGATTCTTGAGTTGTGGAACTTGACGGTGATGGTGATAAATGTAGCAATCAAACCCTAGAAATGAAGCTTCCACACCAGATATGGACTTGTGGTAAAGGATAAACACCACCCAAGAACTATCAAGCCCAACAAGAATTGATAAAGGTCGCAACCACCATAATTCTATAAAGGATTTGGCTTGAACACCACAACAAATGTATTGAGGATAAAGTAAGCACAACTTAAAGTAGAGAGAGTTTTGAGAGAAAATCTCAGCTTATGTATTGAATGAGCATTGAATGTCTCTTCCTAACCATTGTAAATGGTTAAATACAATGAGGGGAAACAAGGGAGGTAAGGGTCAAATGACAAAAGACTCAAGTTAAATGCATAAAAAGACCTTCTAGAGAGGCTTTATAATTCATTAAGGGACGGAGAAAAGGGGAAATACACAAAAGGGGAGCAAATGAAAAAGGGAAAAACAGGTTAAAAAACCAAACTATGCAAGGTCATTGCGGGCGCGACAAGGACGTCGCGACCGTGACTGATTAAAACTCCAGGAGCGTCGCAGTCGCGATGCCCGTCGTCACGGGCGTGACGTTGCTCGAGGGAATTCTGGGCAAATCTTCAGAAGAAGGGTCGCGGTCACCACCATAGGGTGGTCGCGGTCGTGACACTAGAGGTCACGGCCATGACCCCAAGCGATTTTTGATCCAAGAATCTCTCAGCGTGAGGTCGCGAGCGCAACGTATTTCTCAGCTCCAAAAGTTCATGGGGCATGCCACGATCGTGACAAAAATCATCCTAGTTGTGTCAATGTGCGTCACGGGTGCAACGCCCTGCTTGCTCCCAACATTCCTGCTGTCCGAGGGCCATCATTGTCGTGACGCTAGAGGTCGCAGCCGTGATGCCTTCAAATGTTCCCAAAGTGAAATTGATCCCCTTCCTTGACGACAAAACAACCAACCACCCTCGGGAAGTGGACGACCAAAAGCCCTCGGGGTTGGTGAACGCTCCCAAGCTTATCAAAGGGGTTCAAGGTCGATCCATAGGACGACCGATGCTAGCTTGAGGTTTCGTGGGTCTCGAGCAAATTTGACCTCTACGGGTGCGACTTGACGCTACCCTCTTAGCTTGGGTGACAAGGGTGGAGTACAAACCCCGAGATACTTCATCATTCCCTTCTTGAAAAGGATTTTCCTTCAAATCCTCATTGGGCTCATCATCCTCGATGTAAGGAGAGAGGTTGCCAATGTTGAAGGTAGAAGAGACTCTCATGTCCCCAGGGAGATCGAACTTTTAGACGTTATCATTGATTTTCTCTGTTATCTTGAGTGGTCCATCGTTGCACGACATGAGTTTGTTTTTCCTTCTTGATGGAAACCGTTCCTTCCTCAAATGAAGCCAAACTAAGTCCCCAAGCTTGAAAGTGATGTCCCGCCGATTATTGTTGACCCGGGCCTTGTAGACTTCATTGACTCGCTTGATCTGATCCCTTATTTGCTGGTGGAGCTTCTGGACTTCCTTGGCATTCTCACTAGGCCCGAAGCTCACTCTCAACTCTAATGGCAATGGGAGAAGTTCAAGGGGAGTAAGAGGGTTCACCTCGTAGCAAATATCAAAAGGCAAGTGGTCGGGGGCTTTGAAGGACGCTGGATTGTAGGCGAACTCAGTATGGCAAAGCTTGACATCCCAATCTCGTAAACACTTGCTCACTAGGCCTCGAAGTAGGGTGGAGTGAGTTCGGTTGGTGATTTTCCTTTAGCCATGGGTTTAGGAATGGTGGGACGTGCTGAAAAGGAGTTTGGTCCCGAGGAGCTTCCATAGGGATCGCTAGAAATGACTAACGAACTTGGTGTCCATATCCGAAATGATGCTCCACGGGATTCCATGAAGCCTCACAATTTCCTGGAAGAAGAGATTGGCAGTGTAGGTAGCATCATCGGTTTTCTGATAGACAATGAAGTGTATCATCTTGGAAAACCGGTCCACCATTACCATCAACGCATCCTTGCCTCAAATTTTCAAGGAGGAGCCACGATGAAGTCCATGCTAAGCACCTCCCAAGTGTCGTTAGGAACTGGGAGAGTGTAGATCCCTTGGTGGAATCGGCCTTTCGCATGGTGGCAAGTTACGCATTTTAAAATGACGTCATGCACATTACCACCTATTTATGGCCAATAGAAATGCTCCTTGAGCATGTCATCGGGTTTTTTTGATGCCGAAATGACTGGGAGGACCGCCCAATGGACCTCCTTCACGAGCAATTTCCTCAACGGGCACTTAGGCATGCACAATTTGTTCCCCTTAAAAAGGAATCTTTCTTGAAGCACAAAAGGACTACTGCCGCTTTCAAGGTGGGGTTTCAATTCCTCATCCTCCTTGTAGAACTCTTACATATGTTGGAAGCCAAAAACCCGAGCTTCTACAATGGAAAAAAGAGCGTGTTTTCGAGAAAGAATGTCGGTCACCACATTGACGCTTGATAACTATATTTTTTATAGAATTTATTAGGTATTTAACTTGTATATTTTAGCCGATTTTGTGACATAATCTAGTGTTTTTATATCAAATTTATGTAATATTCTTCACTTAATCGGGAATTGGTTTGTTTTGCAGATGTTATTGAAATCTCCCTAAAAAGTAAAGAAATAGAGAAGAAATTGGAGAAAAGAAAGGGATTTGGAGAATTAGAAATAATTGAAGGAGAAGATAAAGAAAAGAGTATTGAAGAAATTAAAAAAGAGGAAGAGTACTGAAAAGAAGAAGAGATGAGCCAATCAAGCAATGACGATATTCACATCCCCATATTCCTCGTTTAGGGGACAAACTCGATGGTTCTTGATTAACTTATAGTGTGTGATTTCAGTTTTAGGTTTTAATACAGTTGTTTAATCTCCGTGTTTTGTCTGTCATAGTAAGTGATTGATCTCCTCTTACTTGGTTTAGATTCTTAATATCAGAACGAAAGTTTGTATTTTGAATTGGAAAGACGAAGATTGAATAGGATAGAAAACAATTAGAAATAATGGTTTCTTGCTTATGGTCAATTATAATCAGTTCTTATCTTTGATTAGATTAAATAGCCATGAAAATAGGTGTTTAGTTTAATCACTGTAACTCACTTCGGATTCAAAAGATTGTTGTAATAGGCCCTAGAAAGATTATAGACCACGACACTACCAATACAGCCTTAACTAGAATCACCTCTTGACTAATTGATTAACTAGAGCAGACTCGCCTAAACTACCTTAATTATCTGATAAAACCTATAAAGATTGTATCTTTTCTTGTTATTTCCTTAATTCTCTTATTCACTCAACATATTTGACTGACCTAGCATCCTTTGTAGTGAACTAGTTTAGTGCGTAGTTGAACACAAGTCCCTTAGAGAAAATGACATTTATATACTACTCAGAACCGTACACTTGCGGAAGACCTACCACGTTTTAGACACACATCAACGCTCCCGTTATGTTTGGCCACAGAGTTAAAGCTTTGAATGTATTCCATCCACTTGGTATGGCAAGTGTTCAGCGTATGTTAGCCATTTAAGTACTTGAGGGCCTCATAATCGAAGGGGAGAATGAATTGATTGGAACTTAAGTAGTGGGACCAATGGTCGAGGGCACGAACAAGGGCATAAAACTCCTTGTCATAGGTGGGATAGGTTTGGAGCGTGGCGCGATTGGTGAATGATTACAATAGATAATAATCCTTGCTTGAGAAAGGAGGAGATGATGATGGATGATCTTGATGTTGAATGGATGATAATAATCTTGAGGAATAACAATATAGTCCAAACCCAAAGAACAAATCAACAAGGAACTTGAACACCAAAAGAGTTGGATATGTGATCTTGGATAAAGTAGATTCCACCACCAAGACCTAACATCCCACCATGATTAGATAAAGGATTGCCCACCACTAATCAATAAAGGAATGACTTGCAACACCACCATTAACAAATGGAGAAAGTAAACAAGATTTAGAGGAGAATGAAAGCCATTAGCTTTACCATTCTATTCATAAGCAAGCTTATCAAAAGCTCACCAAAAGTCCCTTACAAAATATTAACAAGAGCTATTTATAGGAAAGGGGTTTAAACACAAATTTTGGGTTGGATCAGGGGTGTTGCGAATGCGACACAGGGCGTCGCGGGTACGACGTCCATTTCTTGCGTAAAGAGCCAACTCTCTGCAGGGTCGTCCGTCGCGGGCATGATGCTAGATGTCTCATACGCGACGACTCCACTGGTCGTGACACTGATGGCTTGGGAAATGGGTCACCTGGCGTCACGGGCGTGACAGCAAAAGGGTCACCCTGGTCGCGAGCGTGACGTCTGTCTGTCCATCAAGCCACAAAATTTCATAAAAGACGTCACGGGCACGACACGTTAGGTCACGGTCGTGACTCAACTGTTTCCCATTCTTCTACCTTGGCCTTCCTCCTTAAGACCCCATGGATGGTCCTTCTAAGTTATTCTTGTCGGTTAGCCCTGAGCCCCTTAGATGACCCGTAGGCGGCCCAAAAGAGGACCCATAGCATCATCCCATGGGTTGGGATCCCATTTGTAGTGAATGCCACACCAACCGATGACCCAAATATGCTTCTAAGGTCCTAGGTCCACCTTAAAATGGACTCCATACCTGACCTTGAAACGATTTTGCTCGTGTTTTACAAAGGGGGCAGGGGAAGGCTTGGTGACCACGGATTGTGAAGCTCGGGTCCTAACCTGATACGATTCAAGTTCTTCCTCGGGCCATTAAGCTTCTCGCTAAAGTAGGAATTGGGGCGTTGATTTTCAATGAGGATGGCCCCAATGCCCACCCCGTTAATGTCACAATCAACCTCAAAAACTTGTGAGAAGTCCAGGAGGGCAAGCACCAGAGCCTCACAAAGCTTGGCCTTAAGCTTCTAAAATGCACCGTGCACTGCTTTAGTCCACTCAAAGGTTCCTTTCTTCATGCATACAATAATGGGAGCTGTGAGGGTGCTAAACGCTTAGATGAACTACCGATAGAAAAAAGTTAGGTCGTGGAAGCTTCTCACCTCCATAAGGGTGGAGGGAACGGGCCATGAACGAATAGCTTCCACCTTTGATGGATCCATCGAGATCCCTCGGTCCAACACGATGTAACCGAGAAAGGTAACTTGAGCTGTGCAAAGCTTACACTTCTCAAGCTTGCCGAACCACTTTTATTGACGTAGAACCATGAAGACAGACTCCAAGTGCGAGAGGTGATCGCCCTCGCTCTTACACTAGACAAGGATGTAGTCGAAGTACACAACCATGAACTTGTCGATGTAGGGCCTCAAAGCCTCATTCATTAGTCACATGAAGGTGCTCGAGGCGTTGGAGAGGCCGAAAGGCATAATGAGTCACTCATATAACCCCCCTTTTGTCTTGAAGGTCGTCTTCCACTCATCTCCTTCCTGGATTTGTATTTGATGGTACCCGCTCTGGAGATCGATCTTGGAGAATACGTGTGAGTCATGCAACTCATCGACCATATCATCGAGCCTCGATATAGGATATCGGTACTTGATTGTGATGTTGTTGATAGCCCGACTATCGACGTACATCTGGTAGGTCCCATCCTTCTTGGGAACCAAAAGAGCGGGCACAAAACACAAACTCGTGCTCTCCCGAACAAAGCCCTTAGAAATGAGCTCATGCACTTGTCATTGATGCTCCTTGGTCTCTTGCGGGGTTCATCTAAGCACATTGTCATCCATGGCTTCTCGGAGTTTGTGTCTTATTAAGTTGACTTCCACAAATGTATTATCCTGCTGACTACGACCCCTTAAACGTACTTTAAAGATCATAAATCAAGTTTGCTGGTCATGTTTAGGGAATCAAAAGTATCGCCTTCGAGCTTCTTAGTCTCGACCTATACATTGTTGTAACTAATGGCAGGATTCTCTTCAAGAATGGTAACAATTGAATCGGCTTTGCTAATACTTCCCCTAATTGGTAGTTAATTTATACTTCTTCTTATAGCTAAATGAACTTTTCAATTGGTTCAATTAGATAACTTTATTCAAGTTTTGGAGTGTAAACCTAATATTATTCATTGCGGGCTTTGAATCCAAGTGGTGTATTGGCATGAGATGTGACATCAATCAACTGATTTAATTGTTAAAAGGGTTAGGTTAGACAAGTGTGATGAGTATTTACGTGGGTAGGAAGGTGATTGGATGGTGAGCATTCATCGATCTTTGTGCAAGAACCACAATGTCAAAGAATGATTTTATGAACTTATGAACTTACAAAGAAATTGTGAGTACAGTACGTAGGCTATATTCGCGATAGATATATATATAGTCTAATGGTTATTTTATATAGATAGATAGGCCTTATTTTGGATATATCTATAGTAGACAAAAATATTAATGATCGTGTTATGTTTCCACTTTCCAGTGGCATTGTTGCGACTCGTACCCCTTCAATATCAAGTTTATAAATTCTTATTATGGTTACTTGATTTGTTTGATTTTGTTTACTTTTGTCCATGGCTTTTGATCAACGAGGCATGCATGTTCAAAGAGAGGGGTAACTAATTATATTGAGTTCAAAGAGATTTCGTTAAATGAGAATGGAATGGAAGAAATATTCGAAATTAATTGATATGAGATACTCAAAATTTTACTGGTCAATTTCAAAGTGGACAGGTTTGCAGTGTTCCTTGTTTAAGACCCTTTGTAGTACTTGTCTAACTTGTGTACATATATATTTTTTTTTTGCTTTAATATTTTGCCCAACTCGAAATTGACCTGAACTCGCCGAAATTTAAGGGCTTTAAACATATTTTTCAAAGCTGATACTTAAATAAACCCAAACCTGACCCAAAACAGACTCGTGTGCGCCAATTGATAGATTGAAATACAATCCTCATTGACTTCCCCATTATTTAGTTTTAATATTTTACATGCAACTTTACATGTAACTCATGTGCTAGGCTACTAGCTGACTTGCATTGTAAGATCTGTTATTTGTAGTTTATTTTTCTTAATTTTTGAACTAATTTATGAGCGGTGATTTGTGAAAAATGCTAGAAAATAGTCCTTTGCGAGTTTGAAAGGGCCACCATCTTAGTGATTTACCCTTTTCTTTGACTTATAGGTAACTTTGGTTGATATTGGATGGAATATGAAGCTTTTGGCTAATGAAAGTTCTAGTTTAAATTCAAGTAGTAGTTACATGCATGCTTTTTGTCCATATTTCTCAAAGATAACAATCTTTTTCTTATATTCATTTGGTAAACAAGTCCAAATTACTTAACTGTATAGGACAACTATATATATTGGATGGATGTTGATTGTTGAAGCTTTACATGGAACTTAACTGTATGTGAACATGTAGATGATTTAGAATTGTAATTATACTTTAATGCTTTATTTTAATGATATTTATTTTTGTATGTCAATCATGATTTATTTGATTTTGGAATTTTTCTTACAAGAATTGGTCAAAATAGCAAATTGTTGCTAAAGAGCAAGAAAATACTATTACAAAGGCAAAAGTTAAAAGGTCACACAACTTCCAAAGTTTTACAATGGAAGCAGTAGAATCGTTGTCTCTGGGAAACCTAAGGTAGCATTTTTGTTTAAAAGTGTTGCAGTAGGATATACCTAAAACAACATTTTTCTTTGCATACATTGTAGTAGCCTAAATACCTACAAAAACAGTTTTTTTTTTTTTTTTGCCAGAAGCGTTACAATACGTTTGAAAAGTCTTATAATTATTTCTTGCAACACAAATCAAAAGTAATACTTTGTGAAATATTGCCATAAACCTAAGGTAGCATTATTTGAACCTCATACAATTTTGACGTGTTGGTAAACTCATGTTTTATTGCAGTGGGTTGACTAAAGCTTTAGTTCACTTGGTTAAACTCACTTAGGTATTATGGATGAGAAATAAATTATTTTCCACGGATATACATGCATACACTTCATTGATTTAATCAACTAAATTTTTCAATATTAAAGCATAAATTAATTTTTTTTTTTTTGTTCTAAAACTGTGCAAAATGTGAACTGTATAAGTAAAACTCTAGCATTAAAGTTTGGATTTTACCACTTACATTTGTTATAACCACAAATTGTTATTTCATATCCGATTTCTCAAATATTACCTCTGTCCCTAAATAATTGTCGCCAACACTACTTTCATAGAATCAGTGAACACAGGAAATTCAATAAAAATTTCACATATTACCAAAAATACTCATAAAATAATCATTAGAATGTAGTAAAATGTTTATTTGTTAACGATAGAATGCATAATATAGTTACTGGAATCATAAAAGTTATACAATTTGACAAATAAAAAGAAATGGAGAAATTATATAATTTGACAAATATAAAGAAAGGGATATAGTTGTTGGGAATGTCCCGACAATGTTCGATATACACGAAGTTTAAACCAAAGTAATATAGTAATTATATGTCTTGCTAGAGACCTCTATAAATTAGTAATTGAATATGTTTAATTACAACTATATTATTTGGTCCTACTGGGTCACACAAGTCAGTGCCCTGGAACAATGTATGTAATCTTAGTGATATTGTATCACGTTTAGAAAAGTTGGAAATTGATTTCTGTGAGAAATCAGCCCAACACGGACTGAATTGGGTTCAAACGGACTGTGTTGAACCAACACGGTCCGTGTTGAGACACCACGGTCCGTGGTGTCCTTGGGCCGAATTAATGGACCTCGTGGAGTCCAACACGAACCGTGTTGTTTTCAACACGGACCGTGTTGGGCCTGAGAAACGCGCCGTTGCGTTAAGTCGGCCCTTTAGGGTTTTGAACCTTTTCCCTAGGTTTTCTAAACACTATATAAAGGGGTCTCTGTGAGAGATTATTCAAAACCAATTGCCTAAGACTCTTAGAGAGATACCAGGGTGATTTCCTGAGTTCCTGTCTCTTTTAGTTTGCAGTTCTTGTTTCAGGAAACATTCTCTATTTTCCGAAACAATCTCACATACATCTTAGATTGAGATTCGTCTCGATCGAGTCGATCTAGCAATCGGGTTCCCGGAGTGCTGCGTGGACTTTTCAGTAGAGGGTTTCAGCGTTGGAATCTGGAAGGTCGACCTCTTCTTCAGCCGGAATTAGCGATCAGGTATAATTACTAAAGCCTCTGCAGTTGTTTTTTATTAATTGTTTATAACCATTATAAATATTCAATCAATTAATCTGTATCTGTTTAGGAAATAGATAACCTAAAACCTAGCAGTGGCATCAGAGCCACCAATTGCATGCTAAAGTATTGTACTTGTATTCATAAGTAATTTTGTCAATAGTTGAATTATATTATGAATATGCTAGAGTAGATTTATGCCTAAAATTTTGAGTCTTTATGAAAGTTTTAATATTTACTGTTCTTGATAGAAAATCTTGAATTTTATTGTAAAATTTCATGATTTGTTATTATTTATTTCTTATTGCCTTTAATTAATCGGTTTTATGTTTGTTTAATCGTTAAATATAGCATAAACTTATTTTAATCTTGAATATTTTAGAAACAATTATGTTTAATATTGTTAAATAGTAGGCAATACATGAAATAGGTCAAAATTCGCAAAATAGAGTTTTGTAGAATTATTTTCTGGTTTAGTTTATTCACGGTAAATATGAAAAATCGAAATAAAATATCAAACGAATTCAAAAATTTCTGAAATTTTTACTAGAGGTGTCTGGAAGTGTTCCAGACTTTCCATAATTTTTGTAGATTTTTCCTAATTAAAATGATTTTTTAATTGAGTTTTCAGTTCTGAAGAGAATTAAAAATCGTTTAATTCTCTGAATTTTATAAATTTGTAGAAATTTGTAAAACTTCTGAAAATTTTACAGTAGGTTACTGGGTAACCATACGTTTAGGAGACATTTTGTACGTTAATTTATCCAGTCAAATTATATTTTTTAATTTAGATTTTCAGATCTGAGAGAAATAAATTTGTTGCTTCTCTGAATTTTGTATATTTATAGGAATTTTCAAATTTTATGAAAAATTTACAGTAGGTTACTGGGTAGCCATTCTGTTATGGGTAAACTTTTCGTGAATTTTTGAAATCGTTAACTAATTTTTATTTAATTTTCAGATTAACAGAAAAGTAAAATTGTTTACTTCTCTGATTTTTATTCTAATTTTAGAAATTTGATACAAATTTGAAATTTTTGCAGTAGTATATTGGATGAACCTACTGTATGAAAAAATTATAAAATTTGATTTTTAAACTTATCGGACTGTTATTATTTATTTTCCTCATAAATGTAGAATTGAAATGTTTAATTCCCTAAAATTTTACAATCTTTTGAAAATTGTTAAAATTCTGGAAAATTTTCATATTGGGTTATTAGATAACACTGTGATATGAAATTATTAAATTCGATAAGTTATGATAATTTTATTTAAGATTTTCATTCACGAAATTAACCGAAACTGGGAAGCAACACGGACCGTGTTGCCAGCATTTTTAGTGAATTCATGTGTTTTAGGGTTTGAAATTAATTTTAGAAATTAATTATTAAATCCTATTACTATTAAATCAATTGATGGGCATAAAATCTATTTGTAACGCCCCGGATATCCAATTATAGAAAAGTCAAAGTCAAACTAACGTTAACATACAAAATTAGCGGAAGACTCAAATTCTTATGGGGCGTCACTGCCGTATCCCCGAAGGAATACAAGGCGAGAAGGAAAACTACAACTGTCTGATAACGGTAAACCAAACTAACAAACTCATACTTAGGAGTAAACCTCAAAACTATCTTCAAGTTCCTCATAAAAGAAAACAACATAATTAACGACCTCTAAACATGTTGTCCTCACTTCTAATTCCCGTCCCCAGCATATAGATCTTTACCTGAAAACAAAACATTTCAAAAATGAGGGGGAAATCTCAATAATGTCTACCCCTAACGTTAAAAACAAGTTAAGTTCATTTCAATTCATTTGAGAGAGAGGGAACAAGTCAAAACATTTCACAAACCTTTAACCTTTCTAACTTTGTTCCTTAACCCAACCAATTCATTTTATTATGCGGGCGGGATATCAAATCTCATAAAGTAACATCGCCTACCAAAGGCATCAAAGATAATAATCGCCTACCAAAGGCATAAATAATAATCGCCGACCAAAGGCATAAATAATAATCGCCTACCAAAGGCATCAATAATCGCCTACCAAAGGCATAAATAATAATCGCCTACCAAAGGCATCAATAATCGCCTACCAAAGGCATAAATAATAATAATAATAATAATAATAATAATAATAATAATAATAATAATAATAATAATAACAACATTCTAATCTAACTCAACTTCTACTTCTAACAAGAATACAATTTTGATTCCTAATTAATACCAATAATAATAATAATACTCCTAATAATAATAACAGTCATACTAATAATAATACTAATAATAATAGCCATAATAATAAAATAATATTCGCATAGCAACAATAATAATAATATCAATAATAATAATAATAATTACATAATAATAATAATAATAATCACATAGTAATAACGATAATACTAATAATAACAACACATGAAATTTCCAATATGCCCTTACTCCCAAGCACACTCCCGTAACACATAAAATTATTATAATGCCCTTGTTAGTCCCTCAACGATCCTACGAGCTCAAGTTTTAGCAGAAATAATCGCAAATGAATAAACAGTTAACGGAGTCAAACCTAATTTATTAACGACGTTATGATCAACGCCTTTGAAATTTTCGGGGTTTTACATCATTACCCCATTAAAAGAAGTTTCGTCCTCGAAACTTAAACTCCACACCAACAGTCTGCCAGACGAAACTAACGGTGGTGCTACCCAAAAACTCAGGGTTTTACATCTGTAACGCCCCGGATATTCAATTATAGAAAAGTCAAAGTCAAACTAACGTTAACAGACAAAATTAGCGGAAGACTCAAATTCTTAAGGGCGTCACTGCCGTATCCCCGAAGGAATACAAGGCGAGAAGGAAAACTACAACTGTCTGATAACGGTAAACCAAACTAACAAACTCATACTTAGGAGTAAACCTCAAAACTAACTTCAAGTTCCTCATAAACGAAAACAACATAATTAACGACCTCTAAACATGTTGTCCTCACTTCTAATTCCCGTCCCCAGCATATAGATCTTTACCTGAAAACAAAACATTTCAAAAATGAGGGGGAAATCTCAATAATGTCTACCCCTAACGTTAAAAACAAGTTAAGTTCATTTCAATTCATTTGAGAGAGAGGGAACAAGTCAAAACATTTCACAAACCTTTAACCTTTCTAACTTTGTTCCTTAACCCAACCAATTCATTTTATTATGCGGGCGGGATATCAAATCTCATAAAGTAACATCGCCTACCAAAGGCATCAAAGATAATAATCGCCTACCAAAGGCATAAATAATAATCGCCGACCAAAGGCATAAATAATAATCGCCTACCAAAGGCATAAATAATAATAATAATAATAATAATAATAATAATAATAATAATAATAATAACAAAACTCAGTTCTAATCTAACTCAACTTCTACTTCTAACAAGAATACAATTTTGATTCCTAATTAATACCTATAATAATAATAATACTCCTAATAATAATAACAGTCATACTAATAATAATACTAATAACAATAGCCATAATAATAAAATAATATTCGCATAGCAACAATAATAATAATATCAATAATAATAATAATAATTACATAATAATAATAATAATAATAATAATAATAATAATCACATAGTAATAACGATAATACTAATAATAACAACACATGAAATTTCCAATATGCCCTTACTCCCAAGCACACTCCCGTAACACATAAAATTACTATAATGCGCTTGTTAGTCCCTCAACGATCCTACGAGCTCAAGTGTTAGCCGAAATAATCGCAAATGAATAAACAGTTAACGAAGTCAAACCTAATTTATTAACGACGTCATGGTCAATGCCTTTGAAATTTTCGGGGTTTTACACTATTAGTTTGTAAAGTTTAGGAAACTTACAATATCTTTAAAAGATATAGTATCTTTTAGACTTCTTGATTTTAGGAAAGTCAAATATTTTGTATGTATAGGTATAGAATCCTAAATCAGTTTAGGTAATTATGATAAAATTTGGAATTTTATTTATTTATTAATCCTGCAAACTATTAGGAAACCTATTTAGTATTTGTTTCCTTATATGTGTTGTGTTACAATTATATATGCCTTTATAATTTGTTATTTAAGCATGTGTTATATTTGATATAATTATTGCAATATTACATGTTTGCATGTGCTTCTAGTATGGCCATAGATAATCAGTTTTACCGGTCTGCGTATCGGGTTGGGTGAAATACGGCTTGCGTGCCGTCATTGAATTAATTTTAAATTTTAAATTTTCAGTTAAGTTTATTGTAATTCATGTAAGGCCTTAATTGTGAGGTCCACTTTGTAAATTTGTTGTAATTGGATACATCAAGTTGAGTGGGATCCCAACAGCAATGGAGGTGGTGATTCGAGTGGGAGCCCATCCAAGGACGTTGCAAAGCCCAAGAAGATTTTCTTGAAGACTGTCAAAGCTTAGTTAAATTAGTTGATTAAGTCTAGGTGGCCATACTAGGGTTTTATTTATGCTTTAAATTCGTTATTGTATGTTTTATTATGCCTTTTATGCTTTTCGAAAGAGTTCACCTAGAATTGCATGTTTAGGATAATAAAACCTACTCTCAAAATTGAATTATTGCTCAACCTATCGAAACACCACTTAGATGGATAAATATAGAAAGCCAAAGCGAATTATTTGTCCATCATTAATAAGTAGAGTGGGAGCTAGGTCAATTCAAATTGGCTATCAAAATAGTTTTGGGCCAAGAGCAGAGGAAGAGAAATATTGTATTCGATACAAATTTCTTGCCAAGAGTCATTTTGAATGATCGATCATAATATGATCCACCAAAGATAACATGGGATCGAGTTTTGTTGGGCCAAAGTCCACTTGAGCTCATGAGTCTTGTGGGTCTTGGTAAATTAAAACACATAATGAGAGTTGATAAAGTGTTTTGATTTGAAGTTAAAATTAGTTTAATTTCTTTGATGATTAATAACTAAAATTGAACGTTTATGTCTTGTCAGAATCAAATATGTCTAACACACCCACCAACAACGCAGTTAACCTCCGTTCTCTTTTGGAAAAAGAGAAACTCACCGGGGCCAATTTCCTTGATTGGTACCGAAACCTGAGCATTGTTCTTAGGGCAGAGCAGAAAGAATATGTTCCAGAAAGAGCCTTAAAGAACAAGCCCAAAGAAAATGCGACTCAAGCTGAAGAAGACAAGTGGCAGCGTCATTCTAATGATGATGTCCAAGTCAGCTGTATCATGTTGGCCACTATGACTCCTGAGCTTCAAAGACAGTTTGAAAACAAAAAGGCACATGAAACAATCACTCAACTGAAAAGCATGTTTCAAGAACATGCTCGAATTGAGAGATGTTAGATCAATGAGCAAATTGTTCGCACTCGTCTTGAGATTGGCAAGCTCGTTGGGCCCCATGTACTGAAGATGATTGGTCTTTTTGAGTCCATAGAGCGACTAGGGTTCCCTACACTCCAGAGTTAGCTACTGACATTCTTCTTAGCTCACTGCATGAAGGGTTCAGCACCTTCAAACTGAACTACAACATGCAGGGCCATAAGAAGTCTCTAATGGATCTTCATGCGATGTTGGTCACGGAAGAGAGGGACATTAAGATAGCCCATAAGGCTAACTCGAATGTCCTTGTGGTCAGTAAGGGGAAAGGCAAGTTCAAGAAGGCTAACAAGAGCAAGAAGGGATCTGCAAGTAAGAAAGGCAAGAACAA
Organism: Portulaca oleracea; assembly: GCA_029582165.1. Classification (NCBI taxonomy): domain Eukaryota; kingdom Viridiplantae; phylum Streptophyta; class Magnoliopsida; order Caryophyllales; family Portulacaceae; genus Portulaca; species Portulaca oleracea. The sequence continues at coordinate 13,846,998 of CM055892.1, forward strand.
AACTGTTGTCCCAGCCAAACCTAAAGCAGGACCTAAGCCAGATGAAGAGTGCTTTTATTGTAAACGCAAAGGACACTGGAAAAGAAACTACCCCACCTACTTGGATGATCTGAAGATTGGAAAGGTCGTCAAGTCAGGTATAGATGTGATCGATATAAATTTTACTGTTTCTACTTTATGGGTATTAGATACCGGTTGTGAAGCTCAAATTTGTGGAAATGTACAGGGCCTAAGCAAAAGTAGACGAGTCAGCAAGAATGAAGTAAACCTACGCAGAGGAAACGGGCAAAGAGTTGCGGCTGTCTTCGTAGGAACTTATAGTTTATCTTTACCTTCAGGACTTATATTAGAACTAAATAATTGTTATTTTGTTCCCGCTATTAGTCAGAATTTAATTTCAGTAGCTGTACTTGAGATTGAAGGTTATTCTTTTAATATTACGAATGGTCGTTTTTCATTTACAAATAATGGAATCTTTTATGGTGCGGGTATTCGTATGAATGGCCTCTACATATTAGATTTAGATAAACAAATCTGTCACATCGAATCGAAAAAGGCTAAACAAAAGACTCAAATGAAACATACCTTTGGCATTGTATGCTAGGTCATATTAATCAGAATCGCATCCAGAAACTGCAAAGTACAGGAATTCTGGAAAATCTAAACTTTGAAAAGTTTGAAGTTTGTGAGGCATGTCTGATGGGAAAAATGACTAAGTCACCTTTTAATGGAACTGGTGAACGGGCCAACGACTTATTAGGACTCATACATACCGATGTATGCTGACCAATGAGCACCAATGCTAGAGGAGGATTCTACTATTTCATTACTTTTACTGATGACTTCAGTAGATATGGGTATATCTACCTAATGCGTCATAAATTTGAATCTTTTGAAAAGTTCAAAGAATTCCAAAATGAAGTACAGAACCAACTTGGCAAAACAATAAAAACGCTTCGATCAGATCGAGCTGGAGAATATTTGAGCCAAGAATTCATTAACCATCTAAAAGCTTGTGGGATTGTCTCACAACTATCTCCTCCAGGAACCCCACAACACAATGGAGTATCTGAAAGGAGAAATCGCACTCTATTAGATATGGTGCGACCTATGATGGCAGAGTCAGAATTACCACTTAGCTTTTGGGGGCATGCTCTTGAAACCGCATCGCTCATTCTAATTAGGACTCCGACTAAAGCTACTGAAAAGACACCATATGAGATATGGAGAGGAAGAGTTCCCAATCTGTCTTTTCTAAAGATTTGGGGATGTGAAGCCTATGTTAAGGTTTTACTTGACAGCAAGCTTGCACCCATATCTGAAAAGGTTTTTTTTTGTGGGCTACCCTAAGGAAACCAAAGGGTATTACTTCTACAACCGTTCCGAGAACAAAGTTTTTGTGTCTCAAAATGCTTTCTTATTAGAGAACGAGTTTGTCTCTAAAAGAAAGAGTGGGAGAGAAATTGAACTAGGTGAAGTTCAAGAGCAACAAACCACCTTCGAATCTTATCCCATACCCCGTCACCACTACTTGCATTCCAATCTCTGTTGATCCTCAACAAGAAAGGGATGATGAACAGGTAGTCGGGGGACAGGTAGATGAAGAAGTAGTGAGTGTGGATATACCCTTTTGTAGGTGCAGTAGGAACATTCGCCCTCCCAAGAGATTCGGTTATCTCATGACATCGGAAATCAACATATTCCTTGTAGAGTATGATGAGTCCGAGACCTACAAACAAGCTTTAGCGAGCCTAGATTCCAAGAAATGGCTCGAAGCCATGAAATTCGAGATAGACTCCATGTATGAAAACAAGGTTTTAACCTTGGTTGACTTACCTGAAGGCGCTAGAGCCATCAGAAACAAGTGGGTCTTCAAAGTGAAGACTGACATGGATAGTAAACCTAGTGTTTACAAAGCACGGCTGGTGGCAAAAGGTTTCACTCAAATTCATGGTATTGACTATGAAGAGACCTTCTCCCCAGTAGCGGCTTTTGAATCTATCAGGATACTCCTTGCCATAGCTGCATGGTATGACTATGAAATATGGCAAATGGACGTCAAGACTGCATTCTTGAATGGGATTCTAGAAGAGGAAGTGTATATGACACAACCTGAGGGTTTTGAAGATCCCAAAGGTTTTGGGAAGGTCTGTAAGCTGCAGAGAGCTATTTATGGCCTCAAGCAAGCTTCAAGGAGTTGGAATCAAAGGTTTAATCAAGTAATCAAAGAGTTTGGTTTCTTGAAAAACGAAGAAGAGCCTTATGTTTATAGAAAACTCAGTGGGAGCAAAATAGTCTTTCTGGTTCTGTATGTGGATGATATACTCCTCATTGGAAACGACATTCCTATGCTAGAGTCTTGTAAGACTTGGCTTAGGAAGAATTTCCAAATGAAGGATCTCAGTGAGGCCCAGTACATTCTTGGAGTAAATATCTATAGAGATAGATCAAGGCGTTTGATTGCATTGAATCAAACAACTTATATTGATAAGGTGTTGAATCGATTCAACATGCAGAACTCCAAGAAGGGATTCATTCCCATGGTTTATGGCACATCACTTGGTAAAACAGATTGTCCTCAGACATCTGAAGACCAGGAAAAGATGAAAAATATACCTTATGCCTCGGCTGTAGGGTCTATAGTGTATGCTATGAGATGTGCAAGGCCAAATATAGCTTTTGCTTTAAGTATGTGCAGCAGGTTTCAAGCCAACCCTGGTGAGAAACGTTGGATTGCTGTGAAAAACATACTTAAGTATCTTAATAGAACTAAGGAGTTGTCCTTAGTCTATGGAGGTGAGAGACAGCTAAGTGTAAAAGGTTACACTAATGCCAGTTTCATGACGGATAAAGATGACTACAGTAGCCAATCTGGATACGTCTTTTGTCTAAATGGTGGAGCACTGAGTTGGAAGAGTTCCAAGCAAAACATTGTCGCTGATTCTATAACTAAGGCAGAATACATCGCAGCATCTGAAGCTGCGAAGGAGGCAATGTGGGTGAAAAGTTCATCGAGGAGCTTGAAGTTGTGCCTAGTATTGCGGAAGGCGTGGATCTATATTGTGACAACAGTGGGGCCATTGCTCAGGCAAAGGAACCTAGAGCACACAACAAAGCTAAGCATGTGTCCAAAAATATCACATCATTCGAAAGATCATCAAGGAAGGTGATACTAATGTGTGCAAGGTTCATACGGATGAGAACATCGCCGATCCGCTTACTAAACCCCTGTCGCAAGCGAAGTATGAGAGTCTTACTCATGCAATAGGAATTAGACATCTTGAATGATGTTATTAATTAAGTTACATTTTTTAACATTAGATGGCTCATGGTTTGTAATAGTTATTTATTCATCATTTATAATAAATTCAAACTTTACATATATTGTGGTTTAGAATTATGTAAATGTCCAAAAGGGTTAGCGAATTCAAAATGGGAAATTGGATGAGGTCTGATTTCTGAAACCCCATTAGTGAACTTGATGACGCTAATCTTGGTCGATAGTCGACCTGTTTCCTAATTGTATTATCACGTAGGGACAGTGATGATATTAACACAATTAGCATGTGGGATTGAAGTGATGATCGAGTTTCATGATCATATTGATGTATTGACATCATAAATCTATCACATGGGTATTGTTGAGAACAACTACCGAACTGACCCCCAGTGAGAGCTCTTTAAGTTGGGAATTGTCATAGGAGCTCTCACCACTCAAAATTCCTGAATCCTGAGTTCAGTACACAGACTACATGATCTGCTGTGACTTTGGAGCGCGTCAAACGCCTTTCGTAACAGTAGGCTATAAAGGCGGTGTCTGGGTTACAGTTGGATAATGTGAGAATGTGTGTCTGAACAAGATGGCATTGTCCTCCCTATTAGGGACAATTGTCTTATTGGCCACTCGATGAGATTGGACTGAAAATGCTTGGCCGAGCTCAGATGAATCAATAGTTGATCACCTGCTTTTCAAAGTCTAAACTCGGAGATCGAGGAACGTTTCGGGTCTTACATAAGGATGACATCAACTTACCTTATCCGAACATGAGACAGTAAGTGACAAGGGAATTCAAGGAATTGAACACTTGTGGGACAAGTAGGAGATTGTTAGGAATGTCCCGACAATGTTCGATATACACGGAGTTTAAACCAAAGTAATATAGTAATTATATGTCTTGCTAGAGACCTCTATAAATTAGTAATTGAATATGTTTAATTACAACTATATTATTTGGTCCTACTGGGTCACAAAATTCAGTGCCCTGGAACAATGTATGTAACCTTAGTGATATTGTATCACGTTTAAAAAAGTTGGAAATTGATTTCTGTGAGAAATCTGCCCAACACGGACTGAATTGGGTTCAACACGGACCGTGTTGAGACACCACGGTCCATGTTGAGACACCACGGTCCGTGGTGTCCTTGGGCCGAATTAATGGACCTTTTGGAGTCCAACACGGACCGTGTTGTTTTCAACACGGACCGTGTTGGGCCTGAGAAACGCGTCGTTGCGTTAAGTCAGCCCTTTAGGGTTTTGAACCCTTTCCCTATGTTTTCTAAACACTATATAAAGGGGTCTCTGCGAGAGATTATTCAAAACCAACTGCCTAAGACTCTTTTAGTTTGCAGTTCTTGTTTCAGGAAACATTCTCTATTTCCCGAAACAATCTCACATACATCTTAGATTGAGATTCGTCTTGATCGGGTCGATCTAGCAGTTGGGTTCCCGGAGTGCTGCGTGGACTTTTCAGTAGAGGGTTTCAGCGTTGGAATGTGGAAGGTCAACCTCTTTCTTCAGCTGGAATTAGCGATCAGGTATAATTACTAAAGCCTCTGCAGTTGTTTTTGATTAATTGTTTATAACCGTTATAAATATTCCGTTAATTAATTTGTATCTGTTTAGGAAATAGATAACCTAAAACCTAACAATAGTATATCATAAAATTACATAACGTTAGGTTTATCTGAAAACTTATAAACAAAAAGAATACCCAACTAATTAGAACCTAAGCCAAACTATGTGAATCTTGTACAATGTACTCATAAGTCATACCCAACCATAAATTCAAGGCAATACTTTATAAGTTCATAAAGTCACATGCTATAGCGAGGGAGACAAATAACTGTTGCCTGAGACTCGCCTCAACCCTAGAGTGAGACGGCATCGCCGACAGGTCATTGGACCATCGAAGGGTTCATCGTACTCCTCTGGAGGGCGATGCTCCGGTAGCCATCACTTGTGTGGTCTTTCTCTCAAGGGACTTCGTTTGTATCAATCGGTGAGGTTTTAGGGAAGGTCCAATGAGGCGTTGGTGTTGAAGCTTTCCAGAAATACCACGAAGCTTCTGTCAAAGCGGTTTTTTGAAAGCGTCACTTCGTTCGAAAGGAGCAGTTGTGTGTTGCGTTGGTTTTCCAAGGAGTTTCTATACGTAGAGCATCTTAGGGTTGAGGTAATCGACAATCCCCGATTTGTGTTCAAATGGTGTTCCTTTCTACCCCCTTTGGTGATTTTGATATGATTACCTGTTTAGGAGTAGTTGTTGTTGGTCCTGGCTCCTTGATTGTTGAGCTGTGAGATTTGGTTGCTTTGAGTGGCGGTGGTCCTCGTAAGTTGCAGGATTCTAGATTGATTCTTTTTCTGAGTCTAGTTCTTCACTATAAACTTTGAGAATGGTCGTGGACGTTTGCTTGTCTTTGAATGTGATTCAATCAAGATTTGATTTGTATTCTAAGGATATGATTGATACAACTTTGTCAATTACAAAGGTCAACGTGTCTCAAGGTTCTTGTCTTACTTTGTTTGAAAAAAACTAGGTCTATTTTGGCCATTCTAATATGATTGAACTTTCTAAGCTACCTGAATTCTCCAACTCATGACCATCCAATGCTTGAATCTTGATGTAGTCGTTGAGAGCTCACCCATAGTGGTCAATGTTCTCCAGCCCTTCTAAGGCTTCTTAAAGTATGGTCCCTAGAGTAATTTTTTATACTCTTTCTCTGCGTTTGTTGATAATCTACTTGCTGATTTAGGAATTGACATCTTAAGAGTATGTTTAGTAAATTTGGGATAGTTGTTGATGCTTATGTCTCGACTAAAGTTTGGAGAAAAAGTGGTAGAAAATATGGTTTTGTCAAGTTTACTTCTAAAGTTGATGGGGCCAAATCTGTTGAAAAGATGGACAATAAAATTGTCAATGGAATGAAATTATATGTTTCCTGGGCAAAGTTTTAGAAAAAAAAAGAGGCTTTTGCAGAGTTGAGGATAGTCATGAGATGGGTTACAAAGAAGATTGGTGAGCAATTCGAAAGTGCTAAGGATGGAGTGAATCCTATTCATTTTACTAGAAAGGTCGGTGAGTCACTTGAAATGGTTGATGGCAGATGCGAGCACCATGCCAATGTCTTAGTTATTGAATTAGACAACATCGACATCGTTTCTAATCCTCTTTAATGCAGGTTTGAATCGGTTGCAGTTCATTAGTAAAAAGTCCTGCAAAGATTGTCTTGTGAGTAGTTCATCCACTACTGTGGACGACGAACATGGTGTAGAAGACCAACGGGTTGAGAAAACAAAGCAGTTCCCTTCTGAACTAGGGGAATATTTAGAGGATGACTCCTTATCTATTGAGTCAACCTCCAATATTCCTACTAGGATAGGATTGATGATTTCTTCTTTGAGGGCACTAAAATTCATATTAGACGGAAAAGAAAGGAGAGAACGATACTGAAATATAAATGACATCTGGTTTGCAAAGCTATTCATTCGAGGAGTTTGAAGCATAAAGAAGGGAAGAAATAAGTCGTAAGAATCGCAAATCCATCCCGGATGGTGGGGAGAGGTCAAGAGTTATGTTGAAACTTTTAAGAACCTTCATGTTAGCCTAGAGTAGTAAATCTTACAGAACTACAATGATTAGCTATGATATTGGCTTGGATATCTTGGTGATTTGGAGGCATCAATTGCAGTTTTTAAAAAGCATGAGAAAAATTGAAAAAGCACAAGGTTGTTGGAGTCTTTAGATTGGAGCAATTTTTGGGTGTTCTTTAGGGTAGGGGTGTTCACGGTGCGGTGACGGTTTCAGAAGCGGTGCACCGACCGAAACGGTTTTTCAAAATAATAAATCGGAACCGTAACCGGAACACCCGTTTTTTAAAAACCGTTGCACCGGATTTAACGGTGCGGTGTCATCGGTTAACCGGAACCGCTTTTATTTTCATCAAAATTAAAAAATCATCATTCAATCAATCAACCCAAAAAAAAAAAAATCAAACTCGGTTCCGATTTTTTGAGTGAAATTGCAAATTAAGAAATTGGGTTGTGGGTACTTGACTTGGATAGTGGGCTAATGCTCACTGGTCAGTGGGCTAATTCTTTTTACTGTTTCACAATCTTTTTTTTAGGGGTTGATTCTGCTCCTTTTAATTTAATATCTGTGTAAATTTTTTTATAATCAAAATATATATATATATATATGTATGTATGTATGTATATATATATATATATATATATATATATATATATATATATATATATATATATATATATATATATATATATATATATATAAGCAGTCTGATTCCGTTTCCCGCCGGTTTAAAAATTACAAACCGAAACCGCCCCATTTAACATCCGGTTTATCCGGATCGGTGTACCAGAAAAATGAAGCGGTTCGGTGTTGCCCGTTTTCGATTTTTTTGGCTGGTTTACGGTTCGGTGAAGCGGTTCTGGTTTTTTCTGAATAACCCTACTTTAGGGATGCTTCGTGGCTAATCTTGAGTTGATGATTTTTATTGGTTTTTCTTTTCATTGATGTCTGTGTTATCTAGCTGTTTTGTTATCCACGGTGTGAATTTGAACTTTCAACCTACTTAAACTTTAAATAATTAGAAAAAAAAATTGATAAGATTGTCCATCTCAAGCTTGAATGCCTGATTGCTTCGAGTGGTTTATATATCCCTACATAATTACAAATAAAACAAATATACAACGATAAACAGAACTTGAATACTTTTTAATTAATAAATAAAATAATAATTCCTTAAAAAAATAGGGGGAAATAAATTTGTCAGGTAGGGAGGGAAGGGGTGGGGGAGGAGAACGTGCTCTATTTGAAGCAGATCTGGATCCGGTCATACTACTTGTGACTGCTTCTGTCTCCAGTCCCGCTGTCTCTCTCTCAATTATACAGTAACTCATAAACCCTCAAGAGAGAGAGGGAGAGAGAGAATACCAGACAATTGATGTGGGTTTTCAAACACTACTGTAGCTATTTCTGCTTCTGCTTCATCATCTCTTATTATTAGTATTTCTGCTTAATTCAGCGTCTGTATCAACCACACACCACAACCAGACGCTGGGTTAGCTTTTCTACTTGTAGTAACGTCTTAATCATTTACTATCTTTCATCATCACCCCAGAAAAAGCACCACAGCGACGAAAGAAACCAAATTCAAGTAGAAATAATGAAGCCATTCATCAATTTTCTCAGATTGTGACTCCTGCTTCCTCCTTTCATGGGTAATTTACTCTGCCTTTCTTTTAAAAAAAAAATGTGTATAATTCTAGAAGTGCCACCAAAAAAAGGAAAGAAAAAAGGGGGAAAAAGAAGTGGGAAAAATGCAGCAAGGGGTAGGAAATAGCTAAAGTTTTGCTGTTCTGCATTAACTTTTTTGTTGTTGCCCATGTTCACTGAGATTTATGCTTTTCTTTTTTTAAAAAGTAAAACAAAAAATAAATAAAGATTGGGAATTCTGGGTCTTAAAAATGCATTCTTTCACTTCTATTTCTACTACTACTACCCACCCCCACGAAAATACGCCTTTTAAGGCTCTGGGCTTGACTTTGTTCGCCACACTCACACAACCCCTTTTCTTTCTTCTTTTTATCTTTTTACTTTTTCTTTGGGTTTCATTTTCGTGGGGCTTTTCCTTTTTATGCAGGAACAAAGAGATATAGAGAGAGAAAGATGCAGTGATGGATTGCTTACTCCACTTGTAGGAGCTAACTAGCTAAGGTTACTCAATCATCATTTTCATTCCAGTTTGGCTGCTGCTGTTTTTGGTAGGTGGGTTCAAAAAAAAAATTCAGTCTTTGAGATTTCTTACTCACCCACTCAGTTTCCTAGAAGATAGAGGGAGAAAGAGTGTGTTGGTTTGTCTTAGAGGGGGTAGTATTTGGTGGGTTTGAAGTGAAATTTACCAACCAATTAAGATAAAGAAAGCAAGAAGGAAAAAAAAGGAGAAAGAAATGGATGCTTATGAAGCAACAAAGGTAGTGTTTTCAAGGATTCAGAGTTTGGATCCAGAAAATGCGTCAAAAATCATGGGGTTGTTGCTTATTCAAGACCATGGTGAGAAAGAAATGATTAGGTTGGCGTTTGGACCGGAGAACCTCCTTCACTCTGTGGTGGTTAAAGCTAGACAAGAATTGGGCATCTCCCCAAACACAGCTTCTACTCCTTCTACTCCACCTTCTCCTTTTCTGTCCAATAATTCCAACCCACTTTCTTTGTGTAGACAAAATTCCATCCCCACCAATAGCAGTAGTGCTACTAGTACTACTACTGCTCCTCCTGTTAACTCAAACACAGCTTCATCTAGATTCCTCCCAAACACCCTGAAGATTCCAACTTCTCTTTCTCTGTCTTCCCTAGCAAGCCCTTCATCTGCTTCATCTCCTGCATCTACGTGGGGCAGTGCTTCTGTTTTTCCTGAGTTTCAGAACGGGGAAGATCATGGAAACTCCAACCCATCAGCTAACTCCAGCAATGGTGTCATGAATTCAAACAGTAGCAACTCTTCTCGGTTGAACCCTTGGACCCCGCCATTCTACAGGGGAAGCGGGGACTTGATGGATGAGATCCAGCTCCAGCTTCAGCTACAGGAGGAGCAGCAGCAACTGTACTATCCCCCTAGCGACTTGGCTGCTGCTGGTAACGGTGGAGGAGACTCAATTCTGCCACCAGGTAACTGGGGTGGTGTCAGTAACCTTGCCCACAGAAGGAGTTGCTCCGTCAGTGACATCAACTTGGGTTTAGGGTCTTTCTTGGATGACCCTGCTTCTGGGTTGGGCTGGAAGCCTTGCCTCTATTATGCCAAAGGATTCTGCAAGAACGGCTCTAGTTGCAAGTTTGTCCATGATTCAGATGCTGCTTCTTCTGCTTTGGTTGGCTCGCCTAGTAAGCTGGACATGATGGAGCATTGCCATGAGCTTCTCAGATCCAAGTCCATGCAGCACCATAAGCTCATGGCTGCCATGGCTTCCTCTCCAGGCTCCCCCACTTTTCCTTTCAAAGGCTTGTCTCTCTTTGCTCAACAGCAACAGAATGATTCTCCAAGGTCAATCTTTTGCTTGCCTGCTTTTTCAGGTTTACCCTTAGTCTACAAGTATTAACAGTTTTGGTTACTTTTTTGCAGAGCTGCAGCTGCTTTGATGATGGGAGATGACCTCCACAAGTTTAGTAGATCCAGGCTCGACAATGGCCGGCCTGACTCAAACCCAGCCTCCAGACAGATCTACTTGACTTTCCCTGCTGATAGTACATTCAGAGAGGAGGATGTCTCCAACTACTTTAGGTCAGTTGTGCTTAGCTTCGACATCAATCGTTGTGCATCTTAGATTTATCTTGTTCTTTGTGGTGTCTTTAAACTGCATGCCAATTTAATTTATCATGTTCATTTGGGGTTCTTGTAGCATTTATGGCCCAGTTCAAGATGTGAGAATACCATATCAGCAAAAACGCATGTTTGGGTTTGTAACCTTTGTTTACCCAGAGACTGTTAAGATTATACTTGCCAAAGGCAACCCTCATTTTGTCTGCGATGCTCGAGTTTTAGTCAAGCCTTACAAGGAAAAGGGCAAAGTTCCTGACAAGTTCAGGTACATCTTTATACTAATCTGCTTTTATGATTCTTCTGGCATCAAAATAGAAAATTACTGTGATGATTCTTCACTTGTTAATATATTGCTTCTGTTCTTGGAATGGGTTTAATATTTTTTCTAACCTCGTAACTTAAGGGTATGGAGTTCTGAAAAACAAAAAAATTGGAAGAACATTGAGCTCAAGTGCCAATTATTATTATTTTTTTAAAAAAATGGGCGGACAGTTGCCAATTGTCAATGTACATGACTGTTGGAATTTATATGCACCGCTTCTCATATCCATGATTTGTATATGCAGAAAACAGCAGCAGCAGCAACAGATGGAGAGAGGAGAGTTTGGCGCTTGTAATTCTCCTACGGCACTCGATTCCAGGGACCCTTTTGATATCCAACTTGGTAGTTACTCTATCATGTCCGAAGTCTCGAATTTTCTAAACAGACAACTTGCTCCATATTGAATTCTGATGAAACTTGGTTTACAAAATGTTAGGGGGAAGAATGTCATATGACACTCAGTACATGTTGTGGAGGAGAAAGCTGGAGCAGGAGGCAGACTTGCAGCAAGCCCTTGAGCTTCAAAGCAGGAGGCTAATGGGGCTGAGCCTCATTGATGTGAAGCGGAACCACCACCACCACCACCATCACCACCACCGCTCACTCTCGACTGGAGCCCCGATCCCGTCTCCAACTCAGTCCCCCAACAGCATTTTCAACCAGCCCCTCCTCGGGTCCGATCCCAGCAGCCCCGATGCTCCTGATGGTATGATTTGATTGGTTTCCTTCTCCTCCCTATGACAGGAAAACTCAAACCCAAACCCAAACCAGGAAAAAATCTGAGTCAATCAAAGAAAGCAGCATGCATTTATTGCATTATTTGTCAAGTAGTTAACTGATTGCATTGTTTTCGGGTCCCCTCACAGAAATTTGTGCTAGCCCACCTCTTAATGATGCTAAACAAGCATTACAACAGGCCATAAATGAGGCATCTGACAAGGAAAAAGAAACTTCATTGGGGATGGATAGTAACAACAACAATGGCAAAGGCAGGGAGGGTCCTTGTCTTGAAGATCACAATTTGCCTGAAAGGTACCCCTGTTTTTCCTCCTTTTACTTTTACCACTGATACAGATATGAGATATGCCTTCACAAGTCTGTGTTTACTCACCCTCTTCACATTACCACAAGTACCCCATGGCAGATAGTAACTAACCCATCTGCATGGGTGTGGGCATTTTAGTAATACACCTTAACTAAAACCAATATTCCAGAAGAGTAGGAAGCAACTCTATTAAAACTTTGTGATTCTTAGTATTTGTGAGGCTATTATTCTGTTAATGATGTAACTCATTCTAAAATGTAGCCTGGAGCATAACCTCCCAGACAGCCCATTTGCATCCCCAACGAAAGGGGCGAGCAAGTACTTGACAGCCTTCTCTGGTGGTAGTGAGATGGACAACACCTCGATGGGAGCTGTGACATCTTCTGTAAACAATAGCTCTAAGTCATCCCCTTTCGGCTTCCATGGGGCTTCCACATTGGACATCCCTCCTTTCAAATCATGTTACTTCCAAATGCCACGGTATAATTTACACCTTCAACTCAATCATTTCTCTTTGGATCTAAAGACCTTAATTATTTCCCTAATAATATTGGTGTACTCATAATTTAACATTACCCAATGGACCCAATATTATAATTTAAAGTATTATTCTCTTTGACACCCTATAAAAGGAAATCAAACCATTGGTCCTTTGAATGATAATTATGCAAACAATGGGGTCCACCATTTTCAAAGGCCCCAAAAAGATTATGCTAAATTTATCATCCAAAAACAGAGCCCTTTTCATTTCATCTCTATCTTGACTCTTGAGTCCCCACGTCACACAGTTGATGCTCTAAATATGTGTATGAATCTTTCTCATTTTCATTTTTGAAAACCAGCAAGTTTAATACTGGAAAAGATTACCAATATCGAACCGCATCTGTTTGGGTCTTGAGTAAATATGTGGATTATTTCACCAAGATATGAGTAGTATAGTCATATATGGTTGGACCTTTCGATCTATTATCTATTTATGCAGACTAATTAAACATTTTTTTTTTTAATTTTATAATCTTTTTAAAGGTCTTCTCCTGGTCATGGTGCCATTGGTATGTAGCTAAGATGCGGCCAGGACGGACTAACGGTGTTCTTCCTTGCAATCATAGTGAAAGGTACATCCATTATTATTTTAACACCCAAGCCAGCTAATCTTTTGATTTTCCATCACATCATTCTGTATGGAAAAATTATATCATATGTGTATTGATTGAGCCTTTTTTTTTTAATTTTCTTTTTTGACAGGAAATGTGACCAAAACCTAACTTGATACCAGCAAAAGATGTTTGTAGGAAAACAAGAAGTGAAACACACCAAACCCGTCAATCAATCATCATCATCATTCAGCAGTTATATATACTACCCTCTCTTTCATTCATCACTAAGTACTTAATTACTAAAAAGCTCCGGAGTTGCTAGTGTAGCAACAGTGGTGTTAGTAGTCACCCTCATCATTACAATACAAAATTATTGCATACATAAACGAAAGGCAAACCCCACCACCTTCTCCTCTTTCTCTTCGTCTAAAGAAAAAAACCCCCCAAAAAACAAAAATAACAAACAAAAAAGAGGGAGTGGGGTCCCCAGCCAGCCATTTGTGCCCTGTTTGTTTTGTACTACCTCCCATTTTTCCAGCCCCAGATTTGCCTAGTTGGGAGGTTGGATGGAGTTAGGACCATAAGTAATATCAATATCACCCACACAAAAGAGATATCAGAAAGTGAGTGAGTCAGTAAATTGTGTAATACTAGTAGACTAGCACTAATAACTCTTTAACTAGTGGTAATTTTTTTTTTTTACCCTTCCTATTCTTCCCCTTCTCTCCATTTCAGAGCCAGCCAAACAAGCCCCAAGGAAAACTTGCATGTAGCTTAATTGTCTTTGTTATTAGGAAAGACAGTCTACTTTTGTACAGCCAGCTAGCAGAATTGAAGCAGCAGTTGAGCATAGAATCAGAGCATATTAAAGTATAGCTTTTGTTTCAAGTTGAAAGCTGCCTCAACTCAAGAGGAGAGAAGGTGTGAAGGTTGTTTTAAAAAAATCAAGACTCAGCTCATCAGCTCAAGTACAAAATAATTTGGCCTTTAATTTTTTTTCTTTTTTTTAGGGTTGAGTATTTTGCTGTTGTCATACTGCAAGAACATCAGAGTCTATGGACTTTGTAAACAGATGCTGAAGTTGAACAAAGCAATAGGAAAGAATTGATTAAAAAAAAAGTGATTATAATGCAAAGACATGACTTTTTTCTCATTCCCTCTTTTCAGTCTATTTCATTCTATTTAATTATGTTCTTTTCATTTTATCACATATTTCCAATATTGGAATTTTCTAACACTTCTAAGATTTATGATGTGATACTGATGCAAATGTAGGATGTGATATGCAACCTTTAATAATGTACAAGAGTTTTGCTTTTGGGGAAAAAATTGCAACATTTCTAAGATTTTAGATGTGATTAAATATGCAAATGCAAAATATGATCAGCCTATCAAAATTTAAGGCTAAAATTCAAGTCTTATATCCTAAATGGCAAATTTTATGAAGGGGAAATTCAAAGATTTTTGAGGGGGAAAAAAATAAAGATTTGCAATTGCATAGGGGAGAGTTATTTTAAAAATATTTTCTTATTCTATGTACAATTATCCAAAACATTAAAATAAAATTAGTAAAGGTTTATAAGAACTAAGAAGTTGGTATTTGATGTAGTGAAATTTGTTGGCTAGCTGAAGTCCCAAGTTTGAAAGTAGTCAAAAACACACAGGTGGGGAACATTGTCTTACTCATTCACCAATTATTTATAGAGAGTTATATTATTTAATTATGTGAGTGGAAAATAAAATAATGTGTTTTTGATATGCTTTGATTATGGTGTGAAAGGAAAAGGCAGGAAAAATCACATGGGAAGTGGTGACATTGCATGTGGGTCACCCTCAGCAGCTCCATAATTTTGTTTTTAATTTTACTTTTTTTTTCCTATTGTTCATGGGCCAGGGACTCAAGGTCCCCTCCTCATGTGATTGATGCCCCCACCAGTTCTAAAAAAACAAAAATGAATAAAAGTGGACCCCCTCACAATGGAAATAATTATAAAATATGTACAAGTGCACCACCAATAAGAACGCTCCACCTATGATACATCTCTGCTTTTTCTCCTGGACCCTCAAGTTATAAGTCCCTTGTTTTACAGTAATCTTTAATCTCTCCGTCCCCGTGACTTTTGTTTGACAGTTTTTAATGTTAACTTTTAACTATTCTGTATTTATGTTTCAACAATCTAATTTTGTACAACGCACGGCCTAAAAATTATGCAAAAATTATAGTTTTGCAGTATAAATTTGATATAATAATATATATTAAATTTATTATATTAAGTTAATATTATCTTAAATTATAATAAATAAAAAAAATTATAAATAATAATACAATATTATGTAATTTATATTTATATTTCAAATACAATGTACAACAATTTAGTTTCCATACAATTATAAAATCTTTTAAAGATTGTCGTGTGTTAAGAAACTTTTATTATCAAAAAGTATCTGACCCGTACTTACCTGAATTTGAAATACACCAGCTCGTATTTACATAAACCCGAAATACATTCGGGTCATGTTTTATAGTGAAATTCACATGAAACCAAAATACATCTGACCATACTTACCCTAAAAAGAAATTTTTACTGTCAACGAAAATTTGACCTACAATTATTTGAATTTGAAATACACTCGAGTCATATATTTAAAGTAAAATTTACCTGAAATTGAAATGCATCCGACTCGTGTTTACCCTAACCAGGTATACAGTCAAAATATATTGCCTAATTATTGTACTAGAGGGTAAAAGAGTAAATTCATGTGTGAACACAAGCTAAAGACAAATTGCTAAATCAATTATTATATTCAAGGGTAAAGTGGTAAACACACAAGCAAGCAGGCAAGTAGAGTAGCAAAACAACAAAAATATCTAGCCATTTTTATTATAGAGTAAAGGAAAGGATGGGATGATGCACCCGGGCGTAGGGGTGGGCGTTTTTAGGTACCTCACCTAAAATTAAGAGTTTTCCTTTATCTTGTTTGATCGATTCCTAAATTTTAGTGTAGGAACATAATCCTTATTCATTTGACAGGTTTCTCAATTTTATGAACCTTATCCTTATCCATTTGACCGGTTCAGATTCGAAACCTACCCATTTTTCCGGTTCCGGTCAGGTTTCGATTATGGATCTGTAACCGCTCACCCCTACCCGAAAGTATAATGCTCCGGTCCAGTTTTCTATTTTTAGTGTGTTATATTTTAGTTTTTGAATGTACGAAAAAATAGTATGGGGGTATTGGATACTAAAATAATATATACTATTTTTTTGGACATTGCCAGTACCAACTATCGACCTATTTTTCTCCAACAGTTCAACATTGAGTTGTTATGACTTTAACTCATCGGAAAAATGACGTGACATCATAATGTGTGACGTGGAAGGCAGATTAGTGTCCACGTCAACATTTTCTGCACAAGCTTTGCCTTCCCCGTCATGGATTATGGAGCCACGTCCTCTTTCCATGAGTCAATAAAACCACACCAAATCAGTGTTGTACCATTGGTGGAAAATAGGTCGATAGTTGGTACTGTCAGTATCCAAGAAAATAATCTGTATTATTAATATCCAATACCCCCAAAGTTGATATTATTTATGAATGTTTATAAAGTTATACTATAATAATCATAATTTTTAGTATGGATGTTCAGAAAAATACTCTATAATGCTCATAATTTTTAAGATGAATATTCATAATGTCTAATAAGAATACTCACTAAATAATTATGTTAATAATTTCTGACATGAATGTTAAGAAAGATGCACTATAATGTTCATAATTGTTAAGGTGTATGTTCATAATGTCTAATAATCACTAAATAACGGTGTTCATAATTTCTAATATGGATGCTCAGAATTGATATACTATAATGTTCATAAATTTTAAGGTGGATGTTCATAATGTGTAATATGAATACTCACTAAATAATGATGTTCATAATTTCTAATATGGATGTTCAAAATGATACACTATAATGTCCATAAATTTTACGATGGATGTTCAAAATGTCTAATAAAAAAAACTCACTAAATAATGATATTCATGTTCAGAAAAAATATATTACATGTTTAGAACTTTTAAAGTGGATATTGTGAATTGAAGGTAACGATTATACACATAAAAAAAAAATTAAAAAGTGAGTCAAAAATAGACATATTGTACCCAAAAACAAAATAAACAAAAAATTATTATCTCTATGTGCAGAAATAAAAAGAAAGGAACAGACAAATAAAAAGGATTTTTGGCTCAAAATAATCCGAAGTCGGAGGTCATTGGCTGAAAATAATCCAAACTCACTTTTTGGCTAAAAATAATCCAAACTTTTAACCTATTTACTCATACTAAATCGAAATTGATTTCCGGCGTCGGAATGCTGATTGGACAGCCTGACCATGTGTTTCTTTAATTGATTTTGGTTTTGAATATTATTTTTAAGCTTATGAAGGCCCCAACCCACTTAAACTTATAATCACATGGTAATGGATTAAAAATTAAAAACACTTTAACATAATAAATTTAGTCTTCCAACCCAAAAAATTTAAAATTTGATCCAACCCTAACTGTTTGCCTTTTTTCTAATTCCTCTCAGTCTTCTCTTTCCTCGTTCGTTATCTTCTATAGACCCCAGTCAGCATTCCGAAGCCGAAAATCGATTTTGGTTTAGTCCGAGTAAATAGGTTAAAAGTTTGAATTATTTTCAGCCAAAAAATAAGTTTGAATTATTTTCAGCCAATGACCTCCGACTTGAGATTATTTTGAGTCAAAAATCCAATAAAAAAGGGAAAAAGGGGAAGAAGTGAGATGATGGATGGACGCTTTCGAGCGCACCATTGTCATTTTGCTAATTTTCAGTTGGGAAGACAAATGTTAGGGCAGATTTCCGTTGAAACAAGTAGCATATCAAACATCAAGAATAATAATAATGTAAACATATTCATTCAAAGGGAGATACAATTTAATATGGAGCGCCCAAATTAGGATAGACCCTGAACGACATGTACACGACAAAATTCACTATATGGGTTAAATACAACAACAATACATTTCAACTCTTCTTGAGATCAATAGCAAAGGCACAAATCTACAACAATAGATTCAATTATATGAGAAGAATCAATCTTTCTTGATACTCTCACTAACACAACTCTTTAATGGTAGAAAATAGACTAATCCCTTTAGGTACCACGACCTCTAACCGGTAAGGATGTCATATCCCACACGCATGTCAACTTTGAGCTAGAGTTTTCTTAGGATTCAAGTTAGTGATTATTGGCTGATAAATTTAAGTATGATATGTAAATTGACTGATGATTCGAATATTATTGATTTAGATTAATCTAGAAAAGTGAAAGAAGATTAAATCGAGCCCGAAGATTGCCTCAAGGCAACTTTGGGGAACAACACGCACCATTTAAGTGAGAAATTAAACACTGCATAGTGTTCTGTAGCAGACCCAATTACTGAGACAGTCTAAGACTTGTTGCTTTGCTTGCGAAATCGCAAATTAGATTAAAACAAATTAGAAAATTTAGGAGTCGCCAGTTAATTTTGTAGAAAGTAAACAAACTATGAATTTAACTCCAAAATATGAGATAAACCAGATATTAAGGGATCAGTGATAAGGTTACAAATTTCATATTAAAAAACCTAAAATTCGCTCGTTTATAGATGAATTCTATTAGATTGGTTTTGAGTTAAATCACAACAACAACATAAAAAAGTTGTCAGACGTTGACTTGCATTGATATGAACATGGACTTCACAGATTATTACAATTTACCGAATAATCAAAGAGTAAAAGTACAAAATTCACAAATGTAGCTGTAGTATTGTCTACCTCTTAATCAGAATGATGTCTTAAACAAGCAGAATAGTCTTAGGGTTATAATTAGCAAGTGTAAACATCAGATTTTATCACTAATTTCCTAATTTAGTAATTAATATAAAATTAGAATAAGGCTGTGCTCGGCAGTAGCTTTTGGGGTAGCGTTAAGCGTCCTGATCAAGTCAAATTCTAATTGCATAAATATTAGCGTTCGGTAAGATATCATTTTGAGGAGCGTTTAGCATTTTAAAAAGCGTTCTGTGAAACGTTAATAAAGTTAACGTTTAACGTCTGGAGTAGTGTTTCATATTTTTCGGTCAAAAAATACCCTTTGAAAATTTTATCTTTGGAAATTATTGATATCATTTTATGTCAATTCACATTAATCAATTAATTCAACCGTTAAATTTACAAAACACAACTCTTATTTGACCAGTTATCCACTGTCCACTACTTAAACCGTTATCTGCTGCTTAAACCGCTATCCGCTGCTTAAACCGCTATCCACTCTCTAAAACACTAATTTTGTCGAACAAGGCCTTAGTTCGGCAACAGTAACACAAGCAGAGAGAATCAAACCCAATCTCCACAAAATAAGCTTAAAAACACAAAGTAAACCCAAAATGCAAAACGAACCCAAAACCCAAAGCGTAACTCGCGGGTTACACCACCGTAACCCCGCCGGTTACGGTGGATGACCGCGAATCTGTTTCGGATTCCATTACGAGCTTGCGTTAGAGTACAACTAAGGCATAACATGGCGGTTACGCTATGGACAAAAGCGCCTCGTTCTGGTTTCCTTTCCCCTCAAAACACAACACTTTGACGCTGCATAAATGAGTTAATCTCATCCTAAGCGATTAACTTGGATTATGTTTCTCCCTTTTACAGGTTAATTAATATGCTAACCCTCACTATAAATACCCTCTCTTTTTCACTGTAAAGGATAAACCATAATCTTTCAAGCGTATTGACACTACGAGATTATTCGTTTCTCTCCCGTTTTTTCTCTCTTGTGTTGCTTATTGTCAGGTTAGTAACTAGTTGTTTATTGTTTTACTTTCATTATTTGGATTATAAATTCAATAGAAGTCATGTAATTGAACAATAGTTGTGAAGCGTGTGCGATATATAATTTATGTTAAGTTCCTTGTGTTTATTTTATTTCCTTGTATGTTAATAATTGAATTATTGAAGTAATTTTTATTGTTCTTTCTCTACCCAATTCTAAATTAATCTTGACTTAAGTAAAGACCGTCTTTGATGAGCAAGCCAAAAGCATCTCACTTTAGGCTTATAATCTTACCCCCAAACCTGATTCTTTGGGTTCGCGACCTGGAGTTGATCGATCATTATAGTTTATTAATTTAGCTTTAAAATTAACAGGCGACTGATCTCTATTCATGGTTTATTTTATTTAGTTTCTAGTTTTATACTTTCAATTTTATTGTTAATATTCCTTTAATATATGATTGAAATTGGGGAATTAAGGGATGAAAGGTAAGCAAAGATTCTAACCTGACTAGCGTAACCTGCCGATTACGCTTAGGAACTGAGTTTTGTTTATACCTTCCAGTGATAGTAAGTCTTAATGGCTCAACGTAACCCGCTAGTTACGATGAGTCAGCAAAGATTGCTTACTGCTCCTGGACTCCTTTCTTTTGATTCCTTTTCTCTTTTATAGATTAGATGAATATTAAAGTAATAAGATTCATTGTATAAACCTTTTATGAATTATGCTCCCTTTAAATAATATTATCTCATAATATTAACTAGATGATGAGTATAATTCAGAGATTAAATAGGTAAATTCAAAAATATTTAAAATTAGTTAAATTTGTCCCTTGTCCCTAAATGGTAATATAAGTCAAAGCAACCTCATCCGAATCACCATTGATGTAGGCCCTGAAGAATGTTTCTCGGGGTGAAATATTCGGGGAAATTCATGCCTACAAAATTATTGACTCCATAAGAGGCTTAAACTTAAAGAGGATAAAACTTGAAAGAGTCAGAATAGTTTAAATTGGATGGGAGAGAAAAATTGTATTATTTCATTCTTTTAATGATTTGCATTAGACATATGCATTGGTCAAGCACCTTTTGAGTCTGAATGACTTAGAAGCGCAAGTGGTGACCATAAGATTAGCTTTAGAACATTATTTAACCCTCGGATGCCTAAATATTACTACTTCGACTATGCACTCCATCGCTGAAGCTTGTAATCCCTACATCTCCTCATACAATACCCTAAAGCTTCTAGGAAGCCAAAGGGCAACACCCCTGACATTCTTGGCATACATTATGATCGAGGACGAAAAGGGCCGATGTCTGGGAACCTCGCTTCGAAACCCCGTTTGACTAACTTGAGCATATGCATGCTATGTAAATAATCATGTACAATTATTTTCTATGCTTACCCTGCTTGGCTTTTGAACTAGAATTGACTTCATGATCTCTTAGGCGCTACTCTAGCTCGTTGAGACTTATAAAGACTACCCATGGTCTAACAACAAAGCAATATAAGCAGTAATGAAACTTGGGCGTTGTGATGAGCCTTTGTCCGGGCCACTGCAAGTTCGAATGCGATTTACTGGTTATATTGTGGAAAGGAAAGATTCAGTGGAGGCGGTCTTCTTAGTTCTCGTTGGTACTTTGTGGCATTCATCCGTGTGTCGAGTTTGACTTTGTCATGATCCTTTCATCCGACCCTTACCAAAATGTCTAGTTTTGAGTTCGAAGGACTGCATAAGCCCGACGTGATACGATCTAGTGGGGGTAAGATGATTGGTTCCACCTTTCCTTTATTGTCTTTTTCGAGTATGTCTAGTGTTTGTCCTGGTCTTGAACATTTTATCTGGTCCTGAATATGTTTTTGAGTTCGAAGGGCTCCCTCGACCTGACCTGACTCAATCTAGTGCGGGTTTGATAAGTGTTTCACCCCTTGTTGTTGTAAATATGCACGTGTCCTACATCTGTCCTAGGATCATGTAGGTGTAGTGCGTGAGCATGCAAGCTTGACACTAAGTGAGTTGAGACTCAAATCACCATAAAGGTGGGTCGAGTCTGCACTAAGAAGTCCCATATAGGTCATTGGGTCATACGTACATTGGGTAGTCAGTGTCAAGGGTCAGTTCCTAAAGAGAACATTATTCATATAGGCAGGATAGGATCTTCAAGTTGAGCTTGCATCCATGATTTAGCTAGAGGAAGGATTGTCCGCAACATAGACTACATTTTTCCATTGCCCACCAGGTCAGGCCGTAAGTTAAACTTGAACATGTCTGACAGTACTTCTGAGAATCAAGCAAATAGTGGGGTTCTGACCCCTAATGATCTAGACCAACTCTATGCCAAGGTCTAAAACCTCGTGATTATCACTTCATGGGAACAGGAGAAAAAGCTAGATGAGTAGCGCCAATTGATCAAAGAGGAGGAGGCTTGTCAGCAAAACAAACTAATTGAAGAGCAGGAGGCTCGTCAAAGGAAGTTGAATGAGGAAATTGAGGCCCAACTGGATAGGAGGGATGAACAACAACAAAACACCATCGACAACCTCATAGGAGCAGTTAAACAAGTAAGCAAGTACGTCTAAATCAATGTTGACGACGATGATGAAGAAGAGGAAGATGAGGCCTCAAACCCATCGAGGCTCACCTCGGAATAGAAAGGGAAACTCAAATTCTTGGAGAATAACGCCTATCTAACCTCGGTGCATAAAGTTTTGAGCTCTGGGTTTAGGGCTATTTTCATAGGGGCCAATAGATTCTTAACATAGTAGAGATTTCCGGCACGAATAAGGGCATAGGAGCGTATTATTCATCTTTTGGTGACCCGGTCATGTCACGAACTATTCTAACCATCCCGCGAGAGTTTAAGGCCTCGAGATTGCTTCGAGTTTTGATTTTTCATCGCGAGCGTGGGTGGGAGAGCTAGACCAAGGGTTGAAGAAGGAAGAACCAAAGGAAGAGAGCTAGCTTGACCGCACGAGTGTGTCGTGGATCCACACGATCATGCAGCACGCATGAAGCACAAGTTGGTTGTCAAGCTTAGTCGCACAAGCGTTCCGTGGTGGTGCACGATCGTATAGGCCTCTCCCTAGTGCATGGCGCGGTCGTGCCGACACCACCGCACGATCGTGTCGATCGCGGGATTCCGGAGCTTTTTCGTGAGTCGAAGATCGCATGGTTGTGCGCTTGGTTTTACACGATCGAGCCGCGTGATCTCAGCCAATTCAACATCCCCCATCTTCCTTATGTCTTGGGTTTTATCTCCCTCTTGTAAATTTATCCCTTTTCCCTCTACTTATATGCTTGTACCCCTCTCCCAAGTAATAGTTTATGTAAAGATTATGCCTTGGGGATCACTCGAACTCTCCCCTATTTAAAGCCTTGATCTTTAGAGTTGTAATCAAATTTGATGAACGAATGAAATGTTTGCTGGGTATTTGAAAACCCTTCCCCAAAGTCTCTTATCTTTATCATGTCTTTGATTATGGTGGTGAGTGAGTTGTTTCTTTATAGTTGAATGGTGGTTCTCCTATAATTTAACTTGGAGAAATCTTCAAACTTGGGTGATCAAGCTTCTTATTGGTAGATCAATCCTTTATGCAAGTTTCTTGGTTCCCTCAGATTATTTTGGTGGATTCATCCTTTATAGGTAATCATGTCTTGTTTTTCTCTCTCTTTTATGAATCCGAAATCCCAAAATTCATAACTAGGTCGAGTGGTTACTGTTACGTTGCTTTTTGAATGATATTTGGGTAGTTTGTTTGTTTATTTAGGCCCTTTATATGTTGTAATCATGTGGGGGCCATTTGATGAGAGTTGGTACTAATTTTGAGTCATTTGGGTTATGATTTTGGAGGTGTTTGATCAATATTGATGGGTTTTGGATGTTTGATGCTTGTATATTCTTGGGCTATGTCTATTAATATTAATGACCCTCCTTTGGGGTCAAAAAGCATGCATTAAGTTGGTATCAGAGATTAGTGGTGCCCATAGTTGCTAGATTGGTGAATGTTGTTGAATTTCTTGTTAAGTTTTTTCATATTTTGTGTTGTCATTGTTCTTGAAGTTTGGGTTGTGTTCTTGATGATTTAATATGAAAAATCAATGCTTGTGGCATGAACTAGTTTCCTTGATGGGTTAGTAGTATTCATAGATCATTTTCATCTATTGGGTACAATAAGTGTTGAGTATTGAGTTGATTTGCATTTATGTATTTTCCTAGAAAATTGTGCTCTATTTTGGATTTTTGGTTACTTTAACATGTTTTTGGCTAAGTATTCGTTTGCTTGCGGTACTTAAGTGATTACAATACACGCCTAGAGCTTGATTTAAATATTATTGATCAGAGTTATGTTTGGGTGGATTGGAGTGGCTTTGGAATTTGGCTATCTTGGGTTGTGACGTGGTTGCTTGATTGACTTGTGAAGTTCATTTTGTAGTTGATTTGTGGGATAACTTTGGTCTTGTGGCTCCTTGTTGTGCGAGGTGATTCCTTGGTGTTATTCATTGCCTTGTAGATCATTATTGCCTGATCATTGTACAAGAAGTAGTGGTAGATATAAAAATTATATTCTAGTGGTAGAAATCATTAAAAAGTTACAGATGTGCATGAGGATGAAGTGATAGTTACAAAAAGTGTGGATTCATATTCCCCATCAAATGTTGAAGAAGAAGCAAATTCTTCTAGTACATGTGAGGATGATTCTTCCTTTTCAAGGATTTTCCCCATACTTCGAAGAAAAAGAGGTACTATAAAGATGGTTGGACTTTTATAAACAAGAGTACATTTATGCGAAAGACGTTTAGTCCTCCTTAGTGAGTAAGTGTTGTTCCCATGGATCTTGTACTTATAAAATTACTTGCCTTTGCAAGAATAAGGTGGTCGCACGATTTGAGGTGAAGAGGAAACTGAAGCATATGAGGGTGACACCATACCTCCGATTAAGAAGCATTGTCCTAAGGATGACAAGTGTTAATAGTTTAGGTTCTCGTTGTATTGATGATTGTTGTAGTGTTATTAGTTGTTCTAGGTGAAGTCTGGCTAGTAAGTAGGAGCAGGTTCTGTTTTCTTCTCACTCATAGCTTGCCTTTTTGTAATCTTGTATTTGTATTATGCTTTAGTGACTCATTTGGTTAAAAAAAAATAATCAACTGAAAATTTACTTGTCATTATTCAAAAGAATTATGTTATGAGCCTTATTATTAAACTTCTTAGCTTGAAGTTGATATGTGTTGTGGGTTTTTTCACTATCAATTATGAACAACTTAAAATTTTCTTATCACCGATTAAGTAGCAAATCTATCTATATTATAAATTGCAAAATACACCCAGCCAAATCTCTTCCTTCCTTGGAATCTCGATTCTCATGCACTCTCAAATAATCACCGTTGATATTTTAAGAAAATTCAATCTCAGCCTTCCATGTATGCAGTTATTTTATTAGTAAGAAAAAAAAACTACCCATTAATCTCACGTAACTTCCTTTTCCCCTCTTTTCTCCGCAACCTACCTTAAATCCTCTGCCTTCCCTTTCTGTCCTCACAATACACCGCCTCCCTCCCTTTTGCTCACATTCTTTCTGGCACTGTGTTGAGCAATATTTCTGTCATCGAATTCCGGGATTGGACGAAGATCAGAATTGGAAGCCTAATTGGGTGGGTGAGAAATGAGCGGCTTGCAAGAATTGCAAAAAATTAACTAAGCAGAAACTTCTCAGGTTCCACTTAGTCTATAAGCAACTAAGCATACCAGTGCTCATTTCCTTCTTTTTTTTCTTCTCTTTTTGTGCCTCTGTGTGTGCGTGGACCCGAGATATCAGATACAGAATAAGACAAACAGATAGAGAGAGTAAGGTGGTCGATCAAGTCGACTACTTAGAGCATATGCAATGCGGAACTTAATCAATGGAACTTTTATTTTCTCTCTCCTAATTGTCACCTTGTCTCTCTTACTTTTTATTCATTCCTTTGAGTTCTGGAACTCTGCTTAGAAAAATTGATAGAACATTGAGGGTATCAACCTTAGTTTGGAATCTAGACCTCACCCCCCCCCCCTTGTTAATTGGTAGTCCTCTTTTTCTCCCTCATCCATTACTCTCTGGACTGGTTCCATAGAAGAAGACATGTTGCCCACATATTAGGCATAGGTTGATTTTTCAACATATTACACACATTTTCTCTGAATTTTTGTTTACATGTTTATAGTTTATATGATGAGTCAGTAGTGCATCTACATTTAAATTTGAAGTACAAAATACATTCTGATACTAATATCTATATCCAAATATGCTCTGGTTACACTCTGGCTTGTGTTGTTACCATTTCTGCACCAAGGATAACTTGGAGAACACAATATCTGTTTTATAGGAGTGAAATTTGAGAAATGATACCTATGATCTGTTGATCATGCATCAATGGCGGGCCGATGTATGTTGGTATTGGCATTAGATATGTCGAGTTAAAGATCTTATCAAGTATGGTTGCAAACCAGAATATGACTCACTCTGAAACCGGTCATCTGATCACAAACTCTTTGTTAGAAATGGCTCTTGGCAGCCGATTGGGAACTCTGATCTTTGCCAATGGTATAGACTAATTTGGTTATGATTGGGAACTCAAGAGTGCACAAATATGACCTTCAGCTGGAAAGGAGTTGTTGTCTTTGTGTAAACAGAGAGAGCCGAGAGGAGACAATTCTTAAGATTGTTTGTACAGCTACAAGGTTCATAGGCTTGATCATGTTATAGATAAATATATCAATTCTATAGTGGTAGTTTTCCTTTATTTTTGGTTTCTCTAATACACCAGTACAGGAAGTATTACAATTTTGAGCCCTATTTTCATCAAGATAATAAAATTGCTGGAAACTTTCTGCCTGTGTATGTGTTTTCATTGCAATGCCTTTCTGCTTTGTGTATTGAGAAAAAAGTATGTTAGAAGAACAAATTTTCTAACAAATATTGATATGGGTTTTATAGTTTTAAGTATTCTTTTTTCTATGTTGTAATTTTGATATTATTATTATTATTATTATCTTAATGGTCGTTGTTACACACACACACACATATATATATATTAATCGAGTCAACTTTTTCTATTAAATATATTCCATACATGTTCTTATAATTTTAAAATTATAAGTAAAATATAATTTTATTCAACATATATGTTATATTATACATGAAAAAATAATTATGTACATATTTATTTTAAAAAAACTGACGTACAATAATAAAATTGTTATGCTAAAATAAGACATTTAAAAAGAATATACTCAGTTCCAAAGTAACACCTATTTACATTGTGGTAATATCATGAAATAGTTGAAAACAACACAATTTGACATGGTTTGATAGTTTTACCTCTAGAAAAATTGAAGCAATGAAAAAAAAGATTAATATAATTATTGCTCAAGTACAAAACGGGTACAGTAATTGTTAGAATCATAAAAAGATAAATATAACTCTTAGTCCCTATGTTGGACTTTACACGTTTTTCAATACATCACTTTGGTCATTATTTTTTTGGGAAATTAGATTCTAATAATACGAACTTTTGGTCATATAAGACTTAATAATACGAACTTTCGATTTGGTTTTGAATAATATGAACTTTGACCCCCTATTGCCCCCAGTAACACGCCGAACTTAACTCGGTGGCGGTCTGACGTGGCGGCGGTGGCATGTCCCAGTCAGCTTTATTTTGTCCACATCAGCCTTTTTCTCTCTCCTTTCTCTCTCTCTCTCTCTCTCTCATCTCTTTCTCTCTCCTCCTCTTCGTCATTCCAGAAACCATTCTGGGCATACCTAAGCACGAACAGGAGGTGTGCATCATCTCGATTCAATCTTAATCACCAACTCAAATTAAAGTTTCCATCTTGTTCTTCTTCATCTACTCATCATCTCGATTCAATCTTAATCACCAACTCAAAGTTTCCATCTTGTTCTTCTTCATCTGCTCATCATCTCGATTCAATCTTTAGCAGGAAATGCTCATCATCTCGTTTCTCTCTGGCAATTCGTCGAACAGGAGGTGTGCATTCTCGAGGAAGTGTGCGAGGCTTGTCAAAGAAGAAGTTACCCAGAAACCCATTTCGAAATTTTCTTTTGCTGTGAATTTGGATGGAAAATTAAAACCCCAATTGCAAACAATTAGGGTTTCAGGTTGAAAATTCAAGCTAAGAAGCCTTCACTTTCTCCTTTGTTTTCTTCATCTCTTTGTAATTCCTCCACAAATACCTTCCGCTAGCCATGTCGACAAATATCCAGAACCTATTTTGAATCATCTGCAATTCAACCAGAAACACGACCTAGAAAATGGGGGGGGGGGGGGGGCGGGACTTACCAATTTGAGGCTTTTTTCTTGGTTGTCATCCTCCTTCGAAAATGGGGATTTCTCTGCAATCAAATCCTATTTCTTGGTTTTGCTTTTGTCTTTTGGTTTTTGATTTGGGTCTCACTTGGGTATTTCTGGGTTTGGGTAGGATGCAATTGGGTTTGCAAAAACAACAAGGGAGAGGGGGCAGTAGGCAGCCAAGAAGAGGTATGATTCTGGGTTTGGTATGGAGAGAAGAGGAGGGGAAGAGAGAGAGAGAGAGAGAGAGAGAGAGAAGAGAGGAGAGAGAGAGAGAGAGAGAGAGAAATTGAGTCAATGGGTGACGTGGCGTTTTTTTAAGTCAAACGATGAGCTGGCAGAGTCAAACATCAAGGAGCACATGCCGCCACCACCATGTCATTTTACCGACGAGTCAGAACAATGCTAATTCGGTGGCATGTTACTGTGGGCAACAGGGGGTCAAAATTCATATTATTAAGAACCAAATCGAAAGTTCGTATTATTAAGACTTATATGACCAAAAGTTCGTATTATTAGAATCCAATTTCCCTATTTTTTTTCACTACAAGGATTGGGTCCAATAGCTACACAAAATTACCTACACCTTCTTCAAATATAGAAGCAAAAAAATGAGTTTTAGAGTTTAGCTACATTTAAAAGGTGTATTAATTGTTTGATTCACCTTAAAGGTGTAGCTATTTGTAAAAGGTAGTTTTCTTTTGATTTGCTACATTTGGGCGCCATATGAACAATTAATTTTGGATTTTGTTTTTTTCATTTTGGCACAAAAGTTGTTTGTATTGAGTGGGGAAATGATTATTTTTAGGTTTTTGTTGAATTTATCCAATTTGGATGCAATGAAAAAAGAAGAAGAAATTTGTTAAAATTTCTATGTTATTATATTCAATCTTATGTTTTTTTGGAACCTACTAGATGGACCAACCTTCGAGTTTTTGTAATGTACGTATGACTAAATGTTTATCCATAAATTAAGAATGAATCTGTTAATCTTTTGCACATGTTATAATTTATGCTTTTATTCTCTAATAACATGTAAGTTATATATATATATATATATATATATATATATATATATATATATATATATATATATATATATATGAAGAAGCTGTAACAATGCTTTGAGGTCCTCCACGTTGCTGCTGCTGAGGACCTCCAAGTGAGGTCAGAATGTTTTGTTTGAAATAACAAAATAGGGAAGTATCTTGAAAATCCTCCAAATATTCCCAGCATATTCTCAAGATTATATTCACTAATTATAATGTGTATATTTGCAGAAACTTATTCTGGAAGACAAAGATTGGAGTTTCCAAAAAGAATGAAGATAGAAGATCAAGCAAAAATGGAAAGAATCAAAACACTAAGGAAACAATAAGGGAGCCGTTGCAATTGAGGATCCAACGAGTATATAAACATCGGTTGCAATTGTGTGTGATTTCTGAGTGTAGCCAATGAGTCCTTGGTGAGTTATGTAGCCAGTAAGGTAATTCTGGTGAGGTAACCAAGGACCTTGGTGAGTGATGTAGCCAAATATGTTGGTGAGGTGTTGTGTAACAAAGTCTTGATGTACTAAGGCTTTTTGAGGTTAATATCCAATGCAATTCGTCATCTTCTTCTCTACCTCGTCTGTGAGATCCCTTCTCTCTGTCTCATCTGTGAGGTCTTTGATATCTGCCTCATCTGTGAAGCCTCGTCTGTGAGGTCTCTGCTCTCTACCTCATCTGCTTGCCTCATTTGTGAGGCCTCTCCCCGCCTTCATCTGCCTTGTCTGTGAGGATCCTCTACAGAACCTCTCCCTGAGTGTTCTGCCTTTGTAAGCAATATCAAGGACCTCAACAGTTGTGATCTTGCCAAGTTCTTAACCTCCTCTATCTCTCTTGTACCTCAACGTTTATCTAATAAAGATGTATTATTCAGTTCATTCAAGTGCTATTAACGTCTTTATGTTTATATGTGAAGAACGTTGAATCAAACCTTTTCACCCCCCTCAAGGGTCCCAACAATATATATATTAAAAATACTGATTTATGGGAAAGAAACGTCAGGTTCAATTATTGTTGGCAAAGACGAGTCCAACCCGAAGTTGACCAATCCGAATTAGTTAAATCGGGTTAGTTCAAATTCGGAGATTACAATCATGTCAAAATTCAAAATCGGGTCAGGTTTGTGTATCAATTATGAAAGTCGGGTTGTCTGAAACTTGTGCAAAACTCAAGTTGCAGACATATTCAGATTTGGACAATTCAAGCATGGGTCCGGACATCACAAATTGTCCAAATGTGAAATTCAGACAAGGTTCGAGTTTGAAGATTGTATCTGAATGTTCAAATTGTTCGAACTCCAATTGAGTTAAACACGAAATTTTGTCACCGCTAGTTTCATTTTATCTAATGTACGAGATATTTTAAATATCAATTAGTTGGACCTAAATTTGAAAGATAAATTAATGTATATATATAGTCTTATATATGCCAATTCGACATTCATTGGTTATGTTAGTAAATTGAATCCTTTACTTTTAAGCGATGTTAATGATAAGAATCCACTTTTGACACTGGTCAAGGGAGGATCGCATTAGATTGAGATTGGTTTGGTATAGATTGACTTATATCATGTGAAAGTTGAGTTCAGGTGTTGTTCAAATAAATATAGAGGAAATTAGCTAGGTTTAGCTACACATTAAATCAAGTTAGGTTACTAGCTATTAGGTCGTGCTGAAGTATGTCAAAAAATGTAATGGCAACAATATCGGATTGTGTTTGATCATTCAATTCCATTGGTGTCAGGTTACTGTTAGCTGGTTGAACTAATATATCAAGTAGAGTCATGATAATTAGCTATGGGGCAAATAATCAGACTTGGGTTAGTTCGGATAATTGGACCATTTCAACAGAATCCCAAACATTGACCATTCCCGAATTTCATTTCCAGATACTTAGTGAAATATTTGAACTCATACCCTGATTGTTCGATTTGTCCGAATGTCCAAATTTGTTAACATCATCCTAGATTTTGGGTTCGAGTGGGACATCGTCTGAATTTTTACCACCCAAATATATATAATCCTAAACGTATACCTTTAATTAATCAACATAATTTTTTACCACCCGAATTAAAAATGCGGACAAAAGAAAGGCTGTTTACTCGATTTTATTCTGACTGGAAAAAATCGAGTTAAACAGATTTTACAACTATATATGAATAATTTTACTTATATATATATATATATATATATATATATATATATATATATATATATATATAACTAAAAAAATAAATTTTGTGAATATTAATGGAATTTGGCGGGGAGAGAAATAATAATCCAAAATATTCCCGCTCAAAATAAAATATAGCTATGTACGTATTTGGTTTTGGCTAATTAAAAAAAATTCTCCAAATCCCTTTCTCAGTTCCTGCACCCCACAATCACGCCAACCCTTCGACAGTTTGTTGATGTAAATTCGGGGTAGGACGGGAATTACTTAGATAACAAAGAGAGTCGTAGGCGTACCCACTCTCCTTTGACTTATATACCAACCGTATATAGTCGCAGAATATAACTCTTGTCTTATAGGGAGGAAACTTATCAAACTTTCTTACCAAACTTAAGGAGTGTTGCAATCACAACCTAAGAGAGGGTGCTTAAGGAGGAATGAATCTCACATGAAAAAGGCAAATGACACCCCTATTTATAGTGCAAGAAATGCACTCTTAGATAGGGTGGATAAGAGGATGACTAATATGGATAAGGTAGTTAGGATATCCAACCAACCCTAACTACCCTTATCAACATAAGCAACATGTGTTAAAACAATTGTAAACATGTGAAAGACATGAGAAACAAGCTCTCTGCACATAATTTGATCTTGTCGAGGCTTGGCACGCCCGTGTCTAACCCGACACTCCCGTGCCAAGCACTCTTCACCCAAATTCAGGCCTTTTAGACCCGTGAAGTCATTAAATGACTTCCTTAGATCTCCTTAGCTTGTCTTACATACTTATACTTAATTTTCCATGCCTTTTAAATTTACAAGACACACACATACACTTGAAAAACCTCAACACAGTTCGACCTACTCACTACCACACTAACCCTTAGACCCACAGCCATCGCTACCCTCGCCGGCACCTACAGTCACCGACGACTCCGACCGACTCACAGTCACCACAGTCACTGCCACCCTCGCATGCCGCAGTCACCGACGACTCCGTTGGCGTTTGGTTCTGCACAGGTAATTGTGTATTTGATTCAAATTTTGGTGGTCCGGCAACCATTTTTCTGGGCTTTTGTCTAGTTGCGTTGCTTGGTTTTGGGGTTTGGAACTTCGATTTGTTGTTATTGAGCGATTTTCTAGATCTGAGTGGATCTTTTAGGGTTCCGTTGCTCGATTTGGCGTCGCTCCGTTTTAGGGTTTGAACAATAAAATCTGAATGTGCAGAAGATCAGATTCCTAGTATTTATCCCCTTTGTTCTTTTGGTAAATTCAATCTTTCTAGTATTTATCCCCTTGGTTATTTTGCCTATTGTGTTTCATTCATTCTAGTTTTTTCCCTATTAGAATATGTTCTTCTGATTGGTGTTTGTTGGGCAAATCATGTAGAAACTAGAAAGAGGAGTTGTATAAAAACTAGATTGGTATTTTTCTTCTCTCTTTAATATTTGAACAAATTCAATCTTTGAAACGCTTGTTGTTATGATTGTCAATTCTCTCTATTGTCACTACTGCAGTTTAAAGTTATGTGCATTAATAACTACTCCTGAGTGGCTGATATGCTATGAATTTGAAAGTAAACTCTAGCTAAGGTGATGAATTTTAAATGCAGGGAGTCTGATAATGCTTTAGATGAGGATGGTTCGGCAAACAAAATTGGTAAATGACAGCTCAAATAAGCAGTCTCGGTTCACTGGATACAAGAAAAGCAGTGAAGAAATCGAGTCCAGTGGCAAACGCCGCAGCAAGTTTTTCAGGCTCGCAAGCTTGAACTGCTCACACAATTCTAGGATAAGGTACAATATCTCATTTGGATAATGGTATGTAGTTTGGTGTCCACCAAAATTTGTTCAAATATCCAAAACTGTTGCTATGACTGTTGAAAAATGTGCCTACTAGCCAGTTCCTGATGTGTTCACCATCCCTATCCAAATCATGCAATTTGTGATCTTCATATCTTTGCTTTATTTATGTAACCGGAAAGATAGAGGGGCCTAAGAAAGCCTCCAAAAAAAAGGCTAAGGAAACTCCTATTAGAAGTTCTGGTGCCTAAATTACTAATGAAGGGCCTTTTCAAGCCCAAAAAACCTAAGATTCGAACACCTGCTGATGTTGTCAGGAGGGTTCGTGAGCTCTTGATTTATTTTCATGAAACAACAATTTTGATCAAGACCCCAAATCCCATGAAAAGGTCCCTCATTCAATTCTTGTTTTGCTTTTTATATGCTTGTTGAGAGATTATACGTTTCTAAAAGACAGTAGTATATTTGTTAATAAATTTATGATTGATGACTTTGTGTTTTACCATTAATTCAACTTATAGTAATTAATATATAGTCAATGCTATGTTAACTAGTAAGAAATACTGCTAATGAATAGTCCCTTAAAAGTAAATAAAAATAATCACTAGTTTTAAGTATTTTAGTAAGAAATACTGCTAATGAATAGTCCCTTCATTCCTTAATGATGGTCATTTTAAGTATTGGAGTGATATAAATGCATGTCTTTTAAATCATTACCAATTCATAGCTATTGTTAACCCTCTAACCCATACTATGACTTGTTTGTTCATCGTACAAGTTAAATGTATTCTACAATTTCATTTATTAACTTAAAGTTGGTATTTAATTATATAGGAAAGTTTCAGTCCTACTTCTGATGCAATGGATACAAGCTGGATAGTTGCACCCATTAATAGTGAACTTTATAAAGAATGTGCTAAAACCTTTATGAATTTTGCTAGTCAAAGAGCGACCCAAGGAATTATTGCATGTCCGTGCATAAGATGTTGTAATGAGAAACGGTGGGCTTGTGATGTTGTTCATGGTCATATCTTTCATGGGTTTTTACATGGCTATACTGTTTGGATATTTCATGGGGAAAAGTTGACAAACACTAATGCTACTGATGGCAATGACTTTGAAATATTGATGCCACAATTTTCTAAGTCTAATATGGCTGCAACAGCTCCTGATACTACGCATGATATAAGAGGGTTGCTTTAGGATATTGGGGGTATACTTCTGGTGTCTTATATGGCGAACAAACAAGTCATAGTAGAGAAATGGGTGAAAGAAGTGGATTTAATGAACAACATGAGGATAGAGATGGTGATTGGATTGGGGGCAATGCTAATTGCGATTCTCAACCAGAATCACAACAACCTCCTTTACCAAATATTAATGGTGCTCAATATCAGAAGTTGTTAGATGAAAGTGAGGAAGCACTTTATAAAGGGTGCAAATATTCAAAGTTGACCTTTAAATTACAATTGTATCATCTTAAATGTCTAGGAGGTATGTCTAACAAGATTTTTACAATGTTGTTGGAATTCTTGAATGATGTTTTTCCTTTTTTAACATCACTTCCATCCTCAACTGATGAGTTTAAGAAGTTAACCAATGAGCTAGGTCTTGGCTATGAAAAAATTCATGCATGTCCTAGTGATTGGATGCTTTATTGGGGTCCAACAGCTAATGAGCAGTCTTGCAAGGTTTGTGGTTCTTCTAGATATAAACCTCCAGGCAAAGATGAGACAAATGTAGAAAATGAAGAGGTCGCCATAGAAACAGAAATATCCTCACCCCCAATATCTGACTCTCAGCCTAAGCCTAAGCCTAAGCCTGCAAAAGTTTTGCGCTACTTCCCCTTAATTCCTTGATTAAAGAGGACATATTCATGTGCAAAAATGGCTGAAGATATGAGATGGCACCACAAAGGGCGCTCAAAAGATTGGAAATTGAGGCATGCAACAGATGGTTTAGCATGGAAGCATTTTGATGAAAATAATAAAGGGTTTGCCTCAGATCCTCATAATGTTAGGCTTGGCCTTGCTACTGATGGATTTAACCCTTTCTGTACAATGAGTACTACTTATAGTACTTGGCCCGTGGTGTTAATTGTGTATAACTTGGCTCCATGGATGTGCATGAAACAACCGTACTTGATTTTGTTGATGATCATTCCCACAGTGAAAAAAGTCCAGGAAATGACATAGATATATATTTACAGCCTTTGGTGCATGAGTTGAAGGAGTTGTGGGAGGGGGTAATGGTCTATGATGCTTTTGAAAAAGAGTACTTCAAGTTGCAAGTTGCTCTTCATTCTACAATCACAGATTTTCCTGCTTATGTAAACTTATCTGGGTGGAGCACGAAGGGTCGTACAGCATGTCCATCTTGTACAACTTCGACTCAATTTGTTTGTTTAAAGCATGGAAGAAAGTTTTCTTATGTGGGTCATCGAAGATGGCTAGCTCATAATCATCCTTATGAAAGCGAAAGGAATTGTTTGATGGTACTAATGAATTTAGAGGCCCTCCACAACCACCAAGTGGATGTGAGATATACGATTTGTTGAAGGATGTTCCATTCAAATATGGGAAGTCATCTAAAACCTCGAACAAGAGGCCAAGGGAGGATGAGGGTGTGGAAGAGGACACGGATGAGGAGGAGGATATTGATGGAGAACCAATTTTTTGGAAGAAAATGAGCATATTTTTTGATTTTCCTTATTGGAGATTCAATTTTCTTAGACATAGTCTTGATGTGATGCATATTGAAAATAATGTATTTGGGAACTTAGTGGGAACTTTGTTGAATATTGATGGAAAATGTAAAGATAATGATAGAACAAGGAAGGATCTAGCAGAAATGGGTATTAGGCATGAACTTCATCTTGTACCTTATCCTAACAAAAAGCCATACATGCCCCCTGCTTGTTATACATTGTCAAATGGTGAGAAAGATATATTTCTAAAAGTGGTGAAAAATCTAAAAGTTCCTGATGGGTAATGCATCAAACATTTCTAGGGGTGTAAATTTGAAAGACCGTAAGCTAATGAATCTAAAGAGCCATGATGGTCATATTCTCATGCAAGATTTATTGCTAATTATATGTAGAGCATCACTGCATGCTACAACACACACTAAGTTGGTGAAGGTGATAGATGATTTGTGTTCTTTCTTTAAGGCAATATGTGGGAAAGTTCTTGATCTTGATGAACTAGATGAATTACAAAATCGTATTGTGAGGACTCTATGGGTCCGTTTGGACCTTGGAAAATAGCATGGAAAAAAAATTATTTTGGAAAATGAAAATCTTTCCTTTGTTTGGATTGAAGAAAAATAAATGGAAAAAAAATAGTTGGAAAATTGCATGGAAAATTTGGAGTAACAATGAATAAAAAATTTTCCCTTCAAAAATGAAAGGAAAGTTGGGAGAAAATTTTTGGATCAAAGCCAACCTTTCTTTTCATCCTCTCTCTAGCTCGTTTCTCTCTCTCTCCCTCTCTAACTTTCTTCTCTCTCTCCCTCTCTAACTCTCTTCTCTCTCTCTCTCTCTCTCTCTCTCTCTCTCTCTCTCTCTAAGTCTGTTCTCTCTCTCTCTCTCTCTCTAACTTTCTTCTCTCTCTCTCTCTCTTTCTCTAACTCTCTTCTCTCTCTCTCTCTCTCTCTCTCTAAGTCTGTTCTCTCTTTCTCTAACTCTCTTCTCTCTCTCTCTCTCTCTCTCTCTCTCTAAGTCTGTTCTCTCTTTCTCTAACTCTCTTCTCTCTCTCTCTCTCTCTCTCTCTCTCTCTCTAACTTTCTTCTCTCTCTCTCTCTCTCTCTCTCTCTAAGTCTCTTCTCTCTCTCTCTAACTTTCTTCTTTCTCTCTCTCTCTCTTTCTAACTCTCTCTCTCTCTCTCTCTCTCTAACTTTCTTCTCTCTCTCGCTCTCTCTAATGTTCTCTTCTCTCTAAGTATCTTCTCTCTCTAACTCTCTTCCCTCTTTCTCTCGCGCACTCTCTCTTCTTTCTCTCTAAGTCTCTTCTCTTTCTTCTCTCTGTCTCTCTAACGTTCTCTCTCTCGCTCTCTCTCTAACTCTCTTCTCTATCTCTCTCTCTCTCTCTCTCTCTCTCTAACTCTATATTCTCTCTCTCTCTCTCTCTCTCTCTCTACCTCTCTCTCTCTCTCTCTCTCTCTCTCTCTCTCTGTCTAACTCTCTTTTCTCTCTTTATCTCTCTCTCTCTCTAACTCTCTTTTCTCTCTCTATCGCTCTCTCTCTCTCTCTAACTCTTCTCTTTGTCACTCTCTCTATCTCTCTAATTCTCTTTTCTCTCTCTCTCTCTCTCTCTCTCTCTCTCTCTCTCTCTCTCTAACTCTCTTTCTTTCTCTAACTCTCTCTTTCTCTCCCAAATTACATCATATGATCTAAAAAAATGAAACTTGATATTTACAAGTTTTCTTGCAAATTTTATTTTTCCATGTATTTTTCCTTAAACCAAACAAGGAAAAGAAAATTGAATGGAAAATCAATTTTTTTCCTTCAAAATTTACTTAAACCAAACAAGAGAAAGAAATTTACTTTACCCCAATTTTTTTTTTCCTCCTAATTTTATTTCCACGAGATTTTTTTTCCATCCTATTTTCCTAAGTCCAAACGGACCCTATGTGATTTGGAGACATTATTCCCCCGAAGCTTTTTCACTATCATGGTTCACTTGGTCATTCATTTGACCGCAGAAGCTAAGCTTGTGTTGGGAAAATGATATTTGACCGACTTGAATATTCATCATCTTCACTTGGCTTGACTTCTTGATCTTCTTGCGGTATGTATGACAAGATGGAGATATGACTTAATAACCAAATGGTTAACTTGTTTGGATATTGCTAAGAGTCATGGACAAATACATTTTCCTTAAGAACTATTTACTATACCGTAAATGTTCCGAGGGATAAAACTTAGCTCTTGTTGCACTCAAGACATAGGTTTCTCACTTGATTCTCTCAAGTATAGCTGCAGTCTATATTTGAGAGGATGTGATTATAGAATAGAATAGAAGCTTGTGATGATCTCAAATGGCTTGGGAATGTCTCCTATTTATAGGAGACTTCCACACCTAATCCAACCCTAATTACACCCCTTAGTCAAAGGCATAATTAAGGTCCTTAATGATGGATTATGACCTTGACTTGGTCAACTAATATAGCTGTTGGAATACATATAATATCGGACTTAATATTGATATCATACACTTAATACATAAGATTATATAGCCGTTAACCATTAAAACAGATTCTGGGTTCCAACACGGTCCGTGTTGGGTGCAACACGACCCATGTTGTCTCAACATAACCCGTGTTGAGCCCAGAACAATTTCCTTTACTCTCTGGAGACCAACACGACTTGTGTTGATCCCAGACTCACCCGTGTTGATCATATTCTTGACGTTTCACTTATATATGATCCTTATACTTGTTATATATAATTCTTTAGGCTATATAATTATCTTATACTCTTGAAATATTTCCAACAATCCCCCACTATTTTAAGAGTATGTAAAACCCTTGAAATAACTTTACTTTAAGGAGTTAACACCCCCGCCATTTGAGATATACCTTAACTTGTAATCACATGAGAAACCCACAAACATATGCATAATGAAAAGTAGATTGCTCTTTGAACTTTTCACTTAGTATATACAAGCCAAAATTGAATCCAAATCACAAAGTAAACATGTCTTTGAACTTTGGATTTATATTGATCAACTATACTCGTAATACACATACATTTGTTTTTAAATATTAAGTGCTAAAACTTTGACACTATTATTCGGCCTTGTGTCCTTATCCTTTGTAAGTATTTCGAAACTTTAGCCCATAGTTCCTTTATGCGGCCACACATTATACTTACATAGGTAAACTTTGTAATATACCGCCCCTGTAATTAGGCTTTCCACAAAGTCTATTAAGAGTGTCACCACTCAACCTCTTGTCATTACAGATATTAAGCATCACTTAACCTGAGATGTATAAAATCGATGCTTCCTACTACTTTAGACAACTCCGTACTCATTTGAACTTTATAAATTGGCGGTATTCCAATTCATAAAGTTGAGTCATTGTTGTGAAATAGTAGATATTTAGGCTACTTAACCCATCTCTAACATCAAGGTCCACTAGATATATAATTATATCTTTACCATGGCCTTAATAAGAATATCTTCATCATAACATGAACAAACCATCATATTATTTTTCGGATATAATCACACTATACCGTGTGTAAACTTGATATAAATCCTCTTATATACTTATCATCCAAAACACCATGGATACAAACTTGTAAACAAAATAACCTCGCACTTGACAAACCACTTAACCTTTGATTTATACGAAAATCGAATTTCCAACTTATATGTAATTAAATCATTACATCTCAATCCTTTGCTACATACTTGAACTTATAACTTTAACTCATTGAATAAACAATGATTCATAATCATGAATGATTATCTTGTAGAGTTGTAGAGTATACTACCAAGTGTATGATTAAACCATCATATTACCATGGTTATATGCTCTTCTCTTATGTTTAAGTTCACCCTTCAAAGCATATAGCTATGAAGACTTAAACATAATACTTAAACTTTATCAGTACTAAATCCATTGATAAAGATATATCATCATGAATTAGAATGATCAAATGTATAAAAATTATACACTTCTTATGTAGCAAATAAACTTGATATATGCATACTCAACTTATGCAAACAACATAGACCACTCTCAATCATGATTATCCAGAAACCTTGATCATAAATTAAACCTTATGAACTTGTAAAACCTCAAAGAATAACCGTTTTCATAATCATGAATTATAGTCTATCACAAGTATGCATAATTCCTTATGAAACCTTCCTACTACATGCACTTATAAACTTGAAAATTTAAACAAGGACAAATATGTATTCAACTTATATTTATGAATACACTAAAAACACATGAGTAATCATGATCAATCTTATACTTATCTAATCATGTTTGATGCTTTTATATGTCATTACTTAATGAATACATATATGTAAACATATACATATTGACACATAAACCATACAAAGTATGAAATCTTCTCATATATCTTACGCAATCCATTCACTTATTTCATAAAGAAATTTATCTTATAATGAACTTGCATAAAATCTTAATAAACTCTTATCATATTAAAATATGATTGAATAACATGAGAATATAACAATCAAACATATAGATAAACTTATATCCATGTCACTTATGAATAACTTGCATTACCTAAGAACATAGTAGCAAGTACATGACTTACAACTACTTAAATTAGCATGTAGTAAAATTGGTGGTACTTAAGTTTACTAGCATGATCAAACTTGTAGACACAATATTAGTGAATAAAAATCCACTCATATTTCCTTGTCAAGAATAAAGCATGTTCTTGTCTACTTATATTTCCTTGAATTAACAATTATGATTCTACATACTCATATAATCACATGAATCAATTTTGCGCTTAGAAAATTAAGCAAAATTGCATTAAACACTTATAAGATCAAGTGATTATTCTTAAACTTGTCATGCCATAAACAACATAGAGTCTATACTTATTTTAATCAAACATACCAAAACTTATGTCTTCTTGGAATGCTTGAATAAATCATAAAACTCTATAAACATTCATAAATATGAATCACATGGTAAGATACTTGTAAATATGCATGAAAGTCAATACTTAAATAAATTTCATACTTGACTCAAAACTTAGTACAAAGACTTAAGAACACATATGAAATTTCCTTTGCATAATTAGCTAAGAAAATTAGCCAAATAATCTTATAGGTTCAACTTGTTAGAAATAATCATGAGTCCTTACTTATGCAACATATTATAAGCATAGAAAGCTTTCTTATCAAATTGATACATATCGTGAATTCACATACTTGAATCCATATTA
This sequence comes from Portulaca oleracea, assembly GCA_029582165.1. NCBI lineage: Eukaryota > Viridiplantae > Streptophyta > Magnoliopsida > Caryophyllales > Portulacaceae > Portulaca > Portulaca oleracea. Next base: position 13,888,217 of record CM055892.1, read on the forward strand.
TGTATACTTAATAATATTTTGAAATAGCCTAGATAACTTGTGTGTATGTACCTTAAATTTATACATACCATTAATCATATAAACATGATTAATCCTTTGTTTTTCTTATCAACTTGTGTACTCTTAAATTTCCAATATCTAGGAAATTATATTAGCCATTTACAAACTTGTACAAAATAAATTACATATGATTTCTCATATATAATTACTTATATGGCTTCTTGTACACAAACTTGCTATTTCATCTTAATAACCATATAATGTTGCCAAGTAACTTATCAACATATATAATCACATATATATGTACTTGTAAAATAATGATAATAATAACTTATTATGCTTTCCTTATTACAATACTTATAAGCATAATAAAAATATACTCATGATAATAATAGAAATTTGAACCTTGATGCCCACATAACTTATAGTGGATTTCTCAAAAACTTAAATCAATAAACAAGCCACTTGTATGCATTCAAATAATTTCTCATAAAAATTATACTTATATGTAAAGCCTATCTTAATAACAAATTCATATTTGACTTTCAATTGCATAAACTCATTATAATAATCAAGAATAGAATCATAAACTTGAGATAACCAAATAGAATTTCATGGCAACTTATAAATTAAAAACATAATACTTTTGCCAATACTTATATTCTATTTTCATGCTTCAAACTTAAATATAAAATTAACTTGTTAATCATGCTATTAAACAATACTTGAATAACAATAGGCAAAACAATAAGCATGAAATCACTCATACCTATCACTTATAAACATGGAACAAGATTTCCAATCATGATATTAATAAAAGGTCTAATCAAATTTGTACTCATCCTTCATATTAATATCAAAAAACAATAGGCGGAATAAACTTGAACATGTGAATAAACATGGAAAAAATTCAGCTTATAAGAAGCAAAATATAATCTTGCTACAATGAATTTCCACATTAAACACCTTAAAAACTTGTAACCTAAAACATCTAACTAAGGAATATTTTAATGACAATAATCTCATCCTTATTACTAGTATGAAACTTCCATGTAACTTAATATCATAGCCAACTTAAAATATATGGCTAAAATAAATTTGTAACTTATGTAGGTGTTCAATGGTGCACTAATATATAAATAAATAAATAAATAAATAAATATTTACTTTGACTTTTCCTTGCACCATCCTCCAACAACTACCTCATCATGGAATTTCAATACTCTTATCCTTAATGGCAATTCTTATAAACCAATTAAACATGTCAAAGGTAGTAAAACACATTCATTGGTATTAACTTGATAATATTAAGAGGCAACTTCAACATGGTCAATGCACATGCATATAACCCCTAAATAAACAACAACTTAATTACCTTTGACCTCCGATCCTTGTAAATGACTTTGTTGTTATCTTGCCCTTAATCCATGTAAACCTCATTGCATAATCACGCAACAATTCCCATCATTAACATCAAGATCTTGTACTTGTATTGTCATTCTAGTGTATCAATTTCTCATCTATATCAAACACATATAGATAAACAAATGATTAATAAACTTTTAATCATTAAACTTGTTCAATAAAACTTAATAAACTTATAAGAAAATTGATACTAATAAACTTGTAAAATATAAATTACTTATCTTTGTAATCCCTCTTGAATCTTGGATGTCCAATGTACTCTTAGCCTCCTCCAATCATGTCTCGTAAAATAGTTCTTAAGATTGTTGGGAAAATGATGTTTGACCGACTTGAATATTCATCATCTTCACTTGGCTTGACTTCTTGATCTTCTTGCGGTATGTATGACAAGATGGAGATATGACTTAATAACCAAATGGTTAACTTGTTTGGATATTGCTAAGAGTCATGGACAAATACATTTTCCTTAAGAACTATTTACTATACCGTAAATGTTCCGAAGGATAAAACTTAGCTCTTGTTGCACTCAAGACATAGGTTTCTCACTTGATTCTCTCAAGTATAGCTGCAGTCTATATTTGAGAGGATGTGATTATAGAATAGAATAGAAGCTTGTGATGATGTCAAATGGCTTGGGAATGTCTCCTATTTATAGGAGACTTCCACACCTAATCCAACCCTAATTACACCCCTTAGTCAAAGGCATAATTATGGTCCTTAATGATGGATTATGACCTTGACTTGGTTAACTAATATAGCTGTTGGAATACATATAATATCGGACTTAATATTGATATCATACACTTAATACATAAGATTATATAGCCGTTAACCATTAAAACAGATTCTGGGTTCCAACACGGTCCGTGTTGGGTGCAACACGACCCGTGTTGTCTCAACACGACCCGTGTTGAGCCCAGAACAATTTCCTCTACTCTCTGGAGACCAATACGACTCGTGTTGATCCCAGACTCACCCGTGTTGATCATATTCTTGACGTTTCACTTATATATGATCCTTATACTTGTTATATATAATTCTTTAGGCTATATAATTATCTTATACTCTTGAAATATTTCCAATAGCTTGGTGGCCCTGTTGTGTATCGATGGATGTACCCTATTGAGAGGTATAAATTTGATCATTCTGTAAAATGATTCATAAATAGACTTTATTTTTAAGCTAACACTATTATATGATAGGTTTCTTGTTCACCTCAAACAACACGTTCAAAATAGGGCTCAACCCGAGGGTTCAATGGCAGAAGAGTACATAGCTGATGAATGTCTAACAGTTTGCTCAAGATATTTCAAGGGTGTTGAGACTCGGTTAAATCGTGTTTCAAGGAATGATGATATTGTTGCAAATAAGGATAAATACTTGTCTAATTCAGGGGGTCGATTCCAAGGAGCGGTTGAGCATGATCGACTTGATGAATTGTCACTTGCCCAAGCACATCGTTATGTGTTGTTGAGCTGTGATAAGATTAACCCTTATGTAGAGTGAGTATAACTAGTTTGACAAACTTATTTAATTAGTAAATTGGCTTTAGTATGTCAATGACTGGTTTAACTTTTTATAAAGTTCTTGGACCATAATCGAGCTCATCATCAGGGGCGAGTTACAAGTCGATTGGAGAGTAAGTGGATAGTAAAAGAACTCATTCATTGGCTACGTCAAGAAGTTTGGGACTAGCCAAACTGTCTTTATTTTTTATATTAGTACATTGTTATTTTTGCTAAGTGTATTGAATAAAACTACAGGTGTTGAACACGGAAATAGAAGATGAAGTTAAAACCATTATTAAAGGGCCTAGCACCCATGTCAAAAAATACAAGATCTTCACCATTAATGGCTTCAAATTTCACTCAAATGAACTTCTAAGGCGCACCCAAAATTCTGGCATAGTTGTAGAAGTTAATGGGCAGAATGGTAAATTTGAAAATTATTATGGTGAACTCATTAGCATATATGAGTTGGATTTTTACGGCACATGGAAAGCTGTACTTTTTAGATGCAAATGGGTAAATATCAGGTCGTCTAGAGGTTTGAAGGTAGACAAGTTTGGACATACTCTCGTCAATTTCTCTAATCCCATCCATACGGGTGAAAATTTGAAGGATGATCCATTTGTATACTCTTCTCAAGTGAGACAAGTGTTCTATGTGGATGATGGTAGAGATAGTAATTGGAAGTATGTTGTTCTGACAAAGCCAAGAGACTTGTATGATATGGGTGAATGTGAAAATAATGATGATGGTGAAACTTATACTCAATGTGAGGCTACAAGGCCAAGGACTGGTGAATTTCAATATGGTGAATTTGATACAAATAGTGGTAGCTGGGGTAGGATGGATGTCCAAGAAGAGGACGATGATTGACAACAAGGCAAAAGTTACCTTTTAATTAGTGCTATCTTGTTCTTGTTATTTTGTTTCTGTCATTAGGAGCAAACATTAAAGAAAATAAATCTTTTTTTGGGTTTTTGTTGGATTTATTGGTTTTAATATTATAAAATGTTATCTTTTTTCTTTTAGTTTTTTAATTACTGTGTACAAGTTGTGAATGCCTTGTATTTAGATTAGGAATATAATATATGTTATTTATCGTGGCTATAAACTATTTAGTGCAGGTAGGTATAAGGCCTTCTTCTTCTATATTTGTTTCTTTGCAGTTTAAGCATTTGTTATTAACTTGAGCTCATGCATTTTGTGTTTTTTTTCCTCATACCGCAGATTTTCGGCAAATTCAACAAAAATGTTTAAAAGTAAAAAGAACAAGCAAGAAGTTGCACGTGTACCTTCTCAAGAGAGTTCTTCAAAAGCTCCAGGTTCTTTAGAATCAAACCCTCTAGTGTCACCATCTTTGACTGGAGATGTCTTGTGTCATGATACTGTGAGACAACCAACTTCATTATCCGATCCTCTTCCTATTATCGGCAACTCCCGTATCCAAGTTCCTATACCCACTATAGGATCACATTTAGGTATGACTAGCTCACTAAGCAATCACTCAAATATGAGACAATCTTGTTCTTCAAGCCGGGGTTGTCTTCTCTTTCTATCCGGCCTATCAAGTCTTCAAGGAGGCATGCTCAATTCTTGCGCAAGAAGAGGAAGCGATGGAAAAGGAGGAAGAAACATTGGTAGAGTAAGATGAGGAGGCCATTACCTTTGATTCCTTTGGAGTTGACTAGACCACCGGAGGATTATCTCAAATTATTCATGAGTTCTATTGGGATGTGCGAGAGGAGAAGGAAGAAGAGTTGGTGGAGAAAGCTTACCATGCTTCTTTCTTGCACACCACGCCTTTCGAGAATCAAGTAACTAATTAGGTCAAGCTCGGGACCTTAAACAAGCGCTTTATGGGAGGCAACCCATACTTTTATTTCTTTCTTTTGAGTTAATTTCTAGTTTTTCTTAGTTAGTCTCTTTTTCATCTTTTTAATCTTGCATGCGGATCTTACGAGCGGATTGTTTTTACTTGAAAATCCTAACCCTTTGCTTGGCTATCACGGATCGCGGATTGAGTAATCATTTGTTTTGAAGAATTCGAGGTAATATCTCTCTGCTCTTCTCTTTTTGAGTTGAATATCCTATGATCCATGCCGCATGCTTGATTTTTCTTTTGGGTGGCGAGCCCCTTTGAGTGTTTGTGTTGGGATAATATTGCTGTTGGAGCCGTGTGGGCTCGGGTCGCCACCATTTGCTTGCTAGTTGTTTTTGTTTGTTTGCTTTTTGTAGTTTCTCTACCCTTTTTCATGTGACACCTTCCCACAATGAGGACATTGTGGCGTTTTAAGTGTGGGGGGGGGGGGCAGATATTCTGTTTCAAGGGTAGATCACCTAGCGTTTTGTTTTTGTTTTTATTAGTTTTTGCCTAAAATTTGAAAAAATTTTGTGTGAAAAAGGAGAAAAAAGGGAGTGAAAGCCTTAAAAGTTTTCTTTCGTTTTCGCTTTGTTTTTGTTTTGTTTCTTGGATCTTGTTGTCGAAATTGAGAAGCCATTCTTAATCTTCTTTAAAAGAAACCGGTCTGAGCATTTTAGACCATGTCTCGGGTAATTGTCATGACTTATCTCTTTAGATGTCCTGCATTGAGTGTCTACTGAGACCCCCGATTCCTTCCACGTTCTGGTTGAAACCGGGAGGTTCTAGGGGTTTGTGTCCGAGCTTGTTTTTCCAAAAAGTAAAAGCAAAAGTAAAGTCAAAAGCAAAAGCAAAAAGAAAGAAAAAGAAAGCAAAGCTTAATAATCGGATTAAGTGGGGAGAGTCGGCTGAACGACATCAAACCACCATAAAGCTAGACGACCTACACGAGACCGGTATTAACGGTACGGCGTTGATACCCCTTAAGCTCCTCCCTGTAGACACCGGATTTTGTACCGGTATTAGTTTTAGTTATTTGTAAAAAAATAAGCTAGCCGAATAGTTTAGTAGCATGCAAACCCATCTCTTTTCTAGCCCGACAACGAGCATAACGGCCTAGATGTTACGGGCCTAAGCATAATAGCCCGAAAACGAGCAGGAACCCGTCTGGGTTCCTTGGGCCTGAGCATGGCTCAGCTCAGCAGGAACCCGTCTGGGTTGCTGGGCTGAGTTTTGTCGCCGCGACTATACCTAACCCTAAAACGCACCCCTTGCTTCCCCCATTCCACTATAAATTAAACCCTTTTTTCCCTTCCAAAAACACACCAAGGTATGCTAGAGTATTGACACTAGCATATTCTCTCCATTTGCATGCTGCTTCACTAAAGGTTAGCACAGTTATAGTTGATGTAATCCATATAGCATAATCTATGAAACTTATTCTTTTTTTATTTTTTTTGTTTTGCATGATTTTAATGATAAATTTGTGAAATTCATACCTAATTCCTCCCTCTTTACTTTTGTTTTGCTTTAATTTAATTCTAGTAGAGTCTATTCGTTGAATAGGCGGATTTGATGATTTTTATTGTCAAATTCGTAACCTTACCCCCGAATCCATCTCTGGATTCGCAGGCTGGAGTCTGTATCTAATGGTTTGTTGTTTTTCTCCTAAAATTCAACTGGCGACTCTATTTTTGTGCTTTGGTTTTCTTTTCCTTTTTATGGTTTTTATGACCTATTTTATGTTTAACGCCAAAGGTAATCCGGCTTGGTTCAATCCATGAACCCAGGCGGGTTCCTGTCCTCTTTTCACTCTCATTTGCTTCGTCTCTTTATTCGGCAACATTCGCAGATGGCGCAAAGGAACCCGGCTTGGTTCCTCAAGAACCCAGACGGGTTCCTCACTTCTTTTCTTTGCTTCTTTTTTTTCTTTGTTTTCCTTTTTCGTAGGGTTTTGCAGTTAAGAAACCCGTCTTGGTTCTTCTGAACTCAGACGGGTTCCTGGGTGTTTTCCCTCCTTTTTTTGTTTCTTTTTTTCTTTCTTCTTTCCTTAAAGGTAAATCTCGGGCGCGCAAATCGTTTTTAATCTGTCAACAAAAGTTCTTTCTTAAAAGTTCAACCTTATTTAAGGTTAAGCAATCCTAGTCGGCTCCCAATCACTCCTTAAGTAGCGCCGCGAAAAAGGTCATCGATCAATTTTTCGGGGTCTATAGATTGGCGACTCCACTGGGGACTTAAACTTAAAAAGAGGGTAAAACTTGAAAGAATTAAATTTTAGTGTTTTTTGTAAAAAAGGAGGAATTAATTTATTTCACATTTTTGTCATTTTTTTAGGCATATTGCATACCAGGCTACTCTTGGGCCTTTATGGCTGGGGAGCACAAAAGCGTTGGGTTAGGTTTTAAAACTAGGAATCAACCCCGAGAGCAGGAGATCACTACTTGTGGGATGCACTTACATCGCCAAGCATTTGATCTCTCCTCTCCCCGTGTTACACTCTAAAGGTTTCCTTGAAACCCAAAGAGCAACACCCCACACATTTTTCCTATGAACTCCGCATAAGGGAAAATGCACCGGGGCGAGAACATGTGGTACCCTATTTATCTCCCTAAACCTAGAAAAACCCTGAATCTAAAGCCATGGTTAGGCTCATCCCGCATCTGTATGTCATGTGAATTAATCCTGTAAAAGTTGAATCCAAGTGTCTAGCCAAACATGAGTAGAACGTCATTCTAGCCCGCATAGGATCAAATGAGAGACGGACTGGCCCAAACCCAGACGGGTTTGCTGTGTCTGGCCTAGTTGGACTCACTATGGAATCCTGTCTGTGCCTATTTGAAAGGGAGGAATTACAGTTCAAACCCAGACGGGTTTAGGCTTGCTTTTCTTCTCCTTCCACGTCGGGCCAAATCGACGATCGATCGCAATAATCCACTTACTATTGATCCTATTCGGCCCTTTATGACGCCCCTTGAGTCAGTATCAGTCCTGTCAGTCATCATGCTAGGTCCATATAGAGTTAGGACATGCACTCCCGTAAAAGTGGGTGAGTCACCCTGGTGTCAGCATATAGGCGTCATATCCATGTCCTAGGTTCATATAGGTCCATTAAGCCATGCATGCATTGGGCGGGTAGCATGAAGGTTCTTTCGAGCACTAGTCAGTTTCCATGCAGGCAAGATAACGGGCCATCTCCGAGCCCGCATCCGTGACCCAAAAACCGGCAGACCTATTCACAATCCCAACTACAGACCGCCTGCCCAATCCAGTGAATCCAGTGAATCCACCATGACCACTAGCGTGCCTAGCCTCCCTCAGAAAACTGTTGAGACTAATTCCATCCAACGGAGGCCGTAAACCTTTCTTACTTTCAGTTTAACTTGCTTCACTTAGAAAAATCTGGACGAGATCTCAAAAGTTTTTGAAACCTTTTCCTTCAAACCTTCTGATTTTGAGACAAGTTATGAAAGTTGTATCTGACTGCTTTGACTATCTTAGAAAGTATAAATGTGCGTGCTGCAAATCTTTGGGCTAAGTTTAGTTGATTGAGCCCCATCCCGTGAGTCCACATTGCCTAAATTTTGAATTGATCACTTTTATCAATTCCATGATCCCTTGAGTGACTCACCCATTAGTTGCATCTCTAGAACTTGTTTTGCATCTTGCTTGAGACTACACATTTGCATTGCACGCTGTGACAAAATGATTAAGGCGTTCATTTTGATAAGCTACATAGCTAAATAGCCTTCCATATATTATATTTACCGTTCTTTTTGCCCCGCCTAGCCTTTGTTTATCCTTTTTTCATGATTGAACCCTGACAGTACAAGCCTTGGCCTCTGATATCCAGCATCCCTTTGCCTTGCTTGGTTGGATGAGAGTTTGTCTTTTTTTGGAAGTTTGGGAGAATCTGAAAGTCCCATATCTTGAGCGATTGATATTTGGTTATGTTGTTCATATCAAAGTCGAAGTAATATTCCATAGATATTCTTCCCCCCGATCACCCACAAAAAAAAAAAACAAAAAAAGAGCAAAAAAAAGTAAAAAAAGAAAAGAGTTTAAAAAATAAAAGGGTGATTAGGGAGATTCAATTTAAAGTTCAGAAAACTTTGACCCGGTTGTATTCAGTTGAGATGTTTCAGGGTGAAGGTGAAATGTCTTGCATACATTAAGCAAGAAGGAGAGTTTAGAGTGTTTTATTCGTTGAAAATCAATCCAAGCATGGCTCTTAACTCCTCATTCCCAAATTTTACCGCTCCTTACCCTAACCTAAGCCCCGTTGCAACCCGAAAAAGTCTTTGATTGTCACTTGTGCATTGCATACCAGTAGTGGAGAGCGAGGTTCTTACCAAGCTTATGGTAGTTTGTTTCTATTGGTTTGAGTATGAGAAAACACACATACATTTTCAAAATTGAGGGTTTGAGTGTTTGTTCTTTCCTATGTGAGGTTTGCTCTTTTTAACTGACCTACGTCCATAACTAACCGCGCACATTTGCATTATTCTTAAGACTGTTGGCGGATTTATGCCTCTGAAGTACTTGTTCTCTCCTTTGGGATTCGAAAATTTCTTCTTATCTCTTTCGAACTGAGTTTTGATCCTGTCCATATTAATCTTGGTGCTTGCTTGTTGAACTGATTTTGTTTGGATCGAAAATTCCTTATCCTTGAATGTTTCAGCAGCACATAGAAAATCCCAATATCAAATGTCTTCGCCAGCCCCGAAACTACAGCTCGAACTTACTTGTAGCATTTAATTTTCATTTTTTTTTTTTCGTTTGGGGAAGTGGGAGTAATCCCACCATGTAGATTGCATATCGCATTGCATTATTGTACATAAGGGTACATGAAAATAAAAGAAGTGCATTACATAGCATCATCATTGCATAAGCGTCACATCAGTAGTTCGCACTAAAAAAAAACAAAAATAAAAAACAAAAAAAAACAAAAAAAAAGCATTATTCCATCATTGCATTGCATCGTCCTCAGTGCATAATAGAAAGTCATACATAGCATTACATAGGTCCGTTGCATAAAGACCCTGCATCTTTCTCATCAACCACCACCACTGGCGCTATCAGCCCCATGGGTTCCGCTTCCACCAGCTCCAAAGTAAGTGTCCCACTGATAGTAGGAGGAGTCTACCACCTCAGACGCCACTGAGCGGATAGGTGCAACACTTGATCTTGCTGCATTAAGCCAAGAGTGTTCTGGAACCTGCCACTCTTGATTACCTCCAGGCCACCCTTGTGGAGCAGGCCAAGAAGTTCTTACTACGGGCTCTGGGACGGGCCATCCCGACCATTCCTGAGTTTGCGTTCCCCATCCAGACGATCGAGGCTGCTCCAAACCCCCTTGCGAAGGAGTAACGGGAACAACTGGTTGAGACGGAAGCACTGATGAGGCGTCATCTGCAAGGGCACGGTTATACCCCATAGATGCACCCGAATCACTGCGAAGCACCACGATGAGGATCGACCGCAAAGTAAGTGCCAAAACCCAAATCCACGATCGGTGCGAGACGCGAGGAGCATACCGGGCATTCCATAAGTGCGAGGCGAAGGATTATAGGGTTGGCGCCTAGACACCGAATTATTAGATTATGGAGGAGTACCTAAATACAGTGAAATTCCTTCTTGCTCACCGCATACGCTCCACCAACAGCGCTAGACTGGCGGGGTGCCACGCCGAGAGCCGCGGCTCCGGCGAGAATTCCCATGATCATGAGACCGCATCTGATGCCCATGCCCACCTAAAGACATGGAGGATATGCTGTTGTCCACAGACCGCTGAAAGTCGTGGCCAAAATCCGTGTCTCCGTAGTGGGAACTGGTGGAATGACTATCCTCAAGTAAAATGCCTTTCCCACGGTCATCGTGAGCCGGCGCGCCCGTGCTCCGCCTACTCCTCTCCCCGTGCCTCCGGAGAGCAGCATCACCCCCATAAGACCGCCTTGCGTCGGCCATGAAGGAAGGTTGAGGAGGGTCCCTCTGCTCCGACCGACCACGAGGCACGTGCGCATCTGAACGGCGAGGAGGATCCACAGGACGAGATTGTGCATCATCATCCACGTCCGCGTCCCCAACCACAGAACCTGCAAGGTCTTTCTCGCGAGCCCATTTAAGTGTGAAGTAATTTTTGAGAAAGCCTTTCGCTTGTTTCCATCGCCACTGCACAGAATGAGGAAAATTGGTCGAAGTTTGAGCAAATTACAACTAAGCAGGGAAAAAAAGGGAATCACCTACCGGCTTTCCCAGGATCTTCTCTAGTTCCGGTTTGATGTCCTCACTAGTCGCCCTTGGGTAGCCGCAAACTGTGTCCCCATAGTTGCTCTGACTCCTCTCGTCGTCCTTGCAATAGGGCCCCAACTACAGCAAACAAGGAATTGGTCATATTAGGCGGTAATAGAAGGAACATGAAAAGGGTAAATAAGAGGTCTTCTTCCCTACCTTTCTGAAGGCCAGGCGGTCCCGATATTGTTCCCATTCCTCCCAGAATTGGTCGGGCGATGCCATCGATGCATGGTTGGTATACCAGGAACCTCCCTTAGCCGCTACAAATGCCTCGGCATTCAAGGCTCGCGGATCGTTCATGGTCTCAGGAGGGTCTGATGGTATTATCCACCTTTCATGGCCCAGGGTTTGCCTCGTAAACCTCTCCCCAAGACTCCAGACCCAACCGGACGGGCTCTCCATCACCAAGCGCAGGGTACTATCCCTATGCGCCGCATTTCGTGAGGGGATAAAATCTTGTGGAATCGCAAAGCCAACCCAGGCATTCCAATTAACATCATCCTGCACAAGTAGAGGAAACATAAGCATCAAAGAAATGCAAGAGAGATTACATGAAAAACGTACCTCTTCAAGATGATCCAAGATGCGGCGCAGCTCATCCAAGCTCCCAAATGGCTTCTTTTTTTGCTCGAGGTAGTTTTTGTGCCACCGTTCTGCTGCTGGCACTGTCTGGGCGTGTCGAGTAGGGATAGTGAATCCCTTAATATACTCGTACCCCCATACCTGCAAGTACGTCAATACCGAGATTCACGATATAGGAAAAGAGAGAAAAGCATGTAAAAGAGAAGCGTCTCGAAGGTTACCTCGAGCACCTTCCACATGCTCGGCCTGCTCATCTCCCGCGGACTCTCTGGTGCGAAGAATGGGTCCACATCAGTACCAGGCCGTACACCAATGCGAAGCCAGCGAATGAAGTTAACATAAGCAGCTTTGGCCCAGTTCCGGTGAATGACCTGCTCTAGATCGAGGAGATTCTTCATCCAGGTCAAATAAACATCATCACCTCGATTGGCAAACATTGTGGGAGAGATGAAGTATGCCAGGAAAATGAAGCGACGCTGAAACTCATCCATATGAGTGAAGTCGGCGGAAGTGATGACAGTCTCGAAGGAACCATAAGAAAGCTTCATCTTTCGACCAAATCGGCGCCGTTCGAGCACAGACTCTAATAGTTCCATCACCTGGTCCGGCACAACAGGGTCGAATTCGACATCTTGACCACCCCAGCGTAGCCCGGTAATCATCACAAAGTCGACAGGGGTTATGGCCATTTCTCCCACAGGGAGGTGAAAGGTGTTGGTAGAATCCCAGAATCTCTCCGCAAGCGCACGCCCCATTACCCGTGGTGTGCAGGGTTCCCAGGCCTTAACACATTTCCAGAAGAGATCGAGTCCTGACTCTTCTAAAAGTGTAAGCGCCCAATTATCTTCTGCAAAATGCTCGACCACCTTGATCGGCTTCCGCATATTGCCACCAGTTCTAAGGGAGTCTTCCTGAGGATCCACCACAAAAGTTCAAAAAAAGAGACAAGTCCCTACGGCAACCTATCAGGTAATCCCTAGTTTAGCAAAAGCTAAATTGAGCTTCCACTAAATTAGGGGGGTTAAAGAAAAAATCATTCGGCCCACCCATTTAAAACACAGACGAGTTCTTGCGCCGAACTTTGGGCCGCATCAGCCCAACTAAAAAAAAAGGGCGGGTTGGGCCGTGTACAGGATCCCAGACGGGTTCTTACGCCGAGACTTTGGGCCACATCGGCCCAAGCAAAAAAAACTCAAACGAGTTTAAAAAAAAAAAAAAATTTGGGCCTCGCTTTTGGGCCCACACCTAAGAACGCAGACGGGTTCAATAGATTGGGCCTGGCTGTTTTCGGCCCATCCGAGAGAACTCAGACGGGTTCCTAGTAAGTTGGGCCTCACCTTTCGGCCCACCCAAGACAATTGGGCCTCGCTGTTTTCGGCCCAACCATCAGAAACTCAGACGGGTTCTTGTACAGAGGAAGGGGGCTGGGCCTTGTTTTCTTCCGGCCCACTCAAGAGAAGTGGGTTGGGCCTCACTGTTTTCGGCCCAATCAAAGATAAACGCAGCCGGGTTCTTGCAAAAGAACGCAGGTTGGGCCTTGTTTCTTTTCGGCCCACCCCAGAAAAGAGGTTTGGGCCTTGCTGTTTTCGGCCCAATAAAAGAAAACGCAGCCGGGATTTTGTGCAAAAGAACGCAGGTTGGGCCTTGTTTCTTTTCGGCCCACCTCAGAAAAGAGGTTCGGGCCTCTTTTTTGCCCAATAACAGTAAAACGCAGACGGGTTGCAGAAGGGTTGGGCTGAGCCGTGGATTGGGCCGCATCAGCCCAACACAACAAAAAATAGGCTGGAACGCAGACGGTTTCTCGCGTAGAAACCTTGGGCCGCATCAGCCCAACTCATACGATTACTAAAATAGGAGGACATGGAACGCAGACGGGTTCCAGGAAAAGGGGATTGGGCCTGTCGTAAAGCAAATTAGGCCACTAACTAACAGGAACCCAGACGGGTTCCTCGTCGAAAATTGGGCCGATTAGGGGTTGGATTTGGGCCTTTCGTCTAATTGCAGAAAATTGAGACGGGTTCTCACTATACGTTCCATTCTAAAAATCGGTCTATCATCCTCGGTTCTCTAAGGCTCAATTTGAACGATACGGGTAATCGACATAAATTACTTCATTATTTGTAGCTAAATCAACAAGCTAGAATTAAAACATTTCTACTTGCAAATTTATGCTATAATTAAAAAGCAGAGTCAGGAAGAAGATATTACCCGGACATGTGAATGCTTGTGCCATACGTGATTCCACGGTTCAGGCACCAATATCGACGGTTCCCAACCCGGCCTGGGAATCCATGCTCGCCGGGAGGACATTTCATGTGCCCAGTTTGCCGCATGGGGTTGAGCGGGCGGATTTCTAGTTTTCCTAACCATTATTTCCTAACTAGAAAATAAGTGGTTTTGAGCAAGGAAGAGAGAGAAGCAAAGGAATGAGAGTGAAGAGAGCTTGAAGTGTGAGATTAAGGGGAAGAGGATGCCCCCTTTTATAGAAAAAATGGGTGCATGCACACCACACAAGTGGCTAAGCGGCGGGCCCTAGCATCCGGATCATGGAGGGCATGCATTGGCCGAAAATCCACCCCCTTATCTTATCTTATCGGCTTGAAAAAAAAAGAAAACAAAAAGGCCCGAACCCAGACGGGTTTGCTGGGCCAAAATAGGCCCAAGAAGCGGGAACCTAGACGGGTTTGCTGGGCCAAAAGCAAGCCCAATTTCGTGAACCCAGACGAGTTTGCTGAGCCGAAATAAGTAATCGAGACGGTTTTCGAGCCCAATGCAATCTTATGCTCATGAAATTACGGCCAACTCAAGCCCATTTCCGAAATATAAACCGACAGGTAAATTTTCTTATTCACTTTGAATTTCAAATAGACTAATGCCTTCCTTCTCTTCTTATGGAACAATGCATGAAATACGTCGGTCATCAGGCGGTTACAAAAAGACAAACTCATCAACAGCGGCCATCATCGGGCCCTAACAATGCGATGACAGCGGCCATCATCGGGCCCTAACAATGCGATGACAGCGGCCATCATCGGGCCCTAACAATGCGATGACAGCGGCCATCGTCGGGCCCTAACAATGCGATGACAGCGGCCATCATCGGGCCCTAACAATGCGATGACAGCGGCCATCATCGGGCCCTAACAATGCGATGAAAGTGGCCGTCGTTGGGCGCTCACAATACATGACATTTCATCAAACATCGGCGCAGGACCTAGCTTCCAAGCGTCAACAACGGCCATCATCGGGCCCTATCAATGCGATGACAGCGGCCATCATCGGGCCCTAACAATGCGATGACAGCGGCCATCATCGGGCCCTAACAATGCGATGACAGTGGCCGTCATTAGGCCCTCACAATACATGACATTTCATCAAACATCGGCGCAGGACCCAGCTTCCAAGCGTCAACAGCGGCCATCATCGGGCCCTAACAATGCGATGACAGCGGCCATCGTCGGGCCCTAACAATGCGATGACATCACCTCGGCATGCTTCACGGCGAAATGAAGCATGTCAACCAACATCGGCGCAGGACCCAGCTTCCAAGCGTCAAACTTCATCAACAGCGGCCATCATCGGGCCCTAACAATGCGATGACAGCGGCCATCATCGGACCCTCACAATGCGATGACACCCCTCGGTCAGCTTTACGGAAGAAACTAAGCAGACCAACCAACATCGACGCAGGACCAAGCTTCCAAGCGTCACCTCGGTCCGCCTCACGGCGAAATGAAGCGGATCAACCCCGACCGGCTTTACGGAAGAAACTAAGCAGGTCAACCCATCTTCAGCGGCCGTCATCGGGCCCTCACAATGCGATGACACCCCTCGGTCAGCTTTACGGAAGAAACTAAGCAGACCAACCAACATCGACGCAGGACCAAGCTTCCAAGCGTCACCTCGGTCCGCCTCATGGCGAAATGAAGCGGATCAACCCCGACCGGCTTTACGGAAGAAACTAAGCAGGTCAACCCATCTTCAGCGGCCGTCATCGGGCCCTCACAATGCGATGACACCCCTCGGTCAGCTTTACGGAAGAAACTAAGCAGGCCAACCAACATCGGCGCAGGACCAAGCTTCCAAGCGTCAACCAGCTTCAGAACAGGCTTCTGATTCATATCCAAGATCATCAAGACTACTTTGATCATCGTTTTACTCAAACTCGATCAAAGTGGGGGCTATCTGTAGACACCGGATTTTGTACCAGTATTAGTTTTAGTTATTTGTAAAAAAATAAGCTAGCCGAATAGTTTAGTAGCATGCAAACCCATCTCTTTTCTAGCCCGACAACGAGCATAACGGCCTAGATGTTACGGGCCTAAGCATAATAGCCCGAAAACGAGCAGGAACCCGTCTGGGTTCCTTGGGCCTGAGCATGGCTCAGCTCAGCAGGAACCCGTCTGGGTTGCTGGGCTGAGTTTTGTCGCCGCGGCTATACCTAACCCTAAAACGCACCCCTTGCTTCCCCCATTCCACTATAAATTAAACCCTTTTCTCCCTTCCAAAAACACACCAAGGTATGCTAGAGTATTGACACTAGCATATTCTCTCCATTTGCATGCTGCTTCACTAAAGGTTAGCACAGTTATAGTTGATGTAATCCATATAGTATAATCTATGAAACTTATTCTTTTTTTATTTTTTTTGTTTTGCATGATTTTAATGATAAATTTGTGAAATTCATACCTAATTCCTCCCTCTTTACTTTTGTTTTGCTTTAATTTAATTCTAGTAGAGTCTATTCGTTGAATAGGCGGATTTGATGATTTTTATTGTCAAATTCGTAACCTTACCCCCGAATCCATCTCTGGATTCGCAGGCTGGAGTCTGTATCTAATGGTTTGTTGTTTTTCTCCTAAAATTCAACTGGCGACTCTATTTTCGTGCTTTGGTTTTCTTTTCCTTTTTATGGTTTTTATGACCTATTTTATGTTTAACGCCAAAGGTAATCAGGCTTGGTTCAATCCATGAACCCAGGCGGGTTCCTGTCCTCTTTTCACTCTCATTTGCTTCGTCTCTTTATTCGGCAACATTCGCAGATGGCGCAAAGGAACCCGGCTTGGTTCCTCAAGAACCCAGACGGGTTCCTCACTTCGTTTCTTTGCTTCTTTTTTTTCTTTGTTTTCCTTTTTCGTAGGGTTTTGCAGTTAAGAAACCCGTCTTGGTTCTTCTGAACTCAGACGGGTTCCTGGGTGTTTTCCCTCCTTTTTTTGTTTCTTTTTTTCTTTCTTCTTTCCTTAAAGGTAAATCTCGGGCGCGCAAATCGTTTTTAATCTGTCAACAAAAGTTCTTTCTTAAAAGTTCAACCTTATTTAAGGTTAAGCAATCCTAGTCGGCTCCCAATCACTCCTTAAGTAGCGCCGCGAAAAAGGTCATCGATCAATTTTTCGGGGTCTACACTCCCATATCGAATTTTCGACGGAGGTGTGTATGGAAAAGACTGTGTTGGGAGGGTAGACCCCAAATTTTGGGTCGTGCAATTCCCGTAAAACTAGCCTCGACCTTTAAAAAATTTCGTTGGGAAAACCCAACCCAAAAAGAAAATTTTAAGCGTTAATAAAGTGTGGGGCCTCTCCTTGCATCACCTACGGTCCTCACCAAGCTAAGGGCGACCAAATGCGGGGAAGGGCAACTCTTTTCTTTCCTTGTTCATTTTGTTTGTTTTTGAGCTCGGGCATGAGTCTTTGGAGTCTTTTGGAATCGGTTAGAACCCACTAGCACTTATGCACATGGGGTTTTGCTTGACATTAGGTGTAGGACATCGAAAATCTCAAAGACTGACTTTGCTTGGAATAGGTGCTTGTGAGATGCTCATAACGGTTCCTTTTGGAGGTTTAATAACGTTTTCCTAATCGAGATTTTCAAGATCTTTTGAAGCGAAGCTTTTGTTTTTCTTCGGTTTTGTTTTCACTTTCCCTCTCTCCTTTTTCTATGGCTTTTTTGGGTATAGCCGCTACAAACCCTCATGAGTCCATCTCGTCCACCCGGGCTGCCGGGGGGTTCAAAGGGCTTGGTGCATACGCTAAATGCACTCGTTTCTCTCCCATGACAGAGGAGTTTGTGTTAGTTTAGGTAGTTTTTGTTTTGTTTTGCTCGGGACGAGCAAAAGTTTAAGTGTGGGGGGTGTTTAACCAAATTTTGTGTCTAAATAACGCTTTAATTCTTAGGCTTTTGACTCGTTTTGTGTTTATTTTCAGGGCTTTTTAGTACGTTTTTTGTTATTTTGCAGGTTTTGGCGTTTTACACAAAAACGAGGTAAAATGGGCCGTTTTAAAGCATTTTTGGTGATTTCCCGAGCCGAGCCGGACCGAGAGCCGAGGCGAAGTTGACCCGGGATCACTTTCCCTTCATTTGGTACTAATTAGTGAGGGAACCACCGCTACGACCCTTGTAGCGGGCGTTACATGCCTTGGAATGAAGGAAGGAACAAAAGGAAGAAAAGAGGAGGGTAGCCCCTGTCACCCTGGGTGTGGCACACACTACCCCTGGCTTCCCGAAGAGGACCGTACCTACGGTCCTAGAGACCGCACCCACGGTAGCTACTACGCTTGCACAGGAAGCCAAGTCCCCGAAGAAGACCGCACCTGCGATCTTACGAAGGGTAGAATCGCCCAGCAGTTTTCGTGCGTGGCACCCGCTACCTTCCCTGGGCAGCGAGAGACCGCACCTGCGGTCTCCTAGACCGCACCTGCGGTCTCCCTTTTTCTGCGCGAATGTTCCGGCTTGAAGTGCTGCGTTTTGTCCAACTGTTTTACCTTGTATATATACTCCTCTTTGACGATTATCTTGGGTATCTAATTCTAGTTACTTAGACTCTATTTTCAGTTTTGTATTAGCGAGTTTTAGTGAGAGATTAGCCTTAATTATTCTAGGGTTTTGGTGGATTTTTGGTGTGATTCAAGGATTGAAGATTCAAACAATTGAGAGATTGTTGGATTATCATTCCCATTGCTTTTCTTTGTTCATCTACTGCATTTTGATAAGTATTCTCTTCCCTTAACTCTTTATTAATTACTTTGCTAATTATTTTCATGCTTGTTTAATTGTTCTTGCTTGCTATTTCATTGTTTTGCTTGATTTGTGTTTGTTGTTGATAGAAATCATGCTTAGGGTTGGTTTTGTTGATGTTGTTAGCATAGTTGTGATGGGTAGTGGCTAGAACCCTAATGGGTTACGGGTAATTAAGGGTGTGAATTGGTAATTAGGTATGGGTTAGCAATATTAGTGAGTAATTAGTTGGGAAATCACTTTTCCCACTCCATTCCTTCTCTCAAGTGGGATGTATTTGGGTCCGAAAGTCCCCGAACACATTCAACACTTGTGTTGGAAGGTTGGAATTGGGATAGTTAGCACTTTGCTCAAGAGAGTGTGTAGAGACTAACTAGGGAATTCCGTTTCATTAACCCTCCGGGTTCGTGGTAGACTTTGGGGAAGTTAATCCGAACTATCCTTGAAAGAGGAAGTCTGGTGGGTATTTTCTAACGGAATTGCCACTTGATTTTCTTCCTTCTTGATCTCTTGTTGCAAAATCTATCTCCTTGTTCCCGTTTGCATCTCGAAAAGCCCATGAAACCCATTGTTTCACCTTGACTGACCTTAGATTTATTTATTGCTTTGTGACCGCCTTTTTCAACCCATTGCCTTACCTAGCGATCTTAACCCGACCTTAGACCGAGTTTCTT
Organism: Portulaca oleracea; assembly: GCA_029582165.1. Taxonomy (NCBI): domain Eukaryota; kingdom Viridiplantae; phylum Streptophyta; class Magnoliopsida; order Caryophyllales; family Portulacaceae; genus Portulaca; species Portulaca oleracea. Next base: position 13,907,566 of record CM055892.1, read on the forward strand.
AGCCGAGGCCCCTAGCTCCCTGAGAGAGAATGACAAAACCGGGGTACAAAAACCATGTTACACATCATCAATTTTATCATGCGTTGGTCTACAGAGGTTTACAAAAGGATTGCATAATCAAGTTAAGTATATACCAAGTTCATCAAGTTATCTCTGCTGGTCATCAGGAATTATGCAACACGATGGCATCATCAAGTTCACCAAGTTGTCTTCGTCGACGGTCATGCATTCACAATACAAAGAGTAGAGGTCAAAAGATCATGGTTAGGTGGTAAATACTGCTCCCGGGTGTCAACTAGGTTAGAGAAATCATTCTCAGATCAACATCAGCATCATCATAGACACCAGATTTTTGTCTTGGTTTTGTATAATTATTTTGTAACATTTTTATTTTTGTTTTGTTAGAACTCGAGTAAGTTGATCATGTGATAACACACAAAATATCCCCTACCTTTCCATTTTTAAGACTCATAAAAAGCCTCACTTTTTTTTTTACCACTTCGACCTCAATAGTTTTCATTTTGTGTCTTCCACATATATAGGCTTACTCATTCGATCGCCCTTTTTTCAACAAATCTTTGTTGTCCAATCCCTTCAACGGGCATAAAATGCACTCTTTGAGCTTTCCAACAAATCTTTGAATCAAGTCAAGAATTGAATAAAGTCAATCCCTTCAATGGCAAAAAATTACTTAGAGGTACCCTAACTTTTGAAGAAACAATTTTTTGGTACCCTAACTTTTCAAAACTAATTTTGGGGTACCCTTACTTTTAGGATTAGAAATTACTAGGTGAATTTCCGGTGAAACTCCGATTGATTCAAATCGTTTTCGTCCACAAAAACACTTATTCAATTTCCCGCCTAAAACTCACCGGTGAATTCAAATCATTCGCCGGAAATTCACCTAATTATTTCTATTTCTAAAAGTTAGGGTACCCAAAAATTAGTTTTTAAAAGTTGGGGTACCAGAAAAACATTTCACCAAAAATTAGGGTACCCCTTAGTAACTTTTTGCTTCAATGGGCTTAAAATAATTATGATAGTTTTAAATTTTGTTGCCGATACAATTCACCCATCTCATCCGAGCATTCTCCTTCTTCTCACTAGCTCCCTTATTTCTCTCTCTACAATTCTTTTTTAGTGTTTTTGCTCTTTTACTCGAGAAGGAATGACTTCTTGGTTGGGAGGTCGTCGTCGTGCTATCCAACCGGCTGTTCAAGAACGTCCATATGCGAGGACAGTGCAGCGAGAGTACTGAACCGTATGGGGATCAGTTCACTTTTGGTTCGCCTATGGTCATCGGCTCGCTTCAAGCCGCCTTCTCCTCTCCTCAAATCAAACCCCGATTTCAATGTCCATTACATGGTGAATACAGATCCTTGGAGGGTCGTTATGGCCATCAAGGGGAGCGGTGTTCTCTTCTATGAAGACGCCGGGCCATAGGATGTCATCTTGGGTCTCTAGGGCTATTCCCGAGCCTTCTAAGGGGCTCCGGAACAATCGACAAGAATAACACAAGGTAATGGAGGCGTTCAAAGGCTAGACAATGGCGTGCCTTCACTCATTCAACCATAACTCCTTCAATACAACTCTGATGAATCTCATATTTTGGGAGCTTAAATTAGACATCGAGAGCTTTCCATCAATATCTTACGGGCATAAAACGGAGTCCGTATGAAGAAGTTATGCGAGTTTGAAGTCGGCAGAAAAACTGCCCAGAAGGTCGCGCCCGCGAAACCTGGTGCCCAGAAACGTCATGTCCGCAACGTCCCAGGTCGCGCCCGCGACGCCGTGCACCTCCGGAATTGCCAGCTCGACTTCGCTCCATCACGCCCGCGACGGGCTTGTTTTGCACGTATTTTTCAGCCTTAAACGACTGTGTTTAGTGCTTAATACCCCTTGTATAAATACTCTATTTTCACTGTTTTCAAGGGAGACTTTGATGACTAATGTTTAGGAATTAGACTCAAGAAAAATCCTCTCAATTGGAGAGTTGTAATTGTAGGTTTTCAAACCCTAATCAATGAAAGCTAATCCTTTGGGTGGAAATTGCTTAGTGATTTATCTTCTTTGTGAGTGGGTGTTCTTTCTGCACTCTGTGAGATTTCTTGGGTGTTTCAAGACTCTTTGCTTGTGGAAGGTCCTTGTGCAAGTGTTTGAACATCTTAGTTCAATTTGGTGAAATTTCTCTCTTTAGAATTGTCCAATTCTTATAATTTCATGTTTATCTCCAAAAATCCAAAAACTCTAAAAATTGGTTTGTAGTGTTTATGAGTTCTATGGGTGGATTTCCATCATCCACATGGTTTGTTTAGACCTTAGATCCCGAAACTCTTCACTACTCTCTATTTGGTATCAGAGATTTCTGCACACTCTCCATTTGGTATCAGAGCTTTCCACACACTCTCCATTTGGTATCAGAGCTTTCCGCACACTCTTCATTTGGTATTAGAACTAGGCATAGAACTCATAGTTTTGTTGGAGATTTCTTGTTTGTGCTCGAAATTGTTCTTGTTATAGTTTGGTGGTGATTTTTGGTGTTCTTGGTGTTGTTGATATTGTTGAGCAATTTGGGTACCCCCATTCCCTGTGTCCATCCATTATTGTTGGGTGTTATTGTTCTTGATTATTGTTGAATAGTTGGCAGTAGTGTTGGGTTGTGTTGAAATTTAATTGTTGGATTTTGTTGAGTTGGTGGTTGTTTTGTTTTGTGCATTCCCCTTGCCGGTTTCACCCTATTTTCCTTCACAAAATTAGCCTCACAAAACCCCTCAAAACTTCCTTGCTACAAAGAACCCAAATCTCCATCCGCTCAAATTATACACCCCACAAGAAAACCAAGCTCCACAAATGGCCTCCATGTCCTATGCTTCGGGCAAACATGATGTCCCTCTTTTTCCTAAACCCAAACTCAAACCGACCTTCGAGGAGACTCTTCGAAGTATCGAAGAGAAGGTTCGAGAAGTGCAACGTTGAATGGGTGACTTACTCCGCGCTACGATCCCTACGCAACTAAAGTCATTGAAAAAGGATCTTGGTATTTCAACTCAGTCTCCTAAAACTCACCACAGTGGTTATTCGAGGTATTTTGATGATTATCGACATGGTGGTTCTCAAAGTAGGAGAATGGAAGAGAAGGTTACATCAAGGCTGAAAAAACCCACCCCAGCTCTGAGGATATTCACAATTAAGGACATCCAGAAACAACAATATTCTCACAGCAAAGATTTTGTTTGGAAGGACAAATAAGGGAAGTCTCCAGAACACTCTAATTTATTATCAGAATATTCTCCAAGATAATATATATTGATTATGATATGTATCCTTGTAGAACTTGATTTATATGATAAGAATGAAGTTTCCAAATAAGCAAAGATAGAAGATCAAAGCAAATATGGAAAGGATCAAAGATCAATCCAGAAAGGAAAGAATCAAGAGGAGACCGTTGTTGACTGAAGACTTCGACTATAAATACCTCCAACAACTCCTTGCGAAAATTAGTTGATTCCAAGCAAGGAATCGAGTGTAGGAAATCTCGTGAGATTTCTGAGTGTAGCCAATGAGTCCCTGGTGAATTATGTAGCCAGTAAGGTACTTCTGGTGTGGTAACCAAGGACTTTGGTGAGTTATCTAGCCAAATATGTTGGTGAGGTGTTGTGTAGTAGAGCCTTGAAGCGCTAAAGCTTTGTGAGGTTGATCTCCATTATAATCCTTCATGTTTATCTCTGCCTCGTCTGTGAAGCCCCTCAACAGAAACTGAATCTCAGTTTCTGTCCTTGTAAGCAACCTTCAAGGACCTCAACGGTCTTGAACCTGCTGAGTTCCCTGACCTCCACCATTTCTGTTGCACCTCAAGCTTATCTAATAAAGAAGTATTATTCAGTTCATTCAAGTGCTATCAAAATCCTTGTATTTATAAGTGAAAAACTCTGTAACAAACCTATTCAACCCCCCACAAGGGCCTCAACAAAGGCCTTCTAGGAAGGGAAGTGCTCACTCTTGGAGTATGGCTTCATCCAAGGGAAGTCGAACTTCCAAACTACCCAAACCATCTTCCCAAGCTTATAAGGAAAGTGTGGAATATTTTCGGAAGGTCAAGGGTAGAAAATGCTTCACATGTCAGGTTTATAGTCATTACCAAGCCCAATGCCCTACAAAGATGGTTGAAAGTTCCAAAGCAAGTGTGGTAGCTACACCAGAGGCTCCAAAGGCTAGTGTTGAGGTTCTCACGCAAGAAGGGGAGAGTTCAACTCCTAGGCGATCCTTTATTATGACTAAGGATTCCCGGGATAACTCTCAACGGGAGAACATCTTTCGAACTCGGTTCACCATCTGCGAGAAGGCATGCAAGATCATCATCGACAGTGGGAGCTGCACCAACTTGGCCTCTACCTACATGGTTGAGAAGCTCCAATTATCGTTCTTGGTTCATCCCCATCCGTATAGCTTGCAAGGGCTAAATGATGGTGGAAACCTCGAAATAACCCAAGTCTTGGTCTCTTTCTCCGTTGGTTTTTACGAGGATAATGTTCTTTGTGATGTTATCCCCATGGATACTTTCTATTTACTACTTGGTAGACCTTGGCAATTTGATCGATATGCTATCCACGACGGCCGGAAGAACACCTATACTTTCTCAATGGGAGATAGGAAAATTAAACTCATTCCTTTACCCCTTGTCGAAACTGATGTACCACAAACCAGGGTGGGAAGTGAGAAGAAAGACCTCCAAAAGAGTGAAACACGGATGAGAGTGCTTTGAGCAAAGGAAAACCACATCGGGCTTTACTTTTGCGAAAACGCGACCCTAGTGAGGTTGAGCGATCCTTAGCTCCACAAAAATTTCCAACCTCCCTCCCTTATACCTGACCCTTACCTACAACTCCTACCGGGCTCCACATAGAATTTTCAAGTGTCGAGTCGTGTTCAATTACTCCCGAGCCTCGCCATGGAGTTAAGTTGCATGAGGACACGACCTTGACCAATTCCCCAAGCTCCATTACATCTACATCGAAGTTCAACGAGGAAAAGGTTGTTTCCATTAGCCTTGACCCCAAACTCTCATGTGACAAATTCCTTGTTGCTTTCAACAAGTTGATGGGTGCTAGACGTGTTCGGGTCCTCCGTGATGTCGACTTGACCTCTCCTTTTCGCCGTAATTGCTACATTTTTGAGAAGGATGAGTCGATGAGCGTCACTCTACTCCGTCTGTTGGACTACGTACTAATGGGTTTGCACGGTTATGAGGATAGTTTTGAACCCCCAAGAGTTGAGGACAACACTTTTTGAAGAAGGGGAGTATGAATCGTATGGGACCTGTTCACCTTTGTTTCGTGTATGGTCACCGACTCGCTTCTAGTCGCCCTCTCCTATCCTTGAATCTAAATCAGTTTCAATATCCATTTTAACGGCGGATACGCGTCCTTTGAGGGTTGTTCTAGCCATCAAGGGGAGCGGTGTTCTCTTCTATGGACACCCCGGGCCATAGAATGACATCTTGGGTCTTTTTTTGACCATTCCCGAGCCTTCTAAGGGGCTCCGGAACAATCGGCAAGAATAATATAAGGTAATGGAGGCGTTCAAAGGCTAGATAAGGGCGTGCCTTCACTATTTCAATCATAACTCCTTCAATACAACTTTGATCCTTCTTATATTTTATGGGCTTAAAGTAGACACTGAAAGATTTCCATTGATACCTTATGGGCCTAAAACAGAGTCTGGATGAAGAAGTTATGTGAGTTTGAAGTCGGCAGAAAAACTTCCCAGAGAGGTCGCGCCCGCGACGGTTCCCGTAGCACCCAAGAAGACTTGGCCAGAACGTTGTCGTGCCTGCGACACCTGCCAGAAATATCGCGCCCACGAAGTCCCAAGTCGCGCCCGCGACGCCGCGCACCTCCGAAATCGCCAGCTCAACTTCGCTCTGTCGCACCTGCGACGGGCCTGATTTGCGCGTGTTTTTAGCCTTAAACGACTGTGTTTAGTGCTTAATACCCCGTGTATAAATACTCTATTTTTACTATTTTCAAGGGAGACTTTGATGATAATGTTTAGGAATTAGACTCAAGAAAAATCCTCTCATTGGAGAGTTGTAATTGTTGGTTTTCAAACCCTAATCTTTGAAAGCTAATCCTTTGGGTTGAAATTGCTTAATGATTTCTCTTCTTTGTGAGATTTCTTGGGTGTTTCAAGACTCTTTGCTTATGAAAGGCCCTTGTGCAAGTGTTTGAACATCTTAGTTCAATTTGGTGAGATTTCTCTCTTTAAAATTGTCCATATCTTATAATTTCATGTTTATCTCCAAAAATCCAAAAACCCTAAAAATTGGTTTGTAGTGTTTATGAGTTCTATGGGTTGATTTCCATCATCCACATGGTTTGTTTAGACCCTCGATTCCGAAACTGTTCATTACTCTTCATTTGGTATCAGAGCTTTCTGCACACTCTCCATTTGGTATCAGAGCTTTCTGCACACTCTCGAAGTACCCTAGTTGAGAGTTCACACCTACACAGTTGGTCTTTCACCAAGATGCTCATGCTTGGTTTTTTCGTTCACATGTTTCAGTATGCTCCTTCCTTTAGAAGCTTGAATTCATAGCATGATATCTTTATTGAAATTGGTTTGCACGTTATATCTTGTTTTAGCACTTTAAGTTGAATCTAAACTAGATGATACTCTAAATTTTGCTTTAAGCGCTTAGACGTCCTTTTATTGCATAAGTTTAGAATTCGACTAGGGAAAACTTGAACTTTATTTTCTTGCTTGACCATTGGATGACTCCCTTAAGACATGCGGGAGCTTTCAGGGCGTGGTAAACCTTGCTAGGGACCGTCAGATAGGTGTCAGGTCGACCATAGTAGAGGCAGTGTTTAGAACCTTCTTCAACTGTCTGGAAATCTGGAGAACTCATGGTAGGAGGGTTTTTTCAATCATGCCATGATGGAACGTTTTTTGGGACACTATCAATTCATTTCATCTCCCAATTAGTGAAATGATGATCACTCCATTTGATTTTGTGGTGATTACGGGGCTTAGTTGGGGTGGCCAACTACTAGAGTTTAATAGGGAAAAAAACTGTAACGTGGTTTTGTAACCCCGGTTTTTATATCGTTCTTCTAGAGGAGCTAGGGGCCTCGTCTAAGCAACTCAGTCTAGGTCGGGTCTAAGATTGCAAAGGTAAGGCAATTCGGTTTGAAAGGGTCACAACACAAGAAACCAAACTAAGGTCGGTCAAGGAAAGGAAATGGGCTTCAGAGGCTTTTTGTAGGTCAAACTGGGATGAGGAAATGGGTTTTGCAACAAGGGAATAATAAGGAGGGAGGATCAAGTGGCAATTCCGTTAGAAAATACCCACCGAGCTTCCTTTTTCGAGGATAGTCCGGATTAACTTCCCCAAAGTACACCACGGACCCGGAGGGTTAATGAAACGGAATTTCCTAGTTAACCTCCTTCTACTTTCGTAGGTGAGCATTAACTATCCCATCTCCAACCTTCTAACACAAGTGTTGGATGTATTCGGGTGCTTTCAGACCCAATTACATCCCACTTGAGGGAAGGAAAGGAGTGGGAAATTGATTTCCTAACTAATTATTCACTTAAATTGCTAACCCAAACCTAATCACCCATTCACACCCTTAATTACCCCCTAACCCATAGGGTTTCTAGCAATTAATCATGATACTAACTAAGCTAATAACATCCAAACCAACCCTAAGCATGATTTCTAACATTAACAACCAAGAACAAGCAAAACAATGAAAAAATAGCAAGTAAAGCAATTAAAGAAGCAAGAAAGTAATTAGCAAAGTAATTAATAAAGAGTTAAGGGAAGAGAATACTTATAAAAATGTTGCAGATGATCAAAGGAAAGCAATAAAATGATGATCCAACAATCTCTCAATTGTTTGAATCCCCGAATCTTCAACAACAACTCAAAATCTCCAAAACCCTAGATTAATCTCTCTCTAATCTCTCTCTAAAACTCACTAATACAAAGCTGGAAAATAATATCTAACACTAGGAGCTAACCTCCCAAGAAATCGTCAAAGAGGAGTATATATACAAGTGAATTCAGTTGGCCAAAACGCAGCACTTCAAGCCGGAACAATCGCGCAGAAAAAGGGAGAACGTAGGTACGGTCTAGGAGACCATAGGTACGGTCTCTGCCTACCCAGGGGAGGTAGCGGGTGCCACCAGCAGGGTGGCAGGCGCTACCCTACGAAAACTGCTGGGCGATTCTTCCTTCGTAAGACCGGAGGTGCGGTCCGGGATACCGAGGGTACTGTCTTTGCCTTCCCAGCTGAGGTAGCGGGTGCCACGCCAAGGGTGGCGGGCGCTACCTAGCAAAAACGTCTTGGCGATTTTTAGCTTCAAGAGGCAGCAGGTGCGGTCTCGTTCTGGCAGCCAAGGGTAACGGGTGCCACACCCAGGGTGGCGGGGGCTACCCTCCTCTTTTCTTCCTTTTGTTCCTTCCTTCATTCCAAGGCATGTAACGCCCGCTACAAGGGTCGTAGCGGGTGTTACCTCACTAATTAGCACCAAATGAAGGGAAAGTGATCCCGGGTCAACTTCACTTCGGCTCTCGGTCCGGCTTGGCTCGGGAAATCACCTAAAATGCTCTAAAATAGCCCTTTTTGCTACGTTTTTGTGTAAAACGCCAAAACCTACAAAATAACCAAAAACATACTAAAAAGCCATGAAAATAAACATGAAAGGAGTCAAAAGCCTAAGAATTAAGGCGTTATTTAGACACAAAATTGGGTCTAAACACCCCCTACACTTAAAATTTTGCTCGTCCCGAGCAAAACAAAACAAAAACAAATAAGAAAAACTAAACACCAACTCTTTTGTCGTGGGAGGAAACGAGTGCATTTAGCGTATGCACCAAGCCCTTTGAACTCCTCGGCAGCCTGGGTGGACGAGATGGACTCGTGAGGGTTTGTAGCTGCTCTACCCACAAAAGCCAAAGAAAAAGGAGAGAGGGAAAGTGAAAAACAAAACCAAAGAAAACAAGGGAAAAGGGAAAACAGCTTCACCTCAAAGAATCATGCAATCTCAATCAAGAAAACCATATTAATCCTCCAAAAGGAACCGTTATGGGCATCTCACAAGCACCTAACCCAAGCAATTGTCAATCTTTGAGATTTTCGATCCCCTACACCTCATGCCAAGCAAAACTCCATGTGCATAAGTGCTAGTGGGTTCTAACTGATTCCAATTGACCCCAAGGACTCACACCCGAGCTTAAAACAAGGCGAACAAGGAAAGAAAAGAGGTGCCCTCCCCCGCATTTGGTCGCCCTTGGCTTGGTGAGGGTCGCAGGTGATCTACCCTTGAAGCAAATATAACTCTCCCCCCCCCCCCCCCACACACACACACACTTAAAACACCACAATGTCCTTATTGTGGGAAAGGTGTCACAAAAAAGGGTTGAACAACCACAAAAAGCATAATAAAACACCTAGCAAGCAAGTGGTGGCGACCCGAGCCCACACGGTTCCAACAACAAGAAATACCCAACAAGCACAAACTAAGAGTTCGCCACCAAAAGAAAAATCAAGCATGCAGCATGGATCATAGGATATTCAACTCAAAAAGAGAAGGGCGGAGAGATATTACCTCGAGTTCTTCAGAACAAATGATTACTCAATCCGGGATCCGTGATAGCCAAGCAAAGGGTTAGGATTTTCAAGTAAAAACAATCAAAGCTCGTAAGATCCGCATGCAAGATTAGAAACATGAAAAAGAGACTAACTAAGAAAAACGAGAAATTAACTCAAAAGAAAGAAATAAAAGTATGGGTTACCTCTCATAAAGCGCTTGTTTAAGGTCCCGAGCTTGACCTAATTACTTACTTGATTCTCGAAAGGCGTGATGTGCAAGAAAGAAGCATGGTAAGCTTTCTCCACCAACTCTTCTTCCTTCTCTGCCCGCACATCCCAATAAAACTCATGAATAATTTGAGATAATCCTCCGACGGTCTAGTCAACTCCGAAGGAATCAAAGGTAATGGCCTCCTCATCTTACTCCACCAATGTTTCTTCCTCCTTTTCCATCGCTTCCTCTTCTTGCACAAATATGGAGCATGCCTCTTTGAAGACATAGTAGGCCGGATAGAAAGAGAAGATAACCCCGGCTTGATGTTCGGTGATGTTCTGTGATGTGCCGGGTCTCGGGCCTTGGAAAGCCACTTCTCTCAATTTCGTATTTTCCATATATGTTTCGCCCAAGGCAATCTCCCTCCTCAAAGGCACGGTGTTGAGGAAATCACCATGGAAGGTGAAACTATCTCCATGAAGCTCGAAATGAATAGATTTAGGGTGACTTTCTCCACCCCAATCACCCGGTTCCACAATAAATAAGTACGGCTCCTCTTGATGCTCATCCATAATACCAACCACTGCATTGACCTTGAAGCGTGACTCCTTGTGAGGGTTCCTTCTCAAAGGATCAAGATCAAAATCAATATGTTCTCTCCCCACATGAAGAGACAAACGGCCTCTTTTCACATCTATAATAGCTCCCACAGTACCCAAGAAGGGTCGACCAAGAATAATAGGGCTTCTCCAATCCTCATCCATCTCCAAAATAAGGAAGTCACAAGGGATAAGGAAACTTCCCTCTTGAACTGGGATGTCTTTTAATATTCCCTAGGGCTTCCTAACAGTTCGATCAGCAAATTGCAAGCTAATAGCTGTAGGGGTCAAGTCATCAAGGTTCAACTTCTTACAAATTGAGGGTGGCATGACACTCACATTTGCCTCTAAGTCACAGAATGCATTATCAATCCTCATATCACCAATTAAGCATGGTATGGAGAAACTACCCGGATCGGCAAGTTTCTCGGGAGTTTTGCTCCCCATAATAGCATTGCAACTGAGATGAACGGTTGATGACTCTTTGATTCTCCTTTTGTTTGTCAAGAGGTCATTAAGGTGTTTCTTGAAAAAAGGGACCTCCGCCATGGCATTAAGAAAAGGAATATTAACTTGGAGTTTCTTCAACATCTCAATAAATTGCACAATCTTCGCCTCATTTTTATGTTGAATCAATCTCCTAGGAAAAGGTACTGGTGGTCTATATGAAACGGGTTTCTCCAATGGGTTTCCATGATTATCCTCCCTCAAAACTTCCTTTCCTTTCTCTCGTTTTTTCTCAATCTCTACCCTCTCTTCCAACTTCTCTTTTTGCTCATCCTCGGCCTTATTAACCATAACATCATCCTCTTTCTCCTCAACTATGACTCGCTCAACTTCTAAGTTCTCCTCTTCAGTACTATCCAACACAACTCCCTCATTCTCTCCCAAAGGTCTCTCCTCCTCCATATTCTCCTCCACTACATTAGGCTCTTTAATTTGTCTTCCACTTCTTAGGGTAATAGTATTTACTTGCTCCCCTTGGATAGGTTGAGGTTGAATGGGTTGAGAAAAGTATATTTGTTGAGCAACTTGGGTCATTTGGGTTTCAAGGTCTCTAAGACGAGCCTCCTCACTTTTTTGATTAGCTACAATTCGTTGCAACAACTTTTCAATCATAGAATCTTGGGATGGTTGAGAAAATTGAGGTTGTGGGGTGGGTTGATGTGAGAACTCTTCTTGAAAATGTGCCTGATGATCATAAAATTGAGAAACAGGATCAAACACAGGATTGGCAAATGTGGTATAGCTAGGATCATAATCTTCATAGGAATGGGAATAAAGTTGGTTGGAATAGATGGCATTCACACGTTCTACTTTACGATACTCAACACATTGATGCTCGAGATGTGTACCAAAACACAACTTACAAGTATGCATATTAGGAATAGGTGTGGATGCAAAGGCTTGTATACCTCGGGCTAACTTCAGCTGATTGGAAGCTTCATCATTCACCATCTTCTTTTGCAAATCAAGAATGATGGCCATTAGGAGCTTGATAGTGGGGTTGTGTTCCAAAGAATGATCCCCATTTCCAGAATTTTGGCCGCCTCCCCAACTAGGAACATTCTGAGATAACTCATGAAGAAAAATGTTGGCTTCCTTCGCAGTCTTCTTTAGGAACATCCCTCCGGATGCACGATCGATGGATTCTTTGTATGACTCACAAAGCCCATAATAAAAGTGTTGAAGTAGCATCCAATCTGGTAAATTGTGATGTGGACATTGGCATTGAAAACTTTTGAATCTCCCCCAAGCCTCAATTCTCCGAGCTCTTGCTTGAAAGACATAATAACTTGTCGCAGTCGATAAGTTTCATCCGCTAGGAATAATCTCTGCAAGAAATCTCTTTTAAGCGCATCCCATGAAGAATAAGTGCCAGGAGCACACGTTTGAAGCCATGTCTTCGCTTTCCCCGTAAGAGTTAGAGAAACGAACTTCAATTTCATAAATTTTGAAGATAAACCGGGAACTTGCACAAGACTAATCCGGTCTTCAAATTTCTCGATGTGTGCAATAGGACTCTCGGATTTGTCTCCATAAAACCGATTGCTCGAGAAGACTACAAGTAAGTATGGTTTGAACTCAAATACGACATCGGGTGGTAATGGTGGTAGAGTGATCGGTTGCCTCCCGTACCCAATGATGGAACGACATATGATAGAAGGGTACGGGGTGAACTAGCTTGGCCCTCCGCTATCAGAACTCGAAACCTCCTACAAGAAATGAAGAAGCATAAAATTCATTGGATTTGGAACAAACTATTTTCTAGCATGAAAGCAATCTTAAACAACTCAAGACCAAGAAACTAAGCTAGGGGCGCTTGCTCCCCGGCAACAGCGCAATTTTGTGTAACGTGGTTTTGTAACCCCGATTTTTATATCGTTCTTCTCGAGGAGCTAGGGGCCTCGTCTAAGCAACTCAGTCTAGGTCGGGTCTAAGATTGCAAAGGTAAGGCAATTCGGTTTGAAAGGTCACAACACAAGAAACCAAACTAAGGTCGGTCAAGGAAAGGAAATGGGCTTCAGAGGCTTTTCGGGATGCAAACGGGGATGACGAAATGGGTTTTACAACAAGGGAATAATAAGGAGGGAGGATCAAGTGGCAATTTCGTTAGAAAATACCCACTGAGCTTCCTCTTTCGAGGATAGTCCGGATTAACTTCCCCAAAGTACACCACGGACCCGGAGGGTTAATGAAACGGAATTCCCTAGTTAACCTCCTTCCACTTTCATGGGTGAGCATTAACTATCCCATCTCCAACCTTCCAACACAAGTGTTGGATGTATTCGGGAGCTTCGGACCCAATTACATCCCACTTGAGGGAAGGAAAGGAGTGGGAAATTGATTTCCCAACTAATTATTCACTTAAATTGCTAACCCAAACCTAATCACCCATTCATAGGGTTTCTAGCAACTAATCATGATACTAACTAAGCTAACAACATCCAAACCAACCCTAAGCATGATTTCTAACATTAACAACCAAGAACAAGCAAAACAATGAAAAAATAGCAAGCAAAGCAATTAAAGAAGCAAGAAAGTAATTAGCAAAGTAATTAATAAAGAGTTGAGGGTAGAGAATACTTATCAAAATGTTGCAGATGATCAAAGGAAAGCAATAAAATGATGATCCAACAATCTCTCAATTGTTTGAATCCCCGAATCTTCAACAACAACTCAAAATCTCCAAAACCCTAGATTAATCTCTCTCTAATCTCTCCCTAAAACTCACTAATACAAAGCTGGAAAATAATATCTAACACTAGGAGCTAACCTCCCAAGAAATCGTCAAAGAGGAGTATATATACAAGTGAATTCAGTTGGCCAAAACGCAGCACTTCAAGCCGGAACAATCGCACTACGAAGCAGGTGCGGTCTTTGGGACAGTAGGCGCTGTCTTGTTCTAGCAGCCAGGGGTAGCGGGTGCCACGCCCAGGGTGGCGGGGGCTACCCTCTTTTCTTCCTTTTGTTCCTTCCTTCATTCCAAGGCATGTAACGCCCGCTACAAGGGTCGTGGCGGGTATTACCTCACTAATTAGCACCAAATGAAGGGAAAGTGATCCCAGGTCAACTTTGCTTCGGCTCTCGGTCCAGCTCGGCTCGGGAAATCACCAAAAATGCTCTAAAATAGCCCTTTTTGCTATGTTTTTGTGTAAAACGCTAAAACCTACAAAATAACCAAAAACATACTAAAAAGCCATGAAAATAAACACGAAACGAGTCAAAAGCCTAAGAATTAAGGCGTTATTTAGACACAAAATTGGGTCTAAACAAAAGCCCTTTGGTGATCCAATACTTGCGACCTGCTTCTACGTTGGCGGGTCGAAATGGAGTCTTAAGGTACACCCTCTTGGATGCAACCTTGAAGAATCCAGATTTTGCGGCTCTTCCTCTTCTACAATGACAATTTATTTTTCAGGCACATTTTATCAATGCCGCCATCTTTGCTCATTGTGGCGACACGATTACTCTTTCTTGAATGTATTATCTCTTAGATTACAACGGGTGATCAGATTGAATTGGGCGGCTTCTAGTTATGCCCACCTAGTCAGAGGGATGTGGTTACCTGTCACCCCACTGGTGCTGATACAGTAGGTCGGCAAGGACCATTGAACCAAAGCTGCTCAACTTGGGAAGTAGCCTCTAGCGAGTCTTAGAGGTATACTCCTTGATATTTTTCAGTAGTTTTTGTGGTTTGCAAATTTCCTTTTGTCTCACTAAGGTCCTTCCTATTATGTAGGTGTGGACCTTTGAGTATTTGACTACTGTGATAGGTGGCATGGACTGTCCTGACCGATGCGTTCCCGCCGCTCGGAAATGGGTAGATGCTAAGTTGTACCATCGTCTGAAATTCCACTTCAAAGACTTGAATGATCTTCGAAGAATTATTGACTCATTGGGGTCGGCGAAAATCCATTCTTCCTTTCTTTCTACTTATTATCCTTGTTTCTAGCCTTCAATAAAATTATGCTTACAAGATGACATTGCTTGGTTTCCTTGGGAGGGCTTCCGATTGGAAGGTCTGCACTTTGATCTGGCGGAGGCGAGGCAAGCAAGCCTACTAAGTCTGCTGCTTGAGGGTCCCTTTGGTTTGGTATTCCATTTGGGAGAGCGGTTTTTCTTTCAACATACCGGGGAATGGCCATCACGAGCACACGTGGATCCTCTCGAGCTCATTTTTGATAGACAAGCTTTGACCTGGGATAAGATAGATGGTCTCATGATTGGTGAGTCTGTCAAGAAATTTATCGTCCCTAACGACAACATGGAGGAATCGGCAGCCCGCCATAGGGAACACTTAGATTTTGCTCGGGTACATTTCTTGTTTTTCCTCATCTATCCTTTGTGGTTTTGAACCTTTACTAACAATCCTATATGTCTGTAGTTATAAGGATATTATGATCCTCTCCTCGACCAGCGTGTAGAGGATCTGAGCTCGAGGATGGCGAGAAACCATTGTTTGGATTTATTCCCCTTGTATCCAATGATCATGAGCTATTGCAATTTTTTGATGCCAACCCGGTAAATCATGCATTTTGAGCTTCATTCGTTTGTATAGCTTCTGCCTTTCCTTTCCTTCCCTTTTTATGCATCAAGCATACGCTCGCATTCACGTCCTGTTAAGCGAAGGCATTACCGCTCGAGTGTTCATTGCCCGAAACTTTGAGAATGGGCAACATTAGGGTCCTATGGCAGTGCCAGAGGATGCACTGATGATGCTCAATTTTATGCGAGTTTGTGGTAGTCTGGGAGTGCTTCTAGGCATCCTCCTCGCCATTCATCTGCTAGAGAGACCAGAGAGGCTCTATCGTGGGGAACCAATAGATGAATTGATCCAAAGGATGGATCAACACCTGATGGAAGGTGGTCAGGTTCCTTGGGCTAGTTCCTCCAAATTGTCGGGTGGTAGAAGGAGATCTCTTGGCGCGTCGGAAGTCATCGTGGAGGATTTCTCGGAATCGAGTGGATTCGGGGTTCGATGGATAGGATGCCCAACCCATGGGTGCTTGAATATGATCCTCATTCCATTGTTCCTTATAGCTAGCCCCTTAGCGGTTACAGTCAGAATCATCCCGGCTTTAGTCCTTACAGTGCTCCTTCTAGCTAGTGTTTTCCCGGGCCTTCTAGTACACAAGGTGAGTCTCAGCGTAACTCTTTTGCTGATGCGGCTTTCCGGAGCATCTTTAGAGGTAATAGAGCTGGTAGAAGCTCAAGTAGGAATTACTAGGCATCATCGGCAAGGCTCCCCTTGTATTATGTTGTTTTTTTTTTATGCAATCATGTATGCAATTAATGTACAAATGACTTTATGTAACAACAGCTTTTCCTTTTTATGCAAAAGTGAAGACTTCACTAATGCAACAATAACACTATCTTTGTTTAGAACAAATGCAGATTACATGACAGCCCCCAGTTTACAATTTAATAGGTCAATCTCAAGCTGAGACATAAAATGATACAAAAGAATAAAAACAAAAAGTTTACAAAGGAAATTTCTAACTAAGGTAGAGCTTAAGGTTTAACTTGATCTAACTTGATCACTTGACACACATATTTAACATTAACATGCATACCCACCGTCCAAAGAAAATGTGTCATGTAAATTTGCATGCACATCTGAAGGCCAACAGACTTTAGGTTCATCATGCATGTCATCTACGCATCAACCGAATGTGAGGGCAAAGGAAAAAAAATGGACGTCCCCCCTGAAGGTCGATCAGACTTCACACAACATAGGAGTCCCTTTGCGTGATCTAAATACGTGTCCTGATGACTGGCAACCTTCCTAGTCCAATCAGACTTCACACAGAGGGGATGAACCTGCCCAAAATCCTTTCACGTCGTGGCTTTGGTAGAGCACTTTTTAAGCGCATCCCTTAGTTTGATTCTGCTTCGATCTTTCCTTTATCTTCTCATCACAAATATGGCTTTCGAATAAATTAAACAGTTAGATGAACTCCCTCACCAAAGCCGAGAAACACCTTCTTGCTTGCTATAATGTCAGCTTATTCCTTAGTCTCAAGTAGGTTAAGATAAGTTGGGGACTTTCTCTAGGCGGCCCTTACGTTTTGGAACTCTGAGCTCCACGTCTTTCAATTCTCCTGGAACGAACTATGTCCTCTTCCGGAGGAGTGGCCATGCATATTTGTCTTTGATCTCTACGCCCCTCCAACAACTCCTTTTCTCAACCACAACCAACGGGAGAAGTTTGAAGAGTTTACAAACTTTAATCACTAGGTTTAGGGCACATCTTGGTTGACGATGTGGTGGATCTGCAAGCATTGGTGGAATTCTTCAAATCTCCCGAGGCGCTTCAACTCCGTCCGGCCACAAGAGTTTGAGGTTTGGTCTTTTGTATTCACGCCAAATTTTAGTTTTATCATGGGGGTTCGGGATTGGCTCCTCTTTATCTTATCCACATTGTGGACAAAATGGCCCAGGGTTACAATCCTGCACCCATGATGATGGCGGAAACCCTACTCGGCTTAGATTCTTGGAGCACAAACAAATCTTCCGGGGAAGCCTTCTTGCTCTTCAAGTTCTCAGTGTTTTTTTTTTCCTTTTTCTGTATTTGTTTTTTTTTTATTTGGCATTGAATCACAAATTGGTCCATGTTGAATCATACACAGATAATTTTCCGATTATTTTTTTCTTTTCCTTTTTTTTTTTGCAACCGGAATCTAATTCTTCCTTCCCCTACTTGTAGATTTGGCTCATGGAGCATCTTCATATGATCTACTCTCCTATCACTTCCTCGCAGCTAACAAATTTTTTCTAGCGAAAGAAGAAGTATGATGCTCGTAAGAGATTTGAAGAATGGGTCACCTTCTTGAAAAACTACAAGGAGATCCAATAGTAGAAGGTGCCTTGTTTCACCAACCATTCTCGCAAGGCAACTCACGTGACCATATTGGGCTTATATGAGGTTACGTAGTACTTCCAGAATCGAGTCATGAGGTGAATAAGCCATCTCCAAGAGTCCTAGACATACCGCTCTTTACTTGTGAGATTCCCTATATATCTCATTCACCTGCGGGCCTCAATCATTGAATCTTGGCTACGGTATTAGAAGAAGAGATCCGGAGTAGACATACATGCACCTCATTGAGTCATTACCTCCTCCATGGATGCATACCGAAGTTGGATCGCGACATCCACCCGAACTCATCATTGGATTAACAGGAAGAAACCACCAACTTCCTCACAAGAAGTGTCAGCCCAACCCAAGTTTAAGAACATCATTCAACCTGTACTTCCAAGTATCACTATTCAGAGCCGAAGTCTAATTCTGGTCGATAAAGAATAATTATCCCTAAAGGAAAGGGAAAGAAACCCATCATCGCGATGGAAAAACCTAAAAATTCAAGTACCGACAAGTTGAGAGAACTAATGGATCCAAGGATCCTGAATCAAACAAAGACCGACCCGACGTGACTGGGAAAGAAGATGGAGGAAAAGAGGTGATAGCGATAGAGGAATAAACTGCTTATGCTTTGTATTTTTTATTTATTTGATTCCTTCCCTTTTGAATTAGTAAAATAAAAATGCAATGAAAAAGAATGTACTTGTTTTATTCTGAATGAAATGCAAGAAGTAACTTGAGAGTCTTCAAATTTATTGATTTGAAAGTCTTGAATTTTTGCTGACTTGTAAATCTTGAAGATTGTTGACTTGGAAGTCGTGGTCTTTTTTCTTGACTTTTGAGTCTTTCATTTTGTTGATTTGAATTTGGATGACTTGTGAGTCTTTCATTTTGTTGATTTAAATTTGGACGACTTGTGAGTCTTTATGTGGATGACTTAGAAGTCTTGAAGTTTTTTACCATGAAAGTCTTCAAAATTTGTTGACTTTACTCGTCGATTCTTTTGTCTTTCTCTTGGCTTTCCTTAGCAAACCTTCTCAATGTAGTCTCTAACTTGGCAATCTTTTCTTACATCTTAACAGCTCCAATTGTCATCACCGCCATGACGAAGGTATGAGTAGATTCAGTCTCTACTTGCGAGAAGATAGATTCTTCTTCAGAGATTGCGGAAGAATCTTCACAGGTGTAGTCGTGGTCTTCAAAGCCGTCAAATTCGAATAGTCTGCGAGGTGTAGTCTGCTTTGAGACGAAAGTAATCGTAGTGGGCTTCCAAGAGTGAGGAGCCGTTTGAGTTGCCCCCAACGTGATGGAGCCGATAGTTGGATTCTTAAGTAATTGAGTTGGTGCATTCCCCGTTGGTTTTTCTAGTGCTGTAGAAATAGCAGCGATGGAAGTTACAATCCTTCGAGTCGTTACTCCGCTTGATGTGACACATGCAGTTGTTGGCCCCTAGGATGAAGCTTGAGTCATCCTCCTTGTTGAGAGTCGAGAGACAACTTTCTTGGGTGTCATCGCGTCGCTTGAGTCGAAGGTTGAACTTATTTCTTGGAGAAGGAGATGAGAGGCAGAGAGGTCCCACCGAGCGTGCCAAATTGGTAAACACAAATTTCTAGTCTAAAATAAATAAAGACAGAAAATTGATAAACAAATTAATTTGTTTTAATATTTGAATGTATGCGGGTACAATCTCTGTATTAAAGACAATGAGGTAATCCTCTGATTCGATCTCCTAAAACTTGGTGAGCCAAGGGCGCGGACGCTTGATCTTGATCTCGAATGCAGGTTTAGTTGAAGAACTCTTGAAGTAATTCTTCAGCTAAAGGTCTTGAGCTAGCGTTGATCCCCTTAGTGTGTCGTAGCTGGAGTCTGGTCGAAGTTTAACCGTCCGAAGGTTGACTGTTGGTTGTAGTTCTCCCGGTTCTTGGATGCGAGGGCTTAGTGCTTGGTCTCGATCGATAAACCAGATGAGGAAGACAACTGCAGGCTTTGATGCGAAGAACAGAAGTTGTTGAACTAGCCGACGTTGGTCCTTGGCGCTTCGTAGCTGGAGGTCGCTTGTAGTTCGATCTTCTGAAACCTCTGGAGTGCAGAATGCCGAATGCCAGGGGGTAGACTGTAGAGTGTAGACTGTTGAGTGTCTTGCTGAAGAACTCCGTTGTTGTTCTTGATCAAGACGTGCTGAAGACTTGGAGACTCGATCTGCTGCAGACTTCGATCCTTGGCGCTTGGTAGCTGGAGACCGCTGGCAGTTTGATCTCCAGGAGCCTCTGAATGTTGTCTGCAGAATAACCGGGGGTTTCAAAATGAAAGAGGAGGACCCTTATTTATAGGCTCTGGACGCCTAGCTCCTAGGGTTTGAGTTGGGCTTTGGGCTTAGGCCCAAGTTAATTAACTATCCCTCTAATTTTAAATAAAAAATAATAATTATGATTTTCGGCATCATCTCTGACACATGTCACGATGTTATTGGCCAGGATGTATTTCCATTTAAAATCCAAATAAATGGAACGTAGTAATTAATTTAACACGCGACAGATAATAATTGGCCGAATAAATTTAATTTATTTTCCACATGTTATTTTTTAATTGGTCAACAAATTTTTGCCTCCTACAATATCAATTTTAATTTTTTATGTTTTTGTTTTGTATTCTAGGTGGTTTCGGGGCAAATTTAATACTTAGTGCATCCAACAAAAAAAAAAAGATATTGATATTTCTAACAAATTGGAATATCATAGTTTTGCTTGATTCATGGGTCATCTCTTGAGGTCAATAGCCCTATAAATTTGCATGGTTTAAGCAGTAGGCAGTTTAGGATATAGTTCCTCTCTTCTATATTTATTGAAGCCTTTGGAAATTGTGTCGTCAAAATTTTAAAATTTTGACCAAAAATTTCTAAATATGTACAATCACTTATTATATTAAACTATTAACGTTCGATTCATAACAAAAAAATATTGTACTAAAATTATAATATAGTAATTGTTCATAAAATAATATATGAGAAATTATCAATCAAAGAGTACCATTAAAGACCATGACAACCAATTAGGTGACAAGTAATATAGAATGGAGAAAGTAAATAACAAGTAGAATAGTAGGTTTTTTTATTTTTTTTGTTTTTAACGACATTGGCCATGTTTGGCAATCAGTTGTTAGTTGTTTGAATCAGCTGTTAGATTTAGCTGTTTGACTTAGCTGTTGAGATTAGCTGTTTGCAGGAAAAATATCTGGTAAAACTAATTATTTTTTAAAATGTTAGCATATGTATTTCTATATATACCCATAGTGATATAATTCTTTTCTATATTTTTTTGAAGGTTTTGTGAAATGAATTACAAATTTGTAATTTCCAAATATGTTTACTTTAGTATTAATTTGAGGTAATTAATATTTTATAGTAATTATTGTACGATATCAACTCTGTTTTTTTTAATACTAATTAACATCTATTACATATTTATTCATGGGATATGGACGACAATATACTGACCTTTGGGGATATTAGATTGTAATATACCGATCTTTATTGTTGGACAACAATATCCCTGACCTTTATACTTAGGTAAGATTATTATACCAACAGTGACTAAGGGGGTGGTGACTGGTTAATTGGTCTCGATTCTGACGTGACAGGCAGAGGAAAAATATTCAGCCATTGTCGAATAATCCCTTTAACCCCTCCGTTTTTCTCACTAACCCACGTTTAAAAACAAATCAGCCATAACACAGTGACTAACGGGGTGGTGAACCGGTCTTCATACTGACGTGAAACACAACCAACCAATGTCTTGTAATGTGGGTTAGTGAGAAAAACTAAGGGGTTAATGAAGTTATTGGCTTAGGTTATTTTTTTTCTCTTCGCTAATCATGTTAGCGCATAGAGACCAATTCACCACCCCCTTAGTTACTGTTGATATAATAATGTCACCCAGGTATAAAGGTCAGAGATATTGTTGTCCAATAGTAAAGGTTGGTATAGTACAATCCAACACCCCCAAAAGTTGGTATATTATCATCCAAAAACCGTTTACTCATTATATGATTAGAATTTCAAAGATGAACCATCTGTTAACTTTATGAAAATATTAAATTAATCATTAATTTTTTTTCTCTCTATCTAAGTTACATCTAATTTATTCTTGGTAAAAATAAAATGATTGTAATGGACACCTTTTAATGATATATGTTGTTAATAAATCATTAGATAACTATCAAAACATGACTTTTATCCGAATAATTAAAAAGTATTAGTTTCACTCAATATAGCTTTGTACAAAATTATTAAAAACATTGTGAAAAATATTATTAATCTCATTTTTTATAAGACATATGATGTAATTGTAGTAAAAATATGACGTAATAATGTAAATTTACTACTAAAAAGCTAAAAGCTAATTGGAAAAGCTAATCCAATTAGCTTTATGAAAATATATTTTTAAGGTTAAACAACTAATTAAAAAATTGTTTACCAAATACTTAAATTAAAACAGCTCATTATGCCAAAATTATAATATTCTTTTGTTTCCCAAATCATTAATTATTTGAAAATTCTACTATAGTTAAAAAGTTTTCCAACTATTTATTTGGTTGCTCTTTTTTTTTTTTTTTGGAGTTTTAGTTTGAGTACTTTGACTGTCATATACGGAGTATAGTATTATCGAAAATGACGGTATCTTTCGATGATTCAAGTTTGTGGACATTTTTTTTTTGGAAATCACACACACAGATAAACTAAAGGAAAGGCATTGAAGCCGGGCCTAGTGATATCAAAATAAATTATTTATCTGTCATTTACGGTTTTCATTAACAATTTTTAATTAATAATTTTAATATAAAATTTTTATAAAAAATATAATATTATACTTTTTTAATAGTATTTTTCATTACGAATCTAATGACATCTATTTTGTATAATGATTCATGATACAAATTAAAATATTAATGGTCAAAGTTTTTAACACAATTTCTTAGACGACAAATAAATAAAAAGAAATTTGCAATAAAGTCTTCTATAATATTCTAAGAGATTTATTGTATAATACTTAACTTGCGTGCGGTTCAATACTGCTATTATCGTTCTGACTATTATTGAATTTTTTTGTTATGGTATAAATATTGCCATTAGTGTTATTTTTTTCTTTTATTGTCAATGTGAATTATTTCGATAATTGTATTATTACGTCGATAATTGTAAGATTATACATTTAATTTACTTGTAGTAGCTTTCATTTGTTACATATGCAAGTCTTAGTTATTACTGTTGTTGTGCTCCTGACTATTCTTGAATTTCCTGTAGTTGTATCAAATATTACCATTAGTATTATCATTTTTTTGTTGTCAATGCAAATTATTTTGACAACTATATGTATTCTAATAATGTATTATTTTGTAAAATTTTATATTTAATTTAAGGAGTTTGAGAGACTCCAATTTTAGAGTTTAAGTTTGACAAAAAAAATGAAATTTAATTGATTACATAAAAATGTCACGACGTGACAAGCTAGTTGTGGAATAAACGTGTCTTATTTTAATATAATTAATAAATAGATAACTAAATAAATTAATAAATTAAAGCTAAAGCTAGCAAGAAGA
This sequence comes from Portulaca oleracea, assembly GCA_029582165.1. Lineage (NCBI taxonomy): Eukaryota > Viridiplantae > Streptophyta > Magnoliopsida > Caryophyllales > Portulacaceae > Portulaca > Portulaca oleracea. The sequence continues at coordinate 13,930,939 of CM055892.1, forward strand.
GGAAGTGATTGTAAGAAACAAGCCATCATACATAGTGGTTCCTAAAATCAGTTAATTAAACTTTTAGATAGTGAAAATCACGATCCGCATCCAATATGAAGCTCTTAGTTTGGCACATTTTCTATCAACTAAATTTTCGAATTATGAAAATTACTGTCAGTCTCAAATTTATCTATATATATATATTGGTTAATTGAAAATGTAGATTTGATATATTGCAAAAAACCATTAAACGCGCCTCATATTTTGGTGTAATTAATAATCTTAAGAGCCTTTATATCATGAAAAATAATTGTGAGGTGACATTATTTTTTATGTAATATTTAAGAGGACATTCCGGCTAGTTTACAACCAAAATTGGCATGAAATAATGGGTTTTTATGTTTAGTCATATTTATCATATTAAGATACTTGCTTGTATATGTTAGAGTTAACCATAGACTTGCTTGTATATTGGTTAATTGAAAATTATTACAGCAAAATGTGAAACCTCTCGTTTTTTGGATATATTGTTATTTACTTTTCAACATACCCCCAACTCTTCGCTTCTTCTGATCGACTTCTGGGTTTTATGAACTACTCCCTCCGTTTCAAATTAATTGTCACTTTGACTAAATTTTGACTGCTAATTATTCACAAATTATAATGAGTTACAATATAAAATTAACTATTTTATAATTTTTAGGAAATTATCTTTCTAATGATGGTAATTTCATATTGTAACTCATTATAGTGTGTGAATAATTAACGGTCAAAATTTAGTTAAAGTGACAATTAATTTGGAACGGAGGTAGTAATCATTTATACATAGTTTTCTGCAAACCCCTATTCATACCTAAAGGTTGGGATTTCTAACTACGTTGCCCCGCACTAACCAATGTAGTTAGTTTTTGGCATAAAGACAATACTCTCTCTTTCCCATATTATCTGTCACTTTAATTTTCTTTTTTTCCATAATATCTGTCACTTTATAATTTCAATAACACATTAATTACAAATTTATCAAATTAACCTTATTAATTACATCATTTTCTTCTATTTTTCATTTTTATTCACCTTTTTTTATTTACCATTTTATTCAACATTTTCATATTTCCAATGAGCTAAATTAATGTACAAGGGTGGTTTTTTTGGTTTTTGAAATTATGTCTAATGTGACAAATAATATGGGAAGGAGTGGTTACAACAAAAATAAAAGCATTAAAGGAAGGTTTCTCACTCTGGCTCTCACTGCTACAGTATGTGTTTCCTTTGCCTTTTATTTCCTCACTGTTATTTTGGAAACACAGTCAAAATTAAGAAAAGGTATACGACAATTAGAAAGGATATAAGGACATTCCTATGTAGGGTTTGTTTTGTTGTTGAAGAAGGAATGTGCTCTACTAAAATCCATATATACTAAATGTTGATGTTCTGTATGCTTCTAGTATTGGCTCACATCAAAGCATCCTTGAGAATTTGTGGATGGGAGAGAATGACAGAAGAATAATATCTTGTATTGAGGAAAGATGGATATACAATGAACACCCTAAGACTATATATACACATGCTACAGCTTGACAGATCCAAGAAATAAATAACAGAATCTTGCACCTTGAAAATAACAGAAAATAACTAACTGACGGAATACCCTTGATATCTTCACACTCCCCCCCTCAAGGTGAAAACATTGAAACATCTATTAGGGCAAGTCTAGCCGACAAGTAGTTATGTTGAGACTCTCCTAGAGGCTTAGTCATTATATCAGCCAACTGATCCTTAGAAGCAACATAGGCAGTCTGCAAGAACCCTTCTATGAGTTTGTCTCCTGTGTAATGGCAGTCAATATTTAGATGCTTTGTTCTCTCAGGAAAGACAGGGTTCTCTGCCATGTGCATGGCTGCTCCATTATCACAGAATAATGTGACATTGACCTGGTTGTGGACATTGACCTGGTTGTGGACATTGACCTGTATTCAGCCTTAGCAGAAGACTTGGCTACTGTGTTATGCTTCTTGGTCTTCCAAGACACCAAGCATTGCCCCATGAAGATTGCGTAACCAGTGAGAGACCTAGATGACATCTGGCAGCTCCCCCAGTCTGCATCACAAAAGGCAGATAATTTCAAATCAGTTTGTGCTGGAAAATAAAGGCCTTTATTAATACTCCCTTTGAGAAATCTTAGAACATGTAGGGCAGCTTCATAGTGTGGTTTTCTAGGACTTTGCAGAAACTGGCTCAGATGTTGAGCACTATAGGCAATGTTAGGTCTTGTGATGGCCAAATATAACAATCTTCCAACAACCCTCCTATATTGTTCTGGATCTTCCAGAATTTCTCCCTTTTCTGTGGACAGCTTCAAGCCTCTTGGTAGTGGAAAACGTGTAGGTTTTGATGCAGACAGGCCTGCATCACTTAAAATATCAGTAATGTACTTTCTTTAATGCAGAAGGGTTCCCTTTTGAGACCTTGTAATCTCAATACCCAGGAAATATCGAGCTAGACCCAAGTCTTTGATTGTGAAGGCTTTATGTAGTTGCTCCTTTAGGTGTTTGATACCTTGCTCATCATTTCCTGTCACTAGTAAATCATCTACATATACTAGAACAAAAAGTATTGAACCATCATGTTCTTTGATAAATAAGGAATAATCATGTTTTGATTGAATGAAGCCTATTCCCTTAAGAAAGTTGCTTAATTCAATATTCCACTGTCTGGATGCTTGCTTCAGACCATAAAGTGACTTGTTTAGCTTACAAACCAAATTGGGAGAAGCTTTATTGTACCCTTCAGAAGGTGTCATATATACTTCCTCATCAAGGTTCCCATGTAGAAATGCATTGTTTATATCTAGTTGATGCAAGGGCCATGCCTTAATGGTGGCCATAGCTATGAAGACCCTTACAGTGGTTAACTTTGCTACTGGGGAAAAAGTGTGCTTGTAATCTTTGTTTTTTATTAGTTCAAATCCTCTTATTACTAGCCTGGCCTTATACCTTTCTACATTACAATCAGGTTTGAAATTTATTTTATAAACCCATTTTGAGCTTAAGGCCTTTTTTCCATTGGGGAGCTTAGTCAAGACCCATGTTCCATTTCTTTCCAAGGCCTCTAATTCTTCATTCATGGCCTTTATCCACTCAGGGTGTCTTGCTGCTATAGCATAATTACTAGGTTCAGAAACATGCATGGTAGTGATTAGGGATGCAACAAAATCAGAAGAATAGGGTGAGAATCAACTGACTTGAACAATGGAAAAGGGGATGGCTTGTATCCTGTAAAGTTGTGGGACTGGTCTTGCTTCATGTGACAGTGGGAGACTACAAAGTCTTTAAGCCAGCCAGGTGCTTGCTTTTGTCTCTGGGATCTCCTCAAGTTTTGCTGCAAGACTTCATCCTGATCTGCCCCTTCATCTATGACTTGAGCATCAGGAGTTTGAATTCCAACTGTACTGTCTTATGCATGATTATCATCCACATTGTTGATGTTTCCCAGATCTGATATGTCTTCTTGGATGTTGATGTGTGACTCTGAATCTTGTATGTTGCCAACTTCCAAATTTTCATCAGTTTCATCAAGTGTAATGTTAGAATCAGGACTTACTAGGGATGAATGGTTCTTTGCGTATGTCCGGGTCTGGCTGGCATTGATGAAATGATCAGAAGAAGACCACACTCTGGATTCCTTAAGTTTTCTTTCTTGATCCTTGAAAGGGAAAACCTGCTCATCAAAGATTACATCTCTACTATGCATATCTTTCTTTGTATCTAAAGTGAGCAACTTATATCCTTTCATACCATATGTGTATCCTAACAAGACACATCTTATAGCCCTATCAAAAAACTTGTCTCTTTCCCCTAAATTAACAGCAAAACACTAACATCTAATGGTTCTTAGATCTTCTGGATTTAGTTTTGCCTTGTAGAGCATCTCATGAGGACTTTTCCACCCCAAATTTTTCATTGGTAGTTTGTTGATGATGGAGGTGGCTGCTAGTATGCATTCACCCCAGAAGGACTTTAGAAACCCAACTTAGAGCCTGATGGCCCTTGCTGTATCAAGTAGGTGCCTAAACTTCCTCTCTACCACCCCATTTTGTTAGGGTGTTCTCACCATGGACATTTGGTGAATGATTCCTTTTGAATCAAAGAGGGACGTGCAAGATTTCTGAAGGAATTCAGTTCCATTATCAGTTTTAATTGTCTTTACATGCACATCAAACTGATTATTCACCATACTTAAGAATTTCTCAATGCCATTATAAGCTTGTGTTTTATCATGTAATAACTGGGTCCAAGTGCACCTAGTGTAATCATCAACTATGGTTAAAAAATACTTAGCTCCATTTATGTTTGGGGTTCTATAGGGACCCCAAAGATTCATATGAACCAATTGAAAAGGAAAACAAGTTTCGATAGAACTTCTGTAAAAAGGAAGCCTATGAGCTTTGGAAAATATGCAAGTATCACAAAAGAAACTTTTATTATCAATATTACATTTCAAGATGTGTTCCAGTTTAGAAAGAGAGGTGTGACCTAATCTTGAATGTAAAATGTGCAAAGAAACTTCATTGTTTTTAACAGCATTACAATTCTTATCAGTGACCAGCACATGTGTCTTATGGTTGAGATATGCCTCCTTTCTATGCTTGGATTCCAATATGTAGAGACCGTGGTTTTCATAGGCAATGGCTATGGTTTGCTTACTTAAAAGGTCCTGAAATAGACATTTGTCAGCAAAAGTAGTCATATATATAGTCTGATCAGAAAGAAGCTTAATGATAGATAGCAGGTTAAAGGAAAAATCAGGGACATACAATACTTTATGTAGTCTTAACCCATTGTCCAAAGTTATATTCCCAGCCAATTTTACCATTTTAGTATTACCATCAGGCATTGTGATAGATATAGGTTTGTTTAGTCTATTAAGAGAACTAAATAGGGATCTATCATAAGCCATGTGATCACTTGCCCCAGTGTCTACAATCCAAGAAGTTTCAGTGGAATTTTTAATTTTCTGAATATTGAAGCAAGTGCTAGTTTGTAAGATATTACTGAGAAACTCTCATCTAAAGGTTTTGAGGCCTGCACAAAATGGGAAGTAGCTTGAGAAGAGGAAGCCTGAGATATCTGACCTTGATCTTGCTTGTTCTGATTCATCTTGAAGATTTCATGAGCTATTTGTTGGAGAAACTTTGTATTCATCCTTGGAGTTTCTTCCTTTAAGGGATTGTCTTCTGTTTCTTCAAGAAAGACATTTGCAACCGTCCTTTTCCCTTTGTACCAGTCTGGATACTCCACCAGTTTGAAGCAGTGTTCTCTCTCGTGCCCATGTCTCTGACAGTAAGTGCAGAATTGGTTTGCCTTCTCCTTCTTAATGTCTTTCTTGGTCCCTTTGAAGGAGTTCCTTACACTTAGGCCATTTGTATTACTGTCAGTGTTGTCAAAATGCCTATGAGTGTTAGCTCCCATCTCAGAGGAGAACTGAAGTCCTCCAGAGGCAATCTTTTGGCACTCAGCCCTCTGAACCAAGGAGTATGCCTTATTGATTGTAGGTAAGGGATCCATTAGAAGAATTTGTGCTCTTACAGCATCAAATTCATCATTCAAGTGCATCAAGAATTGGACAAGCCTTCTTCTTTGTTCCATATCAACAGAAGTCTTGATGTGGGGGCATGTTACAGGACAGCTACAAACTTGCACATCAGACATTTCACTTATTTCATCCCAAAGTCTCTTCAACCTAGTAAAGTAGATTGCTACAGACTGCTTGCCTTGATGCAAGTCAGAAATTTCCTTTTCTAACTGAAACAACACGGGGCCATTACTTTGGCCAAATCTTTCACTTAATTCTCCCCATAGTTCTTATGCAGTATTTACATATAAGAAGGACTCAGCTAACTCAGTGATCATGCAGTTTAATAGCCAACTAATAACCATATTGTCACATTTAATCCATTGATTAAGAAATGTAACCTGTTTTGGCCGAGGACATTCCCCAGTGATGAATCCTATCTTGACTTTGGTCTTCACGGCTATCTTAATGGCTCTTCCCCACTTTTGAAAGTTGGAACCATTAAGTTTGATATTTACAATCTGCAATCCTGGGTGGTCTGAGCTTTGAAGATGTAAGGGGTCATTATTATATAATTCTCCATCATTATTTGGCTGACCTTGATCAGGACCATCTCCCATCTCAGCTTCTTGTTCAGCTGCTGTTTCAGATGGTTTCTCGTCTTTAGTCATCTGTCAGCAAGCTTGAATTGTTCTGCCTCTCTTGGATCAAGAAGCCAGTATCTCTTAACAATCTGGAGGAGTGAAGGCTTCGTTTCTTAGAGGAAGGCAGAAGAGCAGCCTAGCTCTGATACCATGAGAATTTATGGATGAGAGAGAATGACAGAAGAATAATATCTTGTATTGAGGAAAGATGGATATACAATGAACACCCTAAGACTATATATACACATGCTACAACTTGACAGATCCAAGAAATGAATAACAGAATCTTGAACCTTGAAAATAACAGAAAATAACTAACTGATGAAATACCCTTGATATCTTCACAATCCTCGATTACTTGGAGTTCAGCTGATGAGTTGATAACCCGAACCAAGCAAGGTAATCAAAGTATAACTCCATAAAAAATGAGCGGCAGAAAATTTAACGTCAAAAAGCAAGAGGGAGAGAAATGCATAAAACCATTTAGGGTTATATAAATCAATCAGAATAAGCTCATGTGCTCTGTTTGTGTGTGTATGTGTTTTTATTTTCTTTTTCATTGGCCTTCAACTACAAAAAGGACAAGATAATGTTGAACATAAAAGTACAAGATGGTAAAATTAAAACTCCAAAATATGCGAGTAAAAAATCTAATGTTAAAAACCCAAAGGAGAGATGCAAATATCTCACGGATGACTATATTAGATACCACGTTGAATCGTTCATGGATAATATAGAATGAGGTTGATTTGATAGAATATATATATATATATATATATATATATATATATATGTATATTGAAAAACGGATAGTAATTCCATTAACAAAACTGGGAAAAATCCAAATACAAAGCTGAGCACGAAGGCAACAGCCCAAAACAATACAGCACCAAGAATGAATCAAACCACCAACTAAGAGAGTCTTAGTTTTACATCATTGCAAATAATATTAATCAAAACCCAATCTTCCCTAGATTGGTTGTTATGGAGACGACAATTCCTCTCATGCCAAATATGATAAACGATTCCCGAAAAGATCAAAGCCAGCTTGCATCTTTGTTGAGACCGAGTAGCAAGCCAAATTCTCCAATCTTCCAAATCAATATTAAACTGATAGAAAGATGAGAATACAGCAGAAGCAACCTGGATGGAGAAGGAGCAATTGAAGAAAAGATGGTCATTGGATTCAAAATCTTTACCATATAAGCAGCATCGGTTGACCCAAGGAATACCATGAAGTTGTATTCTATCTTGAGTCACCAGTCTTCTCAACATAAGCATCCAGAAGGTGAAGGCGAATTTAGGAATACACCATTTATGCCATACAAGAGAATGCCAAGCAACAATCTCATTATGATTCTTAAAAAACATATACACCTACTGAATGGAATACCGGTTGCCCTCCTCATTTAGCTTCGAAAAAAGCTCAAATAACTCATCTCGAATCCTCAGAAGACGTTTCCAGTACCAACTAACATTCTGTTTGACTTCACACTCCCAGATACTTTGTCTTTTGAGATAGATATGATGAACCCATCTTACCCACAAAGACTCCTTCTCCATCATAATCTGCCAAATAAGAATCCCCAAAGCAGCTTTGTTCCAGGATTGTGCATCCCGGATGTTTAAACCCCCTTCCTTTTTTGCAAGACAACATTGGGACCAAGAAATAGGAGGGACTTTTTTTACCTCCCCAAAGAAAAGATCGACAAACCTTAATGATATCATCATTAATGCTCGATGGTAAGATGAAAATTTGTGCTCAATATGTGTGTAGAGCCATCAAGACACTATTCACTAATTGTACTCTTCCAGCATAAGACAATTTCTTCACAGCCCAACCATTCAATCTTCTGGTCATACTCTCAAGAAGAAGAGCACAATAATGGCGGTTTAGCCTAGTTGGCTTAACCGGCACACCCAAGTACTTAAAAGGTAAATGACCTCTTCGAAAACCAGTCTCCAACAGGATTGAATTAATCACATCTTCTTCCATTCCCGCGAAAGTAATATCTGATTTACTCTTATTAGGGAGAATCCCAGAACAATCAGAGAAATGATTTAAAGCAGATAGAAGAATATTGATACTCACAGGATTACTATGGTAGAATAGTAGTAGATCATCCGCGAAACATAAGTGAGTAAGAGACAGTGACTTACAAAATTGATGATATTTGAAATCATCAGTTAAAGAAGCTTCTTTAATAGCCCGACCCAGATAATCTATGACGAGGACAAATAGGAGTGGGGAGATTGGGTCACCTTGTCTGAGCCCACGACCACTTTTGAAAAAACCAAAGGGCCACCATTTAGAGATATTGAGTAGGAAGCCGTGGATACACAAGTCATCACCCAGTTGACAAATTGAATAGGAAAATTGAGAGCAAGAAGTAAATTTTCCAAAAAGACCCAATCCACCATATATATATATATATATATATATATGAACAAGTTATAGGGTAACTTTATTCAACTGAAAAAATGAGTGCAAAGAATTAGGCACTTAGCCAATCTATACATGGTTTGTATCTGTAAGATGTACTAGCTATGAAAAAAAATTATCTCGCGCAGGACAAATTTTATGGTGCTGATGGTATTCCCAATAGGTTTAACCTGATTCTTGAAAACCTTGAGGTTTCGGGCTGCCCAAATATTATACATGTAGGCACAGATGGAGATTGCAGCTAGGTCTTTTTTCCAGCTAGATGTTTTCCATTGCATTATATTTTTACACCAATTGTTAGATAACTAATTAGGACTAACCTTTACGCGGAAGCGGAAGGATCGTTTATGTCATTATCTGCCCACGAATATCATGAATGGTTTATGGTGACTGCTAGAGTCACCGGTGAATTCACACTCTCAAACCCTAGCACAAAGATGGTTTGCTAGACATGGACAGATAGAAAGATTGAGAGTAGGGATGCTACTGATCATCCATTATCAGTGTCTCACAGTTAACCTAATTTATCCTAGCCTTATATATTGGCGGCTATTCCCTTAGGTTAAACCCTATTGGGTATTAGGGCCCAATAGATGTGGTCGTACATATATAAGACCCAAATTTCAATACTCCCACTCGGCCACGCAAGCCTTTTTTTCTCATTAGGTCTCGCCACGCTTTATACGGGTAATAGGGCGTGCGACCAAAAGTAACAAGTAGTGTCATATTAAGTCACCATCTAACTAACATAACACTTTCAAAAACAGAACGAACAAGCAACGATCCCCGGAATCATCCTCACTTCACCACATGGCATACTATGTCCCTTTATGCCTGACATGTCATATGATTGTACTTCCAGTATAATCGCCCGGGCTGACATGGTGAAGATGGATCGATTCTTCCTTGGACACTCATGACATTTCAACTTCGTAAGACTGCTTTCCTAATGTGTTCCGCTGAGCCGTATAATCTCATAGCTCTTGGAATTCACACTAAAGTAGCAACATCCAGCTAGTATCCACATCATAGCTCGTAGGTCAAAGGGTGTCGTACAGATTGACAACACAGTCATGGGATTCACACAATGACAAAAGAAAGGATTCATTTGACACTCCCTATAGGTCGACAAAGCGCACAGTATGAAATATGTACTATGGTACAACTTCCACTAAGGTGAACATGTCACTCTCTTATACCATTCGAATTTATAAGTCTAACTCTTACTCAAAGAACTAACTAGAGCCATTAGATTTACATATTAAGTGTAAATCACCCACCCAAGTTCGACTTTAAGGCTTTGACATGAAAACTACAACATTTGATCAATTTGCAAAGAATCTCATCTTAAACTTATTAATGCGACTATCATTTATAAAATTTTGTACTAAAAAATATGAATACTAATTCATGTTACACACGTAGTGTATGTTGAGTATGAATTCGAATTCATGTTACAGACCTAGTGTCAACATGTTTCAGTCTCATCCTACCTGCTACCTAAGCGTTAGGAAAACTATCCGTGTGACAAGATAGTTAAGTCTGGTGACACTTAATGTGCCGATATAATTAGGAAAAAAATATATATTCTTAATATCCTAAACGAGACAATCTCGTAACCTTTAGATCATATAAACGCACTATATGAATTGTGAACTTATCCCAAAATTGGGTTACACGAACAAAACACCATAGTCTAGTTTAAACACATACACTTTATGACATCATGAATAATTAAGATATGAATCCCACGTAGGCTAATATCATATCTTTAGAATGACCTAAACTTGTTTTGGCATTCTTGTTAATCATTATTCACATGTCTCTACTTTGTACCGAGTACTACAAGATCATAGCATCACAAAGATAGTTTGAACACATTCTCTTTACAATTCAAGGCTAACAAGACCCACAAAAGGAACATTGTTTGCCTTCTGTTCAAAATTCTACTTAAGTGTTATCCCAACTCAAAATCGGGTGCATATAAGTTGAGTAACAGCATGGGCGGTCACAACATATAATTAGAAAACATTCTAAGAATCTCTTGACGTATGCATTCCAGCACATCCAAGAAATTTCCTAGGATGTTTTTAATTATTTGTATGTGTAGACATACTAAGCTCAACCATGTATCCCTCATACTAAAAACAAGGAATAACCACCTCTTAAATATTTGACCGAGCACATGTTATTAACATGGTTAGAAACATGATCTAAACTCATGTTCGCACGACACAACAAATAGTCTTGTCAAAAGACAGGTACCATGATCAAGAAGATTGTTCAAAGCCACCATAGATTTTTTAAGAGGACAACTTATGTTTTTTCACATTCTTGATACAAAACAAGAATAATCCACATAAAACATTGTTCTAGGAACCTATCCAATCTTGTAACTCAACAATTATTGAGTCTAACGTATGACTCAAGGTACAACCATATATCCACTTTATATATATATATATATATATATATATATATATATATTAATAGTATTAGTGAAAATAGAACTTCCTCACAAAGAGATGTTCTCATAAATCACAAATGTACATTAAGGAACTATCCCTTTATGACACTCTTTGGATCTAAGGACATGCGAATATAGTTTGTCTAATCTTATTCATGATTTCTCCGACTATCACTTAGGCATATAGAATCATGAATATGTGAAGAGCTACTCCCACCAACTCCAAGAGTTATGAGTTATTTGAACATGATGACTAACCACATGTTTAATACTTGAATATGAGAACTAACCTCATGTGTAAGATTAATATAAAGGACACTCATATCCTTTTGCTCTTGCTCCAACTTAGACAACTACCAGCAATAGAAAACATGAAATTTCTTCCACTATTTCTACTATCCTCGGTGAAAATGAGAGTTAACTATTCCCCCTCTCCCCATTCACCGATAGATGATAGTTGTAACACATACAGACATTAAATTAATGTCCATAGTTTCACTAATACTAGGAACTTATATCCTCTGATAAACAAGACATTACAAGACTATTTAGTAACTTTAGTTTCAACACAAAGTTTTCCACGGTCACAGTCTTGCACATAGCAACACAAATGTCATGGACATGAATGGTTTAAAATGAAATTTGAAACATTTTATAACCAACACAAAGTATGTATAAAAATGCCATACTAGGGCATATGATAATCATAAACTAAATAAAGAATTATTCAATGTCAACAAGTACTTAACCATGCCAAGCAATATGTAATTCATTTAACTCAATCACCACTAAAATGTTAAGTTCATGAAATGGAAGTTCATTTAAAATTTTGAACATATCAACAATTTGAAACCATTTCTATAGTACAAAGAAAACTTAACTCTTTTGTACACTACAAGTTACTATTACTGTATCAAAAACTTATAAACGAATTAAAAATTTTCAAACAGTAATCATGTAGTCCCATAAAATACCTAAGTGGATAATAGATTTAAACGCAATATGTAATACCAAAAGTAGAACTAGAATCAACAAATGAATCTTAAAATAGAAAAACACATAGTTATTTATAACAACACCCAACTAAGTGTTATACAAAGAGAAACATACAAAGCTATTTTTGAAGACAAACTAATTGTAGTTCAAAAATAAAATAAGGAAGTTTAGACACTAATATGTGAAAAATAACTCTAGATAAAAGCATTACACCCTAAGTGTATGAATAATGTTTTGAAAATGAAACATATTCCTTTCCAAATGTCCAAAGGCTACAACTTGCTAGGAGACTCAAGACAATCTTGAGCATAATGACCATTCTTCCTACAATTAAAGCATTTCACACGTGCCATACCCTTCTCTCCTTTACTCTTAGCATCAAGTTGTTTCGTACTTTTAGCAACAGTTGCCTTAAGTGGAGAGTAGAAACCTTCAAATGTTCCTCTTCTAATTCAAGGTGCTTAGCGATCTCACTTAGGGTTTGACTATGATCAAGACAAATGATTTCCACTTTTGAGAACCAACCAAAAGTGCATGAAGCAAGTTTGTACATTGGTAACTATAAAGAACCTCTATCCCATGAACCTCTAGATCTTGAACCATGAAGCTCAAGACTCTAAGATGTTCGGCGATATTGCGGCTTGAGTCAATCGAATAAGACATCCACTCAAGATACAATACTCAAAGTCTCATCTCCAAAATTTGCTCAAACTTGGCCTTCAAGTTATCCCACAGCTCCTTAGCGGTAGGACAAAGCTCAAACTCGCTTATAAGGTCATCATACATGTAATACAACATAGTACAACGTGCTTGACGATCCTTTTTGCACCATTCTTCGTATGCCACTAAGCTTCCTAGATATTGCGCCGAAGCAACACTAAGGTCATTTCCATCATCATCCTTGGTTGTAGGGGGAGAAATTTTCGCAGATAGATGATCTAACACATCATGTTCATTGAATAGAAATTGAATACTTAGACTCCACAAGTCAAAGTTGGATCCATCCATACTTCTGAAGTGAACGAATCATCAACAAGAGAAGTCTCAGATGCCATGATTACACAAAATAAAACCAGACATTTAGGCACATTCTTATAATTGATTATTCAGAAAACCGTCATCCGTGTCGTATGATCGAAAATTTCGCTATGCTTATAATCATCATATACTAGACGAATTAGGTATCTCTAAAAATTCAATTACGAAACTCCATAAGAGCAACTAATCTCCTTTTTTTTTTTGATAAGTTGTGGCTATCAGGCCCTTTTATTCAAGTAAACAGGTGCTCAATGAGAACACAAGACATGATGAAAGAGTTCAACCTAAACAAACACTTGAGAAAATATTGCAATCCCAATCAGGGGATCAAAACCAAACACAAACCACTTAGACCAAGAGGTCTACATAATTGATACAATCATATGCAAAAAACTATATACCAATAGCCAGCCAAAAAGCTTCCACGTTCTGCATTTGACAGCAACTCAAATTTTCTTTGACAGTTTGCAGCAATGAGACCTGGTGAACCACAATATATGATTTCAATCTTAAAAAGCACAGACGTTGCACTTCCAGCAACCATCACAAGGAGAATCTACTTCCATCCACATATAGCAAATGATTGTTCTGCAGCAAGAGCAATCAGATGGAGCACTAACAAATATGCCAAATCCACTTCTAAACCCTCTTTGAGTGAACTGTTACATGCAGTAGCTTGTCTCACTGTTGCTTCCTCCCAACCATAAAAGACTCCCACACACATTTTGAGAAGCAATGAATACCAATCCGGCAATCCCATATAAACAGATCAAACTTTTGCCTTTTTAATTTCTGAAGCATCAATGGCTTTCTTCGGCCACAATACCATAATCCACCAAAAGTTCTTCAGCAGCAGAGTCAGAGAGTAAGACATGTAACAATAGTCTTACACCACTTATTGAAATAATGGTTAGATTTCCATCAGACCATTGATGTTAATCTACTTCTAAACTATAAGGTACTTTATAAATGAATCCTTCTGAATTGCTCCAAATTCCCTCACACACCACGAGCCAGTACTCATTCAGAGAAATTCCCACCTTCAAATCCAGTGACTTTCAGATACATTAGACACAGAAGATGACAGAAGCAGTCATCCAAAATCAGAACCCAGGCCAGCCAAACACACCATTCTTTGAAAATTGATGTCTCAACCATAATAGCAGTCATTCAATCTCAGTACCTAGGCTAGCCAAACACACCAAACATTGAAAATTGAGTCTCAACCATAATATAATTAAGCCTCCAGCTCTTCCAAAGGCTGAAATTTCAGAGAAATCGACATCTTGCAAACCCCAAAATTGTCCCGCACCCCATTGATTAAAAAGCTGGTGTTTAGTTTCACCAAAACCCATGACGACAATGCGTTCTTATTTAATGAGGGACTTGATGTATTTCTTTTTTCTTTTGTCCCAAAGCCCCTCACATTCCACACACCAATACGCGTTTTACAGATTTTCACCTTCCAGGGAAGGTGAAATATGGTTTGCAGCAGCCTTGTCCCTCCTCTCCTTCTGCTTGAGCTTCTTTTTCTTCCTGGCAGAAAGTTTGTCTTCAAAGTGTTTCCTTGGATTGGTGTTCTTCTTGGGTCTCATGAAGCCAGTTTCAATGCCAAAAGCAATTGCCTTTTCAGCAATGATAATTCTCGCATTGACTATAGATTCATCTCCAGATGATAAAGAGGACGATTTGTCTTCAACGGGGTTATCAGACGAGTCTTCCTGCTCTTGGATGTCAGTTTGAATTTGAGGCTCAGAATGGTTAGAGCCAGTCACAACTTCAACTGATTTTCAATCCCTAGGAAGCCACTATTATTCTCCAAGGCGGCTGTGGCATTAACTAGGAGATGATCATTAGTGATTGGCATAATGGCCAAAGATTGAATGTTTTCAGGAGCAGAAATATCCAATAAGGCATGTGACTGGGCAACGGGCTGGGGGCCTTATGGGCTGTAACGGTTGAGACTGAATTTTAAGGGTCAAAGCCCATTCAGAATCAAAAAAGGGCTGGGCTGTGAACGGGTCAGCAAAAGTAGGGCCAAAACAGGGCCTCTCACGGGTCAGTTTAGGGTCAGCAAAAAATGGGGCTAGAATAGGGTTTCACTCTCACCTTCTCCCTCTTTTCTCAGTTTTCACTTTTCACCATCGTCCATCAGCCAGCGAGAAAATCGCCGTCGAGGGGTCGACCCTGCTTCCTCTCTCACTGCCCTCCGACTACTCCACTCGCCGTCGCCAGTGAAGTCCTAGGGTTTCCTCTCTCACTTTCTTCATCTCTTCTCAGTTCTCACTCGAACCGAATCGTTGGAATTTTGAATTTCTCCAGAAAAGATCGTCGTTGACTCTTCGATTACTCGAATCGCCGAAGAATCAGAGATTGTGTGAATTGTGTGAATCGAATAGCCCGTGAAGCGATGCCGGCGAATCACTCGAATCGAATCGTCGAAGGTGTGTTCTCACTGCATTAGTCTACTCATAGTCACTACTTCTTCGTATCACAATTTTCCGGTGAAGGGAGAAGATTGCACAATCAGAGCCTCATCATCTCTCCATATAAGGTTATTAATTTCCTAAATCGCTACTCTAATACTGCTTTCTTTACTTTTAATCTCAAGGCTACAACCAAAAAAAGTGGTCTTGCTTCAATGTCTCCCTAATGGAATGTTCTTGGATTTTATTAGGGTTTCTTCTTCCTGTCAAAATTGACTCAAAAAAAAGTTCCAAATTTGTTGTAATTCTTTCATTTGGTTCAATGTTTATCTAAATTTGTTGTATCCCAAATTTCCAGATATCCAGAAATTGTAATTTCCCAAATATGTTGTATTTGAATGATCCATCTTTACCCCTCCCCATGGACCTCAGACCAGTCATGGAGGATAGCTTTAGTACTTAAAAGTTAGAGTATTGGATGTTTGAACAAGACAAGAATGAGCTCCATTTGAGAGTTGAGACATAAACTGTGATAAGTGTTATGTAATTTTGGATATAGTTATGTAATTTTGGATGTAATTTTAGTCCTACTATTTTGGATATGATTATGTAATTGTGTTCCTACTATTTGAGCAAAAAGTCCCAGCAGCAGAAAAAAATTATTTATGAATCATATTATGTCAAGGCAGGAAAAAAATCAGAACTTACTAGCAACAAAGCTGAAAAAAAAATCATCATATGTAAATGGGCGGGTCATGGACGGTTAGGGTCAGCTGGCCCATGACCCGACCCTACTCCTTGTCTCAAAAGTGTTGACCCGACCCTATCCCATAAGAGTAAAGGGTCGGCCCTAACCCGACCCAACCCAGCCCGTTGCCCAGTTCTAGGCATGTCTATTGATCTCCTCTTGATGTAGTTGCTCCACATCAGACCACCCTTGCATGCCTAACACTTTAATAAGTTCATCCTTCAAGGCATTGGTCTGGTCATTTAATCTTGCCACCTCCTCGAGAAACCCATTACTCGATAATTGCTTCATCAATTCAATAGAATTTCCTGGACTTCCCTCTGAGTTGTTTGTCAGGTTGCCGGCAAGGAGAATGACGTAGATGACTGCCTGCAAGTAACTGAGAATCTGGAACATTGACGATTTCGTTGTTTTCTTGGAGGGTGTTATCGACACCTCTGTTGCTTTCTTCACTGTCGCTGGAGTACACTGCATCTAAAACCCAATCATCCTTATCATGTATTATTGACGGAGGAATGAGATGCGAACTGACTTCATGAATAAAAACCCTGAAGGCACAATTTTGAATATCAAGTAGAATTTCTCTATCAATCCTCTGAACTATTTCAGTTTGAATAAGGGCTCTCATGACTTCGAACTGGTTAGAGGAGGATATGCATCTCGCTAGGGATAGTAATTTGCCCCACGGTTGAATACATTTTTGAATGTTTTCCCAGACCTAACCATGAGGGAGGACACCAATAATATCAACCCAGACTCTTCTTGAATCAGCTGTCTCATACATTGTCCATGGTTTAATTTCAGTAAACCAATTACTCAGTTCCAGAGGATTTGCAAGAGCTTCTTCCATTTCATTGATAGAGGCAAATGTGAGTATGTATTTCACGCCACTAAGTGCCGTGAGTTTTGAAAATGGCCTGTAGTTATCCTTGATCAATGACGCCAGTGCATCTAGATCCCTTGCAGCATCAGATGTCCAGACAAGGCTCCTTGGAAGCCATTCCATGAAGCATAGTGAGCCAAGCAATATTGTGGAAAAAGGCTTGTGTTATGGATTTGGTTGTTTGTGAGTTTTGAAGAATGTTTCGTTATTTTCTATTGTAGCATCCGCTGTGTAGCTAAGTATCCTTCCTAGTTTGATAGTTCAATCAGGAACTCATTCCCAAGTTAAGTCTATTTTTGTATCTTAGGTATGTTTTTGTCTTTTGAGCCTTGCATGCTTGTGGGACCTTGTTCTACATATGCGTAGCGTGTGTTACCCCTGGTTCGGGGCGTGACATAGGTAATGAGAAACAATAAACAAGATCAATGTAATGGTGATGAAGACAAGATTTTTACGTGGAAACCCAAATCGGGAAAGAACCACGGGAGGCAAGATAAAATCCACTATAATAGAGAGATTACTAAAGGTATCCCAAACGGCTGTATAACACAACGAGATCAAGAAGGAAAGATCTCAAACGGTTATAGCATAACGGGAATAGACATATCTCAAAGGAAGGGTAACGAGATATAAAGATAATACATCATAATAAAATATCTCAAAGTGGAATAGAAAAAGAGATCTCGTAAGGGTGCCTAAGATGCACATAATTTGGTCACACCAAACTAGGTTGAGCAACCTAGTATTTATAGTAAACCCAAGTAGACGTAGAATAATCTTCTAGCCGAACTCAACTGCTTAGAGCCTAAGCAATATCTTTAAGGAAAATAATTATTTATTTCCAAACTTGAGTCTGGATAGAATTAGGACACTGCCCAACAATAATTATAATAAATAAGTAGAATTTAAGCCAATAAAAATATGTTAGAATACCATGTTAGAGAAAAAAAAAATAAAAAGAAAGGTTGTTATGAATGTCCCAAAAACGTCCCATGAGGTGTTACATAATTAAATGTGATGAGGGAGTTTACATGCGTTGTGTTTTCTAGCTTTTACGTTAGGAGGTAATTCATGCATCGTAAGCTCATTCTTCACCTATAAAAGCATGCATAGCTTTTCAACTCTACCATCGAACAACAAATAGGATCCAAGACTTATTCACTATTAGGTGAGTTTCCTAATAGTTGGGAGAGAATAAAATTGAGAGAAGTTAGTTTCACCAATTTTTCTTAGTCTTCCATCATTATTTTCACTTGAGAAATTGTGAGTTGAGAGATTGAGAGATTTATTGTAATCTCCATTATTGATCGTATCACACTCTGTGATAGTGATTGTTTTGTACTCCTTCGTTTTCATAGTGGATTATTTTCTGGCTGCCGCTGTTCGTGGGTTTTTCTCCGAGTTCTTCGGTTTCCCACGTAAATCTTGGTGTTGTTATTTTCGCAGTTTTATTTTCGTTCCTAATTTTATTGTAATCTCCGTCATTTCTCTATTTGCTTCTACTATCATCTGCAATTTGCAAGTTAACCAATTCTAAATTTCCTTTCAAAGGTTATCTGAAATAATTATGGAACAATGTATAAGTCATTACTTCCTACGTACATATCGCCTTAATTTACAAATTTAAAGTTCATTTATCCTTTTATTCATGCGTGTAACCCTAATAAACAATTATCCATAAATACATAAAAGAGATAAGAATTATACATTACTTTAGTTATTAAAATCTTGATCCGGATCTACAATCCTACGATCTTATCATCCCAAAATTTTCGATTCTACAATCTACATTCTGATGCACAATCGTACGTAATTTTATTCCGATCCTAACTAATTCATAAATCCTAATTAGGATCTTGATTCTAACAACCTTGTACAGTGTGCGAGAAACATTAGTAGTTAGTAGTGTATCTTAGCATTATTCTAGTGCTATATAAGAGCATTATTGCTAATGGTAACGACCAAATAAATCTATAAAGAACAAGGAGGATGTAGGGCCTTGGCATGGTGTAAAGAATACAATACTGTAACGGAGAGCAGTTAGTGTTCATGTCCCTTCATATATTATAAGATGGCCAGAAAGAAGAAAGAGAAATGAGAGTATGAGTGGTGGTAGGATACTGGGGGTAATTGGGGGTTGCCCACCATCGATGTATATATACAGTCTTGTGTTGCAGTAGAAACTAAATGATCATTAACAGTACGTATTGTT
Source organism: Portulaca oleracea (assembly GCA_029582165.1). Lineage (NCBI taxonomy): Eukaryota > Viridiplantae > Streptophyta > Magnoliopsida > Caryophyllales > Portulacaceae > Portulaca > Portulaca oleracea. The sequence goes on from CM055892.1 coordinate 13,950,349, forward strand.
TGATATTTTATTTAATTTCTGTGCATTCTATGCAGGACGTACTGCTACAATGGTATTATTGTTGGTCACTTGCATTTCCTCTTTGCTGTTGCCACTTGCCAGATAGCTTTCAGCTGAGTGATTGATTTTGACTATGTAGAATACCCGCAACACTCGATTCTGTGGTCCGTGTTGGTCATATATAGTACTACTATGTTCCATGATAATTGTTATTTTAATCAACTCTTTTGTTTGATAATATTTATTGTTTTATAATTTTAATACAATTTTTATCAATTAACTACCTTTTTTTTTTAACTTAAAAGTAGAGAAAGTATGAGAGAAAAGTACATACAAATAATTTAATATTAACATTTCATAACTTTTCAAACGTTAATACAATATACTCAACTAACTCATTTTATTGATTTTCCAAATTTTTATGAAATGGACAAGTAATTTGGGACAGGGGTAGTAGCTTGTGTGTCTCTTTTCCCACAAAAGAAATTATACAGAATGACGTGTTCTTTTGCGATATATGATAGAAAATAAATGAGAAAAAGTGGGGAGAATGAGAAAGGTGGGATAGTATTTGTGAAGATAAATCGTATCATTCACACTATTTGTATATATAAACATTTAGATTATAGTTTATAATTTTTAATATAATATTATGAATAAGGTAAGTCACATAAATCATATCACTTACTAAATATATGAATTTTTAAAAATATATTATATAAGGTAGATAAAAAAAAATATAGAATATGATTAAAAAAACAAAAAGTGGGATAAAATGAAAAATAATGGAAAAGGTGAGGATAACTTTATCCGTATTTATAATAATATAAAAGTAATATATTCGAAATTTGAAATACTCAACCCAGAGTGATTGTATGGATTATTGACCAATTATATTAAAAAAAAATCGATTTAAAAATATAGTAAAAAATTCTCACCCATGAAATAATAATAAAAAAAATCAATTTGAAAAAATAATAAACAAGAATTCTAATTAGATTAAAAGTCCACCTTATCTAATTAGAAATCTACTTCCCAACCCAATTAGGAGTCTAACTCCCACCCAAATCTAATTAAGACTCTACTTCTCACCCAAATCTAATTAGGACTCTACCTTCCGACCTATTGTAAAACTTTTATTAGTATCTGTCTTTAATACTAACCTATCCTGAAAACCTTAAACTGAAACCTACCCATAAAAACACAATCTTTATACCATGTACATGTTGGCAACTATCAATATGCTTCCTACTACAATTTCACTTTCTATATCATCCATACTATACTGTATGAAAACACATAATCCTCATTTTAATCAAGTTAGTATATCCTTTATCTATATGTGTTGTACTATTATTGCTTTGTTGAGTACCTTTGTTTTTTAACTCTTTGCACTAATGATGATTATCCACATGGATTACTAATGCTTCTTCATTCATTTTTTTCGTGGATTTTAGTTTTGTGTTTTTTGATTTTTTTTTCGATTTTGCACAATAAAATGTGTTTTCAACGATATTGACGACTGTATGGAAGCAGCAGCAATAGCATGGTGGTCAACTAGAGGTTGATAATGGGCATCTAGGCTTTTTTGATGTGACAATTTCGACCGGGGTTCTTATGTCAATAAACATGCATTGAAAATGTAATAATGGATGTGTATAATTTTTTCATGCTTTCCAGAGTTTGTACTCAATGTTTAGGTATGCTAGACTGTAATTATGCTCCAATAATTGCTAAGTTACTTTCAAGACAATGATAATTTTGGTTTAATTTTGAAGCCACAAGGAGAGATGTGTCATAAATGGAATTATTGTATGTAATTATCATTAATTTATGTATTTATATTGTCAATTGTGATTTTGTATGTTACTATCTTAATTTTGTTGTAATGTTATCCAATTTAGTGAAGTATTCACTGATTTTTGCTAGCTTGATTGCATAACTTTGACATGGTTTTACCCTTGATGACAGAAGGTTGTGGGACTGTGCAAAAGAAAATTATCTTTTGTTCTAATTGTTTTACATTGTTTCAAGTCAATAGCTTTGGTTATACCCGGTATTGTTTTTATGTATATCAATTTTATAAACCATTGGTGGATATATAAACATAAATTATAATAATTGTTGATATGACTTAAATTATATTATGTGCTTATATGTTTAACAATAAATTATAAAGAAAAAATAGACATAAATTATGTATATCAATGTTATACGTGTTTATATAAACACTTTACGAAATTTAAAGTCATGTAAACTATAATTTAACAATAATTGTTTGATGCATGGGTATATTAAAGTCATATAAACAATTATAATATTGATATACATAATCTATGTTTATATATAATAATTTGTTTATAATTTATTTTTTTTCTTTATAATTTATATGACTTTAAATTAACAATAATCTTTATATAATAATCTTTATATAAACTATAATTTATGAAATTTATGTTTTTTTCTTAATGTTTATATATAACAATTTATTTATAATTTAAAATTATAGTTTTTCTTTATGTTTAACAATAAATTATAAACATAATAATTATTTATATGACTTTAAATTATAATAAATGTTTGTTTTTTAATATAAACACTTTACGAAATTTATCACCACTATAACTTTGGTTATATCGGATACAGATTGTAACTAATAATATATATTATACGATTTACACCTATGAGTTTCTATTATAAATTTTATATTCATTTATATTACAAATATTTTTTAATTATTAAACATTTGTACTTTTTTATACACCCGTGCATAGCAAAGGCTTAACACCAGTATCATAAAATTAAAAAAAAAAACACACAACACACAGGGCCTAAGGCAATTTGATGACAAGTATTAGCTGTCCGCTAGTCAATTCAGGTAGAAGTTAGAATTATGTCTATTAATTTTGAATATTAAAATATATTAGTTTTGATATAATATAAGCTTGTGAACTAGCAAAGGAAGCATGTATACTCTCCCTTAACCCTAGAAGCAACGACGACTAGGGCTTGTACGGAGGAGTGCTCCCCACGCTACCGGTGATAGGGGGATCTGGAGTGGCTCCGGTTTAGTATCTGAAGTCAGGGAACAACGACGATCTTGAAAGTGGTGCTATAATGGATATGGCGATTGAACGGGCAATCGGAAAGTTGAAGTTGACAGAAGAAGAAGAGGAGTTAGTTGTGGACTGCGACGGAGATGAAGATGTGGAGAAGGCGGAGCAGATTGCGTTGAGTCTGCTTGGGAAACTACACACAAAACACTCGTTTAATGTAGGAGCGATGAAAGCCACCCTGAAAAACATCTGGAGGCCAGGAAAGGGCATGGTGATCAAGGAACTGGATAAAAATCTATTCTTGTTCCAGTTTTTCTCGAAGGCGGATAAGATGGCGGTAATGATGGAAGGCCCTTGGACGTTTGACGGCCATGCACTATTACTAAAGGAACTCAACGGAACAGAAAAGTATTCAGTGGTAGTTTTCGATGCAATACGATTTTGGGTGAAGGTGTATGATGTACCAGCGATCAAACAGACCAGAGGACTTGTTGAGAACATGGCAAAGACAATGGGGAAGTTTGTCTGTGTTGATGAAAGCAACCTAATAGGTATAGACAAATCCTTGAACTTCTGTGTGGATTTAGCCCTGAACAAACCACTTCGACATGGGATCAACGCAAAAATAGTAGGAAAGGAGATGTGGTTGAATGTGAAGTATCTCAAACTGCCAGACTTTTGCTTTGGGTGCGGAAAGTTGGGGCATACTTGCAAAGGATGCGAGGACTATGACAATGAGATAGTGGAATCTGAACTACCATATAATATCAATTTGAAGGCATCCCCGCTAAGGAGCAAGCGTAGAGGAAGGGAAGGAGAAAAGGAGGAGGAAGTGAGACTGATACAAGCTTATAAGGAAGAGAAGAAGAACAAGAGTGCAAAGAAAAAACTGCGGTTTGACCCAGGAGGAACAGATAAGGCAAGTGCTCCGATGAATGTTGATGACCAGCTAACGCTAGAGGTGGGGTTAGACTCCTTCAAGAGAAAGCATCCAGAAGGAGAGACTTATGGATGGGAGGATCAGACGATAACTATGATGAGAGCGGCGGGTGCAGGGCACCGTCGCCTGGAGCCATGAGTATCATATGCCTAAACTGCCGGGGATTGGGCAATCCTCAAGCAGTAAAGGATCTCCAGCGACTACTGGGGATTCAGAAGCCCAACTTGGTTTTTCTCTCGGAAACCAAGCTTATTGCTAGAGAGATGACGGGGGTGATTGAACGAATGATAGGTTTCTGTGGGGTGGCAGTAGATAGTAGAGGTCGCTCAGGAGGCGTAGCGCTATGGTGGAAGGAGGGAGTGGATGTAAAGATCCTTTCAATGTACACTAATCACATTGATGCTCAAATTAAGTGGATGAACAAAGAGGATCACTGGAGATTTACAGGCATATACGGCTTCCCGAAGACTGCAAATAAGCTTAAAACCTGTGAAATAATAATCAAGGACCTCAAATCGCACTCGAATTTACCATGGCTAGTGGGGGGGGGGGGGACCTCAATGAAATCTTATATCATTATGAGAAGCATGGAGGCCCAATGAAATCAGATTCGATCCTGGAAGCATTCCGAGAAACGCTAGACGAGTGCGGTCTTATGGACATGGGGTTTTCAGGTCACAAATACACTTGGTGGAATGGGCAGGAGGGTGAAGGTTCGGTGGAGGAAATTCTAGACCGCTTTTTTGCTCAAGAGTCTTGGGTGTGCCTATTTCCGGAAGCTAAGGTAATTCATGTAGATGATGATATATCTGATCATCTCCCTATTGTTATGAAATGCTTTGGAACTCACCTAAATAGGAGACGACAAAAACGAAGGAGGTTCGAGGTGATGTGGACGCAAGACGAGAGATGCCAAGACACTGTGCGGGGTGCTTGGGGAGTATCCACAAACGGTGACAGCATCCAAAGATGCATTCGGAAGATTTATAACTGTATGATGAAACAATTAGAATGGAACAGAACCGAATTCAGTAATGTGCAAAAGGAAATTCAGAAGACTACAAATACAATAGAGCTAACTACCGACCCAGTAGTGCGGAAAAGACTCCTGGGGGATTTGAGGAGTTGGAGACAGAAGGAGGAGATCATGTGGTGGCAACGCTCAAGGGTGCAGTACTTAATGCACGGAGACCAGAACTCCGGTTCGTTTCATCAACGGGAAAACGGCAGACAGAAAAAAACAACATTGAATCTCTAAAGGACGCCACAGGAAAAGCTCGCACGAACCCAGATGAAATTCAAGACATCATCACAACCTATTTTGCTTGTCTTTTTACTACAGACAATCCACAGGAGTGTGAAGACCTACTTAATCTTGTAGATCCCAGAGTGGGGGATGAGATGAATACAGAACTATGCAAACCGTATTCAAAAGAGGAAGTGACGGAAGCTTTGAAAATGATGCATCCGAATAAAGCCCCGGGTCCAGATGGGATGAGCCCATATTTTTTTCAGAAATTTTGGGATGATGTAGGTGACGATGTATCTACAGTTGTACTAGATGTGCTGTATGGAAACGCGAGCCCAGAGGAGATGAATCATACTCATGTAGCCCTAATCCCCAAAAAAAAGTAGACCGGAAGAGATTAGTGATTACCGCCCAATCAGTCTGTGCAATGAAACATATAAGTTGGTCACCAAGGTGATTACGAATCGTCTCAAACCACTACTGTCGGCTATAATATCCCCAAACCAGAGTGCATTTACACCGGGCCGTATGATTACAGACAGCCAAGCAAGATGTGGGAGTATGGCGATTAAATTAGATATGGCGAAGGCATATGACAAGGTAGAGTGGTCTTTCCTTCGACGATTCTTACTCAGATTGGGATTCAGAGAGACATGGGTCAACGTGGTCATGTCATGTGTTGAAACCGCTACGTTTTCCTTCATTGTTAATGGGGAACCTTGTGGCCACGTCAAACCGAGCTGAGTATTGAGGCAGGGCGACCCTTTATCGCCATACCTCTTTCTGTTTGTTATAGAGGCATTGTCGAGCCTTCTCAAAGAAGCGAACCGAACAGAAGGACTATCAGGGTACAAAGTGTGTCGTAGAGCGCCGGCGATCTCACATCTCCTATTTGCTGATGATTCACTGGTTTTTGCCAAAGCAACTGTCGAACAAGCCGTTATTATGAGACAACTACTACAGCGATATGAGACCGCTTCCGGGCAAAAAATCAATCTAACCAAGTCAAGTGTGTCTTTTAGCAAGAAGGTGGGTCAACAAAGGAGGGATGAGATCCTCATCACTCTAGATATGAAGGAAGTCTTGGCACATGAGAAATACCTTGGATTACCAACTCACATAGGCCAATCAAAGAGGAAAGCCTTTGCCCGAATCAAGGATCGTACAATAAAAAGTGTCCGAGGATGGATGGCAAGGAACTTATCATGGGCGGGTAAGGAAGTCCTTGTAATGGCAGTTGCCCAGGCGATACCCACCTATGCAATGAGTGTCTTTCGTCTACCGGACTCATTTTGCGACAACTTACAAGCGGCAATTACTAGGTACTGGTGGGGAGCTAAAGAAGGTCACCGAAAAATCCATTGGGTCAAGAGAAGCAGATTGTGCGAGAGCAAAAGTCTCGGTGGGATGGGGTTTCGAGACCTTGCAGATTTCAATGATGCTTTGTTAGCATGGCAGGTGTGGAGGCTCATGCACAATCAAGACTCACTAGCGTATGTAATTCTGAAAGCCAAGTATTTTCCGTTTTGTGGAATCATGGATGTTAGCGTTCCATCGAATGCGAGCTATATCTGGAAGAGCTTAAGTGGGGCGAGGTGGGCTGTGGAGAAGGGGACGCGATGGATTGTAGGGGATGGGTATTCTCTAAATATGTGGGAGTCAAAATGGATTCCAAGGCCAACCTCTTTCAAGGTCATAACACCAAAGAAAGAAGATTGTGCTTTAATTAGAGTGGGGGACCTAATTGATCGAGAGAAGGGAGTTTGGAGGGAAGACATGTTAGAGCGGATGCTGCTGAAGACGGATATTGAGCTGATTAAGACAATCCCTCTCTGCACACTGTGGCCGTAGCATAGGCTCATCTGGCACTATGCAAATGATGGAGAACTGACAGTTAAAAGCGCCTACAGGTCTATCAGGGAATAGAAGCAAGAATCCCAGCCATCGACAAGCTTGACCCAAGGTGCAAACCAGATCTGGAAGGCGATTTGGAGCTTGAATGTGCCACCAAGAATAAAGCAATTTATGTGGCGAACTGCGGCAAACGCACTACCAACAAGCTCTAACTTTGCAAGGAGGTTTCCATCGTTTCAAGATCTCTGCATATGGTGTGGAGAAGAAGAGGAAACTGAATTGCACGCTTTGTTTCGCTGTCGGCATGCCAAGAGCATCTGGATGCAGAGTGGTTTCAACCAGGACCTTTGGGGAGTTCGAACAGGTTCAGTGCAGGACATACGGGCGAATGCGAAGGAGAAAATTGGGGATTTGTGGGAGGTTTTCACTGGAATCACCTGGGGAATTTGGCAGAACAGAAATGTCAGATTGCACGAAAAGCATCTACACACACCGGAGGGAGTAGTGCATAATGCGAAGAATGTGTTCCATGAATTCCAACAAGCAAGAAAAGCAGTGGAGAATCATAGTAAAATTCCGATGCAGTGGCAATCGCCGCCTTCGGGAATGATCAAAATCAATTTTGACGGAGCTAAGTTGGGCGAATGGGGGATAGGAATGGCCGCTGTTGGAAGAGATGAACAAGGAGCAGTTGTCTTCATGGGGCTGGAACAGCAGATGGGATTTGGGCGGGGGTCCGGAACTCACAGAAGCAAAAGCTTGCCGCCTAGCTTTGGAGATGGCCACAAAAAGAGGCATGTCTTTCATTGTGATAGAAGGAGATTGCCAAGCCCTTATAGCAAAACTCAAGAAGAAAAGGATCCCAAACACAGAGATAGATTTTGAGGTTTCAGAAATTTTAAATTTAGCTCCCCATTTCAGTTTTTATTCTCTAGTTTTGTTAGTAGATTGGGTAACAGGGTGGCACACACCCTGGCCCATCTTCAACCTTTTGAACTAGGAAGAAGGAGTTGGTTGTATGAAAGGTCAGACGTAGTAACTGAGCTGGTCCTAGAAGACATTCACTCTGAAACAGATCAATAAGATTCCTGCTATTTCCATCAAAAAATAATAATAATAATAATAATAATATAAGCTTATTCTACCATAGTCTATGTTGTAAAAACCGGACCGGAGCGGCCGGTTCAACCGGTCCAACCAGGAACCGGACACTGGACGGTCCGACTCTGAGGTTAGCCCGTCTGACTGGTTTGACCGTCAAAAAACCGTCGAATCGGATTGAGCCGCGGTCAGACCAGTTTTTTAAAAAAATTGCATTTTTTCAAACAAAACCTGGATCCTTGAAACCCTAACTCTTCGCCTTCATTCGTCTTTCTGCGCCTCGCTCGAGCACGCTCGCCTACGCCTGCTCCCTCCTCTCGCGCTCCGTCCACGAGATCCCGACGCCACGATCAGGTGAGTCTTCTTTTTCTTTTTTTTTTTACCTCTTTGCTTCTCTTCTCATTTTCTCAATGCGATTGCTCAGTTCACTGACTGTCGACTCTTTGGGTTCTTGACTATTGAAATTTCATTGCTGCGACGCCAAAGGGAAGGAAAAGGAAGGAAGAAACTGGCTGTTGACTAGAAATGGTGGAGTGGAAGTTTACGTTTGTTTTCTGCTCTTTTCTTTCTAATTAATCCATCTCTATCTTTTTCCTGATTAATTAGAAAAAGGGAAATAAGGGAGAAACTGGCATCATGGAGATATGACAATGATATGCCCTGCTACGTGGTGCACTTACCCTTGTTTGAGTTGTTTCCCTTTTACCTCTTTTCCAATTTGGCTCCATCTTCCCATAAACTCCACCAATTTCGATCAATGCATACATACAACGATACAACAAACTATTTCTCTTCCTTCACTTTCATGTTGGGTCCCCCCCTATCTACTGCTTACACTTTGATCAAGGTTATTAAAATTGAGATCCTGATTCAGATTTATGGGGTAGTTAAATTAGAAGAAAAGATATAATTATTTTCTACAAGTTAGAATCGGAATTAACCTAAGTAGGATTGAGATCGGAATGTAGATAGTAGAATCACATCGAGGGTTTGGGCTTTGGGTAACCTTTTTGTAATTCGGCTCCTTGCCTGGAATAAGTGAAAAAAAATTAAGAGTTTATAGTTTTTAATCTGAAAATTTTTTTAATTCGTGACCGGTTCATGCCGGTTTTGACTGGTTCAACTGGTGGCCCGGGTCAACCGGCTCAATCCGGTTAAACTGATCCGACCAGTTGAACCATTGACCCACTGGGTCAACCGGTTCGATGACCGGTCCGGTTCTGACAACATAGACCATAGTTAAAAAATCTTTTACACTATAATAGTTGAAACGTATAATTACTCTTCATTTTACTATTAAGAAAATCAAAATTAATATATATTTACAATATGACTCGTTACAATAAATAATTCTATAAGTTAAGATATAATTTTTTAAAAATTTGAATATTTTTAAGGAAATTCTATCATAATTGACTTTTTCCAACTATCATAGTTGAAAAAGTGTAGATACCATTGATTTCACCATAAAATTCCAAATCAATATAGGTTAATCAAAGTAACTTGTTATAATAATTAACCATGTTTAATAGGACATAAATCTTTATAACAAAATGACATATTTTTGATAAATTAATGATATAAAATTTTTAATTACCATAGTTGGAAAAAGAAATTCAACTATGGTAGAATTATTAATATATCCCTCTGTTTAATGATAATACAGAGAAGTCAATTTAACCATCTTATCTTGTGTATTCCTCCGTTCCAAAATGTTTGTTCCAACTTGACTAGTTATGTCAAGTTTTATAAATTTTGATTGTTAACTTATCAAATTATACAATGACTTAGTGTATAAAATTATCGTTATTAGATTTATGATAGAAAATATTTATGTCTAAACGTAATATTAGAAGTCTTGATAAGATAAAATACAAACACTACAAGGATTGGGTCCAATAGCTACATTTTTTGATAATATTTCTACATTTAGAGGTGTAGATATAAAATCACTGCTACACCTGAGGAGGTGTAGGAATTTTGAGTGTGAGTAAATTTAGCTACATGTGAGGACATGTAGGTAATTTAGCTACATGTGGCAGGTGTAGGAATCCTAATCTTAATTCTCACATGCTAGAGGTGTAGCTATTTGATATAATGTCCGTAGCATTCTTACAATGGAAATTATTTTAAATTAAAACTTGCTACATGTATCAGGTGTAGCTATTTGATAAAATTCTATTATTATTATTATTATTATTGTTGTTGTTGTTGTTGTTGTTGTTGTTGTTGTTATTGCTGCTGCTGCTACTGGTGTGTGAGTGTGTGTGTATATATATATATATATATATATATATATATATATATATATTAACACGTTAAAAGGAGAAGAAAAGATGATAACAAAATATATTAATAATGCTACGAAAATTAAGTTGCAAAATGATTACGACATATAGAAGAAAGGTGCATATGTAGATGATGACATTACATATTGTTCCAACGAAAATATAGTTTAGTTTGATCGAAAGTAAAAAAGAGTGAATTGTCACAGCTAACATTGTACGATATAAAAAGGATCAATCCTACAATTAACTAAAAGTTAAAACATAGTTCATCATTTCACATTCTCCCTTAGATGGCTTGGTCATTGTGGTCGCTTTGAGAGGTCGGGTTCATCTCGATTTTGATCGCCTAATAGATCTGGAAGCTGAAAAAGACACAAAAGAAAGTAGATATCAAATATTACTTCCAATGTCTAAAGCAATCGAAAATATGCATTGTGTTTGCCAACATATTCTATAAGTACAACATAGCAACAAGTTGTCTATAGGTAAGTTGTAGTCATTAAACAGTTCACGGGGAAGTTAAATTAATCATTTGCAATCGTGTATATTTATATATATGTGTGTGTGTGTGTGTGTGTATCGTAAGTAAATTGACGAAGAAACTAATTTAAAAATGGAAAAGATACAAACCTGTGGTCGATAAACTTCGCCAGTAAATAGTTGACTCGGACCTATAGTTCCTGGATTAGCATTTCTTCCACAAACACAATTTCGCATCATAAGTTGACGTTGTAAATCGGCAAGAATATGCATTGCGTTTATCAACATCCAGGGACGAAGCCAGGGCTTCACATGGGGGGGGGGGACAAATCACTCGACAAGTTGGCTTATTAATTTATAGTTACAAATTAAAAATAAAAATTTTATAGTATAAATATATAAACAGTCACATTAGTAGATAATACATAAAAGGAAAATAATTTAACAATAATTATTAGGTATTAAATAAAACCAAGCAAATACAATATTAAGTTGTTGTAGTATAAATAAATTTCTAAAGAAGTGCCCCGTGCTCTCTTAAATCATAAAAATCATCTATAATAGAATCTATATTGAACCTCTTAGCTAACTTCCTTTCAATATAGACCAGCATACAATTTTCAAGATAATCATCACCCATCTTATTCCTAAGCTTGGTCTTCAAAGCATTCATTGCCGAAAAGGCTCGTTCTGTGTTTGCTGTAGAGACTGGAAGAGTAAGAACAAGCGTAATCAATCTATAGAGAGGATAAATATCACATTTTTTTGTTTCCACAAGTCAATGGCACATTTCAGAAAGAGTTGACAACTTCTTGATATCCGAACCCCTTGATATCTCTACCTCATAATGGCGTAGCTGAATTCTCAAATCATTCTTCTCTATCTCTGTGAAGTCATCATGATAGAAGTTGTCAACTAGACTGCAAATATCAGCAATCTTAAATTCATCTCTTGGATCCAAAGCACACATTAATCGAAGTAACTCCATTGCATTTCCATTGAATCTACTTTCTAACTCATGCATTTGAAAATCAATGGTGGCATTAAAGATATCAACTCGATAGTAGTGCTTAACTGTAAATTGATCATATTGGTGACGAGCACCACCCCCTCTAGCAATATAAGTAGCATTGAAATCTGGTAGGTCAATATTACGGCGCTCGCAAAATGACTTTACATTGTCCAAAAGAGAATCTCATCCATCATCTCTTAGTTTCTGAAGCAATACTTTTGTGCTTGAAACTAGTTGCAAAGCATTTAAAATATCTTGAGACTTTCGCTGTAGAGATTGACAAAGCATGTCGATGATCTCCATAATGGCATTCATCATATGCATGATAAGATGAAGTCAAAACTGGTCATAATTTCATATGCAGCATCTGCCTCACCCCGCTTAGCTGAAGTATTCCCCTCTTCAATTAACTTGAGAAGCACAACACATGGAGGACTATACATTTTTATCAACCTACCAGATTAAGCACAACACATGAGAGCCCCAACGAGTATCGCCAGGCCGTTGTAAAGTGCCAATCTGATTAAGCCCGGTGTCGGTTTCAATCTCACCATTATCAACCAAATAAGCAATCTCCTCAGCGTAAGCAGCCTTTAACTCATCATTACGCTTATGGGAAGCTAGCACAATGTTGATAATGGTATTCAACTAAGAAAAGAATTTGTAGACTGGCTTAACTTCTTTTGATGCAGCAACTAATGCCAACTGCAAACGGTGGGCAAAACAATGGACGTAATAAGCATAAGGGCAATCCTTGCTGACAAGAGCTGGTAGTCCATTCCACTCTCCACGCATATTGCTTGCACCATCATACCCTTGCCCACGAATATTTTGAATATTAAAGGCATAAAGAGACAATTTAGAGTAAATTGCATCTCGAAGAGTTATCGCAGAAATATTTATACCATGGACAATGCTAAAAAAATCTCTCTCTAATAATGCCTTGACTATCAACATAACGTAAGACAATGGCTATTTGCTCTTGATTTGAAACATCACCGACTTCGTTAACGATGATACAAAATTTTGAATCTTCAATCTCATCACAAATGGCTCTTTTTACTTTCTCTCCCATGACTTTTAAGATATCTTTTTGAGAATCAGGTGATGTATAGGAGTAAGTTTTAGGAGCATTTTCCTATACAACATTTGCAACTCTCGAATTATAAGAAGCCAAAAGTTTCATGAGTTCAATAAAGTTCCGCGATTTTGAGAGTCTTTAGTTTCATCATGACCTCTTAGAGCACATCCTTGGAAAGCCAAATAGAGAATTGCATCAATTGAAACCTTCAAACGCAACCTATTTTCTTGGATTTGCTTCGAAAACTGTTTTTCAAATATTTAGGGCATGTGCTGCCTTTGATTCAATAGATCCTCCCTACTTTGCTCAGCCTTTTTATGGGTTGAGTTTGGTTGTTTGCCCACATGATTTAAAAAGGCACAATCTTTTCCACCTACTTTCTTCCAATTTTGAAAGCCCTCAATTGAAAATACTTTGGAACCAGATGGATTATCTTCCTTATTAAAAAGATAACAAGGCAAACAAAAAGCAGCATTCTTCTCAGGAGAATATTCTAACCAAGAGAGATAGTTTTTGTACCAGGATGTCCGAAATCGACGAAGATGACCTACATGCTCAGTTTGTGGAAAATTTTTGACAGGTTGGTAGGGACCTGCTTTTATATAAGCTCTCCGAATCTCATCTTGCAACTCTACAGGATATTCCCAAATTTGTCTTCTTTTTCCCGGATCACGCTCTAATGGCTCATCAATGTTTTCAACAATAATACGGGAGGAAATATCCGGAGGACAAGTTGATGCATTAGGTGCTTCACCAGGTCTTCTAGGCGTTGCCTCGCAGTCATTAGTCGGTGTTGGCTCATTTTCGCATGTAGACGCATTTGCTACAGTATCTTCCCGAGTCTCCTTTGTCTTTTAAACAACATATCAATTTTGCCTTGTGTTTGCCTCTTCATCTTGTCTATATAAATATCTAAAAAAAATAAACAATATTATATTTTCAACTAAACAATCATTATTTAAAAATTAAATATATATATATATATATATATATAACAATATTGAAAAAAAGTAAATTCCATATAATTCTATCTATAAATTATTTTATATATATATCAAATATAACAATTCAAGATAAATCATAACGAAAGTTCAAAAATATGATAAATAATAATAACAAATAGGCCAATTATGATAAATAATAACGAAAAAAATAATTATAAAAATGATAAATATAATAACCAAAAACAAAGAGGAAAAATATTAATCCTACCGAGCAAATGTACAATTAAGTGAATTAAGTAATAATTAGAAAAATGAGCCAAATAATAATCTAATTAATTGTGTAATTAGTATAACTAACAAATACTAAAGAAATCACAACTTACAACTAAGATCATTACATATTTACATGGTACATAGGAAAAAGTTAATAGACTAAAAAAAATAAATTAGACTAATCTTCAAAAAAAATATAAAATTTCAACACCAAAAAAAATTAAAAAATAAAGATACATATATACATGGTGAATTGATTATTGATGGTCTAATGGATGACGCATAACTGTATTGCATGAGTGTTGATTGACAAATAACAATTCACAATTGAAAAAATTTGAATTCACAAAGAATTAAAAAAAAAAAGAATCAATAAACTATATATTAATATAGTGGAGTACTCATCAGTCATGGTGAATGAGAGTATAATTACGAAATAGATAAATAGATTGGATAGTGAATTAGCATGTAACATTGAAATACTCACCAGTACAAAAGTCATCAATTCTGTAGCAAATTAGAGAGTTGGAGCCTTGGAAATTTGATATTGGGAAAAAGATGAAAAGTAATCAATTCTGTCAGACGGTTATAATTAGGGTTTCTTTATTTTATAACTGTTAAAAGAGAATCTTTTTTTTCATCCAAAAATAATTTTATAATATATTAAATTTTTTTTGGGTTGGGGGGGGGGGGGCAATTGTCCCTACTTGCCCCAAGAGTCCTTCGTCCCTGTCAACATATGTTGTTGTTGATGAACCATTTTCTCAAGGGTTGGAACCCTTGGATCTGAATACTCTTTCTCCGATGCCACCGAATTTGAACGTAGACGTTTCATTTGAGATTTTGTGACTCCTATGCCATAACCCCGCGCAACCCCTGGAGCATCCTCACCCATGAGCTCCTTCCATACCTCATTGTCAATTTGTTCAGGAATTTTCCAGCAGACTTAAGAGTTTCCATCATCCCCTTAGCCTTGGTCTTCATAAAGCCAAAAAAAGTATCCAATTAGTATATTACATGAACAAGTGTAAGTAAATCAAGCAATTATTCAGACATAGCCTTCTTTGAAGGTTATTCTTTGGGGAATCGCAGTGCATCCCAAGTTAGACATCAAGGAATTTTACAATTTATCAAAGTATATATATATGTCAATAGTATATATCAAACATACATCATTGTACTAGCTTGTTTATTTTACAATTTTTCAAAGTAAGAAAGATTTGACATACCATCTTCTCCTCCTTTTCCTATACCACACATTAATAGGAAAAAGTAAAAACAAAAATCTCACCAACAAATACAAAAAAGAAATGTTTCTGTATTTTATATATTGTATAGAGTATAGAGTTTTAACAAATTTAGCACCATGTTGTGCGAAACTCATTGTCCCTGTTGTGTGCATATGAGTCTTGCAAGAACGTGCTTCCTTCCCGTTTCGCGTGAATTTCTATTACAACATTAATAAAATGATAATAAGAGCCCAAAATCTGAATATAAAAAAATGACGCCAAAATTTGATGCCAAATGATAATAAGAGCCCAAGTATGAATCTCATGTAAAATTTGAATATATGAAATCATGTCACAGAAAACAGAGCCAGTGACCATTGCTCCTCCTTGGACTCCATGAATGTCCAAAGCACAACGTAGTAAAGTAATTAACAGAAAGTTAGTATGCATTATTAGGGCAACCAATCAAATTTCACAGAATGAACCAACTAGAATTTGGGAATGTGATTGGAGAATCAAGCTTAAATAAAATGGATCGATCTGTAAAGTAGAAAGAATGGCCTGTGTTGTGTTGTGTTGTGTTATGTGCAGTGCAGTGTACTTTGTCCCAGATTAACCCAACGTTGATCAAGTTTTTCCCAGATTGACGGGCATCATTAGTCAGATAGAAGAGTTTGTTACCTTATATTCATCAGATTTGAGGTAGTTCTTGTACTTTGTCCATTGAATGTTGTTGAACTCTTTTGGAGTTGTCATTTTGTCAAGCTCTTCCTCTATTTCCTCCTCCCCAAATTGAGCGGTCTCTATCAATTTCTTCAAATCTTCACCGCATACTCCAGCAGCTTCCAATACTCCCTTCAATTTAGTTCTTTAGATACCATCAACTAGTTTGAATAATGCCAAATTCCTCTTGCATCTCAAGCTTCGAAATTTCTCATCAAAAAGCTTTGTGAGAGCTTTGTCTACTTCAAATCGTGTGGGAATTAAAAACTTTAACTGTTAAATAAAACAAATAACATTATGAACATGCCGTTGTACTTAATCAAATGGAAGTAATTATCAATAGTAAACATACCCGTAAAACTTTTAGTAATTCAGTGATGTAATTATCTTTCACCTCCTTGAAATCCTTAGCATCAATCGGGAAAAGATTTGGTTCATTGAGTAACGAAGTCATCCATCTACTCAAAGCACTTCGAGAATCTCCAATTGGTTGCCCGACCTCATTTACTTCCACCACGATTCTCTCACCTTCTCGTAAATTATATATGTCCTTTGACTTGAAATCTTTCATCTTCTTCACATTTCCTTGTGCATCTGAAAAGTGTTACTTATAAGCAATAAAAAAAAACTTTAAAAAATAACACAATTAGAATTTCATGGCTTTCAGAGTCACAAGCAAATGCATCAATCTAATGGAATTCGGACATCATGACATAAACAACATCAATAAAAGCCATAAACAGCATGACAGCTATGCAAATGCATCAATCACTTAGACGACCTTCCAAAAAGAAGGGTAAGAAAAATATCCACAAATTTACCACAATCAAAGCCATAAACAACATGACAGTAACAAGTGATGACACAAATTGCAAACAACTACACCATGCATATGATAAAAACCATACCAAAGAATTAATTGACAAATAATGTCATCCTATAGAATGGGAATCATCAGATGACCACAGAGACAGATGGATTCCTAACCCAACACAACCCAACCTACTAAAATGAATACACAGACTCCAAAGTCCAAAAATGAGCTATAGATTCATCAACAAAAGCATATTATTGCTAAAAAAAGACAAATTAGCAGCTAACCAATAGAAACTACAACTCACCAATGATTTTTACTTCTTTTTCGAAAGCCTCGGATGTTACTGAAGGATTTCCTCCTGAATTTGGCTCACAATCATCATCTGCATATCCTTCATCATCTTCATCGCTTAAGGATTCAGATTAGGATGTAGAATCTGAGGATTATCGGATATAACGAGAACGAACAGGATGCAATGAGCTTTCAAATGATGACGGTTGTGATGATGGGTGAGGTGATGAATGAGGAAAATGAGAATTACATGATGGAGATGAAGATCGATCTTGATTAACAATCGAAAAGTCCATCCTTGTGTCTTGAGGTGGAATAGTAGAAGCAAAACTAGGCATGTATTGCAAAGTTTCCATTCGGTGATGTGCCAGGTCTCGAGCGTTGAAAAACCATCTCTCTCAATTTCATATTCTCAATATATGTTTCACCCAAGGCAATCTCTCTCCTCAAAGGCACTGTGTTGAGGAAATCGTCATGGAAGGTGAAACCATCTCCATGAAGCTCGAAATGAATAGATTTAGGGTGACTTTCTCCACCCCAATCATCCGGTTCCCTAATAAATAAGCACGACTCCTCTTGATGCTCATCCATAATACCAACCACTACATTGACCTTGAAGCGTGACTCCTTGTGAGGGTTCCTTCTCGAAGAATCAAGATCAAAATCAATATGTTCTCTCCCCAAATTTAAAGACAAACGGCCTCTTTTCACATCAATAATTGGTCCCGCAGTGGCCAAAAAGGATCGACCAAGAATAATAGGGCTTCTCCAATCTTCATCCATCTTCAAAATAACGAAGTCACAAGGGATAAGGAAACTTCCCACTTGAACCGGGATGTCTTCTAATATTCCCAAGGGCTTCCTAACACTTCGTTCAGTAAGTTACAAGCTAATAGCTGTAGGGGTCAAGTCATCAAGGTTCAACTTCTTACAAATTGAGTGTGGCATGACACTCACACTTGCCCCCCAAATCGCATAATGTATTATCAATCCTCATATCACCAATTAAGCATGGTATGGAGAAACTACCGGGATCGACAAGTTTCTCGGGAGTTTTGCTCCCTATAATAGCATTGCAACTGAGAAGAACGGTCGACAACTCTTTGATTCTCCTTTTGTTTGTCAAGAGGTCATTAAGATGTTTCTTGAAAGAAGGGACCTCTGCCATGGCATCTAGAAAAGGAATATTGACTTGGAGCTTCTTCAACATCTCAATAAATCGCACAAACTTCACCTCGTTTTTATGTTGAATCAATCTCCCAAGAAAAGGTACTGGTGGTCTATATGAAACGGGTTTCTCCAATGGGTTTTCATGAATATTCTCCCTCAAGACTTCCTTTCCTTTCTCTCTTCTTTTCTCAATCTCTACCCTCTCTTCCAACTTCTCTTTTTCCTCATCCTCGGCCTCATTAACTACAACATCATCCTCTTTCTCCTCAACTATGGCTCGCTCAACTCCTAAATTCTCCTCTTCAGTACTATCCACCACAACTCCCTCATTCTCTCTCAAAGATCTCTCCTCTTCCACATTCTCCCCCACGACCATAGGTTCTTCAATTTTTCTTCCACTCCTTAGGGTAATAACATCAACTTTCTCCCCTTGGATAGGTTGAGGTTTAATGGGTTGAGAAAGGTATATTTGTTGAGCAACTTGGGTCATTTGGGTTTCAAGGTCTCTAAGGCGAGCACCCTCACTTTCTTGATTAGCCACATTTGTTGCAACAACTTTTCAATCATAGAATCTTGGGATGGTTGACAAAACTGAGATTGTGAGGTGGGTTGATGTGAGAACTCTTCTTGAAAATATGCATGATGGTCATAAGGTTGAGAAACAGGGTTAAACACCGGGTTGACAAACGTGGTATAACTAGGATCATAATCCTCATAAGAATGGGAATAAAGCTGGTTGGAATAGATGGCATTCACATGTTCTACTTGACGATACTCAACACATTGATGCTCGAGATGTGGACCAAAACACAACTTACAAGTATGCACAATAGAAATAGGTTTGGATGCAAAGGCTTACATAACTCGGGTTAAGTTCAACTGGTTGGAAACCTCATCATTCCCCATCTTCTTTTGCAAATCAAGGATGGTGGCCATTAGGAGCTTGATAGTGGGGTTGTGTTCCAAAGAATGATCCCCATTTCTTGAATTTTGGCCGCCTCCCCAACTAGGAACATTCTGAGATAGCTCATGAAGAAAAATGTTGGCTTCCTCCGCATTCTTCTTTAAGAACATCCCTCCAGATGCACGATCAATAGACTCTTTGTAGGAATCACAAAGCGCATAATAAAAGTGTTGAAGTAGCATCCAATCCAGTAAATTGTGATGTGGACATTGGCGTTGAAAACTCTTAAATCTCCCCCAAGCCTCAAAAAGATCTTCTCCGGATTCTTGCTTGAAAGACATAATAACTTGCCGGAGTCGATAAGTTTCATCCGCTGGGAAAAATCGGTGCAGGAAATCTCTTCTAAGTACCTCCCATGAAGAATATGTGCCGGGAGGGCATGTTTGAAGCCATATCTTCGCTTTCCCCGTAAGAGTTAAAGGAAAGAACTTCAATATCATAAATTCAGAAAATAAACTAGGAACTTGCACAAAACTAATCTGATCTTCAAATTTCTCGATATGTGCAATAGGACTCTCAGATTTGTCTCCATAAAACTGATTGCTCGAGAAGACTACAAGTAAGTATGGTTTGAATTCAAATACGACATCGGGTGGTAACGGTGGTAAAGTGATCGGGTTGCCTCCCATATCCAATGATGGAACGACATATGATAGAAGGGTACAGGGTGAACCAATTTGGCCCGCCGCCATCAGAACTCGAAACCTCCTACAAGAAATAGAGAAGCATCAAATTCATCGGGAATCGGAACAAACTAGTTTCTAGCATGAAAGCAATCTTAAACAACTCAAGACTAAGAAACTAAGCTAGGGGCACTTGCTCCCCGGCAACGGCGCCTTATGTAACGTGGTTTTTGTACCCCGGTTTTGTCGTTCTCTCTCAGGGAGCTAGGGGCCTTGGCTAAGAAACTCAGTCTAAGATCGGCTCAAGATCGCTAGGTAAGGTAATGGGTTGAAAAAGGCGGTCACAAAGCAATAAATAAATCTAAGGTCAGTCAAGGTGAAACAATGGGTTTCGGGGGCTTTTCGGGATGCAAACGGGAACAAGGAGATAGGTTTTGCAACAAAAAAGCAAGAAGGAAGAAAATCAAGTGGCAATTCCGTTAGAAAATACCCACCGGACTTCCTCTTTCAAGGATAGTTCGGATTAACTTCCCCAAAGTCCACCACGGACCCGGAGGGTTAATGAAACGGAATTCCCTAGTTAGTCTCTACTCACTCTCATGAGTAAAGTGCTAACTATCCCAATTCCAACCTTCCAACACAAGTGTTGGATGTGTTCGGGGACTTTCGGACCCAAATACATCCCACTTGAGGGAAGGAATGGAGTGGGAAAAGTGATTTCCCAACTAATTACTCACTAATATTGCTAACCCATACCTAATTACCCATTCACACCCTTAATTACCCTAACCCATTAGGGTTCTAGCCACTACCCATCACAACTATGCTAACAACATCAACAAAACCAACCCTAAGCATGATTTCTATCAACAACAAACACAAATCAAGCAAAACAATGAAATAGCAAGCAAGAACAACTAAACAAGCATGAAAATAATTAGCAAAGTAATTAATAAAGAGTTAAGGGAAGAAAATACTTATCAAAATGCTGTAGATGAACAAAGAAAAGCAATGGGAATGATAATCCAACAATCTCTCAATTGTTTGAATCTTCAATCCTTGAATCACACCAAAAATCCACCAAAACCCTAGAATAATTAAGGCCAATCTCTCACTAAAACTCACTAATACAAAGCTGGAAATAGAGTCTAAGTAACTAGAATTAGATACCCAAGATAATCGTCAAAGAGGAGTATATATACAAGGCAAAACAGTTGGGCAAAACGCAACACTTCAAGCCGGAACATTCGCGCAGAAAAAGGGAGACCACAGGTGTGGTCTAGGAGACCGCAGGCGCGGTCTCTCGCTGCCCAGGGAAGGTAGCGGGTGCCACGCGCGAAAACTGTTGGGCGATTCTTCCTTCGTAAGACCGCAGGTGCGGTCTTCACTAACCGTAGGTGCGGTCTTCTTCGGGGACTTAACTTCCTGTGCAAGCGTAGCAGCTACCGTGGGTGCGGTCTCTAGGACCGTAGGTACGGTCCTCTTCGGCAAGCCAGGGGTAGCGAGTGCCACACCCAGGGTGACGGGGGCTACCCTCCTCTTTTCTTCCTTTTGTTCCTTCCTTCATTCCAAGGCATGTAACGCCCGCTACAAGGGTCGTAGCGGGTGTTCCCTCACTAATTAGTACCAAATGAAGGGAAAGTGATCCGGCTCGGCTCGGGAAATCACCAAAAATGCTCTAAAATAGCCCGTTTTACCTCGTTTTTGTGTAAACCGCCAAAACCTACAAAATAACCAAAAACATACTAAAAAGCCATGAAAATAAACACGAAACGAGTCAAAAGTCTAAGAATTAAGGCGTTATTTAGACACAAAATTGGGTCTAAACATGATACCATCACTTTGTAAGCATTGATGACCAACGAATGTTGAACTTGATGATGTCATTGATTTCTAAACGCCCCATGACCTATGGATAATGAGCTTGATGATGTCATCGCTTCGTAAACGCCCAATGAGCAGGTAGAAAATTTGATGAAGAATTGATGATGTCCTCACTTTATAAATACCCGATTACTAGTAGACGATGAACTTAATGAAGATATTTATAATGTCATCTCTTTGTAAAATCTGATAACCAGCGGAGATAACTTGGTGCACTTGATAGTTAACTTGATGATTCCGTTGTAAACACTCGAAGACCAGCAGTTGATGAACTTAAAAATTGATGACGATCTTGATGATGCCATCAATTTATAAATACTCAATGAGTAATGGCTAATTAACTTGATGATGCACTTGATGATGAATTTGATGATGTCATCGCTTGGTAAATGCTCGATGATCAATAGATGATGAACTTGATGATATCATCGCTTTGTAAATGCTCAATAACCAGCAGAGATCACTTGATTGACTTGATGATGTGATCATTAGGTAGACGCCCATGAGTAGTGGATGATAAACATGATGATGATCTTGATTGTCATCACTTTGTAAATGTCCGATGACCAGTCGTAATGACATGATCATGAATTTGACGAGGTCATCGTTTTCTAAATTATTGGTGACCAACAAAAAAATGGATGAAGTTAATCAAGGACTTGATGATGCAATTGCTTTGTAAATGTCTAATGACTAGCGAAGATAAGTTGATTAACTTGGTGATGCTATCGCTTTTAAATGCCATATGACTAGCAGATGGTGAACTCGATGATGAATGTTATGATGTCATCGCTTTGTGAACGTTTGATGACCGATGGATGATGAATTTGAAGATGATCTTTATGATTCCATCGCTTTAAAAACGTTTGATGACCAATGAAAATGACTTGATGATGCAACGGTTTGTAAATGCTCGACAACCAGCGAAGATGACTTGTTGAATTTGATGAAGAACCTGATGATGAGTATGCCTTTTAACTAATATCACATAGTTGATGATGATGTCTAAATTGTATACATATTAGAACGACAACTCGAAGATGACTTGAAATGTCGTTGCATTGTGATCTCGCGACGATAAGCCTAATAGGTGATTGACATGACTTATGGCTATTACCACATCTCAGGTTGACTTCGATGGTTATAGTGACTCTAGTTGAGGTCAGGTGATTTTCATGACTCTGGCGGACTTGAATTGATTATTTTTCAGTACGACGATTGGATTCTAATGGCCTAGCAGCTGATGATTAAGTCTTTGGAGTGTGATTAGAGATACTTTTCACTCTAATCCTGGCCTTTAGAATTTAAGACCATATATACTTGAGTCTCTGGATGACATTTGAGCTTGGCTAGCCCCCAATGTGTATTTTTAAGCATTGTTACGTTGTGGCGATGCTTCGTTCGTTCCCCTTTTAATGGGAAATGGTTAGCCTCGGGTAATGTTATGCTAGTATGCATGCAAATGGTCTTTCAGAATCTAACCTCTTGCGAATGATGCATTTCTTGGACTTGTGTACTTATACACTTATACATGACCGTTGACTTTATTCATGATCATAACGTGACTTTTTGATGGAACCCTAATGTGGCTAGGAATATACAAATGTTTTATTAATTTATAATGCATGTGACTCTATATGCAAGTAGCCTTTTGTTCCAACATTCAGATGATGACCCATAAGTGTTAAAGTGATATGCTAAGCAATTTCCAGACAAGGCAAGGCTCATTATGTGTAACCACCTTGGAGCAGGAAACGGTGACAGAGGCAATTGGCTCAGATGACCTGCTTCTCGAGATCGCTCCATCTTTGTTTCCACGCTTTCTTGGATTCTCATGGGTCAAGGAGGCATGTTTGTTGAATATGAGGGTGGCCCAAGACAAGTTTGAGACAATTCTGAGGTTTGGTGATCTCACAATTAAGCATGTTCTCTTTAATGTGAGATCATGAAAAAGAAATGATTGATAACCTCCCGATTTAAAGAAGTTGTATGGCTATCATGTGGTGAGATGTTGAGCATGATACAAAGGTTTGTCGAATCCTTAATTAGACATTGAAGTAAACAAAAAAATCATAACGATTCTTTTCGAACTTATTATTATACACTTGTTATATAAAAATAAAGTAAAGACAATAAATTCTAAGGAGACAATTTAAATGAAAGAAAACTAAACGGAAAAATAGGAAGAGTTTTTCATTTATTTGAATCCAAGGAAATATAGAAGGAAAAATAATAGGAAAACATAACTATCTTTCTTGCCAAGAAAAACTACCTATTTTGAAAAGTGAAAATATAGCAAAGCAAACACGACCCCTCGTCCCTTCCAGGTCTGCTCCCTTCCATCTTCTCTCTTTTCTCAACCTTTTCTTTTTCTTCTTTGAAAATGTTAATCCTACATTTTGGCGATCGGCATCGGCGAGATTCTCGGACACCATGCCGCACTCGCCCTCTACGAAGACTACCTGATTGAAAAGGATTTGGGTTTATCCTTTTGCTATTGTGTCCACCGGCGGCACCAGCACCACAACAACGATTAGTTTGGTATGTCTGCCACCGGTGACAATGCCTTCGCCATTGAATTCACCAGCAACGGTGAGTTGTTCGGCTTGTTGAATAGTTCCAGAGTTACTATGAATATATTTTCTTTTTTAATTTTTGAATGCTTTGGAATGATTACATCAGTCACCAAGTTATCAAATTTTCATTGGTTTTTTCTTTCCATTGATATTTTTCTTTTATTTTATCTTAGGAGCAAAATTATGTTTTGCATTGTTTTTTCCCCTTTTGCCCTAATTTTCCTAGGACAAATACACAACATATTTAAGTTGTTAAATTCGGTGCAACCATATCCAGGAGTAATAAACCAAAATTATAATGACATTATGGTTTAAAGAATATTTATGAAAAAGTGAACATGTTTGTCAATGTGTTTTTCATTTTGTATGGTATGTTTTCAGGAAAAGATACGTGTCGCACTACAGGTAGAAAAGGCAACTCTCCCTCTAATTGATGGTATGTAGTCTATTAAGACATTTAGCTCTGCTTTATTTCAATCTTCAACATCATTTAATATCCGTACAATTGCACAGCTGCCAAGCAAGCCTACCAAGTTGATGAACAAACAAGACGAGCAGGGTTCTCGATCCACCCAGATGAACTAGCCTCCATTGTACGTGGGCATTGTTCTGAAGATTTAAAATCTTATGGTGGGGTTGATGGAATTGCAAAGAAGATATGTGTCTCACTACAAGGAGGTATTCACATAACTGAAATAGAGAAAAGACAAGAGATCTTCGGATTCAATCGCTTCCTTGAGAAACCTTATAGAAGTTTCCTGAGCTTCCTTTGGGATGCTTTGCAAGATCTAACCCTGATAATCCTAATTGTGTGTGCGGTAGTCTCGGTAGGTGTAGGATTAGCCACCAAGGGGTGGCCAAAAGGTATGTACGATGGTATAGGTATAGTATTAAGTATCTTGTTAGTTGTTTTTGTCACAGCTATTAGTGACTATAAACAGTCATTACAATTTAGAGACTTAGATAAGGAGAAAAAGAACATCAATGTTCATTGTACTAGAGACGGAAAAAGACGAGTTATTTCAATCTATAACCTAGTTGTTGGAGATGTCGTTAACCTGTCAATTGGGGATCAAGTTCCCGCTGATGGATTATTCATCTCAGGATATAACTTATCAATTGACGAGTCAAGCCTAACCGGGGAAAGTGACCCAGTTTATGTGAATGAAGAGAACCCTTTTCTTTTATCAGGAACCAAGGTCCAAGACGGGTCGGGTAAGATGTTGGTGACAGCTGTTGGAATGAGAACTGAGTGGGGAACATTGATGGCAACATTGAGCAAAGGAGAAGAGGAGGAAACCCCACTCCAAGTCAAGCTCAATGGGGTTGGAACCGTTATAGGAAAAGTTGGGTTGGGTTTTGCCATAGTTACCTTTTTGGTCTTACTAGCTCGATTTGCGGTTCAAAAGATGGCTAATAATGAGATGGATCAATGGTCCTTTAATGATGCACTAAGGCTTCTTAATCACTTTGCAACTGCTGTGACAATAGTTGTAGTTGCAGTCCCCGAAGGGCTCCCATTGGCAGTTACTCTGAGTCTTGCCTTTGCAATGAAGAAACTGATGAATGAAAAGGCGCTTGTTAGACATCTCTCAGCTTGTGAGACAATGGGGTTTGCTAACTGTATTTGTACAGATAAGACAGGGACATTAACGACAAATCACATGGTGGTAACCAAGTTATGGGTTCATGGGAAAGTCAAGGATGTTAATGTAGATGGAAAAGACCCGATTAGATCTTCTATAAGTAAGAATGTTTTGGACATTTTGCTACAAGCTATATGCCACAACACTGCAGCAGAGGTTGTTAAAGGAGATGGGGGAAAGAAAGAAGTATTGGGGACTCCAACTGAAACTGCAATATTAGAGTTTGGTATATTTTTAGGGGGAAACTTCAATTCTCTAAAAAAGGAATCAAAGATAGTAAAGATTGAACCATTCAATTCTGACAGGAAAAAGATGTCTGTTCTTATTGCCCATCCTTCTGGTGGGTTGCGGGCATTCTGCAAAGGAGCTTCAGAAATAGTATTGAAAATGTGTGACAAGGTATTAGACCCTAGCGGGAAACCAATATCACTTTCAGAAGACCTAAGACAGAAGATCACAATGGTGATTAACAAGTTTGCCGGTGAGGCATTAAGAACTATGTGTATAGCTTTCAAAGATTTTGGGGAAAAATCAAATTGTGAAAGAATTCCTGAGGAGAACTTAACATTGATAGCAGTTGTTGGCATCAAAGATCCTTTGCGACCAGGAGTTAAGGAAGCGGTGCAAACATGCTTAGCATCTGGGATCAAGGTTAAAATGGTGACTGGAGATAATATTCATACTGCTAAAGCCATAGCTAAAGAATGCGGGATATTGACCAGTGGTGGGTTGGCAATTGAAGGGCTAGAATTTCGGAATAAAAGCCCTAAGGAAATGAAAGAAATTATACCAAATCTTCAGGTACTTTAAAGTGTGTTCTCAAATATTTGTATGGCTAAAAATTGATTGTAAAAAGTGGTGCATTTGTTCATGTGATTTTTTAGGTAATGGCTCGTTCAAAGCCTTCGGATAAGCACATATTAGTTACTCAATTGAGGGAACAATTCAATAAAGTGGTGGCTGTGACTGGTGATGGTGCTAATGATGCTCCTGCTTTGCATGAAGCGGACATTGGACTTTCCATGGGCATTGCAGGAACTGAGGTTTTTCCATTTTGACTTAATTGTTCCTTCTAATTTAGCTAATCTTAGTATAATGCATCCTGAATTGCTAGTTAAATCATACGACACTCATAGTTGAAGCAAAGCAATCAATTAAAGCTAGAAACCCAAAATGACATAACTCAAACCTATCAACCTATTCTCATTAGAATTCACTAATATGATCCCTTTTCCATTCCAAGTATTTGTTGCTTGGACTATGACTAGTGACTCCCTTATCTGATGTATTTTGGTGAATAATTTCAACAGGTTGCCAAAGAAAATTCGGATGTTGTAATCATGGACGATAATTTTACAACCATACTATCAGTTGCTAGATGGGGTCGTTCTGTTTATATAAATATCCAAAAATTTGTGCAGTTCCAACTTACAGTCAATATAGTTGCTCTTGTGATCAATTTTGTTTCAGCCTGCATTACAGGTTAGTTCTCCAACTGTTCATTCATTCATCTATAAACCACCTCTATTAGTGTTCACCCTATGAGAATTCAAATTAAGGAAGCCGCAAATTTGGTGAATCAATCTAAATTTTCAAAACAAAATTTATACTCAATCACACCAACAGAAGACATAAAATTGAATAAACCAAACATGACTTAAGTTGGATTGAATTTACTTGCTGGTTGAAATTACTAGTACACATTCTGTTTTGTTTTAATGAATGTTGGCAATTGGGGATAAGTGTAGGTACAGCTCCATTGACAGCAGTTCAGCTATTGTGGGTGAATATGATCATGGATACTTTAGGTGCCCTAGCCCTAGCCACAGAGTCTCCTAATGATGAACTAATGAAGCAGCCACCCGTAGGGAGGAATAGCAATTTCATAACCAAGACCATGTTAAGGAATGTAATTGGCCATGGGATCTACCAATTGATAGTTCTCATTGTCCTTCAATTTAGAGGGAAGCAGATCTTAAAACTATCTGGCCCAAACGCAACAAAAACTCTCAACACGTTCATGTTCAACACCTTTGTTTTCTGCCAGGTATGTGCAAGCACTGTTCTAGTTGCTAACATCTTTACCTAATGTTAAAATTGTTGGGTATCTAACATGGTATCGGTCAACAATATGGTAAGAGTGTAGCTTCTAATTAGATTTATCACAAAGAATTTAAGTTGTGCAAAAAAAAATATGCATGCTTAAGTTTCCTAGTTACCAATATCACCTTCTCTACCAAATCTAATAGTTTGTCCCAATCTACCAACTCATTTTAGAGATATCATCATAATCATTATAAATCCTTGAAAACGAATCACTTCAAAGTTAAAACTAACAAAATAAGTTGTTTCAGATATTCAATGAGATTAACAGCAGAGAAATGGAGAAGATTAACGTTGTACAAGGCATATTCAGAAATTGGATATTCATGACGATCATAACCTCAACAGTAGTCTTTCAAGTGATAATAGTGGAGTTTCTTGGTGAATTTGCAAATACTCTCCCACTTAGCTGGCAGTTATGGATGCTGAGCATAGGAATCGGAGCAGTAACATTAGTAGTTGCTATTGTCTTGAAGTGCATTCCTGTTGAAAACATTAAGTGTCCCATTAAACATCGTAATGGCTATGAGGCGTTGCCTAGTGGCCCTGAACTTGCCTAAACATTGTAGCTTTTACACAATTACACTTAATATCAAGTTAAATTTAGCATGTTCTTTACATTGATTTATTAATACAATGTTTTGATTATTTAAGATATGATTTTTTTTCCTAAGAGGGGTTAAAACAAGTAGGGTTGTTCATCGGCCCTGGACTGGATCGAATGGACCGAGGACCGAATTAGAGGACTAAGCTAGACCGAGGACTGGACCGAAAAAACTTCGGTCCGGGACTGGACCGACCGAACTCTGTTCGGTCCAATCCTCGGTCCAAACCGGACTGGACTATATATAAAGAAACCCTATAATTTTAGTAATTTTGGTCCATCAGTTCGGTTCACGGGCTGGACCGAAGACCGAACATAAAAATTTCCTAGACCGTGGCCTGGACCGAACTTCCCTCGGTCCATTCGGTCCAGTCCTCAATCCAGTCCGGTCCAGTCCCTTTTTCGGACCAAACTGGACTATGAACAGCCTTAAAAACAAGCAGCAAACTACACATGCTATTACATCTACATACAACATTTATGCAGAAACTTTTACCTATTAGTAAACAAAGCATGAATATGTTACATAATAAATCTTATATAGCCTTCTAGATCCTTTTTCATTTTCAATATCCATGTGAAACATTTATGTTTAATATTATGTTTATGACTGATAAATTAATAATTCATTTTATGAATCACTTATTTTTTTCATAGCCTGCTTAAAGTACAAATATCCAATTTTATTTATCCTATTTTTCATAGCCTTATTAAAGCAAGATTGCTAAAATTACAACATAGAAAGCATGAACCAATATACCACCAAACATAGAAAACATAGATACAAAATTAACGGAATCAAACATAAATTATTCACGATGTAACGGCAAATATAATCGAATTTTTCGGTGTTTTACATCATTACCCCCGTAAAAGAAGTGTCGTCCTCGAAACTTAAACTCATACTTAGCGGTTTGACAGGCAGAGCTAATGGTAGCCCTCACCAAAACTCGGGGTTTTACATTATTACCTCTTCAAAAGAGTTTCGTCCTCGAAACTCAACGTACCTTATGCATTGAATATGTGCAGATACTTCGATCTCATCTCCTCCTCGGCTTCCCAGGTAGCTTCAGTTAGGGCGTAGTTCGCCCATTGCACTTTTGACTAGAGGAATGGTCTTTCTTCAAAACTGCTTTTCTTTGCAATGTAGAATCTCCAGCGGATGCTCCTCGTAAGTCAGGTCTTCTCTCAGTGTCCGAATCCTCGTCGGAGATTCTCCTTTTTCCAGGCCCTCCTCGGGGCTATTCCATACCCACCTCGGGATTTAGATCTTTCAAAGAAGCTAGAGTCGGGTACTCATAGCAATGGTGGCGGTATGCCATCCGACAGATGTCAAAAACAGACAAGCATGCACTTTGCAACACAGAAGGAAACAAAAAAAGAGACACACATCCCAATCCCCCATCTTACACTCATCACTCCTAACGTAGCATCCTAAATTCTAACTAAAAACCTAAAAAAAACTTAGGAGCTACCAGGTCGTAACCTAGAGCTTTGATATCATTTTGTAATGCCTCTGAAATTCAATTATAAATTTATCGGTTAAAGTCTAATGTTGACTAACATTAACAGCGGAAGCCTCACTTTTTTTTATTTGGGCATTATTGTTGTATCCTAGAAGGAATACCAAGAAAGAAGGGAAAAGAGATTAACAAATGATAACAGCGGTCTTTTTGAATAATAAAAGGAAACTTCCTAGGTTTGACAAACACTAAACCAACATTACTAACTCAAGTTTAACATTAACTAAACTTTATTATCAGAACTTCTAACATCAATGTCCTCATTTCTAAAACTTGTTCCCATCACAGAACTCTTCACCTAAAAACAAAACATTTAAAAACATGAGGACTCAATAATGCCCCCCCCCCCCTTTCCCCTAATTGCCAAAACACATTAAAATTCATTTCAATTCATTTAGGGGGAGAAATAAATAAGTCAAATCTTTTCGCAAACCTTTTGAATCCCAACCAAAAATAACATCAATTATAAATAACACAACTCGAAAAATATAAAAATAACAACAGATATCAAAGTAATCCTTTAATCAAAAAGCATACCAGAATTTTATTATGCGGGTAGGATTTGCCTATCCGCAGAATATCAGAACTTAGAATCATAATCTCATAATCAAAATAGGATATTAAATCCTCAAAATTATAATATAGATGGCCATCCCAGAAACAGAATCACACGTGTGTACATCCAACCTCAGAAACATATCAGGTCTCCCCTGATCTCTTGATAACTCCCCTGCAAGAACATATACTGGACTTTGGGTCATTACTCGCAACCTACTTAATGTTTCACTTTGTTTATTAGTATCTTATAAATTTCAGACAGAATATTAAGACTTTAAAACAACCCAACCCAATTTTCCAAAACCGATAGAATATTAAGACGTAGAGTTTAAAAGACTGTCATATTTTACTCAACTTAGAAAACAAACACAGACATCCAAGTCAGACAGTCCAATTTCATAGAAAACCCCCTATGGATGCATGCTTCGTAAAACATATCAAAATCACAAAACAATTAAAGAGCATCCCAGTGGGGTTTAGAGCGTAGACATTACCTAACAATCTTCACTACTTCAACGAACACACTTGAGTTCACTATAATGACTCGATCTAGACCGTGCCTATAAATAGAATAATTTCCATAGTTAATAACGGCTCTCTAAGTTAGTTCACACTACCTTCTACCTAATCCTACCCTAAGAACACTACAGGGTTCCCATCATTGATGAATTTATATATATGAATCACAGAACACATTTCAAATAAATAAAACACATTGATAACAATTAAAAACTGGGCAAATTACTATACTCTCATTACAAAGGCCATCAATTGACTTCCCGACATCCCAAGGACTTGATTCTAGACTTTTTGGAAACCTTAAGATGTCTACTAAAATTCTTATGTTGACCTCGAGGCCTAAAACACACTCTAAAAGTCCCAAACACAACCAACACTCAAAGTGGTCCAATTCTGACCTAGGTCTGGTAATTGGGTCATAACTAGAACTATACACATCCAAAGTTTGATGCGTACAATTCCTACGAAAGCTAACACCCTAGGGAACTTTCGGACCAAACAGTTAGGTCAAACCCTGACTACACAATTTATGGTGAATTTTCAAACACGACCTATTAAAATTGTCCGAAAACCGATTTATTTTTATTTTGTATTTCCGATCCTAACTCTAATCAACCCATCCCGGGACTCTAACTTGGGCTCCAAAACAGTTAACTAAGGTCAAAGACAACTCCTAAGTGTCTTAACGCAATTAAGACCAACCCTAACAAATTATTTATCATAAATTTCCCAAATAATCATCTTAGCTTCCAATTAAATACATAAACCTAAAACTCATACTAATAACCAAAATAAAACTAAACTTTCAACATCCAAAACTTCATAAAACATCACAACACAACATAGCTCTAAAGGGCACCTATTATAAACCAAATTAAACATTTTTACTAAAGAAAACCTAGCGTAATAATAATATAAGGTACCAAAAAATTACTTAGAGGTACCCTAACTTTTGGTGAAATGTTTTTCTGGTACCCCAACTTTTAAAAACTAATTTTGGGGTACCCTAACTTTTAGAACTAGAAATAATTAGGTGAATTTTCGGCCAATTATTTGAATTCAACGGTGAGTTTTAGCCGGGAAATTGATTAAGTATTTTTGTGGATGCAAATGCCCTTTGTTTTCATGGACGAAAATGATTTGAATCAATCGGAGTTTCGTCGGAAAATCACCTAGTAATTTCTAATCCTAAAAGTTAGGGTACCCCAAAATTAGTTTCGAAAAGTTAGGGTACCAAAAAATTGTTTCTTCAAAAGTTAAGGTACCTCTAAGTAATTTTGCACGTACTAATAACATAAAATAATATAAATACATAAAATTTGAAACTTCACTGAACATAATACGTTATAAAATTTATAAAAACAATCGAATGAGCTTTAGAATGCTCTTTGGGAAATTATAACATAATTTTACATAAAGAAAAACACGATAGTGGCACAATAATAGTATAACACCTAATAATCACATAATTGTAACATAAATATATTAAAGTTTCACATAATATATAAATTTTGAAACTTCAATAAATGTAATACGTTATAAACTTATAAAAATAATAAAAGAGGTTTTAAAACACCTTTTAATTAATTATAAGACGTAATAATCACATAATAATAACATAAATATATTGAAGTTTCACATAAATATATAAAGTTTGAAACTATAATAAATGTAAATACGTTATAAACTTATACAAATAATAAAAGGGGTTTTAAAACACCTTTAATTAATTACAACATAACTTTTAAGTATTAAAACAATACTTAATAACAAACACACTTGAGCTCACTTCACGACATAATAAAACTTAGAGTTTAAAAGTCTGTCATATTTTACTCAACTTAGAAAACAAACACATACATCCAAATCAGACAGTCCAATTTCACATAAAATCTCATGCTTCATAAAACATATTAAAACCACAAAACAAATAAAGAGTATCTTAGAAGGGATTAGGGCATAGACATTACTTGACAATCTTCACTTCACTTCACCTCACTTCAACGAACACATTTGAGCTCACTAAAACGACTCAGTCTAGATTGTGCCTATAAATGTAATAATTTCTATAATTAACAACAGCTCTTGAAGTTAGTACATACTACCTTCTACCTAAACCCACCCTAGGAACACTAACACCATCTTCTGCGTCACAATCTTTTCACTTTTGCTAATTTAGCTCGTTTGTCCTCATCCTATGTGATTTCACTTGCAAATGTACTTCAACATCATGAACCTTTTAGATCAATATTTCCTGGAAGACCCATGGGTTTACAGAAGGTTGGTCATTGGTTGCTTTACCTTACTTGTTTGTGGTTGTAAGGGGAAAAGCTCATCTATCCTCAACTTATGTGGCTTCTCTTACATATCTCTTTTCACAATCTGTTTCACTTATTACATGGCAATATAAACATAAACAACCACATTGTAACTACTTTGACCTTTTAGATCTTAAACTTATAGTCGTTTGTGGCATGCAAATTAGCATATGATCTATTAAGCTTTCCGCGCCCCAAATGCTACAACATATGATCTATTGAGCTTCTCGCGTCTCTAACTCCCTTAGAGTAAGACCACTTCAACATAAGAATTACTTACTTGTTGAAGAAGACAATCCCTTGTCAAGAAAACAACTTTTGCCTTTGCTATTGTGGAACTTGCCTCTCAAAAATTGAATTCAGAAATATTCTTGAAGCAAAATACTATAAGAATTATATAAGGAATGCGAAGGTTTACATAAAAAAAAATTAGAAAAAATGGCCCAAACAAAATTCATCAGCTTTCTGAGTTTTTTGCATGATTTGCATTTTTCCATTTAACCATGGGTAGAGAAATTCTGAGGCTTCCATCATCAGGTCACATAAATTGACAAAAGAATAAAGTCCAAGGAATTTGGACCGTACAGTTCATCTTTCTCACCCCACAAAAAAAGGAAAAAGAAAAGGTTGGAATAACATTTTGAGAAAGAGTTTTCCTACCTTTTGGAAAAATATGTCCTTTCTTGCACATAGTGAACCTGAGTCATAGTTTTGTTAGCTCTAGAGAATTGAATCCTCAGGCTTAACTCATGATCTCAGGTAAGAGATCATTTTTTTTTAACACATACTATAGATGGAGATGAATGTGGTTGATATGGTGTTTACAGTAGGGCTTTTGTACAAATGTGGAATGTGGTTGAAAAATCACCATTAGGAAGAGCCTAGTGGCTGATTAGGATTAAGGGTGCACTTGGTTGGTCAATAACCCCGGGGAAATGGTCAATTTTCCCGGGTTGACTTATTTTCCCCATGTTTGGATGCGGGTTGACTTCGGGAAAGTTTTCACGATGGACCCATCATTTTCTCCATTTTCCTAGGGAAAAGTTCCCTTAGTGGGAGCTAAGGGAAATTTTTCCCATGGAAAACTTCCCATGGGAAACTTTTCCCTGGGGTACCTACCAAACACTCCCTATATCAAAAGATGAGCAATCAATCTGTCAATTATGTACTAACCTTGCCAATCAGGCTTGAAGAGATTGTCCCTCTAAAGACAATGTCAGCAAATGAAGCGGAAGACTATGATGATGCAAGCAAGTAGAATATAATCTGCTAATAGGGAAAACTCTGGACAGCATAGATGGAAGTATATGGTTGAGTGGTTATTAGCTTGCCAAGCCTTCAAACTCTGCAGGACAAACAAGAATAAAAAGCCCCAGTCCCGTGAGGGAGAGGTGAAAAAGCCCAACATGCGGAGCAATGTGGAACCATTTGCTCATGTAATGTGGAACCATTTACTCATGTACGTAAGGTGAAAAAATGTTGGCCAGAGTTTTGTACCCATATGGATAGAAAGGCAGCTTCTGAAGAAATCTTGGGTTTTAATTGAGAAATGCTTCCACAGCTACATGCAATTTGATAAAGGAGTAGTCTTAGTCAACATGTTAATTGAAGGAACTAGTCGTTGTTTCATCATCGCTCACATGGCTTCTAGGTACAAGGAATGAGTTGGAAGGGAAAGGATCAACTAGTTGTGGATATTTTCAACCGAACAAGTTTCCAATGAGTCACTTCATTCAACCATAATGGGAGTAAAAATTTTAATGTTCATCTCAGGTTTCCCCCCATAACCACAACCGACCTCTATATAGGATACTCTTTCCACCTTGCACAACATATCCCCTTACAAACTATACTTTAAAAACAATGTGGAGGAAGAAGCAACCTAGGCTGACAAAGCAAATCAATGGCACAGGGAACACATAATCTAACCAGCTTATTATCCTGAAATCCACCATTTCATCTCCAATGGAAGCATTGGCAAGAGCTCAAGAGATGTCTTTTGTAAACTAGCTAATAAATTTCAGAAGTTCTTCTTTTGATATGTAGGGAAGGACCCCAAATTTGTAAAGCTTACACTGAATAACCTAGTGAGGAGTGAACTAGGGCAGGACTCCTACAGGAAATGATACACTTGCACCTGCACTATTCAGACAACAGGATCCCAAATTTCCAAAACACTAGCCTTGAAATTTTCCCATTTGATCTATTGTTACCTACCACTCTAAATACAACAATTTTCCAGAATGTTGGACCAACTAATGGAGCAACACAGAGTCATCCAGGGCTAGAAAGAAAATACACAGCTTGGTCGCACCTATGAGTACTCAGTACAACTTGGTGAACATCATACAAGATATGAGCACCCTCATTTTGCACCAGTACATCATACATGAAAGAAGCAAAGAACCCCAGCAGGGTATAACTGTCCCTTTGGACCTAGGAAAACATGATGGGAAAAAAACTAGGAGGAAAAATTTTTGGGGGTAAAGTAAATTTCTTACTCTTGTTTGGTTTAAGTAAAATTTTCAAGGAAAAAAAAATTGATTTTCCATTCAATTTTCTTTTCCTTGTTTGGTTTGAGGTAAAACGTATGGAAAAAAAATTACATGAAAACTTGTAAATGGCAAGATTCATTTTTCTAGATTATATGATGTGATTTGGGGGGTGGGAAGAGAGAGAGAGAGAGAGAGAGAGAGAGTTACAGAGAGAGAGAGAGAGAGAATCAAGGGAGCCATGAGAGATAATGGAGAGAAAGGTTGGTTTTGATCCAAAATTTTTCTCCCAACTTTCCTCTCAATTTTTAAGGGACATTTTTTTATGCTTTCTTACCCCAAATTTTCCATGCAGTTTTTCAACAATTTTTCTCCATTCCTTTTTTTTTTTTGCAATCTAAACAAAGGAAAGATTTTCATTTTCCAAAATAATTTTTTTCCATGTTGTTTTTTCAGGTGCAAACGGACCCTAAGTCAATAGCATCGTCTTGCATAGTAGCATGAATGATATCTCACAACCAAGGATTATTATGCCAAAGTAATTTATTACAGCTTGACAGGCATTAAAGTATCTGTATTACAACCAAAGCTATGTTCATATGAACTAACAAAGGACAGCTGTGACAGGATTATGTGGTATTGAAATCGAACTGAGCAACTTTCCTATTTCCAGGGAGTGCAAATTCTCTAACCATAGGCTTTTCTGTGCCCTACTCACCACAGAAATTGATCTCCTCAAGCCTGCAAATTCAAAAACAGTAGCAGTAAGCAAGTTTCTTCCTTCTATGAATCTTTCCAGACAAAGCAAGCATCAAAATCAAAATGCCACCCTTAACCATTGCTCCTTCTGTAATTATGAGGCTTGTAATCATAGTGGCAGATGTGTAAGTTGTGCACATCGATTTATACAGTGTAGTCACATTTTTTTAGCACTTGGGGACATGTTAAACCACCAAGCACTCTCTCTTAAAGTGGTGTTTGGATTTTGGACCACAGTTTGGTGATGGTAATTTTTTGTTGACATGCAGAGCCGACCTTCATGGGATCAAGAGACTAGATGTACATTACTATTTCTAACCAAGGCAGAAGTAGAAGAACCAGCAGCAAGAAAGTTGTTGCTTGTAGATAATAGGTCATAGTAATAAGTCGATGCTTGGCTCAGTTTATTGCTGCAATATGCATGCTTTCCCATAGGTAAAAGTAGTTATGATACACCTACATTCAGCATACTTGCAGATCTCTTTTTGTGGCGCCTCGAAACATTGTTTTTTCATCATCCTCTCATTCAAGGCACTAAAGTAAAAGCACCGTGTTGGGTCTGAGAATGAAGAAGTCATGTTCCAACATAAAATTTTGACATTTTTTATTGATTCTTTTTCCCCGTTTTTATAACCTCCTTAAATTGCCAGCAAAAGTTGAAAGACAAGACATCAC
This sequence comes from Portulaca oleracea, assembly GCA_029582165.1. Taxonomy (NCBI): domain Eukaryota; kingdom Viridiplantae; phylum Streptophyta; class Magnoliopsida; order Caryophyllales; family Portulacaceae; genus Portulaca; species Portulaca oleracea. Next base: position 13,988,101 of record CM055892.1, read on the forward strand.
AGCTTCTTATATGCTGACAACGCCATTTGAAGGAAGATGCTTTCAAGAAAATGATACAACCGGGGAGGGGGGGGTTGCTTTTGGCTAAGCTGTGAAAACAAAATTGATTCGATGTTGCTTTTCAATTGTAGGGTTTTTGTTTTTTGTTTTTATTTTATGTATACTTTTTTCTTATTTCTTTATTGATAGAAAAAGTTCAAGGAATTTCCATATACACATTCAGCTGTCAGGATCGCTAAATTAAATAATAATATATAAAAATTGAAAAACTCACTAAGGTAAACCAAGATGCACAACTTACATTTGATCAATGTTCCTCCATCTGCTGAAGAAATTCTGCTAAGGACTCTGAATTGTCATCTGACAGCTAGGACATATGCACCTCCTCTGCAGCTCTTCGCTGAAGGAAGCACATTTTTCCTCCAATTCAGAAGTCTGCTTATTTCTAATCAAAGACAACATTGCATAATACAAGGATAATTCAGCTTAAGCGCAATCATACCAAATGCAACCCTTTTCCAATTTTCTTCTAAAGGTAAGTCCCACATCAAGGAGCTCTATCTAGTCACAATGACACTCTAGTGAAAGGAAGCATGCGAGAAGAGTGGGCAGTTAGCATATTGGGTTCTGTGCCCCTAATGAATTGACTTTTTTTGTATCACATTCATCCTACGACAGGTTATATGGTTCCATTTGTTGGTCAGTTTTATTTCCAAAAATACAGAGCAAGGCAAACAACATAATAGTCAACATATTTTCCTTGCGAGTCGACGTATTTTACATGTATTGCCAGCCTTGAATCCCTGACTCAGGAACATATCTCGCACAATCAAGAAAGGTAGTGGTGGGTTAGAATTTCAGTCTGTATATCTAGGCTAGGCCAAACCAAACAAGACTGGTGCTTCAAAACTATGTTCTAGGATTCTTAATGATTGCATGATGTTAGTGAATCAACATAAAGAGCATACGTTTGTCAATTATTCGACAAATGTCATCTTTTATTTATGCAATTGCAATGTGCAAGCAGTGGTCACTTGAACGAAAATATAGGTCATATGGAAATCTATCAGGATATATTGTCATCTCCTGCAACTTTTTGATGTCTTTCATAATTGCCTCAATCAGCTCCTTTCTTCTCTTGGAATCATTGAGCTCTTGATGTAGCTGCCATGTTGAGGAAATGCAGGACCAATTTCATTATTAATATGATTTAATGTAATCAAGAAATAGTCATTGGTTTGATATAAGCAAAGGATGCTTGACTTTTATCACTTATGTTACGAAAAGCTGATGCCAGAAGATGCAGCCATACTTGGTTATGCAGATTCTGCTCTCTTTCAAATTCCCGCTCCTCTTCTGCAGTCTGAGCAGCAATGGCAGAAATCTTTTTCTTAAGATCAACAAGATCAGCATCTTCTCCTCGTGTGTGGTTATGCTCTGTTGGGAAACCCAAGTCTTCAGCTCATTTTCACAGCTTCAAATTAAAGACCACATGATGCATGCAAGTAACCAAACAGACACTATAAAATGTGACTCCCTAATTCCAGGTTACGAGAACCTTCCAGTTAAGCACTATAATGATTTTCATACACAACTTAACATCAATACATCTCAATGAAAAAAAAATTAAAAATAAGTCCTTTATTGCGCTAGAGTGTGAGGGTAGTGAACTGGAGCAAAATGCTTTTCTAAATTCTCATCTGCTTGCTTTATAAAAATAGGAGGCGAGATAGCTTTTCTTCAGTATGTGATCTGAGACCAGCCCCAGCAATTCTTCAATTCTGGATTGAAGCTACTAGATTAGACGCATGTGGCTCCTAGGATATGGATTTGAATGACCTAACGATGTCAACCCCTAATACCAAGTTACAACAACTTTCCTCTTATGCATTCTAAAACTTTGATTTGCAATTTCACATGGATACATCGCAAAACCATCAGTACCACAAAAGAAAGTGCTAAGTAGATCAAATGGAGACATACGGCAAACATCCTTACTACCTATAGCTTACAGTGAGGAATTTCCACCATGCTCGTAAAGGCGAATGTCAGACCTGTTTTCTGACTCCCATATAGCTTATCAAACGTCAACATTATTTATTTAAATATATTGATACATTAGAGTAACTACTGAACCATCAAACACCATGCAGCAAGTCAAGTTCCATACAACTGTGAACCAAGTACCTATTTGCTGACTCCCATATAACTGTGAACCAAGCTATGTTCCTTATTCTACTTGAAGCTTCATAACTCTTATGATAGAAACATGAAACAAATAGTTTTGTCATTCTATTTTCCTCAAATAATAATTCAGAGAATTTTTAGCAGAATTTCTCTAATACATTTGCTGCAGAGCTATAGACAGATTTGGGGTAAATTCATGGAACTGCATGTTCTAAATGAAGTCTCAAACGAAAAGCCTTAAAAGATGTTTCCATCAACCAATTGCTACAGAAGATCAGTTAAGTAGAATGCTATTATGATCTTTCAAGCAGGCACTGCAACCTTCACCATACAGATCTGACCAGTATCAGTAAGGGGAAAAAAATCAATCACTCAATCAAAGCCATGAATAAAGGATAAACCCTTGGGAGCAATCCTTTTGTGCAAACCCCACCCACCCCTTCTTCTGAATTTGAAGAGAAACCTTGGCCCAAAATCAGGGCAGAGAACAGTGAATAAAAGAGCTATCAAGAAATCAGGAAACCAGTCAAGTAAAAATTACCATGAGACAGTAAAGGAATACATCAGGAGACTACACCCTATTTTCATATCCTGGTGAAAACGTTTCCCAAACAAAGGTCAATATACTTTTCCATGCAAAACACTGTTCCATTCATGAGCCTTAAAATGCAGAATATCACCTGATGAAGTTCTCAGGCAGATTCTTTGCTGCAAATTGAGGAAAGCAAACTCCTGGAATTCCCTGGAAGCATTCCATATATATTAATCTCTTTCAGTGCAAAGATAAGGACTTTGTTCGTGGAAATCACTTGAAATTATTAGACAACCACCCAAGAATCGAAAAACTAGGATGCATAGCCCAAAGCACTCATTTCATATCAACTAAGCTGCCACATATTTGGAGCAGTCTCCCCCAATTTATTGCTCTTCTCTATGAATAATCTTCAGAGCAAAATTGCGTCACGAATGAAGCATCAGGGTAAGAAAAATATCCTTTTTGAAACATACATACTGACAGACAGCCCACAAGATATCTAGAAGAAAACGAACGTGGCAATGTTTTGAGCAAGTTTCCAAACACTGCCTGATATAATTTCCTATCAGTAACAAATATAAGTGACACTAACAATTTCCTATTCAGAAAGATAAGCAAACTCAGCCCATAAGGTATGCAACTTCACAGTGCTTGATCCTCTCAAGCAAGGTTGTTTGGTACTTGAAGATTAAGAAACAAAAAAATAAAAAATAAAAAGAAATACACCCTTATAATGTTTGTAAAGCATGTTTCTATTTGTTATGCGATTAATCTTCTTTACAAATATGCTACATCTATTTGAAAATAATGTTGTGCTGAGAAAGCAATTGATTGCCTATGCACTTGTAAGTGCATAACCGAGGTTCAAACATGGTGGAGGTGCGATGGACCTGTTCTAGCCTAGTCCCGCCTCCCTCTTTCAGTTTTCCCAAGGAAAGCCCTTCCCTTACAAAAAAACAAGCCCAAGAGAGACAGCACAGTTTTTTTTTTTTTTTGTTTTGGTTGTTGTTGTTGTTGTTGTTGTTGTTGTTGTGTGTGTGTGTGGGTGGGTGGGTGGGTGGGTGGGTGGGGGCACAAACCAACTTGCCACAAGGTATCTATCATTGCCATCCAAGTAAAGCACAACGAACCTTATCTTGGTCTTGAGCTCAAGCATTTGACAAATAAATCCATCCCTGTACTCCAAAAAAGTTAACAAATAACAGATACATGGAAACCAAGAGAGATTAGATTTTTTAGGAAGAAATTAAAAAAAAAAAGGACAAAGCACAGGGAGCACGCATCAAATGAACGTGAAAGTCCTACTCTCTTGAATACCAACGATGTCATCAAAACAGGTCACAGACACTGACTCATAATTGAACAAAGCTATAGATCAAAATTCATAGTCAAAATGTACCTTAGAGCTGCCTCTTCGTCCTTCTCAACAGTTTTCACACCAAAGTTGACAATCATTCATCATCAACTGAGAAAATGACTATAAAATCGCAGATAAATAAACACAATCGCTCGAGAAATTACCTTTAGAGTATCAACAACAGAACCTATTTTAGAAATCTCATCTTGAATAGAAGCAATCCTGGCCTAAAAAGTAGCGATCCATGAAACAGTGAGAGGTGAATATAAATCCGTAAACTAACAATTCAAACGCAAGGACAATATCTAGTAATAATGCCGAATAATTTCAATTGATGAAGAGGGAGAATGAGACATCTAGGGTTTGGATTGAAGAGTCACTCATCGACAACTGAACCTCCGCGCCCTTGAGCTCTTGCTCTGCTGTTTCTTTGTTGCGTTTGCAGTTCTCTAGCTCTGAATTAACTGCTTCTAGCTCAGATCGAAGCTCCTCAATACGCTTCTTCAAGTTGAAAACTCGTCTCTCTACGAACGAAATTCGAGCAGAAATCAGCACAGAGAATCCGATGGTGAAATGACGAGATGGAGAGGGAGAGAAAAGAGAGGCATACCTCCTTGAGATTTTTCAGAAGCGAAATCTCGAATCAGATTAAACAACTGTTTCTGAGAATCCGTTGCCGCCATGGATGACAAATGATTCTCTCTCTCTCTTTGCTGCAGAATTTATGCTCGCGCTTTTTTCTACGAGAAGTTTGAAAGTTGAGGACTTTCCAAAAGTGGTCCTATAAATACCGGTCGCTTATACGTATTCGCTCTAGGAGGAGGAGGCTGGTAAGGGACAAATATTAAATATTCACGCGGGGATGGGGGAGTGCTTGAATAAAAATGCCACTGAAGTTTGTCAAAATTGTAAATTTGCCGCCCAAAAAAATATGTCACTAGAATGTCATTAATCTTCGTAAACAGTATAAAAAACGTCACTTAACTGGCTGTTGGAGGTTATTTACCTAAAGCAGCAGGTTGATGTTATGGGTGGATGTGATTAAGTAAATTAATAACATAATTAAATAAAAAAACCCCTATTAACTAATCTACCCTAATAACTCAGTGGTCCCTCAATTATTTTCCTCTATTTGAAAAAAACCAAGCAACGTTCTTGTTCTAATGTTCTTCTTCTGCATTCTTCATCTTCATCGCCCAGCTTCTTCAACTTCCCCCCTGTGATTTCTCCCTCTTCACTCAATCAAACCCTAAATTCAACATCAAGCACCAAAATCGCACCCCAGGGAAGTGTTTTTGCAAGGATTGAAGGTCTGAAAGGTTCGCATTCATACCCGGTAAGTTTCTGCATAAACCCTAATATTCGAACTGGTGAATTGGATCATCGATCCACTTGAAGAACCCACAATCATCAGAAGTCCTCCACCTCGCACATCTTGCAAACCTCCTCAAAGGGCTATCTTCAGTGTGTGAAGTGTACACCAAGCAAATATAGGCAATTGCATATTCTGGGTTGAAATTAGAGTTTTTTGAGGTCATTACATATTCTGGGTTGAAATTGTAGATTCTGGGTTGAAATTAGGGTTTTTTGAGGTGAGAAAAGAAGAAAGAAGAAGAAAGCCCCAATTTTTGGAACTGAATTGAAGAAGAAGAAGAGGTGGAGGATGAAGCTGTTATGGCGTAGGTTTTCGCAGAGGAAGAAGAAAAAAGATGAAGAAGAAGATGAAGGGGGCAGTAGGCAGTAAAAAATTAAGTGGGAGGGGGATTAATTAATTTGGGTGGGGTGAAAATTTTAATTAGGGTAGGTTATGAAATTAAACACCCCCAGCTGCAGTTTATCGGCTACAGTAGGTAATATGTCGGTTAAGTGACATTTTTTACACTGTTTACAAAGATTGATGGCATTCTAAGGACATTTTTTTTCGGGTGGAAAATTTGCAATTTTGACAAAGTTTAGTGACATTTTTATTCAAGCACTCGTGGATGGGGTGGGGATGGGGATAAAAGTTTCCACGTCTACGTTTCTACTTACCTGTTGGGGAAAATAATCCGCTCACATACCTCCACATATATTCCTGCTATGCATTAAATTTACATATTTATCCATAAAATTGCTATATATTCATAATTTGAAGGGTATGTTTGTATTTAATAGCAAAGTATGTAAAAAGGCTGATAATATGTTTATTCAAATTTGAATCTAATACTATGAAGTGGCTAAGATGCTTTAATTTTTTATGGAACTGAAGAACCCAATTTCATTCCACGGGCTTAAGGCTTTCGCATACTAACGCTGCTGAGTGGATGAGAAGAAGATATAATCAATGCTGAAATATAACAATAATTTAAATAACCGTTGGAAGTGAGGAACCTGCGGGGATGGGGACGAGACCAATTTTCCCACCTGCAACGGGGACAAGGACCGGGATGGGACGAGGGGGGGGCGTGGGGTAAGTACGGGGAGTATATCCCTCATCCCCGACCCGCTTCATTATCATCCCTACATATATTTGTCAAATACAGAGTATTTGCAGTTCCCCCTCTTATTTTTCATTCCTCCCTACTTCCCCCGGCAACTAGGTGGGTCAGCCAGTGCAAGGTATGGGTGTTAATCAAAATTTTATTAGAAAATAAATTTTTTGTAATTATGTATAAATATTAAGTATACATGTGGGAAAAAAATCAGCTTAAAAGATAACTGTATACATTAAATATTTAACATTCTTAATTTTTATTAAGTTAGATGTGTATATAATATTTCAAGGGTTTTTGGTTTCAAATAAGTTAAATATGTATATAATATTTCAAGGGTGGTGGGTTTCAAATAACCCATGCTGACGGTCTTGTTATTGAAAATAATTCAAAGTGACTTCGTTAATGACAATCTATGTTTTTATCTTATTTTCTTATAACATATAGGTAATTTTATTAGACGCAAATTTATGGTTGAAATGTGAATATAATATGTTTCTCATAATTTCAATTCATGGGGCCTATATTTGAATGCCTAACCATGATCATTTATTCCTTGAAAGTTGTTTTTGTTGTTTTATATTCTCTTACTTGATCAATAGTAAAAGACAAGAGTTATTTTGAGTGGAAAATATTAAACATTTAAAGTTAGCCAACAAAAAAAAATATATTCCATCAGAAATATATTATTATAGTTAGAAAGTACTCTTTCCATTTCTTTTTATCTAACTTTTTAATGAATTTTTTTTTAATTCATATTATCTAGAATCTCAATAACAGATTAATTACTGCATTTTTTATTTTTTTTAAAACATTTATTGGAGAAAACGCCAAAATTTGATTTAATTAAGTATAATTAAATAATTCTCCTACTCCCTCCATTCATTAATATTTGTCACACTAAACTTTTATTTTCCACATAGTCAAATTTACCTCTTACTTTTATCATTATCAATACAAGTATATAACTAAAATAGAAATTTATCTCTTACATTATCATTGTCAATATTATTTTCTTAAAATCTTGCGAAAACTTATATATGACAATTATTGAGGAATGAGAGGATTATAAACCACACCATTTATTTTTGCAATCTTAATTTTATTGTAATCCTCCAAAATAACAAATGAAAAATAGAGGAAGTGACATGAGAACAATTTTTTAAAAAAAGTAAAAAAAAAAAAAAGGAATTCTTTAAGAACTTGAAGAGAGTGTTATCAATTGTCAAATTAAGTACAATTCTTGTCACGTGATGAGCAATCAACCTACCACCAGGCAAAAAAAAAAAAAATAGATTTTGGTCATCTCACTTTTATTATTGTACAAATATTATTTAACCTATATTTACACGAATTCAAAATATTTTTGTGTGAACCACCCTTCTTTCTTCTAACATCATTCTCAAACAAAGAAAGTGTGAAGACAAGATACAAGACAAACTAGTGAAATTACAAAGTTGGTTGTTTATTATTATATTCTAAGGCAAAAAGTAAATTTTTGTGTCAACACAAGCTACAAGTAAAAATTAGATTATGAGCCCGGGAGCACCATCCTTTTGTGCGCCCGACTCCCTTTTTTTTGGGTTTTATTTGCGTCAAGATTTGATTGGTTACTTTGTACATGTTTTTTATGTTTTTGTCCAACCCAATGCAACTTGTGTCTAATCTTTTTAGTTTTTGTTTTGTTTTGTTTTCTATTTTATTTTATTTTTTCCTTTTTATTTTTTCCCTTACATTAAGCATTTAATATTAATTTAATATTTAATACTACCTCTATTCTTTTTTATCCGTGGCCTAAATTTTCATATAAAAAATTTTGACCGTTAACATCTTAATTTGTATAATGATTTATCATACAAACTTGATCTGATAGTTTCATAACTTGACATTTTTATTACTACCTTCATCCCAAAATATTTGTCCTTTTACCTAACTTCTTTGTCCCAAAATATTTCTCCCATTTACAATCCTAACAACTGTAATTCCTTTTCTACCCCTACTTAATTGATTCATTTATCACTTTTTACAATTCCAACAACTATTATCTTCTATTAAAATAGGGGTAATTTGGATAAATTACAAACTTTTTATCTCAATTCCCAATACACATTGGTCTTCTAAAGTTAGGTAGATGGAGAAATAAAATGGGATGGAGGTAGTACAATGTTCAAAAACTAGTATATGAATGCTCATAAATTTAAACTATGCTACATCTAAACTACAATGCTCATCAACCTAAATAACTATGCTCATACACCTAAACTACAATGTTCATCAAGCTAAATAACTATGCTCATACACCTAATCTACAATGCTCATAAACTAGTATTTGAATGCTCATAAATCTAGACAATTATGCTCATACACCTAAACTACAATGCTCATAAACCTAAACAACTATGCTCACACACGAAAACTATAATGCTCATAAACTAGTATATGAATGCTCATAAATCTAAACAATTATGTCCATACACATAAACTACAATGCTCATAAAATATTATATGAATGCTCATAAATCTAAACAGCTATGCTCATATACCTAAACTATAATGCTCATAAACCTAAACAACTATGCTCATACACGTAAACTACAATGCTCATAAACTAGTATATGAATGTTCATAAATCTAAACAACTATGCTCATATACCTAAACTACAGTGCTTATAAACCTAAACAACTATGCTCATACACTGAAACTACAATGCTCATAAATTAGTATATGAATGCTCATAAATCTAAGCAACTATACTCATACATCTAAACTACACTGCTCATAACCTAAACAACTATGCTCATACACGTAAACAACAATGCTCATAAACTAGTATATGAATGCTCATAAATCTAAACAACTATGCTCATGCACCTAAACTACAATACTCATAAACCTAAACAACTATGCTCATACACGTAAACTACAATGCTCATAAACTAGTATTTGAATACTCATAAATCTAAACAACTATGCTCATACACTAAATTACAATGCTCATAAACTTGTATATGAATGCTCATAAATCAGTACATGAATATTCATAACCTCTAACATGAATGCTCAAAACCTGACATTTTTACTACAATGCTTATAAACCAGTAGATGAATGTTCATAAATCAATATATGAATGTTCATAACTTTCAATACGAATGTTCATAACCTCTAACACAAAAGCTCATAACAAAAAAAAAAAAAAAACTATATCAATGCAAGTATAAAAAAATAATTAAATGTTGAATTGTCAGATGTAATGAAATTCAAAAAAAAATATTATAATTATAGTTCAACAAACTTAAAAATAATAATAACTATTGACGGAGACAAAAATAATAATTACAATTCAATCAACTTGAAAGTTATAAATTTTTTCTGTCTAATAAATTATAAAATAATTAATAAAAGACAAAAAAATAAAAAAAACACAAATAAACTGTTGATAAAAAAGGAAAAAATGAAATATATATCAAACAAATTATTATTTAAAAAAAGAAATAAATAAATAAAACACGTACGAATGAGTGTACGGTGCTCCATGAGCCCGGGAGCACAATCGTAAGTCCCAGATACAAGGTAAGGTGGTGAAGCTATCAAGTAAGTTGCTTATTATCATATTTGAGGGCAAAATAGTAAATTCGAGTATGAATACAAGTTGCAAGGTAAGTTACTAGGCAAGCAGCTTGTTCAAACATTTTTTTCGCCCCAAACCTTTTTTTATATTATAGAGATAAGCTGAAAGAACATATAAAATCTGTTAATATGATATATTACGAGGTAATAACTATAATTAGAGGTGAACAAGTCGAAAAAATGTGACGATACCGTAGCAAAAATCATGATAAATGTACAGATTATAGGTTTTTAGTGACATAAGGTAATAGTCAGGCAGTTTTGAGTTGTGTTGGACTCGCTAATTCGCGGTTATATTTGGATTCAGTTAATTTTGGTTTAGGTTGAGGAATTGTGTTTAGAAGTTAGAATTTGGCACGGATTTAGGTTGGGTCAATTTCTGTCAAGTCTAAGTGGAGTTGAATAAACTTGTTGAAATACAATTGTACTTTTGCTTTATTTTATAACCAATATTTTTCAATTAGGAAATTTGACTTGTTGTAACTCGAACTATATGAGCTATGTTATTAGTAACATGAACTTTAGAAATATATCATAATAAGGTGAATTAGTAAACCCTTGGACTGCTACGGAGTTGGTCCAAGCTTCACAATATTTTGAACTACTGCAATACAATATATATGATAATTTAGAATATTACAATTCTATATACAAGAGCTTGGAATATTACAATCCAACACATTAAAATATGGGATTATTATGGCCTAAAAAAAAAATGAGATTGCTGCAATGCATGTGTTACTAAAAAAAGCAATCCTCCTCGAGTGCCACATAGGAAAACCACTAAGTAGTTGATTACGATCAACTTGGTGGTGATGCACTAAAATCCAAGAGTACAATAGTTAGCTTATTGTGATACATTTCAAAGTTTAGTTTACCATTGTCCCAATCCATATAGTTAGACTTGCTACAATCTAATTTTCCTTTTTAAAAAATAAATTTAGTATATTGATGAGACTATTTACAAAAAGTAAGGCCATGCTCTTTTATGGGGAGGGATAGAGAGTAGATGGGAAATGTGAGATAAAGTGGCAAAAGTGAAATAGTGCTTAGGAAGGTAAATCATATCAGTTACATCATTTAAATATATGAATTTTTAAATATATCGTTTATAACTTTTTATAAGGTACTATGAATAAGACAAATTACATCATTGATCCGTGAAGATCGGGCTATCTTTGAGCCTAACTAGGGTTGGGGCCAATCCTGATGAGATTTTCAAGAGCCTTGGGGTATCAATGGTCCCGGTTTGTTGAAATAACGTGGGGGACCCGACCAGTTTTCCTAGTGTCAGGCCCGAAATTGACCGTCAGAAGAGTAGAATGAAGAAAATGAGGAAAAAGAAGAAAGTAGACAAAATTGGGCGAAAAGAAATGATATGTTTTCACTCTTCCGATCATAACTCCTTCAATAAAGCTCTGATGACCATGAAATTCGGGGAGCTTAAAGTAGACAGCAAGAGCTTTTCGTCTATATATTATGGAATCAAAACAAAGTTCGAACGAAGAAGTTACGTGAGTTTAAAGGCCGCAGAAAATGTTGGTTCGACCAGCACGATTCGAGGCAGCCTCCAGAAATCAAGTTTTCTTGTTTCAAGGTCACCACAAACCGTGTCATATCACCACGGCCTGTGGCGAAGCCCAGTTTTCGTTTTATAGAGGTTTCATCAATGGAATAAGTCGAACCTACAACAAAAAATTAGTGAAATGCATGAATACGAGTAAAAGTACATCATCGATGACCAAAAAAAAAAGCATGAAAACGACACTGAAAACATAAATATAACAAGAAACAAAAAAAAAAGAAAGTTATCTGAGAAGTATTTTGTAGAAAAATGAAAATGGAGAACACAACTTAAAAAGACAAAAATGATAGAAAAATGATAAGAAATGAAAAACATCACATAAAGTGAAAAGAACATTAAAACAAACAAAAAGCATAAAAAAAAAACGTAAAAGCAACTAGGTAACAGTAACCTGAAAGTAGATTGATATGAAAAAATGACGAGAAAGAGAGTTATAGACCTCAAGAACATTAGAGAAAAAAAAAAAGATGAGACTTAAGAGAAAACAAGGATCACAAATGGTAGATAGAGAAAGCTCCAGGCAACAAAATAAAATATAATCCATAAAAATCCTAGTTGCAGTAAAATGTAGAAACTGGAAACCAAAAACAACATTTTTGTTTAAGTAATAACTAGGACCAACTCCTGTATAGAGTCCTAATTCAAACTACAGTTATTGTCTTACTTCAGAGAGAGAGAGATTCAAGTCCATTCAAACTGTTCAATATGGCACAACCCAAAGTATACTGATAGCATTAATTTCTCATTTGAATTTTAATATTGACTAATTTAACTGACGTAATACCCAAAGTTTTGCATAATGCTAGCTAAAAGTAATGTCTCTTCTAAACGCTCTGGTAGATAATCGAAGCTAAATTCTGATTTTTACTTATGTGCATACTTCCGAACTTTAGTTTTTGGTATTGGCAGACAAGGGTCTACAATCAACCTACATAATGCCACCATTGATGAATCACAGAAATAAAAATCACCCTCAGCTCTTTAAATGAGAACTCCATGCTTTCTTTAATCGTTAGACCTACATGTTGTGATACAAACTGTCAGGGGGGAAAAGCTGGACCATACAGTTCTACCGGACTATTTGTCGTGGGTTTGGATGTACTCAACCTTACACAGTGGCTCAGTTACAACAGAGAAAAGGGGGAGGGGAGGGGAGGGGGGGGGGGGGGTATGACCATCTCTTATGAAATCATAGTTTGACTCCTAAGGCGAGGATGGATTGATACATACATTGGGCTAGAGATAATCACTCTTGGAAGGGAAATTTTCTCTCAATTTTCGAGCACAATCACAAAATAAAGCATCATAATTGTCCATGTCATTAGTACCCATGGCTCCCTCTCCCATAGTTAAGACTTTCCTTGAGGACTTTTTCGAACAAAAAGCTTGCTGATATCTTCTGTCACAACATTGCTCCTGCAGATTTTAACATAACAAATGGTGTAAGTGAACAATTGCTACCTTAGATTTACAAGAACTGCAGAGAGAAAATTAGGTGAATCGATTCATCTAAAGTATTCCGGAGCCTACTAAATTACACATACAAAAAAAAAAAAAAAAAAACCACATTTTTTTTAAATTAGAAAAAAGCGACAACCACATTACCCTTACCCCTATGAAAACATACAAATGAGCTACGATATTCATGAAACAGAACAGTTCATATGCTGGTGGATTGGGCTATGGAAGATTTGGCTGTTTTACAGACAACCATACACCCAATGACCTTGGTTTGAACATGCTGGTTTTACATAGAGGATTCCCATCTCAAAAAGTTTGCAACTGACACATGTAACTCCAAGCCATTACCACAAGTGTAACTTGCTAAATGGTGCATAATAGCTTAAGATGATGATTTTAGTTACAACTTCAAGACATCACATGATCTCCGTAAAGTTTCTTATGGGAAAAAGTGTTGGGCCCTTAAGCCCCTGGATATTTTGCAGCCAGAATCTGATTGATGTTGAAAAGAAACAGTAGAATAAGCTGAACTGTATCTAGACTGCTTGTTGATCATGCAAATTATAGACTTGATTCCGATCACGTCACTTCATCTCGCTAATAATTTCACAAATAATTTACTGTCCTTTCATTTTCCCCTTTTTAATATGTCATCACCATGATACCATCATGATCAATTGATCATCAATCACAACAGAACCCACCTGTCGCACTATATCAGTTCCAAGACTCCAATAAGCGGTGCTTACTGCTTAGGCTCTCCCTACTTTGTATCACAAGATACAAACAAACACAGTGGCTTTTATGTTACGGATAGCTTGCTTTCCGTTACTGTAAACAGGCAGTCCAACACATTCAGCATCTCTCCACAGGGGAATATTACTATCCAAAAATCCAACTCACTAGCAAAAGGATTTACCAAGCAGATCATGTTCTGCAAAACCATCTACGATTGCAATGCTAGTGGACTATTCTCCTGATTTATATTTATGAGCCTATAATGGAATGACATGCGTCAGGGATATGGAATATATATGTGGGCTATTGTTACAGATAGCTCATAAGTGATTGACTTCAACTTTACTTATGCACTCTTCTCCAGATGCTTTTTGAGTTCCAAAGGAATCAGGGAGGGGGGCAGGGATAATGACATGTAGGTCTTTTACCATCTAGCGTACCATGTTACCATCTAATTAAAGCTGCTTGAGCAAAGAGAGCATGCATCTGCACAAGCAATTATGGAAGAAAACTGGGTTTAATTATTGTTGGCAAGTCTGATATGTCATTTTAGAATTTATTCAAGGACCCATAACAATATCCCAGTAAATTTTAGGCCTAAGAATACCAGTTTAATTTTGGCAAGAAACTGGCAAAAAAGAAAGTAGTAATATGAGCAAGAAATGAATGTAACTTGAAAGTGACAAAATTGAGGAAATGCACAGATTGATAACTGACCTTCCGCTGAGCTGAGGTGGAACCAACTGACCACTACCAGTTTCTGGAATATTCTTTGAGTGAGGTAAATTCCCTCTTGGGATTTTACCTCGAACATTTGAGAAACTAGAACCATTTGCTTCTCTCTTCCGCGATGCATTCTCAGCCATGGCAGCCGCAACTCGTGAAGAGTGATCAGTACCAACAGGCTGAGATAAAATAGGTGAATTCAAAAGCATTGAAGCATCAGGAAGGTTTTCAATTGGCGGAGGTAACAAAGGTGAGACATCTTGTGACTGTTGGGTTAAACATGACGTTTTGGACCTGCAGAAAGATGACATTCGGATGGTTAACCGAGGAAAATCTTAACCTCATTTTGGGAGCCATAAGGGCATGTTTCAGCACTGAACTTATTTCAACTTATTATGCCAAACTTATTCTGAATTTATTTTCTAAACTTATTCTGGATTTATTTGTCACAGTTTTTTTGCAAAATTTTGTTATGAACTTATGCTGAACTGAGTTTATCAGAACTTACGCCGAAGAAAAGAAGGTGAAAAGAACAGACCCTAATTATTATTAGCTACATAAACCTATAAAAGTTACACAATGTCAATTAATTTTAAAAAGTGCACATGCACACGCAGAAAAAGCACAAGGCGCATCCCAGACGTTACAAGCATGGCACATTCTAAGAGCACAGACAATTTTGAGCATCTTTAAAAAAAATTTTGGGGTGGGGCCAGTAGTAACTCGTGCTTTTTGCATCCTAAACTAAATAGCCAGAAGAAAAGGAAAAATAAAGCAATTATAACGCGAACCCTTTATTTCCTTCACTTCTTGCCATAACCTTGCCCCTCCCTCTCTAGCGTTGCGCTGCACTATGCGGATACTGCCCATCCTACTCAACCTCTTCCTCTCACTCAACTTCCTCTCTCTTCCTGCTACTCGCAGCTCTGGTTGATCTCCCCTGCTGCTGCTATCCTGACTTAGGTAAGTCTCTTCTCCCTTCTTCCTCTCACGCAATTATAACGAGTAATTTGCATACCATAACTTATGCATACATTCATTTTATTATATGATATAGACAAGATTTTTAACAATATATGTTGTCTAGTGTTGTCCCAACAAAAGGTGTTGTTTAATTTTGTCTCATGCAACATACAGGTTTAAGTGCTAGTTATTCTTAATTACTATTTTTGGTTTTTGGGTACTAGCTTCCTCTTCCTCTCATTCTTCTTCCTCATCTCTCCCCCTCCCTCTCCCTCTTCCACTTCCTTTGTTGAACAAAAGGCTTGAAATGCTTGGTTATAAACCTATTTTTTAGGCTTTCTATTCAAAATCTCGAACACAGTGTGATCCTCCACTCACTATTCAATTTTGATCAATACCTAGTTCCATGTGTTCGCAAGGAGGGTGACAAGTTATAGAGACAACTTGCTCATTATTTGATAATTTCGCCAGCTTATCAAACAACTAAAATTATAAAGGGATATTGGATGACAATATACCGACTTTTGGGGATATTAGATTGTAATATACCGATCTATACTATTGGACAACAATATCTCTGACCTTTATACTTAGATGAGATTATTATACCAACCGTGACTAAGGGGGTAGTGACTGGTGAACTGGTCTTCGTGCTAACGTGGCAGGCGGAGGGAAAATAACCGACCCTTGCCCAATATCCCCATTAACCCTCTGTTTTTCTCACTAACCCACGTTAAAAATAAAACAAATAAAAGAACACGGCCCCAACACAGTGACTAAGGGCTGTAGGGGTGGTGAACTAGTCTCCATACTGACGTGGCACAGAACCAACCAATGTCTTGTAATGTGGGTTAGTGAGAAAAATGGAGTTAATAGGGTTATTGGGATGGGGCAGGTATTTTTTCCCTTTGCCAGCCACGTCAACATGGAGATCGGTTCACCACCCCCTTAGTTACTATTGGTTTAATAATGCCACCTAAGTATAAAGGTCAAGGATATTGTTATCCAATAGTAAAGCTCGGTATATTACAATCCAATACCCCCAAAGGTTAATATATTATCATCCAAAAATCCAATTATAAATTAAATACATATTGAATAGAAAAACTCCTCATGTTCTGTCACCCAACATGGACTTGAGGAATTTGCAGGTAAGGGCGATAGTGCTCGTGTGCCCCATGACACGGTCCGCATCACATGTCTAGCGCTCGAAGGATTTTCAAGACCCAAAAATTTTATAAGCCCTTATTTCATTCAACCCGACACGCCCATGCAACTATTCCTGTCCCTTTTCTTCTTCCTTCATCCCTCACCTTCATATCCATTCTCCATTTTTGCTCATATCTCCCTCTAATTCCTTCCTTTTTCTTACTTCTGTTCTTGATTCATTCTCTAATGTCAGATTCCACCCTCAAATTACCCACTTTCTTCCCCATTTTTTTCTTTCTACCACTCACTTCAAACCCCAAGGGTCCGACAAGGCATCCCTAAAAGGCATCTTTAAATATTATTAGAAGTGAATTATTATTATTTTTTTAAAGGCGTCCTTAAAAATTGTGAACTTAGGGATTCTTTAAATTGATTTGGCCTATATCGAGAATATATTCACCCAACCTTTAAATAGCCCAAAAACAATCACCGCCACTTTAATTTTAAAATAAGAAAAATAAAAAAAAATAGGAAATGAACCAAAAGAAAACCCTAGGCCCGACTCCAATGTGGATGTGCACGCATCCCTCCCCCACCACCCCCCTCTCTCTGTTTCTGGAGTTTAATTAAAGCAGCAAAACCCTAGTAACCAACTGAAAACATACGCCACCTTTGCCCCCTTTCTCTCCTCTCTCCCGTCTCTAACCGACGACCAGAAACCAACGAGAAAAATTTGTCAAGGCAAACAAAAAAATGCACTTAACGGCAACCGAAAATCAGTGACTGTCGGCCAGAGAAAACCCACAGGTGGGATCGCAACATCCATTCGACCAAAAGCCCCGAACTACCACCCCGAATACCCAACAATTGGTTGTCCAGTTGTTTGATCTACGATTTGTCGAGACTTGGGTTCATTCTTGGCTGTGTCACGCAATTCCGCTACGGGTCCCGTGTTTGGATTTGTGTCGGGTTGTGTCAACCATGGTATAACAACCTTAATTGTTGAGTCCACGTAACGTAGGCCACCACCACTTAGAAGCTTCCATGTTTCCACCTCCATTTCACTTGTAAAGGTTAATTTTACTTCTTTTATTTGGTTTTCTTTGTTTTCCTTTGTTAATTTCAAATTTTTCTATATAATGTTGATTTTTGTTTTTGTACAAACTAACCAAGTCAAACACTATTGTAAAGTTTTAATTTTTGTTTTGCTAACGTTAAATGTTGTTGCATATGTAAAAAATGGGTAGGACTTCAATTGCTCCAAGACAACCATCAAAGAAGAGGAAAAGCAATGACCGCAAAGGCAAAGAGAAGCAAACTCAATCTTCAAAGGCCACCGTGACTTGAGGTAACAATCCACTTCATTTAGAAGATCCTGGAGATTTTGCTAGATATCAGCTTTTGAGCCAAAGGAAAATGATTCCCACAAGATATTTGACGAGCAATTTTTGGATACAACTGGAATGTTGGAGGATGTTTTGTGGTTGTTGACAAATTGTGAGATGAACAACTTTGCAAAGGATGAGAAATCTGACTTATAGCTCTGACATTAGAGTTTCTAAGTACCCTTGATGTAAAGTTGACCACTACCGAAGGGACTGTTACCTTTAGGTTTATCAGAGAGTAGCATACTTTCACCCTGATCGAATTTGCTCGTGTTTTCCAACTCTTGAAATGCATGACCCTAAGAACAGAAGTGTCCATGATGACTTGAATGAATGGAATCCAAAACCTTTTGGCAATTCCTGACAACTAGAGAAGACTATGATCCGCAGAATTCTTAATGTACTCCCATCCGCAACCCAATTTCCCGGTACTCACGGCGAATTCGAGCGTACGGCAAGCTAGGAAAGGGTGATAGTATGAATGTCACAGAGTTAGCAGACTTATATGTGTTGTGGGATATGTATAACCATAGACCTGATGTGAAGTGTGTTGCCCATCTAGCTACTCATTTGGCACATGTAGCTTCTCATCTCGTAGGGGACATTGTTGGAGTAGGTCTTGTAACTATACTTGCAAGCTATTTTAAGTGGGGCCCCAAGCCTTGTGAGCATGACAGGGTCCTTTATGAAGTTAGATTCCACGATAATTGAGTCAATGAAAATGTGTGAAGTTAAAGAATGATGGGGTATATTGGGTCTATCCAAATTGTATTCAATAAGACTCCCATGTGAGTTTCTTACCATTTGTATTACCCAATATTCTCTTTCAGCTTGGACTTGAACATGGTTTCCTAGAGGCTCCACTGACCCTGCAAGGTAATAATGTTGGTGAGAAAGAACACAACCTTGATGAGAAACTTGACTCATTGCCTGCTTTTTGTGAGTCAAAGTTGACGTGCATTAAGGCTACGTGGGACCACATCCTTGACTTGCTAGTTGCCCAGTCCTAAACCCTATGTGACCATGCTGCCCTCCAACAACGCCTTCTTTATTCGGTGAACGCATTGAGAGACCTCCGTATATCTCGAGACCAACTTGACCTTCCCCCTTTTCCTCTTCACACATGAGCTTCCATCTTTCCCTCTTTGCTACTATTGTGTTAGAGTATGCATTGAGGACAATGCTTTGTCCAAGCATGGGGGACTTTGTATATCTCTAGACCATACCGACCTTCCCCCTTTTCCTCTTCACACATGAACTTTCTATCTTTCCCCCTTTGCTACTATTGTGTTTGTACATGCAATATTGAGGACAATGCTTTGTCCAAGCATGAGGGACTTTGTGTGAAAATTGAAGTCTTGTTGTACATAACTTGTAGTTGGTGACTTGTTGTATATGGTTGTTGATTTGTTGTGTATTTGTGAGCTTAGGTATCTAGGTTAGTTTAGTTCATTTGCAAATGTTGGGAGGTGACATGGTCTGTGTTGAGTTGGACACGGCCCATGTTGGCCCTGTCTCTCCAAATTTGGTTGTTTCCTCCCTCTTTTGGCTATAAGGTTAGATTTTGGTTCCTGCTAATGATCATTCTCAACTACCATTCCATCTAATCATGGTACATCTTCATCCATTCCATCATTCCACGGAATAAAAAAGTTTTGAGGGCAGCTTGAAGATTAAAGATTTCTCAAGATCTGGTTGGCGTTGGAGCAGCAAAAGTCCACCACTTGTTGAGTTCTTTCAAGAGTTTCAAGAATCTTTGGTTAATTTCTCATACTCTTTAGGTTTTCATATGCTTTCTAGACTAGATTTACTTGCTTTATTGTTATGAATATGAGTAGTGCGTAGTTTCCACTTTCCACTTTCCACTTAGTCTGGGGTATAAACCTTTATAGTTGTTTATATTATCTGATTGAATATATTTGTCATTGCTTTTGTTTGGCCATCAAATGCATGGTATTAAAATTCTTGAATCAAGCACTGAAAGGAAAAGTTCGAGAATTGGAAAACCTAAGCTAGACTAATTCAAAATTGACTAGACAGAGAGGTTTTGAGTTAGGAATCATTTGATAATTTGGTTTATAACTAGGTTAAAGTTGAAATATCCACGAAAGTAGCTGATTAACTTATGCCAGGAAATTCAATTCCATTCCAAAAGATAGCTGAGAATTTTGTATGCAATTAACAATCCCAAAAGTTATTCAAATTGGCGAAGTTGGTGTTCAATTTGCTTGATTTGATTTGTTATCAACTTTGGTTTATCCCTGAACATCTTTATTCATTGATTACAATCCTAGAGTTTATTGCTTTCGATAGTTAGATTTGGCGATATAAACAAAACTAGTTCAGAAACCGATTAACTTAGCAATTAAGTAGAGGGCTAGTTCACTGCTTCCCTGGATTGAGTCCATGTGCGATCCAACTTGACGTGCTTCAATTATACCTCGTGCACTTGCAATGCATCAAGCATGTAGGTAGATGGATGATGAGGAGGAGGAGTAGGAGGGATGAGCATCATTTTAGTTTACCATTAGACCTTAAAGGGGACCTTTGCTAATTTCATCGTGTGTTACGTTTTCTATTCTTTATTTATATGAGAATGCTTGCTTTATCTCATTCTAAGACTACTTACAGAGTTACAGTATTTTATGTCTGGTAAACACTATTTGCATAGCTTTCATAGCATATTGTGTTCAATCAATTGCTTGATTCCTTCATTGAACTTATCTGGAAAAAAAGTATAGCTTAGAAGAGATTTTGAAGCAAAATGTGCACTTCATGTATGAAATGCAAGCACCCCAAACCCCAAGAGCCTAAGCAATTATTTGGAACTTTGCACTTTTTTAATCTTAGCAATGTAACCACATTAGATTGGTTTTCAGAGCATAACTCGGTATGACAAGCAAAAAGTTTTTGCTTAGCAACTTTTTAGTATCGCATACAACTTATTATATTCTTCAGTATGATCATCTACTTTGATCAAGCCTAAGATGTCTGCCTTAATAATTAAAACCCTGATCCCCCTAAGGGCTAAAACAAAAAGTCCAACAAAAATTCTGAATGAGATAAGCCCCCAGCACTTCAGGCTCTGTACACCATGAAATGGTGCTGTAAAGAATCCCCACTGTATCATCTGAGTTTTGACATTTGTCCATAGGCGTTCCAACAACACCAGAGCACACTGTCTCCACTATTCAATCTTCATAAGTTACACCGGATGTTTATGAAACTTTAATCCATCAAAAAGACATGAAGATTTTGTGAATAAAATGTTCTTTCCTAAACAGAAATTCCAGCTCTGTGTTTCACCAGCTCCCCTCCAGAAAAGAATGGGTGGGAGAGGAAGTCATGAAATCCATTTCCAAGTTCCACGGCAAGGGGGAAAATTTGGGAGCAGAGCAACTCAAAATGCGATTTGGAGTGATTCTCCTACTGGATGCACACCATAAATTGATTATCAATCACCTTTGTGCGACTACTCAATAACTCAGGGGCGGATCCAGGTACAGCCCAGGGGTGTCCCTGGCCACCCTAGGCCCAAAAAAAAATTTGAAGATCTTCTTTTACTTGGGGTTGAAAATATATGGACAAAGGTAAGTGGACACCCTTAGAATAGGCCCAAAAAAGTGGTATGGGTGTCCAACTAGTATGGGCTGAAATTGTTAAAATTATATATGATTTTTATTTTCTAAATTTATGATATTACTTTTGATATTTATGTAAAATTAATAAAACTCAATTTCTCTCATTAGTCTTCACATCTAAACAGACTAAACTCCAAGACTCTTCTGTCTTCACATCTCGTCATCTCTCCTCTCTGCCTCAATTTCTTTGTCCTCAACAGCACCGCAGTGCCGGCAGCGAACCTCCTGGCGGTCGACGGTCACCGTCGGAAGTCAAATCATCCAGCCGCCGTCAGCAGCAGTAGACCAGGCCAGGGCGTCGAACTCCCAGTCGGCAGCCGCCCAGCCCAGACGCCAACAGCCAGCCCCCCACCCACCGACAATTTTCCCTTACAGTTCCGGCGACCGGAATAGATCTGTAAGTTCTGATTTGTCTC
Organism: Portulaca oleracea; assembly: GCA_029582165.1. Taxonomy (NCBI): domain Eukaryota; kingdom Viridiplantae; phylum Streptophyta; class Magnoliopsida; order Caryophyllales; family Portulacaceae; genus Portulaca; species Portulaca oleracea. The sequence continues at coordinate 14,010,344 of CM055892.1, forward strand.
AATTTAATATTGATTCTTTAATTTTCACTATATCTTCATTATTTCAATTTTAGGGTTTAGATCGTAAAGTTTATTTATTCATCTCACTGTCTCAGATCCAGAATTTACTTTGAATTATTGATTGGAAAAATTCCATTTTTCTAATTTGGTGAATGACTGAATGTATTAAATTACTCTCTTTGGACTTTGGTGATTGGTCTTTGTTGCTACTTAGATTTGCTATTTTCTAAACAATTAAAGTGTTGCACTACTTATTGAAATTGAATTGCCATTTAATTTATTGGAATCACTTGGTTCTAGACTTCTAGTACAAATTGTACAATTGACATTTAGTAGAATTACTCAATTATTTGATTAATGGGTTGTGAATTGAATGAATGTTATATTCTTGGAAAGAGATAGAGTTGGACAGTTGGTAGCCATAGCCATTGGCCCATTGCCCATTGATATGTATTCTGTGCATAACTTTACCTTTTTGTGCCCTTATTCGGTGCTCAATTGACATTCTTTCTCTGTGGTAATAAAATATGACATATTGGTCCACTAATATTTATAAAAAGATTGTTTAAAATTAGAATTATTTTCTTGTGAATATATATTTCAATATTTCACTACTGGAGGTTATATTTGAATTACATTTATTCGGGTATATCATATATGATTATGACTGTTGTATCTTTTGTTTTCAGTGAGTGACGAAGTATTGGGCGTAATATGGATGGTTCTAATTCGATTTTACGATACTACGCCTCAAAAAGAAAACAACCAGAAAGTAGTGGACAGAATGTGGAGGATGGTAATGGGGGAAATAAACCAAGTGAGCATGAAGCTGATGAGTTTTATTTTAGTACACTTCCAATGGATCCTGGAATGAGAAAAATGATTTCAGAATATCCCCCTAATCTCAGAGATCCAATAAGAAGGTATTATATAGCTAAAGGGCCCGTCCAACCTCGCGAGTATGATTTTCCATCAAAATTGATTGGGACAAGGCTTCGACGTTTTAATAGTAAATGGTTTGATGATTATGGGACATGGTTGGAATATAGCAAAGAAAAAAATGCTGCATTTTGCTTATGTTGCTACTTATTTGCTAATGTGAGAGAAAATTCAAGTGGAGATTTCATCAAGGAGGGGTTCTCAACTTGGAATAAGACCGACCGATTCAAGGGGCACATTGGTGATTTTAATAGTATTCATAACAAAGCTTTAAGAGATTATGAAAATTTGAGGAGGCCTGCACAATCTATTAGAGTTGCTTTAGACAGCATGATGAAGAAACTAGAAACCAATATCGCCTTCGGGATACTGTTTCTTGCTCAAGATATTTGCTACGTCAAGGGTTACCTTTCGTGGTCATGATGAATCAAGACTCAGAGAATCGAGGAAATTTTTGAACTTGTGAAGTTTCTTGCAAGTCTAAATGATTTTATCGCCAAAGTCGTATTGGATAAAGCCCCAAAGAAGGAAAAGTTGGTGTCACCTCTTATCCAAAAGACATTGTGAATTCAGAGTCAAGAAACATTAAATGTCATTATGGAGGAGTTTAAGGGCGATGTCTTTGGGTTACTTGTTGATGAATCTAAAGATGTGGCTAATAAAGAGCAAATGGGTGTTGTTGTTCGTTACGTGGATAAAATGGGCATTGTGAAGGAGCGGTTCATTGGAGTTAAACATGTTGAAAATACTTCATCTTTGTCATTGAAAGTTGCAATTGAAGAAGTGTTTGCAAAGCATAACTTGAGTTTGTCAAGTTTGCGTTCTCAAGGCTATGATGGGGCGAGCAATATGCAAGGTAAGTTCAATGGACTTAAGACTTTGATCTTGAATGAAAATAAGAGTGCATTCTCCATTCATTGTTTTTCTCATCAGTTACAACTCACATTAGTAGCTCTTGCAAGGGACAATAATTATGTTGGAAAGCTCTTTGATGAGATTACTAAAATTGTGAATATGGTGGGAGCTTCTTGTAAAAGACATGATCTTTTACGTCAGAAACAAGCTGAGAGAGTACAGATGGCATTGAGTAATGATGAACTCGAAACTAGGCGTGGGCTAAATCAAGAACTTGCTCCTTTAAGGGCAGGTGAAACTCGTTGGTCATCTCATTATAAACAGTTACTTAATGTTAGTCGTATGTTTGATGCTATAATGGATGTGCTTGAGTATATTGAAAAAGAAGGGGAGACATCAACTGTAAGGAATGAATCTAGTGTGCAGATTGCTTATTTGACTTCATTTGATTTTTCTTTCACCCATCAAATGATGTTAAATATTTTGGGGATCACTCATGATTTGTCGCAAGCTTTGCAAAAGAAAGATCAAAATATTATAAATGCCAGGAAGCTTGTTGACATCACCAAGAAGTCCTTGGAAGCAATGAGAAGCGATGGGTGGGAAACCCTCTTGGAGAAAACATGTAATTTTTGTGAGAAACATTATATCTCTGTCCCAAACATGCAAGATATAAGGGTCCTTCCTGGGAGACCAAGACGTAATGTGGAGGAACGTACACATGAATTCCATTACCGGGTAGAGGTATTGTATACTGTTGTTGATCTCCATCTTGAAGAGCTTAGACGTCGCTTCAGTGAGACCAACACCGAGCTTCTTTCTTGTGTGGCTTGCTTGAGTCCATGTGATAAATTCCTCTCTTTTGATCAGGCTAAGTTACTCAAGTTAGCGCATTTTTATCCATATGATTTTAATGATTGTGAACTCACATTACTTGAACATCAGCTTGTGAATTATGTTCATGATGTGCTAGATGATGAAGCTTTTCAGGACTTGAAACAACTTGGTGATCTTTGTAGAAAGATGGTGGACACTAAGAAGCATATAACTTATCCACTGGTATTTAGGCTACTCAAGTTGGCATTGATTCTCCCGGTATCCACGGCAACCGTAGAAAGAGCATTTTCAGCTATGAAGATCGTCAAGAGTAGACTTCGCAATAGGATGTGTGATAGTTTTTTAAATGATTGCTTAGTTTGTTATATAGAGAAGGATGTATTTGACTCAATTACTAATGAGTCTTTCATGCGTCGATATCAAAACATGAAAGTACGCATTGGCCAAATGTAATGATTTACTATTAAGATATTTGACATTTTATGTAATTTTTTTTTCAAATGCGAGCTATTGTTAAGTGGCCACCCCTGATAACAAAGTCTGGATCCGCCACTGCAATAACTCATAGCCAAAAAAAAAAAAAAGGCGAGAAAAATGAACACAGAAGTTCACTCGCCTTTACTACCAGTTGCATAGCAGTTTTCTAGTCTATTATCTGCCCAGAAATAACGGGGAAGAAAGGTTACAGTATAACCCTAAATCCACATTTCCTCAACATATTAATAACTAATTCACAACATATCGAATCTATTCATAAGCACAGAGGCAGCAAGAAAGGGTCCGAATCCGAAAGACAAAACGAAGCGGTGGGGAAAAATGAAAGCATATTTTATAATAAGCCTAATATAATAGCAAAAAGCAACAGAGATGAGAAAGAAACGAAATTAAAGAAGAAGGGTAGAGAATTTACTGAGAAGGAAGCGGAGATTGTTGAGAAGAAGAAGGCGACGGCAGTGTTGAGGTGGATGGGCGGTGATTGTGTGTGTCCTCGGCAGAAATGGCGGTTGTTGAGGGAGACTCAGAATGTTGAAGATTATCTTCTTCGTCGGAGGATCCGTAGTCTACTAGCGACTCCATCTCCTCCTAACTCTGGAATCTCAGAAGAGTAGCCTGTAGCCTGTGAGACCTACGACCTGAGCCCGGCCGCATTATGCACCATGCCGTCCGTGCGCCTGTCAACATTTTGCCATTTTCCCTTTTTTTTTTCTTTTTTGTTTGTTTAATTTTAAATAAATATAATAAGGTTATTTTAGTTCAATATTCAATATATTTTAATGTTGAATTTCTATCTAATTTAATTATGATTTTCATTTGTTTATTTTTATTTTTAATTTTCTTTGTCATTTCATTATATTGTATTTTTTATGAGTATTTTATACTAGTTAAATTATAAAAGAAGTTTCAAAAACTAGAATAGAAAAAATTAAGTAAATCAAAAATAAAAAAATAAATTTACACATCTGTTTAAAAAATAATTATTAATAGATACAAAAATAATAACTATAACTCAATTACTTTAACAATAGTAAAAAATAATCATCCACTAAATTATTGAAGTGAATTTTAAAAGAAAATAAAAAAAGGAAAAATACTTTGAGGGTCAAGCCCCCCATGCGCTCAAACACTGAATGAATCCGAGCTCACAGTCGTATTTCCTATAGCCTGTAACCTGTGGCCTATGAAAAAATGAAGGTGCTCCTAGCAGTGACGGATCCAGACATTTAACTTAGGGGTGTCCAATATACTTATTATTATATAAGCGCTTTTGAAAAATAAAATAATGAAATTTAAATAAATAAAAATAAAAATAAAAATATATTCACAAGCTTAACAAAATTTCACATCATCATATAAATATGTCCACAAAATAAATTGAAATTTCACATTAACTAGACATTTATATCTTAAACTTATACTAATACCCAATTCCCCAATTCATTGACTTACGGTTTTTGTTTATAAAAAAATAATTTAGTAATCACTCCGTCCTAATTAATTTGTCCAGTTTACTTTTTCACGGTCTTTATGCAATACTTTGACCACTAATTTTTCACGTTTGATCCTAGCAAGACTAATAATATTGTATTCACGTAAAAATATTTTTCATAAAAAATCTAAGAGTGGTAGTCTTGTATAATAACTCATCATAAAATTTAATAATTAACTGTCAAAATTTAAAAATGTTGACCTTATTAGTCAAACTTGGACAATTTATTTGAGACAGAGGGAGTAATATTTTTGGGATTTTGGTTTACTACTAAATTGGACACCCCTATTATGTTTTTTGAGACTTTTTTTATGGTGTCCATTTACTCCAATTAAGAAATTTTTTTCCAAATAATATTAGAAAATCACAAATTTTTCTTTGGCTAGAGGTGTCCATGGACACTTCTGAGTTACATAGATATCTATCTCTGCCTCCTGGGAGTTGGATACATTGTGCGCTTGTCCTTAGCTCCCAACGGCAACAACCCACTTCACTTAGGCCGCATTCTTTTGTTATTTTTTTTTGTTTTCTAATATAATAATATTCTTTCTATATTTAACCTAGCTAAATCCATTTGCAGTTTTCGATTTAGCTCATTTATATTTTTTATTTATTGTTTTAAATTAACTTTCTTTGTAGTTTTCATTTTTATTCTTTTTTTTTTCAAAATTGTATTATCCTTGTTCTAAAATGTTTGTCATTCTGATAAAACAATATAAACATCATAGCATAACTTTCTGAAAAAATTATAAAATTCCTTGCATTAAGCATTTAATATTATTTTCATATCAAATACTGCCTTTATCCTTTTTAATATGTCGCCTAAATTTTAGTGTAAAAAATTTTGACCGTTAATATCTTAATTTATATAATGATTCATCATAGAAAACTGATCTCATTAGTTTCATATCCTAACATTTTTACTACAATGCTCATAAAGCAGTATATGTCTTGGGATTCATCCATGAGTAAAAATGTCTCACGTCGGAAAAGTAAAGAGAAAAGATATGGAATATAAGTCAAGTGAGCTACTCCTCTTAACACCAATTGAATTTTAAATGGAACCTCACTTAACTTGTATACTATGAGCCTTGGTTGAAGTGGGCTCCCGCCTTGGATCTCCCCAACAAGTGGTATTAGAGCCGATGGTTCGTTCGGCTGGGCGCAAGGTGTGGGAAGGTGGTCCCGTAAAAATCACCATGGGCAGGAGCAGGGACCATAACGCATGCGTGGCTAGGTCTCCTAAATGCGTAGAGTGGTTGCATGAGACTCAGGTGATGTAGGGTGCGACTCTGTAGAGTAAGGTGCGGCTGGGACTCTTGAAGTAGAGTGGTGGCATGAGACGCAGGTGGAGTAGGGTGCGACTCTGTAGAGTAAGGTGCGACTATGATGGGCTCCTGATGGTGACTTGAAACCTTGGCAAAAAGAGCTTCTGATCAAGGGAGAGAGACTCATGTGTGAAGGGGGGATTGTTGGGATTCACCCATGAGTAAAAATGTCCCACATCGGAAAAGTAAAGAGAAAAGACATGGTATACAAGTCAAGTGGGCTACTCCTCTTAACACCAATTGGTTTTAAGATGGAACCTCACTTAACTTGTGTACCATGGGCCTTGGTTGAAGTGGGCTCCCGCCTTGAAACTCTCCAATAATATGAATACTCAGGCCCCGTTCTTTTATACGGCTGGCTGCGGTGCGGTGCGGTGTGGAGGAAATATGGTGGATTGAGGTAGGTTGGGAAAAGTTGTTGTGGATTGTGGGGGATTGGGGAAAGTTGTGGTGGGTTGTGGTGGAATATGGAAAGTTTAACTTTTAATAAAAAGATAAATTAAATTAAAAAAGTAGATTGTGGTGGGTTGTGCCATATTGAGGTGGGTTGTGATATAATATGGAAAGTTGGGGTGCGGTGTGACACCGCAGCTTGCCAGCCACATAAAAGAACATGGCCTCATAAACCTAAAATACTATGCTCATAAACCTAAACTACAATGCTCATAAACCAGTAAATAGATGTTCATAACCTCTAACACGAATGCTCATGACATGACTTCTTTTACTACAATACTTATAAACCAATACATCAATGCTCATAAACTTAAATTACTATGCTCATAAATCAATATATGAATGTTCATAAACCAGTAGATGAATTTCATAACCATTAATACGAATGTTCAATTGTTCATAAACTCCAACACGAATGCTCATAACAAGAAAAATACATATCAAATATAAAAAAATAATTAAATGTTCAATAGTTGAATGCAATGAAATTCAATAGAAAGTTAAAACAAAAAAAAATAAAAAATAATGAACAAACATAAAATATACATATTTAACATTTAGCTTTATTGGACAACAATGCTCATAAAGTAGTATATGAATGCTCATAAATCAGTAGACAAATGTTCATTACCTCCAACACGAATGCTCATAATAAAAAAATACATATCAAGTGTAAAAATAAATTAAATTTTGAATAGTTAAATGCAATGATATTCAAAACAAAATTATTATAATAATTATTATAGTTTAATCAACTTAAAAATAATTATTATTGATGGAGACAAAAATAATAATTACAATGAAATCAACTTACGAATCATAATTTTTTTAATCCGATAAATTAGTTTTTTATTTAGGGTGTGTTTGGTTTAAAGGAAAATTGTTTTTTAGGAAAATGGTTTTCCTTGTAAAATGATTTTCTTATAAAATGAATTTTTTGATATTTTCCCGTGTTTAGTACACAGGAAAATGATTTACATGGAAAATGATTTACTTGTTTGACAGTAAGGAGACAAAGATTAAAATCTGTGTGTAAGAGAGAGTGGTGGAGAGAGAGAGAGGGAGAGAGAAAGAGAGAGAGAGAGAGAGAGAGAAATATTAAAAAGGGTACATGAGAGAGAAAAATACAAGAGAGAGAGAAAGAGAGAGAGATTAAAAGGTGTACAACAATTATATGGAAGGACCGAGTGTACATAGCATGGTACACTCGGTATATATATGGGGTAGGGTATATATAAGATTCACGTTTATTTTGGACTCATTCCTTATCATGCGGATATCATTCGATCGTATCCTTCATTGGTGAAATTTTCTCCTTCTTGCACCGCCGTCGTTTGCCGTTCGTGTTCTTGCTTGGTCAGTGCTTGAATACTGCATCAAAGATGTGAAAGTATGCATTACATAATGGAAATTTTATCAAGAAAATCGCATTCTTGTGTTTGAATACTGCGTTGATGTTTCCGAAGAATGCATTCGATTTGGGGAAAAATGCACTACGTAGTGGAAAAATTATCATTGAAACATATTGCATCAATTTTGATACTCATAACAAGATAATAATGCATCAAAATTGGGAAAATCTGCATTGAATAAGGGAAAATATGCATTGCATAATTCAAATTTTATCAACAAATATGAATTCTTGTATTTGAATACTGCATTGATGTTTCCGAAGAATGCATTTGATTTGGGAAAAATGCACTACGTAGTGGAAAAATTATCACCGAAACGTACTGCGTTTATTTTGATACACTCATATCAAGATAATAATGCATCGAAATTGGGAAATCTGCATTGAATAAGGAAAATGATGTATTGCATAATGGAAATTTTATCAACAAATATGCATTCTTGTGTTTGAATATTGCATTGATGTTTGATAAATTATCACTGAAACATACTGCGTTTATTTTGATACTCATATTTTGATAATAATGCACCAAAATTGAGAAAATCTGCAATAAATAAGAGAAAGAATGCATTGCATAAGTGAAAAATTGTAATAAATATGTATTGATGTGTTTTAATACTGCATCCAAATTGAGTAAATATGCAGTGTATAAGGGAAAGTATGCATTGCATAAAGGATGTGTTAGGGTTAAAAATTGAAAAGAAGTTGGTGTTTTTAATATTTATAGCGCGTGGATTATACTCCCCCTTGTACTCACCTTGTTGTGTACACACGGTAATATATTATAATTTGCGAAAGGTGTATGAGAGAGAGTGGTGGAGAAAGAGAGAGAGAGAGACTAAAACGGGTGTATGAGAGGTAGTGATTGTTCGGTTGTGTATTTGGGGTTAATGAGTAGGGTTGTCGTATCCGCAGGGATGGTATGTCAGGCAATAGGAAATTGGTTTGGTAAGGTTTCTGATTCGAAAGCAATAAAGAATGAAAAGCAACTAAACTAACCTAACAATAAATTACTAAAAAGTACCCTACGTTTTGCGGTATTTAGTTTTAGGGGACCATATTATTGAAAATAATTTATAGGTACCCTGTGTTTTGTTTACCTATTTTCTGGTGACAAATTATTTTTTAGTTTTATTACAAGATCCCCAAGACTATGTATAATTAGAAAAATATGCCTACCTTGATAAAAACTTGTCAATTTATATTTCCACTTGCATTACTATTTGTTTTAAAGAATTAGAATCTCCATATTTTTCATTGACAAGCTCTGATAATTTGTTTTAAAGAATTACTATATGTTCTGCATTACTATTTTCTCTTATACCAAATGAAAAATATGGAGATGGTAATTTTTTAAAATAAATAGTAATGCAGGTGGAAATATAAATTGACAAGTTTTAATGAAGGTATGGATATTTATGCAATTTTACATAGTCTTGGGGATCTTGTAATAAAAATAAAAGATAATTTGTCACCAGAAAATAGGTACTACAAAACGTAGGGTACCTAGAAATTATTTTCAATAATATGGTCCCCTAAAAATAGATACCGCAAAACATAGGGTACCTTTTAGTAATTTATTGCCAACCTAAGCATGAATTGGAAATTAAAAACTAAACGGATCATCCATAACTAATAATGCAATAAATAAGGAACTAAAACTGAATTGAATACTGGAATAAAGGAAAGAGAACATGAACTTGGTATGCATTATACTTTACTCTAATCTTGAATCTTGAATCACGAATCTTGTTCCAAACAAACAAGAAAAAGCGTGATTTAGATTACTAAGACTGCCCATATCCTCACTCAAAAGGAGAATCCATGGAACTTTAATCCTCCTCTTCACAAACAATTGGATTTTTGATGAAAACTAATTTTAACTGGACTGAATGAATAGACATTGAAAACAACTAAGAATGAAGGCGAAAAGGAACGATGAACCTGAATTAACTTGAATTAACTAGGAAAAGAGTGAATTACAATTGAGAGAAACTAACGAAAGCTTAAAATCAAACTAATGAACTATTCTAAAACTAATACTAAAACTAATGAGTATCTTTATAAGGCTATGTATCTCCTTGTTGAGTTGTCCCACATCGGCCTTTGACACCCATATTGTGGTGTTTATAATGACTTTTGTGTCTCAACCTCCTAAGCTAGCTTTTGGGGTTGAATTGGGCTCAAGTCCATTATTTCACATGGTATCAGAGCCAGGGTCATTGATATTGGGGTCGCGCCCGCAGTTGTCTGCGCCTCGTGGTGAGGGGGGCGTGTTGAGTTGTCCCAGATCGGCCTTTGACACCCATATTGTGGTGTTTATAATGACTTGGGTGCCTCAACCTCCTAAGCTAACTTTTGGGATTGAATTGGGCTCAAGTCCATTATTTCACACTCCTAAATATAACTAGGAACATCCTCGAACGCGCCGAAGTTTTCATTGTCAACGGTGACATCAACGACGGCGCCCTTCTCAAAAAGCTCTTCGACGTCATCGTTTTCACCCACATCATGCACATCCCAGGACGGAGTTCAATAAAGAGAGAGAGAGAGAGAGAGAAAGGATGAAGGGATGAGATAGATACAGACGTGGTTACCGTGAAATAAAGAGAGAGAAAGAGAGAAAAGGGTGATAATTATAAGGTGCAACTGGTTGTATATTGCACGGAACGGTCGGTATACATAGGATTAGGTGGTATAAAGATTTTGCTTACTAGTTGGCATAAAAGATGCACTTTGCCAAGGAAATGATGCAATAAACAATTACCAACGCTATATTGACATAAAAGATGCACTCCGCCTATGAAACACATGCACTTTCACATGGAAAAGATGCAGTAAACAATTACAAACGCTACATTGGCATAAAAGATGCACTTGTTAGGTTTTAGGTTATCTATTTTCTAAATAGATACAGATTAATTGTCGGAATATTCATAATGATTATAAAACAATTAATCACAACAATTGCAGAGGCTTTAGTAATTATACCTGATTGCTAATCCGGCTGCTGAAAAGGTTGACCTTTGAGATTCCAATGCTGAAATCCTCTACTGGAAGTCCACGCAACACTTCAGGAACCCGATTGCTAGATCGACTTGATCGAGACGAATCTCAATCTAAGATGTATGTATTTGGTATATGTGAATGTTTCGGGAAACAGAGAATGTTTCCAGAAACAAGAACCGCAAACTAAAAGAGAGAGGAACTCAGGAAATCACCCTGGTATCTCTCTAAGAGTCTCAGGCAGTTGGTGTTAAATAATCTCTCACATAGACCCCTTTATATAGTGTTTAGAAAACCTAGGGAAAGGGTTCAAAACCCTAAAGGGCCGACTTAACGCAACGACGTGCTTCCCAGGCCCAACACGGTTTGTGTTGGACTCAAGAAGGTCCATTAACTCGGCCCATGGACACCACGGACCGTGGTGTCCCAACACGGACCGTGTTGGGTCAACACGGTCCGTGTTGAATCCAGTTCGATCCGTATTGGGCTGATTTCTCACAGAAATCAGTTTTCAACTTTTCTAAACGTAATACAATATCACTTAGGTTACATACATTGTTCCAAGGCACTGATTTGTATGACCCAATAGGACCAAATAATATAGTTATAATTAAACATATTCAATTACTAATTATAGAGGTCTCTAGCAAGACATATAATTACTATATTACTTTGATTTAATCTCCGCGTATATCGAACATTGTCGGGACATTCCCAACAATCTCCTACTTGTCCCACAAGTATTCGATTTCTTGAATTCCCTTGTCACTTACTGTCTCATGTTCGGATAAGGTAAGCTGATGTCATCCTTATGTAAGACCCGAAACGTTCCTCGATCTCCGAGTTAGACTCTGAAAAGAAGATGATCAACTATTGATTCATTTGAGCTCGGCCAAGCACTTTCAGTCTAATCTCACCGAGTGGCCAACGAGAGAACAGTCCCTAATAGGGAGGCCAATGCCATCTTGTTCAAATACATATTCTCACATGATCCAACTATAACCGAGACACCGTCTTTATAGCCTACTGTTATGAAAGGCGTTTGAGGCGCTCCAAAGTTACAACAGACCATGTAGTCTATGTACTGAACTCATGATTTAGGAATTTTGAGTAGTGAGAGCTCTTATGACATTCCCAACTTAAAGAGCTCCCACTGCGGGTCAGTTCGGTAGTCGTTCTCAACAATACCCATGTGATTACTTTATGATGTCATCACATCACTATGATCATGAAACTTGATCATCACCTCAATCCTACATGCTAATTGTGTTGATATTATCACTGTTCCTACGTGATAATACAATTAGGAACCAGGTCGACTGTCGACCAAGACTAGCGTTATCAAGTTCACTAATGGGGTTTCAGAAATCGGACCTCATCCAATTTCTCATTTTGAATGCGCTACCCTTTTTGGACATTTACATAATTCTAAACCACAATTGATGTAAACATTGGAATCTTATTCTTAATGATGAATCAACAAGGTCGTAATTCATGAACAATTCATGTAAATTTGACTTGTTAATATTCCGGAATATGTTTAATACCTATTGCCCATGCATGACTATCATGCTATAACTACAACAGGGGTTTAGTACATAATACTTGTAATGAACTTCGCACATATACCATGTCACTAATGACCTTTCATACAAGAAGATATTTCCGGAACTCATGTTTGGATTCATAGTGAGCTTCAGTTCCTTTGCTTGAGTGATGACTCCTATCAACAAGGCTCCATTTCTCTCGCAAGGCTAGAAACATCACTCAGTTCTAAATTGAACTTCACAATCCTAACAGTTTCTGCCATAACTTCTAAAGTCATGCCATGCTTGTCTTATTTGTAGAATTAAACGTATATCATGTTAGGAACTTCTTCCACCTCACCTCAATACCACTCAAACAGATCGTATAATATTCTCTGACCTTTTAGATAATCATATTTCTCTGTCATAAGTATAGCATTAGTGCAACTCTTCACACTAAGCTTTTATCAACTATAGACACCGAATTTTGTACCGGCATAATCCCGACTCATCAAAATCAACAAGTCGTATGGGCCAAATGATAAATGGGTCATTGGGCCCAAAAGATCAACAACCCGAGTCCAAGAAGTCAAAACAGGCCACATGCATTCGCCAAAACCCGCCTGGGTTTTAATTTTCAAAGGACGGCCCACACAGAAGCAGACCCAAACGCGCGCCCCAGCCCAGAAGACTCAAAACCCGCCTGGGTTTTGAGAAGAGTATCAGCGCGACGTCGTTTAGCGCCACGTCACCAATCCGTGTGATGGATAATTTAAAACCCGCCTGGGTTTTGCTTGTTCTGGCGCCAAAAGTTGCATGCATTGAATCCCTTGATCTTTGCTCCACGTGCTTGACTTCCCCTTGACCACCCAAAACCCACCTGGGTTTTGGTCTCTGGATGATAAGATTTGTGGGATATGATCCTTCCATTTCCCCCCAAATCCTTCACCCCTTCACCTATAAATACCCCCTCCATTTCACCTTCATTTCACCAACTACTATCATCAAAATACCCTTACTCTACTCTCATTTTCTTCATCTATTCTCATCAACTACACTCCAATTCTCTCAAAACTTCATCATCTTTATTCATCTCTAATCCCCTTATAATCACACTTATCACATCCATATTATCACCCATATACCATCCTTCTAAAACCACTCACATTATTTCATCCAAACTCCAAAGTCAAGACCAAGTCAAGGGATCAATTCATCGCATCCGCCACCTTAAAACAAGGTTCGATTCCGTTGTTCACATTGTTATAATTATTCATGTAATTAATTCTTTAATTCCGTTACTTGTGCATATTTTGTAAAGTAAAAAAAAAACCGCATTTCTATATTGCATGTTTCGAATAATAATTCCGCGAAATTAATCAAACTTCTCCCTGCTCTCTTTCTTTCAATGTCGATTTTAGTAGAGTCTGTTTTATAACAGGCGGATTCGAGAGTTCTTACAACTTTCGAATTCGTAACCTTACCCCCGAATCTAGAAATCGGGTTCGTAGACCGGAGTCTTTCTTTTCTTATTTTATGGTTTGTCGATTTCCTTAAATCGGCTGGCGACTCTTTCACATTTTATGAATTCATTTAATTATTTAAAATGTTCGGTTTTCCACAAAAATAACTAAAAAAATGATTTAATTCATATCCTCTATCAATTTAAGGCTAGCCTCGAGAGAAAGGGATTAGAAATTGATAAAACCCAGGCGGGTTTTAAAAGTTTCAACCCACTTTCTCTCTGGGCCAGGAAGGAAAAGGACCCAGCCCAGAATCCATTAAAACCCAGGCGGGTTTTAATGATTTCTGGCGGCCCACTTTTTCCTTCCCGAGCCTGAATTTAATATTTTGCATCGGGATTGAATTATTGTTAAGTTATTTTATGCAATTCTGAATAAATTAAATGACAAAAAACGGGTTCATAAATAAATAAAGTTTCATCACCCCGAAAACGAATTTTGAAAATAAAAATATCCTTATTTAAGGATTAAGCAACATTAGTCGGCTCCCGATCACCAAGTAGCGCATCCGAAAACCGACTCCCCTAAATGGGGGGCGATTTTCCGGGGTGTACCTACAGATTGGCGACTCCACAGGGGACTTAAACTTAAAAAGAAGGTAAAACTTGAAAAAAATCGAATTGATTTGAAAGTGTAAAAGGGAGAAGTTAATTTATTCCACGACTTTATTATTCTTTTAGGCATCCTTTTGCATACCGGACCACTAATCGGGTCTTTTGACACGTTAGCACAAAGGCGACGGTTTAAGATACCTAGGATTTCCCTCGAGAGCGGGAGGCCACTACTATAGGGATGCACTCCACATCGCTAAGCATTTGGTCGCTCCTCTCCCCGTGTTACACTCAAAGGGCTTCCTTGAAGTTCTTTGAGCCATACCTCACGCATCTTACCTCAGGATATGATGAACGGGGTGAGAACATGCTGTAGGCCATGTAACCCAACCATAAAAATCCATGAATTTAGAGCCTTGGTTTAGGGTACCCCTTCATGTGTATGCTATGTGTTACCCTTCCCCTTTTCTCATCTTTTGTAAAGAGTCGTCCCTAGTTTGGAGGTTTTGTTCTAGTCCATATAAAATTCATTGGGTTGAGAAAATGATTATTTATTAATTAATATAATTAACTCAAAGGCATTATGGTTAGCCCAAGTGGAAGGGCCCATTTATGTTTGAAAGTTGATTATCTTAATTAATAAATAAAAACTAACTCACCTTTGATGATATTATATGACCCTTTATGAAATTCTCTTAACAAAGGTCCAAAAAAAAAATTAATTAAAAGTCCAATAAAGTTAATGGATGGTGTCTTAGACTGCATAATAGTCACTAGGCTTGAGTAAATCAATTTATCGATTTAATTAATAAATCCATTACATTTATGGCCGGCCCCTTGTTAGGCCCAACCATATAGGATTTTTCAATTAAGCCCATAAATTAATTATGACTCACTTATTGTTGACTTTATCCAGTCCTTTACAATATCCATTTTCCTCGAGTAAAAAAAATAAAATAAAGAAATAAAAAAAAGGGTTTAAAAAAAGAAAAAGGTTTAAAAAAAGAAAGAGGTCATTAGTCTCGTCGAGTATTATTCTAGCCCGCATAATAGCCAATATGGTTTGAGCTGTCTGAGTTGTTGCGCCAGGTCACGGATTCTCCTTAAAACGGTCGGCTTGTGGATTGGGCCCATCCGAATTGAGAAACACTGACTAAAGCCTGTCAACTTATGACCCGCTCGCTATGTTTGACTTTATTCGGTCCTTTATAATACTATGTTTTTAGGTCCATATAGAGTTAGGTCATGCACTCCCAAAAAGTGGGTGAGTGCTCTGTGTCACCATATATGTGTCGAGTTGGTTAGGATCATATAGGTCATCTAGGTCATACATGCATTGGGTAGAACGTGTCGGAGTATGTCATCGAGTGTCCTAACTTTGAATTTCCATGCAGGCATCATTGGTGATCGACTCCGAGCCCGCATTTGAGATCCAGGAACCGGTCGTTTGATTCCAAATCCTCACTACGATCCATTTGCAACCAATGACTGCATCATGTCTGGAGAACAATTCCAAGAGATCCATGTCCAGAGTACCGAAGCCAACATCACGAAGCATTTGGATGACCTTTACACCAAAATGCAAGGTCTGGTATTCGCCAATACCTTAGAACAGGAGCAGAAGATTAGCAAAAGACTGAATGAATAGCAACAAGTGATGGATGGTATGCTGCAAGCCATCACTAAGATTAATACCAAGTTGGGGTTGAATGTTGAAAAAGACGACGAAGAGATGCAGGGATATGAATCCGAACCTGAAATCATTAAGACATCCTCAGATTCTGGAGGAATTGGGATATCCAAGACAAAGATTAGTACCCCTGAGGCATCTAAACCCACGAAGGACCCTGCTATTAAGGTCCTTGAACAGAAGTTGGAAAGCTTTACTAAAACAATTAGCACTATGCCGGCCTTTGCTGACAAGTACTTGGAAGTGCCATTGCCTGTTCAGCCAATTCTGAAGATCGCTGATAAAGTTGAGGTACCGAACATCAGGTTCAAACCCTCCGAGAACCCTGTTCACCACGTCGAAGAATTCATGAGGCTGGCACCATTAAACTGGATTAATGTCGGTTTATACTCTACTGTCTTCCCATCCACCATAGATGGCGAAGCCAAAGTATGGTATCATGCCTTACCACCCCAAACGAAGGCCGATTGGAATGAATTATTCAAAGCCTTCATTAATCACTACAGTCGCATCCAGAAGAAGCAAGGTATGGTGGATGACTTAACCACCATGAAGCAACGAGATGACGAATCCTTCCTGGATTACTTTGAGCGATGGCATACCAAACTATCTCACATCAATGAGACGATTCCTCTCCGTCTACAGTTGTCTATTTTCAAGCAGGGACTGAAAGGCAGCTTATCCAAGCACTTGGGATACCACGTCATTAAGGACTTTGACTACTTGAAGGACATTTACGTCCAACTAGAGGTGATGCATAATGATAAGACCTCTTCGCCTGGATGAAAGGGGTCTAGTTCCAACAAGAGAGCCACTAGTGCGCCTAGCCATCCTCCTAAGATTATGGGAACTAACTCTATCCAGCGGAAGGGGCCTATCATACCAAAATATGATACCTACACACCATTAAACGTTCTTACTCACAAGCTCTTGATCGGTTGGTCAAGAAAGGTTTTTTGGTCCTACCATTGCCAAAAGAAGAGCCGGCGATTAAAGAGAAAAATTGGGATGCTAACCAATTCTGTCGTTATCATCGTTGTCGCGGACATGCTATCGAGAAATGTTGGACTCTTAAGTACAAGATAGAGGACATGATAAGGGATGGGACGCTGCCCATGCCAAAAGCTGCCCAGAAACCTAACTTCAAAGCAACCCGATGCCCGAGCATACAAATGCTATCTTCCATGGAGTGTGTAGCTTTGATCCTTCTATTTTAATTGTTGAGACAGGTCAACCTATCCCCGAGGTGCTTGGTTTTCATGAAGACTTATCCATTCATGGCATTTGGGACAGTGATGATGATGATTAATAGGAACACTCCAAGATAGAATGGATGGAGGTGGATGAGCCAACGTCGGATGATGTGGCATTTCTCCCTCGATCAGGCCGCCATAACAACAGGAACACCACCACCCTAGTGGCTGTTTCTAATCCTATGCTGATGGTTAGCGATGACAATCATGTTCCTCCTGAAGATCCTCTTCTCACGCAACTTAAGAAGGCCAGAGCTGAAGTCACTATCTGACAGCTGATATGCACCTCGCATGCGTATAGACAAAAGATGATGGATGCTCTTACTGCATTAACAGTACCCCCCACGACGACTCCTGAATCTCTAGTTGCTCATGTGGCCACCCAACAAGAGGCCATTACCTTTGGAGTTAAAGATCTGCCTCATGGAGGAGCATCCCACAACATAACACTATACCTTACAGTGCAATGTTCCAATAAGACTATCCCACTAGTTCTGGTCGATAATGGTTCAGTTGTGAATGTGTGCCCTTGGAGGATGACACAGAAGTTGGGAGTCCAACAACAATATTTAGCTCAAAATGGTGTACAGCTCAGGGATTACGAAAATTCTCCTCGAAGGTCGGTTGGGTCTATAATATTGCCCATCACTACAGGCAATATCACTCGGAATGTGGAGTTCGTAGTGTTAGACATTCCAGCCTCCTTCAATATGCTACTAGGGAGGCCATGGCTTCACAAATGCAATGCTATAGCATCTAACTTACACCAGAAGGTAAAGATGTTGGTCCAAGGTCAAGTTATCACCATCACGGGAGAATCCAGCAATGCTGTCTTTACTCCCAAGCAAGCGACCCTTGAAGTAGAACACAGTTTCATGGACGAAGAACTTCACAACTTTGAACTTGTGGTGACTTTGAGCCAGGATGAAGCTTCCTTTAACTTCGATCCCTACTCAAATCCCAAAGTGCACGCCATGCTCAAGAGACAAGGTCATTTCCTTGGAATGCCGCTGGGAAGGAACCCGAAAAACAAGATTCCTCCTGTATTCAAGATATACAAGCAGAGGGGAAGGTTCGACTTAGGGTACAAGCCAACTGAGAAGGAAGTTAGGCTCGCCAAGATGGCCATAGCTGAGCAGAAAAGGATGGACAATCCTCCTACCTTATTCCAAATGAAGCCCTATCCATTCACTTTGAATGGACAGTTTGTTAGGGAAGGTGATGACTTCCCTTACTATTGATTCCCTGAACCATTCTACTGAAGAACAAGGGAGTTCAAGTCGCTGGGTTAGAAGTTTTCAATGACTGTACCATTAATATGGCTATTGTTTTTATCCCCGCTCGGGACAAACAGCCACCATTGGAATGGACTCATCTCGCTGGGAACAACATATTTGGCATGCTATTCGGACAAGAAGCTATCAAGGAAAAATCTGAATCTGACGCTGTTATCGCTGCACTATCCAACCCAAGTTTTGACCCAAGTCTCATGATCACTGAAGAAGAAGAAGAAGTCAAAGCGGTCTCGTGGGTCGATGCTGAGGAGAATAACTTTGTTTTGTCTATAAGAGAGTCTGTTCCTATGGACATAGAGTCAGGTCCTAAGGGTTTAGAGTCAAGGGAGTCGAGTCTTGAGTCTGCTGGCGATGTATTCCTTTCTGCATTCAATAAGATGAACTTTTTTGCTTACTCTGATTCTTCTTTCCCCTCTTCCCTGAACTGCTGCGCCAATAATAATCTGGAGTTTAATGAACCCTTGAAAGTTTTTTCTGATGAACATGAGCATAAAATGGCGGTGTTGGAAGACGACACCACCATAAATGTGGGCACGGAAGAACAACCTAGGGAGTTGAAGTTAGATAGTTCACTCACAGCAGAAGAACGGGTAGCATTTACAGAGCTTCTCAAGGAGTTTGTGGATGTATTCGCATGGTCCTATGAGGACATGCTATGGATTGACAGGGATATTGCGGAGCACACCATACCTTTACTCCCAAATGCAAAACCTGTTCGACAGAAGTCTAGGAGGATCAAGCCTGAATGGGCTAAGAAAATTGAAGAGAAAGTGATCATGCAGCTTAACGTTAAGTTTATCAAAGCAGTCCAATACCATGAATGGATTGCTAATATCGTTCCAGTGCCCAAGAAGGATGGGAAAGTGCGCATGTGTGTGGACTTTTGAGACCTTAACAAAGCCAGTCTTAAGGATAGTTTCCCGTTACCTCACATCGATGTATTGGTGGATAACACTTGTGGACATGAGCTCCTGTCATTTATGGACGGATATGCTGGTTACAATCAAATAAAAATGACAGAAGAAGATATGGAGAAGACCTCCTTTACCACACCATGGGGAACGTACTGCTATGTAGTCATGCCTTTTGGTCTTAAAAATGTCGGTGCAACATACCAAAGGACAGCCAACACTCTGCTTCATGACATGATGCGCATAGAAGTAGAAGTTTATGTGGATGACATGATTGTTAAGTCCAAGACAAGGGAGGGGCATATTCCTAACCTCCGCAAGTTCTTTCTGCGACTTCGCAAATACAAGATGCGGCTTAATCCAGCAAAGTGCACCTTCGGTGTTACCTTTGGGAAGCTGCTAGGCTATGTGGTCAGCCAACGGGGCATTGAAGTTGATCCTTCAAAAATAAAGGCTATCCAGGAGTTACAGCCGCCTAGGACAGAAAAGGAGATAAGAGGCTTCTTAGGATGAGTCCAGTACATCAGTAGGTTCATCTCAAAGCTCACCATGACCTGTGAACCTTTGTTCAAAAAAATAAAGAAGGAAACCAAGGTAGAATGGGACGATCAATGTCAAGCTGCTTTTGATAAAATCAAGGAGTACTTGCAGCATCCTCCAGTCCTCATGCCGCCAGTACCAGATGAGCCTCTACTCCTTTACCTTACAGTGACCAGCTCCGCAATGGGAGCTATGCTGGCTCAAAAGGTAAACGATCAAGAGAGCGCCATCTACTACTTGAGCAAGAAGTTCCTAGACTACGAAAGTCGATACGTAGAGATAGAGAAAATGGCTCTCTCGTTAGTATGGGCCACCAAGAACTTAAGGCATTACATGCTTTCGCATACCATATATGTTATAGCTGAGAATAATCCCATCAAATTCATCATGGAGCAACCAACCATCAACAACCGCATCGCTCGATGGGTAGTTATGCTTTCAGAGTTCAATCTTCAATACTTACCCCATAAATCTATCAAAGGGCGAGTTGTTTCAGACTTTCTGGCTGCTTCACCATCACAGGAACCTCCAAGCACTCACTTGGAGTTCCCAGACGAAGTTGTATTCTTCACCGATGAAATTACGTGGGAAATGTATTTTGATGGAGCTTCTAACCAAATGGTTTGCGGAGTAGGAGTCCTATTAATACCTCCGGAAGGAGCACACGTCCCTGTATCTGTAAAGTTGGACTTTGATGCTACTAACAACGCTGCAGAATATGAAGCATGCATCAAGGGTCTACAAGCTGCCCTGGATTTAGGCATACGCCATATAAAGGTCTTTGGAGACTCCAGCCTCATCATCAATCAGGCTAAGAATGCATGGAAGGTTCGAAGTGAGTGCCTCTTGGCTTATCAGCAGAAGCTCTTGGGACTTGCTGACCAATTTGAGCAAATTAGCTCCCGATACCTTTCTAGGGATCACAATGAACTGGCAGATGCCCTGGCCAAATTATCTTCAATGATATCAATCCCATCAGGCACACTCCAGCTACCAGTAATTGTAGAGCGGCAATTTGAGCCAGCATATGTCTGCGCCATGGAAACATAAGAAGAGGAGACTGAGGAATGGTTTCTTGACATATACAATTTTATTCGGAAGGGAGAATATCCAGCTGAGTTGGATGCCCGAGGGCAGCGGGCGATCAGGTCCCTAGCAGCACAATACTGCTTGATCCAAGATCGTCTGTACAAGAAGTCACCTACAGGCATCAATTTGTTGTGTATCAATGCCAAAAGTGCAAAGGAAGTTATGGCTATGATACACGGAGGAGAGTGTGGGCCTCACATGAATGGACGCATGCTAGTAAAGAAGATTCAAAGTGCCGATTACTATTGGTCCACTATGGAGGCGGATTGCTTGGATTTCGTTTGAAGATACCACAAATGTCAGGAGTATGCCAATCTGCAGCATCAACCTCCTTCATATTTGACTACGCTAACATCTCCGTGGCCATTCTCGGTATGGGGTATTGACATCATTGGCAAAATACACCCAACCGGAACAGGAGGACATGAATACATCCTGGTCGCCATTGATTACTTCACTAAGTGGGTAGAGGCAGCCTCTTTTGCCAAACTCACATCCAAGCAAGTGGCCAAATTCATCCTTCAGAACATCATATGCCAATATGGAGTAACTCATGAGATCATCAGTGATAACGGGATTCACTTTCAAAAAGAAGTGGAGGTTTTGCTCACCACTTACAAAATTCAGCATCACCGGTCTTCACCTTATCGACCTCAAGCTAACGGAGTTGTAGAAGCGGCCAATAAAACAGTGGCAGGAATCATCAAGAAGATGGTCGTTACTTACAAGGATTGGCCTGACAAATTGGCATTTGCCTTATGGGATACCGAACCTCAATACGAACTCCCACAGGAGCAACACCATATTCATTAGTGTACGAGATAGAAGCAGTCCTGCCGATTGAATTAGCAATCCCTTCATTAAGAATAGTGGCAGAAAGCCAATTTCCAGAAGCAGAATGGGCTAGGGCAAGGTTCGAGGGGTTAATGTTAATGGATGAAAGGCGATTAAGGGTGTTGCATAATGTTCAGGTGTACCAAAGTAGGATCATTCGTGCTTTTAATAAGAAGGTGAAAAGTCATTCACTTCAAGAAGGTGATTTAGTGCTTAAGGAAATGAGGGCACCTATACAGGACCCAAGGGGCAAATTTGCACCTAATTGGAAAAGTCCTTATATGATTAAGGAAATTTTATCGGGAGGAGCAACTCGGCTTGTTACTATGGATGGAGAAGACATGATTCAGCCCACAAATTTGGATCAACTCAAGCGATATCATGCTTAATATACCCAAGCAACTGGAAAACCAATTTTCAGACACTTGGTGAATATTCAATATATGCTCATAAAAAGAAGGAAAAATAAAATTTGCAAGAGCACAATAATTGTAAACAATACTTTTTCTTTTATTAATGATTAAAATGCAAGTACACTATCTGTAAATAAGAAAACTCAAAAGGCTTAATTAAATAAAAGTTTATTCTGGCAAAGCAGTTCAGTTCCTTCACTTCCATCCATCTTCTAATCTTGTTTCACCTTATCCATTTCGCCAGTGGTCTCATGGTCAGTCTCCATGTCTCTAGGCTCATTTGGGTCCATCTCTTTGTCTTTATGCTTATAGGCTCCCCTATTTGGTTTCCGTGTCTCCACCCTCGGACCAAGCCGGTCTTTTGCTGTCACCTTCGCACCGAGACGGTCCTTTATTGTTGAACGAGGACCCAGTCTCTCTTTCATGGATGTTTGTCTCCTTCTTGCTTCTCCGGCACGGCGAGACTCGACGGCCGCAATTAGCTATCCGTGATATCCAGCGTCAGCAATCTGTGATACATGTGCCTTTGATGGAGCCTTAAGGGTCGGCCTTCTCGCCCAATACTTCAGCCAAGACTATCACTGAGCCACGAAGCTTCAATTGCTTGGGGGCTTCACACAACCATTCAGGGATGATTTGTTTGCAGCCCATTTGTTGCAACACCCGCTCCGGGAAGTAGAAGGTCATATGTGTCAAACCGGTGATGCACATATAGGCGTTGCGGAAATCACTGGTCACATATTCAGGAATGTGCCACCATTTGATCCACCAAGAGATATAGCGAGATTCCTTCAGAAAGGCGATCCATTATGTTACTAATTGACGGTCGATATACTTGCGCTTCTTTTGACAATAATTCGCAAGTGCCGAGGAAGTTCGAGGCTCCTCGATGAGGCTCAAATGCTCCATCAGCCATATCTGCCCACAAAAGTTAGCATGGGTTACAATTGCATACCTATTATTCCCAAACTAACGAAAAAAAAGAAGAAAAAAATGCCTAAAACCCGCCTGGGTTTTACAGGCAGTAGGTAGGAGACAAGGGAGAAAGGAGGGAGAAAATGTACCTGAAGAAGTAGGGGGCTCCCACGAAGTTCATGTTCTGGATTCGGATCATCCAAACCCATCATAGTTTCCGCTAGCATCAACGACACTGGGTTAGAGCCTCGGGCCATGTCTTCGACAATCTGAATTAGGCTCGCCGGCCCGGTTCTTCGTCCACCATGGTAGAAGCAGAATTTTCCAAGGAGACACAGCACGAGTGCTCGCACTCGTATCACCGGACCATATTCCAAAGCGTCAGGAGATTGAAAGTATTCAAACGATAGTTTGGAAATGTACCTTATCACCGAAAAGTGTGTTTCCTATGACCCGGGATGGAAGGCATAGCAGCTCCTTATATTGTTTAGCGTCGTCGGTAGATATTGGAGGCGACGTCGGGCGTGCGAAGTGATTCGATCTGAGAAAGGAAGACCACTCTTCAGGAAGCGGACATAGCTCCTTCAATGAAAAGCGGAAAACGTGCATCTTTGGATCCCAAAAAGTCTCTGCCGCACGGAGGAAATCGTGGTTGACTCTCACTTGCCGGAGGCTCCGAAAGCTCGTCAGATTATATCTCCCGAGCTCTTTCTTCTCTTCTCTGGACAAGGTGCTCATCCAAGTAGCGAGTTTCTTCTCAAAAGCCATGACAATTAGGAGACTTTTTTTATGATTTTGGAGGTTTCTCAATGGAGAGTGCAAAGTGGAGAAGATGAGTGAGGATCACATGCATAGGATGAGGTATTTATACACCTTAATCCATGATCAAAATGGGGCAAAAAATGATCAGCAAGCAATCACATAGCCATTGCCATCACATCCCATGATTCAAGTCATTCTTCAACGGGTAGAAACAAAAAAAAAAAATAGTTAAAACCCGACTGGGTTTTAACTTTAGTAGGCCGCGCGCGCGCCTCAGCCGACCTAGTCCTACCCCTCTTCGGATGCTTAAAACTCGCCTGGGTTGTAAGCGGCCCAGGCCCAGTTTGTCATTTGCCTCGACCCATTGGCTTGTTGTTTTATTTTGGGCTCTTCCCTTTGGCTTCAACCGGCCCATTTGTGTATTTTGGATGTCTCGGGTTTTGTTATCGACCCAATGATGCTTGATTCTGAAATTTTTGCTCGAGTTAACTCCGACACTTACGTTTTTGGTTCTTTTTTATTTTCTTTTCTTTTTGGGGAAGCGGGATTAATTGGGATTAATCCCGTCATGTAGAAAATCATTTAAAATTGCATTAATAAAGCATCAAATTTGTGCATTCACCAAGTCTTGCATAAAATAAAAATGTTACAAAGAGTCTTGCTTAATAAAAAATAAATTATAAAAAAATTCAAAGAGTCTTGCATAAAAAATAAAGATTATAAAAAATTCAAAGAGTCTTGCATTGTATTGCGTGATTGTTATCACCAAAGGGAGCCTGAATCGCCGCTGTCTTCTGCCAAGTTGCCACCTGCATTTGAAGCTCCGGCATTGGAAGTACCGGCCGTGCCAAAATAGGTATCCCAGGAGTAATAGTCAGGACTAGGAGCAGTCTGCCCAGGAGGCGATGGACCGGACAGGGGCACTCCTGAAAGATGTACACTTGATGGCGAAGACACAGAGTGCTCCTGTGAAGCAGCCAACCAGGAATGATCAGGAACCTGCCACTCAACAGACGGAGTAGGCCATACAGGACCAGTTCCATAGCCAGGGGTTAGCCAACCAGAAGAAGCAGATCCTCCCAGTCAAGAGTGTTGAGGCACGGACCACTCTTGAGAACCCGTGGGCCATGACGGACCCATCCCAGGAGCAGGGACAGGCCACCCTGCAGAACTAGAACCAAAAGAGGAGACATCATAGGGTGCAGGACGTGAAGTAGCGTCATCCGCTAGGGCTTGACTGCCAGGATACCCTACGGATGCACTTGAGTCACGGTCCCTCACCACTATCTCCCGACCACGACGAGCAAAGTGCACTGAAGCTGGAGTACGACAAGAATGAGAAGGCCAGTATGTGGCGCTTGACTCGAAAGCATCCTCCACCCAGTAAGAATGGGGCTGAGTATCACCACCATATCCAGCACTGTGATACGACTCTCCATGACCAAGTGGCTCCTCCAAGGACATCTGAGCCATGTTCTCTTCCATACTTGGAGGACGGCGATCTCTACTACTGGACCTGCTACGGTGAGATCCGGTTGAGTGTTGGTCCTCGACCAGAACGCCTTTGCCACGACCCTCTGGTACAGCCGCTAAAGGAGGACGAGAAGAACCGCCAATTTCCTCCCGAGATCGACCCCGAGAAGAATAATCCCCTACCGAATAGTGGCGTGGGGGCTCCGTGTGAGGAACACCTGCAGTAGAACGTTGAGGTGGTTCTCTAGGAACAGACTCCGCATCAGCCACCATGTCGACTCTTCTGGCAGTATCACCGCGATATCTACCGCAGCCAGTGATGCCCGATCAATGTGCTTCACCATGGTACTCCACTCCTTAGTCAGTTGCCGGAGGAAAGCCCATCTTGGCTGAAAGATAACAAGACCAGGGTCAACCATAAGCGACATGTGGAGTGAAAGAGGAAGCATCATGAAATGAAGGATTACCGGTTTGCGATCAAATGCTTGAAGCATGGAGCACTCACTACTGTTCTCCACGCCCAAGAAGCCGCCGATCTTTCGCCTCTCCACTGGAATCTCCACCTCAGCGACCTTAGCATAGGGCCCCAGCTGAAAATTTTCTGGTCAGAAATCAGCCAAAACATAATAAGAACAAGGGAGGAAGATACATACCACTCGGTGAGCCAAACGGCTAAGATAACGCTGAAACTCTTCGTTGAATTGCTCCTGTGGAATGTTATGAATGAAGTTGTCAAAATCTTGGCCTCGAACTAGATCCCTCAAGACGCCTTGGTCAACCCACCATGGCTCGAACATATGCGCCGGAGGATCCAGGGGAATGAGACCAGGGTAGTCTCCCAAAATTTTCCTCGAGGCTCTCTCCCCCAGATACCACACATAATCATAAGGCCCCTCAATCAGGAGGCGAAGACGGGTGTTGTGCTCCACCAGATCCAGAGGTTGTGGCAACCCTCCAACATCAAAACCGGCCCAGGGACGCCAGTTCACTTGATCCTATAAAAGGAAGGGTGTAATTAAGTATGGCATGTAAAGGAAAACGAGAGGAGGATGTTAGGAACGAAGAGATACGGGTTGCAAGTTATCCAGGATGCCGCGAATAAGGTCGAGGCACCCCGATTTATACTTCTTGTCGGGAATGCCCTCAATAGTCCAGCATTCAGCAGCTGGTACCGTCTTATTCTTCTTTGAACGAATGCCCAGGGTCAAGATATACTCATACGCCCATGACTACATGAACATGGTGTTAAACGAGGAAGTAAAGACGAACAGCATCGGAAAGAGAAGGTTCGAGCACATACCTCGAGCACCTTCCATAAGGAAGGACCATATTGATAACGAGTCTGCGCCGCATGAAGGTAGACCGGGTCCGCATCCTGCAAAAGCCGGACGCCACGACGAAGCCAATGGATGAAGTTTGCATAAGAGCCTTTCCCCAGTTCAGGTTTCTAATATTGTCGAAATTGAGAAGGTTCCGAAACCATGTCAGGGAAATATTGTCCCCATGGTTGGCAAAGAGGGTGGCAGAAATGATAAGAAAATGAAGCGGCGTTGCTCTACATGCAAGTCTTGAAAATTTGCATCGCGAATGGTCATTTCAAATTGCTTATAGGCAAGGTTGGGGAGACCTTGTTGCTGTCCCAAACGTGCAGACACTGGAGCTAACAAATCCAGAACTACTGGAGGGACCTTCGCATCAAAAACCACGTCTTGCCCACCCCAAGGATGGCCGGTAATCATAACGAAATCTTTGGGCGTGACCGTCATCTCACCCACAGGCAAATGAAATGAGTTAGTTTAATCCCACAACCTCTCAGCCATTGCTAGACCTATGATGCGGAAAGTCCCTTTCTTCCAGGCCTCCAGGCATTTCCAGAAAGGCATGAAGCCCGCCGCAGTCAAAGTATCACGGACAAAATTTTCTCGGATCGATTTAGCCACCTTAAGAGGCTCTTTCAGGACGCCAGGAGTTTTCAGGTTGTCCTCCTAAATGCAGTGGGTAAAGTTCCAGCAGATTATTAAAAATGGGGGCTCTATTGACATATTGAATATAATTTCATGGACCCTAGTTGGACCCAGCACCAACGCTGGGCTCACAGCCATGGCCCATGAAGCAATCCAGCAAGCTCAAATTTGGTCCAGCAGCAAATGGAAAATAACAAAAAAACAAGTGTGCGAGTCAAAACCCGCCTAGGTTTTGACCTCGCCAGAACGACATCCGGCCCAAGAAGCGCGCCAGCCCAATAATTCAAAATAAAACCCGCCAGGGTTTTATTTCCACTAGTGGGCCGTTCTTGGGACGAATGGGCTAGTCGACGGATGAAGAACAAAACCCGCTTGGGTTTTATTCATGGGCCGAGCAATAAAAACTCCTTTTTGGTCCATTTTTACGGTTTGCAAGTCCATTTTCGGTCAAAATTCAAAAGGCAAGATCATTCAACATCCTAGCATGCATGAATCTAAACATACTTAAAATAGCTAAAAATCGACAAGATATGGAAAACGAATTCATGCTTGCTCATTTTTACGCTAAAATAAGTACAAGGGGAGAAATGCAAGAATTACTTTGCCATGAGAGCGGTAAAACCAAGCGTGATTCCAGGACTGAACAATGAGGTCGGAGGGAACCGCTTCCATGCTAGGAACAAAGTTGTGCCGAGGAGATCGCTCATGGGGCCATGCCGCTGCATGAGGAAGTGGTGGATTCCTATGTCTCAGAGGTTGTATCCTTTAAAAACCTAAATGTGCTTCAAAGAACAAGACTTTCTTTCTAGAGAGAGAAGGAGTGAGCTAGAGAGATATGAAGGAAGAGAGGATGTGAATGAAATGAAGGAAATGCATTGCATTTATAGAAAAGCCGGGTCAACGTGAGCCGTTCATTTTTAGGGCCCGCCTCGAGATGCTAAATGCGTTTCATTGGCCGGAAATCCAAGGTCATCCTTTTGTTCCCCAAAAAGAAAGACAAGGTGATGTGACATAATTCAACCCACACACGAAGTGGGTCCCACCTTGATACCCTTCATGAGGTAGAAAAAAAATGAAAAAAAATAATATATACAAAACCCGCCTAGGTTTTGTTTTGGCCACAACCCAGCAGGCGCGGCCCAGAAGGCCTTTGACAGCCCAGCAAAAGGACAACAAAACCCGCCTGGGTTTTATTTTGGCCACAGCCCAGAAGACGCAGCCCGACTTGCCCACGTCAGCCCAAGAGAGGACATCAAAACTCGCCTAGGTTTTGTGTCGCTTGCAGCCTAAGAACGAGGCCCAACTCCTCACAACCTGAGCCCACGATCCAGCACTACGACCCGCAGGTAAAAATTCGAACCTCTCTTGTTTTTCAATAAAACTAATACTCGATTTTCTCATGACTTTCAGGTTGCCGACAAAGGGACCGCCATCGTTCAGCTACCGCACAAAGGGTCGCTGTCATCATCATTCAGGGTCATCGACAGAGCTTCGATGCAGCCCCAATCCCGAGCCACCGGCATCGCGCCCGGTGAAGTCTCGATCTCCGAGCCATCGACATCGTGCCCGATGAAGTCTCGACCCCCAAGGCCATCAGCAACGCGCCTGGTGAAGTCCTTCGGCATCGAAAATGCCAACAATCATCAACATCGACACCAGGAAAGACTGGAACCGACACCGGGAAATACTGGAATCGACACTGGGAAAGACTGGAACTGACACTGGGAAAGACTAGAAAACTCCATGCACCATCGGTATCATGTCCGATATCAAGTAAGGCGTCATTCTCGCCCGAGATCAACAATAACTCATCAACGGTCAGGTAGAGCATCATTCTTGCTCGAGATCTCCCCAAAAGAGGTGCATGCCGCCCGTAACTGCGATGCAGGACTCAGCTTCCAAGCATCACTCCAGGCTTTGCGATCCAAAGTCATATCCTCAGACTACTTTGACCTTCGTCCTATTCAGACTCGATCAAAGTGGGGGCTCTCTGTAGACACCGACTTTTGTATCGGCATAATCCCGACTCATCAAAATCAGCAAGTCGTATGGGGCAAATGATAAATGGGTCATTGGGCCCAAAAGGTCAACAACCCGAGTCCAAGAAGTCAAAACAGGCCGCATGCATTCGCCAAAACCCGCCTGGGTTTTAATTTTCAAAGGACGGCCCACACAGAAGCAGGCTCAAACGCGCGTCCCATCCCAGAAGACTCAAAACCCGCCTGGGTTTTGAGAAGAGTATCAGCGCGACGTCGTTTAGCGCCACGTCACCAATCCGTGTGATGGATAATTTAAAACCCGCCTGGGTTTTAATTGTTCTGGCGCCAAAAGTTGCATGCATGCAATTGAATCCCTTGATCTTTGCTCCACGTGCTTAACTTCCTCTTGACCACCCAAAACCCACCTGGGTTTTGGTCCTTGGATGACATGATTTGTGGGATATGATCCTTCCATTTCCCCCCAAATCCTTCACCCCTTCACCTATAAATACCTCCTCCATTTCACCTTCATTTCACCAACTGCTATCATCAAAATACCCTTACTCTACTCTCATTTTCATCATCTATTCTCATCAACTACACTCCAATTCTCTCAAAACTTCATCATCTTTATTCATCTCTAATCCCCTCATAATCACACTCATCACATCCATATTATCACCATATACCATCCTTCTAAAACCACTCACATTATTTCATCCAAACTCCAAGTCAAGACCAAGTCAAGGGATCAATTCATCGCATCCACCACCTTAAAACAAGTTCGATTCCGTTGTTCATATTGTTATAATTATTCATGTAATTAATTCTTTAATTCCGTTACTTGTGCATATTTTGTAAAGTAAAAAAACCGCATTTCTATATTGCATGTTTCGAATTATAATTCCGCGAAATTAATTAAACTTCTCCCTGCTCTATTTCTTTCAATGTCGATTTTAGTAGAGTCTGTTTTATAACAGGCGGATTGGAGAGTTCTTACAACTTTCGAATTCGTAACCTTACCCCCGAATCTAGAAATCGGGTTCGTAGACCGGAGTCTTTCTTTTCTTATTTTATGGTTTGTCGATTTCCTTAAATCGGCTGACAACTCTTTCACATTTTATGAATTCGTTTAATTATTTAAAATGTTCGGTTTTCCACAAAAATAACTAAAAAAATGATTTAATTCATATCCTCTATCAATTTAAGGCTATCCCCGAGAGAAAGGGACTAGAAATTGATAAAACCCAGGCGAGTTTTATCAGTTTCAACCCACTTTCTCTCTGGGCCGGGAAGGAAAAGGACCCAGCCCAGAATCCATTAAAACCCAGGCGGGTTTTAATGATTTCTGGCGGCCCACTTTTTCCTTCCCGAGCCTGAATTTAATATTTTGGATCGGGATTGAATTATTGTTAAGTTATTTTATGCAATTCTAAATAAATTAAATAATAAAAAACGGGTTCGTAAATAAATAAAGTTTCATCACCCCGAAAACGAATTTCGAAAATAAAAATATCCTTATTTAAGGATTAAGGAATCTTAGTCGGCTCCCGATCACCAAGTAGCGCATTCGAAAACCGACTCCCCTAAACGGGGGGGGGGGGGGGGGGGGTTTTCCGGGGTGTACCTACATCAACCACTTTAGACTTAGGACACATCCTTAGTTTTGCTTATACATATACAATGTATATGTTATGTTTGGGCTTTGAACATCTCGTGGCATACACTAATCTTACGCCTGAAGCATGAGTCATATGTCTCATCCTTTTTAGATCTTCTGATTGTTTTGAGACAATCAGATTCCCTAAGGATATGCCATGATTTATGGAAATTAATCCATTCTCGAAGTGGGTGGAACTTATTCAACACCTAGTCAACTTATGAAAATTTATTATTATAGATCTTGTCTCCAAGAAAATTTTTAGCTCCACCAATCCTTCACTTTGAAAATTATTCCCAAGTCAACCTCAGTAGACACAACATGGGAATCTTCCTCTCAGTAGGTAGTATGTCAATCACATACAATTTCAGAAAACGCATTGCTCCCACTGAACTTCTTGTAAACACAATATTATCTATGGCACTTCCTAGTATATCAAACTTTTGATATCCTGGTCAAGAAGGTCAATGATTCCAACTCCTAGAAGCTTCCTTAAGACCACATATGGTCTCTTGAAGTTTACAAGTATTCCAACCAAAGACCATTCAGTTGTGTCATGTACACACCTTTCTTCCAAATCTAATTTTGAAGTCAGTCTTGATGTCTATCTTAATGAACCCATGTTTTGCCTTAAAACCCTTCTATGCCTGATGGATCACACCTTCAGACAAATCAACCGAGTTCTAAACTTGGTTGCATACATGGAGTCCATTTTAGACCTTATGGAAACTTGATTTACTAAAGCTTCTTTGACGTAGGTAGAGTCGTTACTTTCTAAAAGTAACATCTCACGCTCATCCATAGAAGATCGATATCTTTGTGGCTGACGGAGTTGTTTACCTGACCTTGCTTGGAGTAAAGTTCATGGCACCTCCTCCTCAACGTTTTGAGGAGCTTCTACTGCCTCAACCTCGTTCTTAATTTTCCGACCAATAGGAAAACTTGAACTAGGATTAAGTAGTGGAGTTGTAGGTGATGATTATAGTGTTTTGTGTCTCTTGAACTTCGGTAAGTTCAAAATTCTCCCACTCTTTCTTTTAGAGAATAACATATTCTCTAAGAAGAAAGCAGTTTGAGACACAAACGCTATCCTCTGCAACAGTTTGTAGAAGTGATACCCCTTTCTTTCAGAAAACAGTTCAAGGACTTTTCCTCTCCAAATCAAATGTGGTGTTTTCTTCTAGTGCTTCAGATAATCTTTGTTCAGTAATTAGAGCTATGTTAGCTGTGTGTATCCCCAGAGGTAACCAGCTATGTTGACTCAACCATCATTGATCGCACCATATCTAATAAGGTGTGATTCCTCTTTTTAGATACGTCATTGAGATGTGGTATTCCTAGAGGAGAGAGTTATGAAACAATTCCACATTCTCTGGAATGGTCAGTGAAATCATGGCTCAAATATTCATCTCCTTAATCTTATTGAAGGGTTTTGATTTCTTGCCAAGTTAGTTTTGTACTTCACTTTGAAAATCTTTGAACATTTCAAATGATTTGGACTTGTGGCGTATTAAGTAGATATACCCATATCTACTAAAAATCGTCACTGAAAGTGATGAAAAAGTACAACAAACCTTCTTCTAGCACTAGTGCTCATAGGCCCACATACATCAATATGCTTGCATCCTAATAAGTCATTAGCTTGTTCACCAATTCCAATAAGAGGTGATTTTAGTCATCTTACCTATCAGACATGCTTTACAAATATTGAACTTTTCAAAGTTTATGTTTTCCAAAATCCTGCACTATGCAGTTTTCTAAATGCATTTATGATTAATATGATTTAAGCTTATAGTTCCATAGTTATGTTTCATTTGAGTCATTTGTTCAAACTCTTGGCTCAACCATTAGCATCCTTTCGATCGTATCTAGGTACTCTCATTGTTTCGCCAAGATTCTTCATTTTGGAAATCTTCAAACTATTTTAACATTCCAGCTTCAAATGAATCTCATAGATATGAATCACCATGTGTTATTTTATTCATCATTGAAGATTTGAAGTAATTCATCCCTTGTACTTGTGCTCAATTGGACTACATACATCCATATGCATGAGTGTTTGTTGGCACGTTCACCCTTTCTTGTAAAAGGTACAATCATGCTTTGCAGAGATCACATGTTTCAAAGTCTTATCATTCAAAAGTCTATCATTGTGACGCTTCCGAATGCGCTCTGATTTACATGAGTTAATAGATAGTTACAAGTTTTATGTTTGAACATGAGTTATTCCTTTTAAACCTTTTGGTTTCGATGTGTTGGGTGTGTTTATCCGAGCTCCTCTCTCTCTCTCTCTCTCTCTCTCTCTCTCTCATACAAGAAATACTTATAATGAGAACATAGAATCACCTATAAATTTCTCTCATAAGTCTTGAGGAAATCAATAAACAACCAACTCTTCATAAGGAACTACAACTAATTGCATGTTCGTATTTGTAGGCTGACTCTCATCCTTCAAAGCACATCTACTTTGCTGTAGATCCTGCACATTTGCATAAATGCGAGTTTCACAGCCGGTATCTTATACTCAAAGTGGGTTTAATAAGGGTAGTGTGTATCATATACGCATTTGCCTAGAATTGAAATCATATCTTAAGTCTTCCTTATAGTTATTCACACTCCAAGTGTCATACATGATCTGGTTGTTAACCGGTTGCTGTCATTGGTTGGGTATGTACAACTGTTTGTCCTTACCTTTCCTTTGGCTTCTTGTCTTTGATAGGTTTCTTAAATCTTACTGTCCCTTTCACTAAAAGACTATCTTTAGTCGCCAAACTTTTGACTAAAGGGGAATCTGAGGTTTCTCATGTTTTAAAATAGTCAAATTATTTCAGAACATGAGTGCCATCAATTGGCCTTTATCTAGCTTAACCGAGACTATCTGGTTGTTGGTTTCATATTTATCAACTCTAACTAGTTCGATGAACTTGGTTTTGAGTTGGTAATATTGAAATCCTTCCTCTAATCTTCAAACATTTTGAAGTTAAAGTCGCATGAATACTATGACATTACAGCTATCCATTTGGCTTGATTGACCTCTTAAGTTATATTAAAGACATGTTCCTTTTATTTGCCTTCTAGACAATCTTGCGATGATAATGCCAATTAAGGAATTTGTGTAATTGTTTTTCTCTTTATCAAGGAGAAAACAATATTTTATTAGTGGTGGATGTTTGAGTGAAAAAGACATAAATAATTCTACGAGACAAAATTGGTTCATTTTAGTTATTATTCATTAAAAGAAATTAAACTAATTTTAATTTCAAATCAAAACACTTTATTAACTCTCAATTAGTGTTTTAATTTTAACCAAGACTCACAAGACCCATGGGCTCAAGTGGACTTTGGCCCAACAAAACTCGAGCTCATGTTACCTTTGGTGGATCATCTTATGATCGATCATTCAAAATGACTCTTGGCAAGAAATTTGTATCGAATACGATATCTCTCTTCCTCTGCTTTCAACTCAAAACTCTTTTACTTGCTAATTTGAATTGACCTAACTCCTACACCCTACTTATTAATGATGGATAAATAATTTGCTTTGGCTTTCTTTATTTTTTCATCTAAGTGGTGTTTCGATAAGTTGAACAATAATTCAATTTTGAGAGTAGGTTTTATTATCCTAAGCATGCAATTATAGGTGAACTCTTTCGAAAAGCATAAAAGGAATAATAAAATAACATGCTATAACAAATTTAAAGCATAAATAAAACCCCTAGTATGGCCACCTAGACTTAATGAAACCAATTTAACTAAGTCTTGATAGTCTTCAAGAAACTCTTCTTGGATTTTGCAACTTCCTTGGATGGGCTCCCACTCGAATCAACACCTCCATTGCTGTTGGGCTCCCACTTAACTTGATGTCTCAAATTACAACAAATTTACAAAGTGGACCACTTAAGAGACCTTACATGAATTAAAATAAACTTAACTTAAAATTTAAATTAAAATTAATTCAACGACGGCACGCAGGCCGTATTTCACCCAACCCGGTACGCAGACCGGTAAAACCGACTATCTATGGCCATACTAGAAGCACATGCAAACAGGTAATATTGCAATAATTATATCAAATATAACACATGCTTAAATAACAAATTATAAAGGCATATTTAATTGCAACACAACACATATAAGGAAACAAATACTAAATAAGGTTTCCTAAAAAAAGTTTGCATGATTAATAAAATAAAAAAAAATTCCAAATTTTATCTTAGTTACCTAAACAGATTTAGGATTTTATACCTATACACACAAAATACTCGATTTTACTAAAATCAAGAAGTCTAAAAGATACTATATCTTTTAAAGATATTGTAAATTTCCTAAACTTTACAAAATTAATAGATTTTATGCCCATCAACTGATTTAGTAGCAATATGATTTAATAATTAATTTCTAAAATTAATTACAAACCCTAAAACATATGAATTCACCAAAACTGCTGGCAACACGGTCCGTGTTGGATCAACACGGTCCGTGTTGCTTCCCAGTATTGGTTAATTTTATGAATGAAAAACTTAAATAAAATTATCATAACTTATCGAATATAAGAGTTTCATATCATAGTGTTATCTAATAACTCAATATGAAAATTTTCCAGAATTTTAACAATTTTCAAAAGATTGTAAAATTTTTAGGGAAACCTTTTAATTCGCCGTTAAGAGGAAAACAAATAAGCATAGTCTGATAAGTTTAAAAATCAAATTTTATAATTTTTCCATACAGTAGATTCATCCAACATGCTACTGTAAAAAATTTAGATTTTTATCAAATTTCGAAAATTAGAATAAAAATCAGAGAAGTAAACAATTATACTTTTCTATTAATCTGAAAATTAAAGGAAAATTAGTTAACAATTTCAAAAATTCACAAAACTTTTATCCATAATAGAATAGTTACCCAGTAACCTACTGTAAA
This sequence comes from Portulaca oleracea, assembly GCA_029582165.1. Classification (NCBI taxonomy): domain Eukaryota; kingdom Viridiplantae; phylum Streptophyta; class Magnoliopsida; order Caryophyllales; family Portulacaceae; genus Portulaca; species Portulaca oleracea. Next base: position 14,046,461 of record CM055892.1, read on the forward strand.
ATTTTTAGAATATTTCTTTCAGATCTGAAAATCTAAATAAAAAAATATAATTTGATCGGATAAATTAAGGGAAATTTTTTTTCCTAAAAGTATGGTTACCCAGCAACCTACTGTAAAATTTTCAGAAGTTTTACAAATTTCTAAAAATTTATAAAATTCAGAGAATTAAACGATTTTTATTTCTCTTCAAATCTGAAAACTCAATTAAAAATCCATTTTAATTGGGAAACATTTACAAAAATTATGGAAGGTCCAAAACACTTCCAGACACATCCAGTAGAAATTTCAGAAATTTTCGAATTTGTTTGATATTTTATTTTGATTTTTCATTAAATTTACCGTAAATAAACTGAATCAGAAAATAATTCTACAAAATCCTATATTTAACAATTAAACAAACATAAAATCGATTTAACAATTAAACAAACATAAAATCAAGTTCATACTATATTTAACAATAATTCTACAAAATTTAGACCTATTTCATGTATTGCCTACTGTTTAACAATATTAAACATGATTGTTTCTAAATCATTCAAAATTAAATCAAGTTCATACTATATTTAACAATTAAACAAACATAAAATCGATTAATTAAAGGCAATAAGAAATAAATAATAACAAAGCATGAAACTTTACAATAAAATTTTAGATTTACTATCATGAATAATAAATCCTAAAACTTTCATAAAGTTTCAAATTTTAGGCATTAAAACTATTCTAGCAAATTCATGAAATAATTCAACAAGTGACAAAATTATTTATGAATTCAAGTACAATACTTTAGCATGCAATTGGTGGCTCTGATAGCATTGTTAGGTTTTAGGTTATCTATTTCCTAAACAGATATAAATTAATTGGCGGAATATTCATAACAATTATAAAACAATTGATCACAACAATTGCAGAGGCTTTAGTAATTATACCTGATCGCTAATTCGGCTGATGAAGAGGTTGACCTTTGAGATTCCAATGCTGAAATCCTCTACTGAAAGTCCACGCAGCACTCCGGGAACCCGATTGCTAGATCGACCCGATCGAGACGAATCTCAATCTAAGATGTATGTATTTGGTATATGTGAATGTTTCGGAAAGCAGAGAATGTTTCTCTCTAAGAGTCTCAGGCAGTTGATGTTAAATAATATCTCACAGAGACCCCTTTATATAGTGTTTAGAAAACCTAGGGAAAAGGTTCAAAACCCTAAAGGGCCGACTTAACGCAACTGCGCGCTTCTCAGGCCCAACACGGTCCGTGTTGGACTCCAGAAGGTCCATTAACTCGGCCCATGGACACCACGGACCGTGGTGTCCCAACACGGACTGTGTTGGGTCAACACGGTCCGTGTTGAACCCAGTTCGATCCGTGTTGGGCTAATTTCTCATAGAAATCAGTTTCCAACTTTTCTAAACGTAATACAATATCACTTAGGTTACATACATTGTTCCAGGACACTGACTTGTGTGACCCAATAGGACCAAATAATATAATTGTAATTAAACATATTCAATTACTAATTATAGAGGTCTCTAGCAAGACATATAATTATTATATTACTTTGGTTTAATCTCCGCGTATATCGAACATTGCGCGACATTCCCAACAGCACTCTGCCAAGGAAAAGATGCAGTAAAACAATTGCCACGATACACTGATTAAAGAACCTGTCAAGGAAAATATGCACTTTGCCAAGGAAAAGATGCAGTAAAACAATTGCCACGATACACAGATTAAAGAACCTGTCAAGGAAAATATGCACTTTGACAAGGAAAAGATGCAGTAAACAATTACCAGCGCTACATTGACATAAAAGATGCACCCCGTCAATGAAAATATTTCATGCGTTTGTTTCAAAAATAATGGGCGCGTGAGTTTCAATTTCGGGCGTGCGCTCTTTGCTATGTACACCCGATACTACTTCATAATTTGCTAGAGAAGGGGGAGAGAGGAGAGAAAGGGAGGAAAAAGATTTGACATGGATGTATCAGCTATTTTCTCCAAAAATTATATTGACTCTGATTGGCAATTACTACGTAAATTAATCTCTTTTCAGGATTTAGTGGACCCCACCTACTTTACTATCATATATATATATATATATATATATATATATATATATATATATATATATATATATATATATATATATATATAAAAGTAACAAAAGGTGCATTTACTTGGTGATATGATATTTGTAATAAAAACTTAATTTTAATTGTGAAAATTTTTTTATGTCCTCAAAAATTGAAGTAAACAATTGAATATAAACTAAAATTAATGGATTTATACATGAAAATAGTAATACTCACAGAAATTTATAGATGCAAATTAGACGCGGACATTTGTTTTTTGATATGATATTCAATTTAGAAAATCATTATCTAACCGAATCAAAATATTATGAAAGTATATACATTATTATAACAAAAATTATATATTATCTTATCATGTTAGTAATATTTTAAATAAATAAAATAATTAATAGCAAAACTTATGTGTATAACATCTATGTAATAACTGAAAAAAGTTATTGAGAAAATTTGAATAGATAGTGTAATAATCCAATAAAATATAGTGTGTGCTTATTGAAAATGGAAAACTAGTTTTACAATAAATAGAAAACTAATTTATCGGATTAAAAAATTATGATACATAAGTTGATTACATTGTAATTATTATTTTTGTCTCCATCAATAATAATAATAATTTTTAAATTGGTTAAACTATAATTATAATAATTTTGTTTAGAATATCATTGCATTTAACTATTCAAAATTTAATTATTTTTTTACACTTGATATGTGTTTTTTTATTATGAGCATTCCTGTTGGAGGTAATGAACATTTGTCTACTGATTTATGAGCATTCATATACTGCTTTATGAGCATTGTTGTCCAATAAAGCTAAATGCTAAAGATATATATTTTATGTTCGTTCATTATTTTTTTTTGTTTCAACTTTCTATTGAATTTCATTGCATTCAACTATTGAACATTTAATTATTTTTTTAATATTTGATATGTATTTTTCTTGTTCTGAGCATTCGTGTTGGAGTTTATGCAGTGGCGGATACAGGATTCAAAGTCAGTGGTATTAGATAATTTTTTTAAAAATTGAACACACAAATAAATACTAAAATAAACGTTAAAATATAACCAATTCATGATAGTCTAATACATAAACGTCAAAGTAAACGGTAAAAATGATATTAAATAACTACTACATACCTACAGTGAACAACCTCCACAATTTCACATAAATAGTACATAATTCAATTTATATGTGTACAAATTAAATGATAGTTTAACAAAATTACCTCATCCATACACATAAAACAAGCAATTAGCAAACCCTAATTTAATCATATTGATTTAATCAAAAAAATTTAATTTATAAATTACAACTGAATATGATAATAAATTCAATAAGGAGGAAAGAGTATAATTTGATTTATAAGTGTACAAAAGATAATTTAACAAAATTTGCTCATTCATACACATACGAATGATACAGCAAGCAGTTAAGTGAATTAACAAACCATAATTTAATCACATTGACTTAATCACATAAATCTAATTTATAAATTGCAATCAAGTATGAGAATAAATTTAATAAAGTGGAAAGAGTAACTTGAAAAAATAATAATAGCGTGACTTACATAAATTATAATTCAATAATGGAGTTAGGGTTAGAGAGAGTGAAAGGATTGTGTTGTAGGCGTGAGTGAAAGAAAAAAAAGGGCAGCGCATGTAAATTTTAAAAAAAATCAAAATGGTTTTAAAAGGGCAATGCTAGGGTTTGAACCCATGACCAACCCCACAATAGTAACCTCTCTCTTCCAGCGCAGTTACCAGTGAGCTGCACAATTCTTTTTGCTTCTCAAAGGTATCAAACGTTATATATTCTAATTATTTTTTTTTTCTAAACTGATTTTTTTCAAAAAATATTTCAGTGGTGTCAATTGACACCACTCTTATGCATATAGATCCGCCCCTGAGTTTATGAACATTCGTGTTAATGGTTATGAAAATTCATCTACTGGTTTATAAACATGGTAATTTAGGTTTATAAGCATTCATGTATTGATTTATGAGCATTGTCATAAATAAGTCATGTCATGAGCATTCGTGTTGGAGGTTATGAACATCCATTTACTGGTTTATGAGCATTGTAGTTTAGGTTTATGAACATGGTAGTTTAGGTTTATGAGTATTCATATTATTGGAGAGATCCAAGGCGAGAGCCCACTTCAACCAAGGCCCATGGTACACAACTTAAGTGAGGTTCCATCTTAAAACCAATTAATGTTAAGAGGAGTAGCCCACTTGACTTATATACCATGTCTTTTCTCTTTACTTTTTCGATATGGGACATTTTTTACTCATGGGTGAATCCCTACAATCTCCCCTTCACACATGGGTCTCTCCCCTTTGATCGGTGTAGACAACGGGTATTAGTACATAAATATATAGCATATACTACAGAAATAAAGAAGAAGAAGTCGGTTAATAAAGCGGAAATACATGCACTTACATGTACATTATTTGCCTAAAGCCACATGCATGATCACATGTGAGGTTAGCTAGCTGCATGCACATTTTTTTACGTAAGAAAGCAAGCCATGCAAGCCATGCAATGCTACGTAAACGCATGCAAGGAGGTCACGAGTTCGAAGCTTCATAAAAGCACCTCAAAAAAACCTCAAAAAATTTATGAAATGCAATTATCGTCCAAGTGTGAAACACCAATTCCCAAGGTAAATGTATTCATACTCCATCGTCCAAGAATGTATGGATGAATCAAGACTCATCCTCCCCCAGTCTGAAGGTCGATCATACTTTAAATGAGTCCACACTTGGATTCATTCACTTGCAATTGTCGACCATTCAAGACACTCCCCCTTACTGCCTTGCAATCTGTGCCAAACTTGAATCCGGGTTGCATTTGGTTGAAGAGGAATGTATGTGCATGAATGAAGAAGCCTTCCTCTACCTATAAATACTACTCCTCCAAGCCAAACTCACTCAATCTTTCACTCACCAACTCATCCATTCTCTCTCATTCTCAATCACTCTCTCAAATCTCTCTTTCTTTCTAATCTCTCTAATCTCTCCATTCTAGTTACTCTACTCTCTTTTCTACTATCTTTCCACCACTTTCTTATCTCCATAATCTCCATTTCCATCTTACCTTAAGTTCTTAAACCCTTACTCTACCATATCTCACGAAAAGAACCACAAAAAGCTTCACCTAAACTCTACCAAAAACCCCACAAAAAAAGCCATCTCTTACCACCTTTTCTATTCCTTTTCCTATCCATTTTGATACTATTTTGGTACCTTTAAAGAAGTGTTTTCAAAGGCATCTTCAAGGAGGAGTTTTCAAACTACAACAAAGGTTAGGCAAGGCTTCCCTTCAAAAGGCACAATGTAAGCTTTATGTGTTTCTTCTTTATGCAAATAAAGTGTATATGTTGTACTATCTTTAATTCATTTTGCATGTCGAATGAAATGATTCTATAAAGTTCTTATTTATCTACCTTCCAAACTTTAAAAGTACACTTTATAGCTTTTAGTAGAGTCTTTCCTTTTGTGAGAGGCAAACTCTTAAGGTTCCTACCTTTTGAGTTCGTAACCTTACCCCTGAATCCATTCTCGGTTTCGTAGGCGGAGTCTTTCTTTATTTTCTCTTCGGTTTTGTCTTGGCTTTTCCCTTAAAAAAGTCGGGTGGCGACTCCTTTTTGAAATAAAATACATCGGGATTGCCTAAATTGTGTCTAACATGGTTTTACAATGTACCGATGCAACTTGAAGGTATTCTTTGTATATTTCTAAATAATACTTGCCTAAATTGCTTTCTTCCGAGCCTAACATTTTGTGAGCAAATTAAATTAAATTTCAAAGAGTTGGAATAAGTGGGTGTTCACTCTTAAAGGTTTAGTTTGATTACTCATGAAATGCATAAAGTAAAGGGAAAGTGATTTTACAACTATTATTCATGAAATGTACAATTAATCCGTTAAAGAACTTTTTAAAGTTAAACCCCAACACAAACTTCCAAATCCCGTCTCATGGATATTCAAAAGTCTGAACGACGAGAAAAAATGTCCACAATCGGAGACCTCTTTTTGCCAAGGTTTCAAGTCACCATCAGGAGCCCATCATAGCTGCACCTTACTCTAGAGAGTCGCATCCTACTCCACCTGAGTCTCATGCCACCACTTTGCCTCAAGAGTCCCAGTCGCACCTTACTCCACATAGTCGCACCCTACTTCAGCTGAGTCTCATGTCACCACTCTACACATTCAGGAGACCCAACCGCGCACGCGCCATGGTCTCTGCTCTTGTCCATGGTGATTTTTACTGGACCATCTTCTCGCACCTTGCGCCCAGCCGAACGAACCATCGGCTTTGATACCACTTGTTGGGGAGATCCAAGGCGGGAGCCCACTTCAACCAAGGCCCATGGTACACAAGTTAAGTGAGGTTCTATCTTAAAACCAATTGGTGTTAAGAGGAGTAGCTCATTTGACTTATATACCATGTCTTTCCTCTTTACTTTTCCCATGTGGGACATTTTTACTCATGGGTGATCCCAACACATATACTGCTTTATGAGCATTGTAGTAAAAATGTTAGGATATGAAACTAATAAGACCAGTTTTGTATGATGAATCATTATACAAATTAAGATATTAACGGTAAAAAATTTTTACACTAAAATTTAGGCGACAGATTAAAAAGGATAAAGGTAGTATTTGATATTAAAATAATATTAAATGCTTAATGCAAGGAAGTTTATAATTTTTTTTTAGAAAGCTATGCTATGATGCTTATAATGTTTTATCAGAATGACAAACATTTTAGAACAAGGATAATACAATTTTGAAAAAAAAGAATAAAAATGAAAACTACAAAGAAAGTTAATTTAAAATAATAAATAAAAAATAGAAATGAGCTAAATTAAAAACTCAAAATGGATTTATCTAGGTTAAATATAGAAAGAAGATTGTTATATTAGAAAAAAAAAAATAACAAAAGAATGCGGCCTAAGTGAAGTGGATTGTTGAGAGATAAGGTCGGGCTCACAATGCATCCAACTCCCAGGAGCACCTTCAAGTTTTCACAGGCTACAGGCTACAGGCTATAGGAAATACAACCGTGAGCTCGGGTTCACTCAGTTTTTGTGCGCCCGGGGTGCCCGCCCCTCGAACTATTTTTCCTTTTTTATTATTTTATTTTCTTTTAAAATTCACATCAATAATTTGCTATATGAATTTTTTACTATTTTTAAAGTAATTGAATTACAGTTATTATTTTTGTATCTATCAATAATTACTTTTTAAACAGATATATAAATTTATTTTTGATTTTTGATTTTCTTAATTTTTTCTATTCTAGTTTTTGAAACTTCTTTTATCATTTAACTATTATAAAATACTCATAAAAAATAAAAACGATGTTCATAATTTCTAATATGAATGTTAGAAAGATACACATCAATGCTCATAAATCAATACTCATAAAAAAATTACAAATGATCATAATTGAAGCTCCGAAGATAACTCTCGTTTATGGTGCTAGCTAGGCATTGAACTAACCTTTCATTGTTGTATGACATTATGTTGTTTGAATTTTTGGCAAACAATATCAACCATTGCTATTAAAAACACAAATTATCTCAAAGAATCATGGGAGCACATCTTAACATGTTTGTCCAGATTTGAGCATTTGCAACTTCTAGAGGAGGGACCTGGTGCGTCCTTCTTGAACATCCCCAATGTCGAAACTGTACAGAAACCACCCAGGCCCGGTGATTTTGTTACTCTGAAGAAAAAAGGTGCAGCTGTAGTTAGGAACCCCTCAAAAATCTTGATTTGAGGTTTTCCCTTTTCTTGCAACTATTCTTTTCGTTTTGGGAGCAAATGGGTTTTTTTGAACGTCGAATTTGTTGGGACTTCAAATTACAAATTGTGTGGCCTAGAAATTTTTCAAGTTGTTTTGGTGATGTGAGAAGGGTTGTCCATTCAATTCATGACGCTGGCCTTTAATATCCTGATCATTGGCCACATTCCAGGCTGTAATCCGCTCGGAGCTCCCTTCCGACCTCCTCCTAGGGCGGCCCTGCGTGGAAGAATCACATCGGGAGCTCTGCCGGAATCTCCGAACTGGTCACCAGTGTTGCCGGCTTCGTCAACACCCACCTCTCCGCCGCCCTGAAACCATGCGGCGACGGCGTTGTCGGCCTCCACAACTTCAACGACTACTGCAACCCTTCCATCAAGAAATCCCGCCAGAACATCCTCAAACGTGCTAGAGTTTCCATCGTCAACTGCGACATCAACGACGACCCTGCTCAAAAAGCTCTTCGACATCATCGTTTTCACCCATGTCAAGCATCTCACAGCCCAGACCGGAGTTCGATAGGGAGGGGGGGAGGGAAGAGATATATACAATCGTGGTTACCGTGAAAGAAAAGAGAGAGAAAGAGAGAAGTGGGGGAGAGAGGAGAGAAAGGGAGGAAAAAGATTTGAAATGGATGTGTCACTTATTTTCTCCAAAACTTATCTTCACTCTGATTAGCTATTACTACGCAAATCAATCTCTTTTCAGGATTTAATGGACCCCACCTACTTTACTTATATATATATATATATATATATATATATATATATATATATATATATATATATATATACACACACACATATATATATATATATATATATATATATATATATATATATGTATGTAGAGAGAGAGAGAGAGAGAGAGAGAGAGGTGCATTTATTTGATGATATGATTTATGTAATAAAAACTTAATTTTAATTGTGAAAGATAATTTTATGTCCTCATAAATTGAATTAAACAATTGAATATCAGCTAAAATTAATGGACTTATACATGAAAATAGTAATACTCAAAGAAATTTATAAATGCAAATTAGACGTGACATTTGTTGTTTGATATGATATTCAATTAAGAAAATCATTATCTAACCGAATCAAAATATTATGAAAGCATATACATTATTATAACAAAAATTATATATTTTCTTATCATGTTAGTAATATTTCAAATAAATAAAATAATTAATAGCAAAACTTATGTGTAATAACATCTATGCAATAACTGAAAAAAGTCATTGAGAAAATTTGAATAGATTGCGTAATAATCCAATAAAATATAGTGTGAGTGCTTACTGATAATGGAAAACTAGTTTTCCAATAAGTGTGTGTTTGGTTGGGATGAAAACCATTTTTTGAAAAATTGATTTTTCCATTTTTCGGTGTTTGGTGACCGGAAAATGGAAAAAATCATTATCCAAGAAAATGATTTTCCCTCACCTCTTTGTGAATTATTTTCTTAACTCCAACCTAATGAAAATCATTCTAGCAAATTATGAAGTAGTATCGGGTGTACGTAGCAAAGAGCGCACGCACGAAATTGAAACTCACGCTCCCATTATTTTTTAAACAAACGCCTGAAATATTTTCATTGACGGGGTGCATCTTTTGTGTCAATGTAGCGCTGGTAATTGTTTACTGCATCTTTTCCTTGGCAAAATGCATATTTTCCTTGACAAGTTCTTTAATCAGTGTATCGTGGCAATTGTTTCATTGCATCTTTTCCTTGGCAGAGTGCATCTTTTATGCCAATGTAGCATTTGTCATTGTTTACTGCATCTTTTCCACGTGAAAGTGCACGTGTTTCATAGGCAGAGTGCATCGTTTATGTCAATATAGCGTTGGTAATCGTTTATTGCATTATTTCCTTGGCAAAGTGCATCTTTTATGCCAACTAGTAAGCAAAATCTCTATACCACCTAATCCTATGTATACCGACCGTTCCGTGCAATATACAACCAGCTGCACCTTATAATTATCACCCTTTTCTCTCTTTCTCTCTCTTTGTTTCACGGTAACCACGTCTTTATCTATCTCATCCCTTCCCCCTTCTCTCTCTCTCTCTATCGAACTCTGTCATGGGCTGCGAGATGCATGATGTGGGTGAAAATGACGATGTCGAAGAGGTTTTTGAGGAGGGCGCGTCGTTGATGTCGCCGTTAACAATGAAAACTCCGGAGCGTTCGAGGATGTTCCAGCCGGATTTCTTGATGGATGGGTCATAGTAGTCGTTGAAGTTGTCAAGGCCGACAACACTGTCGCTGCGTCATTTCAGGGCGGCGGAGACGTGGGTGCCGACAAGGCCGGCGACGCTGGTGACCAGTACGGAGATTCCGACAGAGCTCCGGATGCGATTCTCCCACACAGGGTCGCCTCAGGAAGAGGTCCGGAGGGAGCGTCGGGCAGATTACGACGTGGAATGTGGCCAAAGACAAGGATACTAAAGGCCAGCATCATGAATTGAATGGACAACCCTTCTCATATCACCAAAAACAACTCAAAAAATTTCTAGGCCACACAAATTGTAATTTGAAGTCCCAACAAATTCGACGTTCGAAAAAACTCGTTTGCTCCCCAAATGAAAAGAACAGCTACAGGAAAAGGGAAAACCTCAAATCAAGATTTTAAAGGGGTTCCTAACTGCAACTGCACCTTTTGTCTTCAGAGAAGCAAAATCACAGTTTCGACATTGGGGATGTTCAAGAAGGGTTCATCAGGTCGGACGCCCTCCCCTAGAAGTTGCAAATGCTCAAATCTGGACAAACATGTTAAGATGTGCTCCCATGATTATTGGAGATAATTTGTGTCTTCAATAGAAATGGCTGATATTGTCTGCCAAAAAGTCAAACAACATAATGTCATACAACAATGAATGGTTAGTTCAATGCCTAGCTAGCACCATAAACGAGAGTTATCTTCGGAGCTTCAATTTCAACTTTGGTAGCTTACGACTATTTACTGTTAATTAATTGAGTTCGTATGAATGTTGCAATTTTCGGAGAAGAAAATGAATATTATCAGGAATTATGCCATTTTTAGTGAAATTCATGAATTGGGTTTTGCTTAGAAATTGATTTTTGAGGGGTTCCTAACTGCAGGTCAACAAATTGCAACATATTGACTGGTGGGTATGTCCATCCTCAGCAAATTTTTCACAAAAGACCCTTGTTGGGTTACATGAATTTATGGATATAGTTTATGGTGAGAAATTGCTCTCTATCTTTCACATTTCTTGTGCTTTTGCTAACTTTATAGTGTCTGTTTACTCCACAGTTGCCTGAAATTAACATTTATATCTTGAAAATTATGGGATTTAACAAATTGAATGTTGTGAAAATTGATCTGAAATCATTTTTCCACTGAAGCCCTAAAAATCCGGCACTTAAAGAAGTTCCACGATGGAGTTAAAGGCAACCAATAGTGTTGTGGAGGAGAGTGTGAAGTGGAAGAGCGAGTCTAACTGCAAAGTCTGTTTTAGAGCGACCAAATTGACATTGCTCCTATCAGTTTATCATCATTAGCTTTTTTTTTTGTTAAACTTCTTTTCTATAGTTTTTAATTTTTTTTGTTTGGGGGGGGGGGGGGAGGGGGTTTGATAAATACTGTCTCTTTCAAGCAGGATGGATGAATGGTGCTTAGGTGCCCAAGTGTTACCCGGTGTAAGTTGTATTTTACTAGGCATTGACGGATTATATGTGAAAGCAAAAATGTTTTTTGCATTCTTATCATTCTATTTTATATTGATATACTTCTAGATTGTACTCACTTGATTTATTTGTTAAATTCATGTTACATTCCTTAAATTTGAGATTTTACTATTTCCTTTTGTCATTATATGGGGTATTCAATTTCACAGTATGATTAATATTTTCTTCTTTCTAGTTTGTATCGTCATTTATATATTATTTAACTCTTTCAACTAAAGTAATTATGTTATCACACACCGTGCATTGCACGGATTTAAGGTAGTTGTTTGTCTAATATATGAAGAGTTTGATGTATGCTTCATATAAATCTTTTCCTCATAAATTTTGATTGATTTAGGTGGATGACAACTAGTTGGGGCAACAACAATCAAGTCCAGCCGTTGGCTTGGTTCAAGATAAGGGGGATGCATTTTTTTTTGTTATATATATATATATATATATATATATATATATATATATATATATATATATTCAGGAGTCCAAGACTCCAATTTTCCCCAAACATCTAAAACATGTCATCTTGTAAATAATTCATGGTTGAGTCAATTTTTATCCAAGTCTTATTGGATAGAATTCTTGGTAGTAGAATCATCGTAGGATTTGGAGCATTGACCGATCATTCGATATATAAAGAGATCTCATTCACACCTCACTCCGCCCATCTGCATCTTTCCTCCATCTTTTATGAAATTTACCCTAGTCTCGTGAAATCACTTGGAATGCTCTGGTGCTTATGAATTTTTCAATTTGAATTTCTCCACTCTCCCTTTTTCTTTAAAGCCTCGATGCATCTTTATCTAAATTAGATTGAAGCAGTTTGGTCAAAAGAACAATTGTTAAAATGGGCACTTTGGTCAGTAATGATAGCTCTGGGCACCGAAACCAAGCAAAGATTATATTAAGTCTCTCAGAACTTTGTTATCACTTTGGCATCATTGTTTTTAGTGGGGATAGCCTCCACCACTTGGACACATAATATATAGTAAGGAGAATATAATCACTCCTAATAGAGTTAAGGAACAGTCCCATGAAATGAAATCCTTATACATAAAAAACATCAACAAAAATTTTAGGTTGTAGGAGCATAATATCTCTCCTAGTGATTTTCCCCTAAACATTGGCACCTAGAGCACTGTTAGGCATAGCCATGAGCATCACGAAAGTTTGTGGGCCAATAAAAGCCACTATGGAGGACCTTAATGCCAGTTTTTTTTTTTACCATTGTAGTGCCCTCCACAAGGTTGGTAATGGCAAAAGGGAATGCCATCAACAATAGATTCATCTGGGACACATCTCTTAAGGATGTGGTCAGGCAATATTTGAACAAATACGAATTATCCCATACAAGGTTCTTCATAATATGATGGAAATGATCCCTATTATGCTTATTCTACTCCCTAGGCATCTCTCCAGTTACCCTGAACTTCACAATGTCTGCAAACCAAGGTTCTTCCCCAACACTAAAGAGTTTCCCATGAGGAAATTGAACATCAATAGGGGTGTCCTTCACATCTTTAATACTACCTAACTAGCCTATATCTAATCTCACAATCAAGTTTATAATCTTGGAAAGGTTTGCAAACCAAGTTCACAATAGGGGTGTCATTCACATCTTTAAACCTACCTAACAATGTTTGTAAACCAAGTTCACAATCTTAGAAAGGTGGTCGATAATAGGATTTTCAGCCCCATGCCTATCTCTAATCTCAAAAACTCTTGTAGTACCAAAACCCATCTAACTAGCCTAGGTTTGGATTCCTTCTTTTCCATCAGATATCTGCAAGCATAATGGTCAGTGTACACTATCACATGAGAACTTGTAGACACCGGATTTTCGTACTGGATGTTTTAAAAAAGTTGTATAAGTTTGTGAAATCCAAGTGACAATTTAGCATGGAAACCCAAAAAGCACCAAGGCCCAAAAGACAGCCCAACCCACAGAAACTCCACCATGGTCTGGCCTTGGCAGCATTTTTAGCTGGGCCCATCAGGCCTGCCACCTCAGCGATATGCGTGAAAAACATAATGTAGGCCGCCGGTCTACGTGTCTTGCCAGGTCACTGATCCACGTGATCCTTCAGTTAAAAGACATCCCACAATCCCCTCCTACTCAATAATCTCCTCCCATGCGTGATTCAAGGCCGATTGGCCTTAATGGAAGGATTTTGTGATCAAAGGGGCATGATATATATATCATGCCCCACCCCGTCCTCTTTCATCTCTTCACTCCACACCTAAATACCCTTCACCTCATTCATGCAAAAGACACCAAAAAAGTTCCCGACATATTAACGTTAAGGAACATCTTTCTAGTCCCTCTCCATACTTTAATGCTACTTTTCATGCTAATTGGTTATAAGGTTAGAATGCTCATTTTTGCTTAAATTTCATCATTTTGTATAATCATGTAAGCCAATATCATTATGCTTGTTTACTTTGTAAACTTATTTTGTTAAATTTATATATATGTCCCTAATCTCTTTCACTCTAAAATTGATTCTAGTAAGTCTATTTTTGAAATAGGCGAGTCTAAGAGTTCTTTAACTCTTATACTCGTAGCCTTAACCCCGAACTTGGATTTCTGGTTCGTACGCCAGAGTCTTTCTCATTTTATAGTTTGTTGGTTTTCTTAAAATTAACTGTTGACTCTTTCAATTGTAATTTGCATAATTCGACTTGAGCCTATTTTTCTTATTCATTTGGTTGTCCGTTATCGAGCTAGGAATTAAAGTGCAAAAAAAATAAAATAAAATCAAATGGCAGAAAATAGAGGCCAAGGCCAGCTAGCCTTGGCATCATTTTTTGACCCCTTTCTGTGCCTGGTGATTAATGGATCACTAGTCTGGCGTAGTGAAGGCTGGCTGGCCTTCAGGGTTAGTCCAGTGACCCATTTTGATCCCGGTCCATAGTCTGCATTTTGATCTTAGGCCGGGTATTTTTAGCCAATTATTTGAATAAGTCGAATTGTCAAAGCAGATTTACATAAGTATAATTCCTAAGAATTGTTAAGTTCTTTTTTCAACGTTCTTATTTAAGGATTAAGCCACCTCATTCGACACCACCGAAAATAAATTTCCTTGAACGGGGAAATTTACAGGGTCTACGGAACCATAAGGTAAGAGAGTTAATTACATTTACCCTACTTGACTTATGTGGTAATAATTTTTGCACACCCGACATTTGAGAAATAATTTTCACCCTACCTGACATTTAAGTGGTCATAAATTTAAAGCCCCTCAGGTATGTTATAATTGATTTTTTATTGACTTTTCCGGTGAACTGTAAAAAGGTAAATATGAAGTGACCTTTATACCCTTGTTATTATTTCCTTTAACTTTCAATTAAATGTGAAATGACTTTCGTACCCTTAGTATTAATTGTTATGGCATTTTAAAACCTAACCAATCCACTGATTCCTCTCCCCGGCCCCCCCTCCCATATAGAAAATGAAAACCTAACCCCTCCCAAACCACCATGTTTGTCTTCTACTCTCCAACATAGTCTTTTGCTTCTCAAATTAAAGGGCAACATCGTAAATTCACATAGTGATATAGAGGTATTATTGTATTTTTCCATTTCCGATGACAAGTTACCGGATTCTAACACTAAAAATCACTTTCACTAAATGTTAGGTAGGGTGAAAATTATTTCCCAAATGTCGGGTATGCAAAAATTATTACCGCATATGTCAGGTAGGGTAAATGTAATTAACTCTAAGGTAAGACATGAACTTTTTAAAAGCATACACAATAGCTAATAACTCTTTTTCAGTCACAGTGTTGTTTGCTTGGGCCTTATTCAAAGTGTGACTTGCGTAATAAATTACATGAGGCTTCTTTTCAATTTTTGACCAAGCACTAAACCCATAGAAAACCAAAAGCATCACACATTAACTCATATGGCTCTAACCAAATGGGAAGCTTGAGGATAGGGGGAGAGATCAGGGCATCTTCAGCTTGTTGAAGGTCGCTTCACACTCATTGGAAAAATGGAAAGGCACTTCTTTAGCTAGTAGAGAAGACATGGGCTTAGTAATCTTGCTAAAGTCCTTAATGAATCGTTGGTAGAAACTGGCATGCCCTAGAAATGATCGTATATCTTTCACACTAGAGGGAGGGGATGAATTCTTAATCAAATCAATCTTTGCTTTATCAACCCATCCCTAAAAATCACATAATTAACCCCACACACTTCCATTTTTGACCATGAAATGACAGTTATCCCAATTAATGTTGAGATCCTTTTCTTAGCATCTTTCAAGAGTTCTCAGATTAAATTGCCCTTAAACTTGGTAAAAATGTCAAAATTGCCCGTAAAGTTTTTTCGTAAATAAATAACCCTTGAAGTGGGAAAACGAGATAATAATGACCTTCTAGTGACTTGTAACTAGAAGATACATAATTAATGATGATTAGACATGTCTTTGGGGGGGGGGGGGGTAATCACGTAATGTGCTTGTTTATTACGTAAACCTTCCCCTCCCGTCAATTAACCTTTCAAATTCTGAGTTCCCTTTTAAAAACCCTGACCCCCTTTGCATCTTCATCTTCTTCTTCATCTGCTCATCTCTCTTCTCTTTACCGTTAGGTTTTCTAAACTTCTCTTCTCTCCCCCTGCAAAGTTCTGTCTTTCTGAGTTCCTAACCCTCCCCAAAAAAATAGTCGAATACGAGATCGTCGACCATGCCCAAGTTATGGCATGCACCTCCTACCCTTGTTTCTCTGACACAAACAGGGTCTGCACCTGTGGTCTTCTGTGCATGGTTCGGGTGTCCATGACACCCTAGAGCCCGTTCAGGAGGTTTGTAATGTACAAGTTTCATGGCTCCCCTCAAGGGTGTGATTTTTTTGAGTGGGTGGACGACCCCCTGTTTGCGATGTTGAGGACGCCGACCAATGGCCACCATAGTGAGGAACACCATCCTCGCCGCTGAACTCTCCTGTACAGTTAGGAAACTAACTAAGTTGAAAAGGGAGAACGAGGAGACCATGGGCCCACTGATTTATGCAGAGTACCAGGTGAGGGTGTGGAGGAAGTCTTAGAAGAGGCTTAGGGTGTTGGGGGGGGGGGGGGTTTTGGTTGTGGTCTTGGTGGGGGTGATGCTTAAGGTGGTGTAAATGGTTGGGAAGGGGGGAGGGGTTGGGAGTGTCCAAGGGAGGTGGTAAAGCATCAACAACAACAGTTTAAGGAGATAGCTTGTTGAAGCTTTTGTTCTTATTTTGGGGTGGGAAGGTAATTTTTTCGATGGGGTTACTTGCAAATGTAGTAGCCCACCACCAACAATTTTTTGGATTCATATTGTGGATGGCTTTTAGTTGCCATGGCGTACTTTGTTTATGTTAGCCATGACTTATTATTATTTTCAGTTTAGTTTAGTTTAATTTCAGTTTTATTTAGTTTAAGTATGAATGTTATGTAAAGGCTATTATGATGATTGAATGAATGAAAATCCTTCCTTGGGCAGCAAAAATGGAGTTCCTTTAATTTTGCATGTCCTATTTTGGTATATTGATGATTGGTTAAATGGATGAACATGTTTGAACAAATGAATGATTGATGTATGTTCTGTTTTGGTATAATGCATGAAAATCATTGAATTTGGCTTGATTTGGTTAAAAACCTGAATAAAAGAAATGATAAAATGGAACCAAAAATTCAATATGTTTCATGCATAAATGGAAGCAATATTGATTATGGCAACCTACCAAACACTTGCACACCATAAATGCATTAAATGGCAAACTATTATGAGGCAAAGTACCAAATGCAGTTAATTATCATTAAAGGAATATGTAGGTGGTATATAATTATAAATTGTTATCAATTGCACTCAAACATAAGAGTGCCAAAAAATGTACTAGAACATATTCTCCCCTATCAAAAGCTAACTTCTCAGTCACTCAAAAGTTGTACATGAAAGTAATGTTTTCAATGCCATGTACATATTCAAAATACTGTTAGCATTTAATCACAAAACAGAAATAAAAAAAAATCTTCAGAACCAACTTCTTCTTGCTAATGGTGATGGTTGGGGCTGAGGTGGTGTGCATGAGAAAGGTTGGCTGGAGACAACAGCAGATGGGGTCCTCCTCACTAGAAGCTTAATTCTTGTATCCTTGGGAGCTGAGAAGCCTGCAGTTGTGAGATTTGAAGGTGCAGCTTGAATGGAAGATTGCAGGAACCCAAGAGGGGGTGAATATGACAAATAAACTCTACACATTAGGTAAGGACGTTAGAGCAAACTTCCTTCGTTTCAAACCAAGGATCAAAACACAGTGTAAAACCCTGAGTTTGGGTATAACCACCGTTAGTTTCGTCTGACAAACCCCGAAAAATTTGAAAGCGTTGGCCGTGATGCCGTTAGTAATTAAGTTTGACTTCGTTAAATTTTGAGATTTTATCGGCAATTGTTTCTGCTAACACTTGAGCTCGTAGGACCGTTGAGAGACTAACAAGGATATTTTAGTAATTTTTCTACGGGCAAGGGAGTAAAGGGTAAAGTGGTAATTTTATATGATTAATATTATATGATTTCATCATGTGTTTTCCTTAATTATTCATGAGTTATGTGTTTTCTTGTAATTATTTATGTGATTATATTTATTTTAGAAATTAAGAAATTATATTTTTCCCCTATTTACTATTATTAGCAGCAGGAACTACTTCTAATTTACAAAATTATTTTATTTAATTATTTTGGCTTTAGTATATATACATAGTTATATTTATCAAAACCCTAAACTCTAAGCCTAGCCTCCCTCTCCCTCTCCCTCCATCTGCTGCCTTGCTGTAACCGCCCACCACCAGCCGCCGCAGCAGCCCACCTGGCCACCAGTCGGCCGCCCTAACTGTCGCCGGAAACCACCGTACACCAGCAACCATCTCTCCCCCATCTCTCTCTCTCGATGTTTCCCCCCTCTTTCTCGCACCTGCTGCTCAGTGCAGCCGCCGTCCGTCGCCACCAGCCACCGTCAGCAACCGCCTCGAGCCGCCAGCACCGTCGTCGGCCACCCGCAACAACTGCAGCCACCGCCCTCGTTCTTTTCTCCATCCCTAGCTCTCTCTCTCTCTCTCTCTCTCTCTCTCTGTTTCTGCTGTTGCACCGCCAGCCGAGCCACACCACCCTCCGCCCGGTCCACCGCCGATACTCCTGGAACCACGGTCTGACTCGCCGGCAACCGCCTCCCCAGTCGCCGCCCCTCTGATTGCCCAACCACCCCCTTGTGTAGTAAACCCTAAATTTATATTATTTTGAGTTCTAAATATTTTCCATGTGATTATTATCATTCATATTAATTGTATTATAGTATGTAATCTGATTCAAATATGTGTAAGTTTTATGTTTGTAAAATTCTGATTGTAATTTAAGTATTTAATTGTTAATTTGTACTCTTTTGTATTAACGTATGATAATATGCGATGTGCATTGTGTATTTTATGTAAATCATGTTTAATGATATTGTTAGTATTTATTTTATGCATGAATTAGGGTAGTTTGAAATGTAAATCTGATTTTATTGTTTATAATTTATTTTTATGCATATTGTGATTATTCATTAAGGTTGTTCATAATTTTAAAGTATATTTTATGCATATTATTTCATAATTGTAAAGTATAGTTTATTTGCATTTTAAATTAAAGTATTAATTTATATCAATTACTATTTTATAGTTTTCAAAAAGAGGTTTCAAAATCCTCTCTACTGCTTTTCAAATTTTAATTGTGTATTACGAAATTATATTATTACTACGTTTCTATCGAGTTTCTCTTTATGTAAAATTATGTTGTAATTTCCAAAAGAGCATTCTAAAATCTTCCTATTATTATTATAAATTTTATCATGCATTACGTTTAGTAAAGTTTAGACTTTATGTATTTGTATCATTTTATATTGTTCGTGCATGCTTATGTGTTTATTATGTGATTATCGAGTTTTCTTTATGTAAAATGATTTGATTTTGGTTTATATGTGATGCTATTTAGACCTTATTTGTGTTGTGCTATATTTTTATGGACCTTTTATGTCAAAAGTTTAGTTGATTTTGGTTATTAGTGTGAGTTTTAGGTTTATGTGTTTAATTGAGAATTTATATGTTTATTTGTGAAATTTGTGTAATTGGTTGGTAGGGTTGACTTTGCTAGTGTTAAAGAGGGTCAAAGGATGTGGTTCATAAATGTTATTACTTGAATGTTGGGTACCTTATAGTGTTCCTAGGGTGGGTGGGGTAGAACGTAGTGAGTACTAACTTGGAGAGACGTTTTCAATTATAGAATTTATTCTATTTATAGGCACGATCTAGACCGCGTCGTTTAGTGAGCTCAAGTGTGTTCGTTGAACTGAAGTGAAGTGGAGATTGTCAGGTAATGTCTATGTCCTAATCCCCACTGGGATGCACTTTATATGTTTTATGGTTTTTGATTATGTTTTAAGAATTTTGCATCCCGAAAGGGGATTTTATGGTGAAAATTGACTGTCTGTTTTGGATGTCGAGTTATGTTCTTGAGTTGGTAAAATGTGGACAGTCGTTTATGTGTGATTTGGAAATGGTTTTGGAAATTTGGATTGGATTGGATTGGATCGTTGAGTTTGGAAAGGTGTGAGATTAAATCGGACTAATAATTCAAATGAGACGTAAATGCGGGTTCGGGCAACGTCCCATAGACTAGGATCTGTTCCTGCAGGGAGGTTGTCAAGAGATCAGGGGACGCCCTGATATGGTTGTGTGTTCGGGCAGTGTCCCATAGACCACGATCTGTTCCTGGAGGGAGGTTGTCAAGAGATCAGGGATGCCTGATAAGTGCTACTTCCCCGGGGTTAGTTCTATGCACGTGTGTGAAATGGATGACCATCCGTATGTTGAGATTGTGATTAATTGAGATTGTGATGTGATATTGAGATATGATTATGTAACACCCCGGGTATATGGTTAAAGTGTGGCTTAAAAGGATTGAAATGACTACTCATATCACCAAGGTGCACCTTCTTTTATGATAGCTCATCCGTTGGGAACTCCTCAGTTAAGCGTGCTTGGCTGGGAGTAGTCAAAGGATGGGTGACCTCCTGGGAAGTTTTTCCGGGCAGCGTGTGAGCGAGGACGAAGCACGCTGGAAAGACTCGTGGTGATTTGTGGGGACAGTCAACGATCCTCAAAGTCATTTCCGGTAATGTCCGCGACCCGGGAGGGGGCGGGGCGTTACAGATTATTGTAAAGTCTTTGACTTCGAGGGCCAAATAAGCAAGGTCTGCCCGCTTAATAAATCTGAAAGATGGTTTGGCTGGTTGGGAAAGAAAGTTGCTTTCGAAAAGATTTGACTCGTTCACTTCTCCCCCAAAAATGAATTGAAATGGATTTCAAATTGTTTTGACAGTTAGGGGTAGACATTATTGAGTCCTCTTCATGTTTTTAAATGTTTTGTTTTCAGGTGAAGAGTTATATGATGGAAACGGGAACTAAAAGTGAGGACGATAGATTGAAGTTAGAATTTCTGTGAATAAAGTTCAACTTATGTTTTAGAGTTGAAGTTAGTTTGTGTTGTTTTTAGAATTTGAAGTTTCTTCCTTTTGTTTAAATTGAAGTAATTAATGATTAGTTAGGTTTTCCTTTCTTGCCTTGTATTCTTTCAGGGATATGGCAGTAACGCCCAATTAAAAAGAAAAAAAAAGAGACTTCCGCTGTTAATGTTAGTCAACGTTTGACTTTGACCGTTAAGTTTAGGATTAAATTTCCAGGGCGTTACATATAGTGTAACTGAAATACCTCATTATATTTATATCAATCAAAGAACAAGTTACACTTGGGACTAAAAACAAGAAGTAACAGTCCGAAGGCAGTTACTGATAGGTTCACTGACCAAGAGCGAATGTCCTTGAGTCAGCTACAGATAAGGATCGTCGTAGGAAAAACCCTAGTGGCGATTTGGAACATGATGAATTACATTGAAGCACAAACTCACACAGCCTTAGTCCGTCAAGGCTCTGCTACACATCATCTCACCACCACATGTGGACACAACAAATGCTCACCAAGGTCCTTGGCTATACCTTCACCAGAGGTGCTTTACTGGCTACCTTCACCACCAAACCATTGGCTACATATTCAGGAATCCCTCTAGATTTCTTACCCCACGATTACTTCCGTAGAATCGCCTATTTGTCTTTATCTTGTGAATGCATATTTATAATGGTAGCTTGGTAGACCATTGGAGATGAAGGCCTTCCTTTCCTTTCTCCAATCTTCTTTCCTTCTTAGCATAATATCCTTTCTTGGCAGCAATCACAATCTTCTGGATTTCCTTTCCTTGTGGTGATTATATCCTAAAATAAGGAGATAAGAATATTATTAAATTGTAATCAATAGAGTAAGAAGAGTATCAATAATATTTCCAATCAACTTCCCTTTTTTGGATCAGAATATCTAATCAGAATATTATGATCAGAATATCCAATCAAATAAGAATATCTAATCAAAATATATTGTGTGTGATTTTAGATTTCATTCAAAACTTTGCATGATTCATATAAGGTCCTTCATGGATGTGTAGGTGAAGGACCTTGACCCTGGTCCAACAAAGATGTTGCAGCAGAGGGAGCACCTGATGTTTTCCTCTTTCTCACATTGGTGGCCTACAATTAATACAGTAAGGCACAATAAATCACAACATATATACTGTTTGAATCAAACATAGTCAGCTGTAGATTTGTCATTTTCAAACCTGAGATGTGGATGGGGGATTTTGACAGTTAGACTTGTTGTGGCCCTCATTCCCACAAAGAGAATAGTTCATTCTCTTTCCATTCTTGCTGACTCTGCCCCTAACATTTCCCTCTACCTCTGGTCTTCTCTTGTACTTTGTGGTTGTCTTCTTCTTGGGTTTAAAGTAGGGGGCTGCTACTTCATAGCCACGAGCCTTTTCCTACATGTCAGGTCCATTTGTGGGCACAAAAGTGTGATTGTAAGTATGCCTTAGTTTCACAGTGGCATAACAGTCATCAACAAAGCCTGCTGGATCTTTTCTCTCATCCCTCATAACTGTTATGAAATGAGGGATACCACTTAGTTCCCAAGAGTTACAAGAACATGATATGTACGGGTGTCCATAGTCTAGTTCGGACCGAAAAAGGGACTGGACCGAGGACTAGACCGAATGGACCGAGGGAAGTTCGGTCCAGACCTCGGTTCATGAAAATTTGATGTTCGATCCTCGGTCCAGCCCATGGACCGAACTGAAGGACTGAAGTTACTAAAATTATAGGGTTTCTTTATCTATAGTCCAGTCCCGGACCGAACTTTTTTCGATCCAGTCCTCGGTCCAGCTTAGTCCTCTAATTCGGTCATCGGTCCATTTGGTTCAGTCCAATTTGGTCCAGTCCGGGACCGATGCACAATCCTAAAGAGATGGCTTGAAAGTTGACACAATGTTCCTGTCCATAACGATTAGTTACACTATACAAGCCATTTTCAGCCCTTGTAACCTCCCAATGCCTAGAACCATCAATTTTCTCATTTAATTTCTTCCTAATTCTAGGAGCAATAGGAGTTTGAAGGTTTCAAGCACACCTATTCTTTTCACCAATTCGTTTCATGGCCAGCTTGAACACACATACAAGCAAAGATATAATGGGTAAATACCTTACTTCCATGATGAAGGAATTGAATATCTCTGCCATATTGTTGTCCACTAAGTCACACTTGGTATGAAACTTGAAGTAAGCCCTACAAAAGTGTTGTATCCCCCGTAAACATAAATTTTGAGTCTAAAATAAATAAAGACAAGAAATTTAGAAACAAATTAATTTGTATTAATATTCTAATGTATGCGGGGACAATCTCTGTATTAAATACAATAAAGCAATCATCGTATTCGATCTCTTGAAATTTGGGTGACCCGAGGGCGTGGATGCTTGATTTCAATCTCGAATAGCTGAAGAGCTCTATAACAGTTTTTGAGCTGAAGGTCTTGAGCGTTGATCTCCTTAGTGCTTGGTAGCTAGAGGCCGCTTGAAGATTGACCTTTTTTAGGTTGAATGTTGGTTGCAGTTCTTCAAGTTCTTGGATATGAGGGCTTTAGTACTTGGTCTTGATCGATGAACCAGATGAAGAAGATGACTGCAGTCTTTGATGTGAAGAACAGAAGTTGTTGAACTGGCAGGCGTTAGTCTTGGCGTTGGATAGCTGAAGGTCACTTGTAGTTCGATCTTCTGAAGGCTTTGCAGGTCTTGCCGAAGAACTCTATAGCAATTCTTGATCTTGACGCGGTAGAGGCTTGGAGACTCGATCTTGAGCTTTTGTAGACTTCGATCCATGGCGCTTGGTAGCTGGAGACTACTGGCAGTTTGATCTTCGGAAGCCTCTGGAGTATAGAATGTCAAATGCCGCCGGGGGAGTTCAAAAATGAAGGGGGAGGACCACTATTTATAGTCTCTAGAGGCCTAGCCCCTAGGGTTTGAGTTGGGCTTTGGGCTAGGCCCAAGTTAATTAATTATTCCTTTAACTTTAAATAAAGAAATAATTAATATTTTCTGTATAATCTTTGACACGTGTCATGATATTATTGGCCATGATGCATTTCCATTTAAAATTCAATTAAATGGATTGTCGTAATTAATTTAACACGAGGCGGATAATAATTGGCCGAATGAATTTAATTTATTTTCCACATGTCATTTTTTAATTGATCGACAAATTTTTACCTCCTACAGATGCCCCCTTCGAGAGTCAACCGCGGACACGAACTTAGAGTGTTTAAAGCGGTTGGGTCTCGAACATTTAAGGACAATAATTTTTTATCACAACTTTTCAGTTTGGATAAAATTTCATCAGAAATTTAATTGGATAAAATTTTTTGGCTGTTGGAGTTGAAGTTGGAGAAGGAGATGGAGATAAAGTTGGAGTTGGAGTTGAAGTTTGAGTTAGAGATGGTGATGGAGTTGGAGTTGGAGTTGGAGTTGGAGTTGGAGTTGGAGTTGGAGTTGGAGATGGAGATGGAGATGGAGATAGAGATGGAGTTGGAGACTTAACTAAGAATTCTAGTAGTATCCTGAAACTTGGTCAATCAGATACTATATAAACACACCATCCTCACCTCTTCCATTCATCAGATACAGTGTCTTCTTTTTCTTTCTTTCTTTCTTTCTCCTTCTTTTTGTTTTTTTTATATAATTTGACTTTTCTTTTTCTTGTTCAATTTTTTTTTGCCATCTTTTCGGTACAGAGAGCTGAGATTAATTGTCATAGTGTGCTTGAAGTTGTCCTTCGTCATCGTAAGTGTCTTGCTTACTCCTCAGCGTGCTGACGTAGAATAGCCCAAGACTATTCTCTTTAGGTTTGTCTGGGTCGACAATGTAGCCATCTCCTCTTCCGTGGGCTTCAGTGTACTGACGTAGAGTAGTTCTAAACTACTATCTTTAGGACTGACTGAGTCGACAATGTTGCCATCTCTACTTTCGCGGACTACTCCTCAGCGTACTGACGTAGAGTAGTCCTAAACTACTCTGTTCAGGACTGTCTGGGTCGACAGTGTCGCCATATCTACTTTCGTGGACTACTCCTCAGCATACTGACGTAGAGTAGTTTTCTCTCAGAAACGGCAGTATAGTCTAAGTCGACGGAGTTATCGCCATGGCTTGAGCGGAATACTCCTCATCTTACTGATATAGAGTTGTCCTAGACAACTCTTTCAGAAACGACAGTACAGTTTGGGCGACAGAGTCGTGTCTCTACTTCAACTTCTACGGATTACTCCTCAGCTTACTGACGTAGAGTTGTCCTAGATAACTCTCTCAGAAACGGCAGTATAGTCTAGGTCGACGAAGTCATCTCCTCACCTTGGTTTACGTGGGCTACTCCCCAACTTACTAACGTAGAGTTGTCCTAGACAACTCTCTCAGAAACGTCAGTACAGTCTGAGTCAACGAAGTCATGGTTTCATCTCAAGTGGAATACTCCTCAGTGACGTTCTGATGTATTAGACATCTTGAGGTGTCTCTTTTCAGAACCAACTGGGTTGACAGCATCGTCGCCTGACTTACTACTCCTAGACTTTCCGCCGTCTACGGTATATGAAGAGTGGACTTGAGATCTCTGTCGAGCCATGATGAGCCACAAAACTTTCTTCTGAAGATCCGCGATAAGCCAGCTAAACATTTTCTTGGTTGTGAGCGTCATGGAAGGACACGAGGACATCGCTCGCTAGCTTGCTCGCAACATTGACTCTAAAAGAGATGTTAAAGTTGCATAATTGACAAAAGGAGTATGCTGCATAATTAAAGGACGATGACGCCATCTTGGGGCAGAAGTCAGCCAACATGACTAGGATGCCCCCACGATGCATGCTTAAGGGAGGTTGTCAACCAATATGAGGACTACACCATTGACGACACCGACTTAGAGTGGTCCACCGACATGAAAATCCTAGTATGTCATAGTGCGACTTGAAAGCCCACAATTTTGATGGCTTAGAAGCCTTTAACCTTGTCGACTTTGAAGTCTTGCGTGTGTGACCTATTGACTTTACTGATTTAAGTGTCTCGTATTGAATTGTGAGTCTTTGCCTATATTGACTTAGGAGTCTTGCATCTTGTGGACTTGTGAGTCATTGAATTTTATTGACGAAAGCCGTGAACTTGTGAATCTTCTTTCAGGGATGACTTGAGTGTCTTTTTCTTAAGTGACTTGGTAGTACTTGATTTTCTTCACATGTAAGTCTTGATTTTAATGACTTGGTAATCTTGAATTTTATCAACTTGAAAGTCCTGAATTTTGATGTCTTAAAGATTGTTGACATAGGAGTCTTTAGATTTTCTAACGTGAGAGCCTTATGCATCGTTGACTTGGGAATCTTGAAGTTTACTAACTTGGAAGTCGTGATCTTGACTTGTGAGTCCTTTCATTTTGTTAATTTGAAATTGGTTGACTTGTGAGTCTTTCATTTTGTCGACATGGGAGTCAAGAGACCCGTTGATGCGAGAGTTTGACTGACTTGGAAGTCTTTGTCTTGTTGTTGACTTGGGAGTCAAAGGACTTGGTGACTTAAGAGTCTTGAAGTTTGTTGATTTGAAAGTCTTGAATTTTTTTGCTAACTTGGAAGTCTTTAATTTTCGTTGACTTGCAAGTCAGTGAACCTAGTGACTTGAGAGTCTTTTATCTGATTGACTTAGGAGTCCTTGACTTGAAAATCTTCAATTTCAACTTGGGAGTCTTTAACTTTGGTGACTTGAGAGTCCAACTTGAAAGCTTTGGATTTGGACTTGTGAGTTATACTTGTACAACTTGGGAGACTTTGACTTGAAAGTCTTGAACTTTGACTTGTGAGTCTTGAATTTGCTAACTTGTAAGTCCTTAAAGTTTGTTGACTTGAAAGAGTCTTGGAATTTGTTGATCAGGAAAGTCTTCAAAATTTGGGGATCTGGGATGGATTTTTTTTCTTAGGTATGGCTGTACTTGGGTCTAGACCCAAATTGCCTACGTACCTTAAGGGATAGGATAGCCATAAGGATCAAGCCAAACGTAGTTCAAATTTAAAGATAGAGAAATGAAAATTTTATTTATTAATTTAGCCGTTCACAGTTTATACTCTTGCGGGCCAGGAGTATTACAATGATAAAACTGAAAGGAACTAAAGTGCAAATGAAATGAAAATGAAATATTTCTTTTTTGGGTGAACACTTTAGGCTCTTGCTCGAGAGCTACTTCTTCACTTTCTTAGATTTTGACTTGGGAAGAAGAAATCATCTCCTCTTGTTCAAGCTCTCATTTGCGTTGTTTTTGCTTTGATGATTGGTGAAGATCACAATGCATCTGTTTACTCTAAGGGATCCTTCATTGGCGTTGAGCATAGCTTCATGCGAGATGGGATGGTGTTTTGAACTTCGTTGATGATTCCAAGGCGGCTGAATACGGAGCTCTGTTCCTGATGGGGTTGTGAGCTTGACACCTCTTTAGTCTGTTTGATCCTTGACAATACAGAAGGCTTTGGTCTCGAACCATCCTTGATCCTGCTGAAAACCGAGGCTTTACGCTCTCCTCGACACCCTATCCGCTCAAAGACAGATGCTTGTTTGTGGGAAGATGGTCGTCCCAACCTATCGAACACGGAGAGCTTTGACTTAGGCTTATACTCCATTCCTTCGCTATCATCTTCTTCGATCTCAAAGTAAGAGACCATGTTCACAACTTCAACATTGTCGACTATTCCAAGGCAGTCCTTCGGAAAGTATTCCTCCAGAGTGACAGGAACATGAAGGCCTTGCTCAAGCGACTCAGTTGAACCCACTTCTTGTTTCTTGATGACTTCAAGTGTTTTCCTTTCTGTCGAAGGTTACGGGTTATTTCTTCTCCTTCGATGCCTTCGGGGTGGTGGTGTTTGGAATTCCCTTTGCCCCCTAGTCTTCCTTTGAGTGTCCGAGATCCATTTTCCAATGTCACCAGAAGCTTCTTCTTCTTGCTCATGTGCATCTTGAGGGGCCTGGACTAGTACAGCGAGAGGAACTGGTTTTTGCCATCCAAATTGGATCATCAAGACTTCATTTCTCCCGGTCGGAATTGGTCAGGCTGAGATGTAATTGGCTTGGACATTGTCATCTAAGTCCAATATTATCTTTCCTTCCTTAGCTAACTTTATGATTCGTTCCTTGAGCGTGATGCACTTTTCTTAAGGGTGACTGTACCCTATGATAGCGACAATATTTTGGGTCTATGGTTCTTCCCGCTTCTTTCGACCTCTTCGGTTGTGGGAGTTCAATAACTCTTGTCTCTATTCTCTAATAAGTCATCGAGCATTCCTGACAAATCTGAGTTTGGAAACTGGTACTTCTTGTCTTGAAGCTCCTTCAGCGTAGGGCGCTTCCTTTCAGCATCTATCGAGGAAGTGAATTTCTCCTTTTTAGGTTTAGGTTTAGGTTTAGCAGAGATTCATACCGGTTCACACATTGAAATAGCCATGGACTCCTCTGTTGAAGTCTTCGGCGACTTGTCCATTCTTCTTATACCAACTTAGAACCGTTCCTTGATTCAAATGCAGATGAAGGCCTTCCCGTCGACGTGCTATGGTTATCTCCATATCATATGCCTTAGTTGCCAACTCTTGAAAGGTTTTCGGCTTGGCCATCTTGAGGACGTAGAGCAAATCCCAGTGCATACCTTGAGCACACATATCAATGACCGAAGCTTCAATGAGACGATCCTTACATTCTAGACTAAGAGCCCTTCACCGATGGATGTATTCGAGTACTGGCTCACTCTCCCATTGTTTGGTATTTGTCAACTCTGTCATGTTGACGACCCATTGTGTACTGTAGAACCTGTTGAGAAACTCTTGTTCCATTTGCTCCCAACTATTAATAGATTTAGGCTCTAATTTCGTATACCAATCGAATGCGATCCCCTTTAAAGAGCGAATGAACTGCTTGACTAGTCGATCTTCTTCTGTGCCGGCATTGCTACAAGTCTCAATGAAATGAGCAACGTGCTGCTTGGGATTACCTTTCCATCAAATTGATTGAACTTTGGGGGTTGATATCCTTGTGGCATCCGAATTGCATCGATCCTTTTTGTGTATGGCTTCGTGTATAAGTGACTCTTTCTCGATCCTTCTCCGAGCTGACCCTTCACTGCATTTGCAATTAAGTTTTCAATCTCTTCTACAGTCATTAATCCTGAAAATGAGTCTTTCTTTTCTTCTTTGTCGTCACCATCACCTTTGGAAGATTCTTTGTCATATTCTTCCTTGTTTGTCTCTCCTTTAGATTCTTCATAGGGGCACTTCTCTATTTTCTTCATCAGCTTTGCAATTTGTTCACTTTGTTCGTTGATCTCTTTGTCTTTCTCTTCGCCTTCCCTAGCAAGCTTTTTCAACAAAGCTTCCAATTCAGCTATCTTTTCTTCCATGTTGACAGTCATCACGTCGCTTGAATCAAAGATCAAATTTGACTTCTTGGAGTAAGAGATGAGAGGCAGAGAGGTCCCACCGAACGTGCCAAATTTGTAAACACAAATTTCGAGTTTAAAATAAATAAAGACAAGAAATTTAGAAACAAATTAATTTGTATTAATATTCGAATGTATGTGGGTATAATCTCTGTATTAAATACAATAAAGCAGTCATATGATTTGATCTCCTGAAATTTGGGTGAGCCGAAAGCGCGGACGCTTGATCTCAATCTCGAATAGCTGTAGAACTCTATAGCAGTTCTTGAGCTGAAGGTCTTGAGCCTTGATCTCCTTAGTGCTTGGTAGCTGGAGGCTGCTTGAAGATCGACCATTTGCAGGTTGACTGTTGGTTGCGGTTCTTCAAGTTCTTGGATGCGAGGGCTTTAGTGTTTAGTCTCGATCGATGAACCAGATGAAGAAGATGACTGCATTCTTTGATGTGAAGAACATAACTTGTAGTTCGATCTTCTAAAGGCTTTGTAGGTTTTGCCGAAGAACTTTGTAGCAGTTCTTGATCTTGACGCGTTAGAGGCTTGGAGACTCGATCTTGAGCTTTTGCAGACTTCGATCCTTGGCGCTTGGTAGCTGGAGACTACTGGAAGTTTGATATTTTGAAGCCTATGGAGTGAAGAATGTCGAATGCCGCCGGGGGAGTTCAAAAATGAAGAGGGAGGACCCCTATTTATAGGCTCTGGAGGCCTAGCCCTTAGGGTTTGAGTTGGGCTTTGGGCTTGGGCCCAAGTTAATTAATTATTCCTTTAACTTTAAATAAAGAAATAATTAATGTTTTCTGCATCATCTTTGACACATGTCATGATATTATTGGTCATGATGTATTTCCATTTAAAATTCAATTAAATAAATTACCGTAATTAATTTAACACGTGACGGATAATAATTGGCCGAATAAATTTAATATATATTTTTCACGTGTCATTTTTTAATTGGTCGACAAATTTTTACCTCCTACCCCCCCTTCGTCGCCAAGGTCTCCCTCGGTTCCTTTTGCAGACCTCAATCAGTTTGGTCTCCTAGATCTCATTTGTCAAATGCGACAATCACTGGGTAGATTTCATGAGGCCCAAGAAACACGTATTTCAAATCAAGGGAAAGGGATTTCATTACCGAAGAGGAAGAAGATGAGACATCAGAAAGTTCCTCCTTTTTAGGCACAGACTGGGAGGAAAACAATGACTCAAAGAGCACATCACCATCAATTATATAAGCTTCACATGTAAAATCTACACATTGAGGATCAATTCCCATCAAAGCAATAAGCTCATCATCACAAGGCATCAAAGCAATCAATTATTCACTGTCAACACCACTTTCCGCACAAAAGCCACTCACCTAATTAAGGGTTGAGTACTCTTCCTCATCAAAACCCAAGGGTGATTTTAGAAGATTGAAAATATTTGACTCCATGGTCAAGTTACCAAAGGTTAGTTTCATTCTCCCATCCTTCCAATTAATCAAAGAATTAGATGTAGCAAGGAAAGGGCAACCAAGAATGACCGAAATTTCATAACTATGCTTTTACCTCTGACGGTCTCAATCATCACAAAGTCAACAGGGAAGAAAAAATTCTTAAACTTAATCAACACATCCTTAATAAAACCTTTAGCAACACTAGTAGAACGGTCAACCAATTGCAGTACCACTCTTTTAGGCTTTAGTTCACCTAGACCTTGTACCTCAAATACATGAAAAGGCAATAAATTGACACTAGCCCACAAATCAAGCAAGACCCTCTCAATCAAACTATCACCTATGGTATAGACATTTTGGGGAATCTAGGATACTTATACTTGATAAGCATTTGATTAGATAGAATGTAGCTCACATTTAAGGATAAGAAAGCCTTCTTGGGCACTTGAGTGGCCTTTTTGTCGTGCAAAGATCCTTGAGGAAAAGTGTATAAGGGGAAGTTGTTTGAATGATATTCAACAAAAAATGTTTACCTATTAGGTAAGGTGAGGAGGGTTTGACAACCTATTAAGTAAGGTGTGGAGGGTTTAGAAACTTTTGGTTTTATCTCTCGTTTAACCTATTAGGTAAGGTGTAGAGGGTTTGAAAACCCTTTGTGATGGTGGACTAGACAAAGAAGATGTCATAGGTTTGGACTTGGTGGAACAAGGCTCAACGGTGACTATTGTCTCCTCCTTGTTGGACTCATCGTTAAGGAGGAAAACTAGGGAACATTATCATCATGCATTTTGGCACACACAGGGGAAGGGGAAGAGTTCAGGTTATCACTAACATAAGTGTCAACCTCTTTCCCAAAACGGAGAGTCATAAAAGCATTCAACCCTCTTATTTTACTAGGATCAAAGGAGGAAGATGAGGAGACATTCCCCTTGGGATTTGCCTCCAGTTGACTTGGGGAAGTTCTCTTGTCCCTACTAGTAAGCAGTAACTGAGAGAAGTTTTCATGCATTTCTTTCATCATCTTTTCCATGTTATTATTCGTGTTTCTCTCAATATTTCAACTCTAATATCTAATATCTCTCTCATATTTGTCCTCATTGGTGTACTTCGGAGGGGATCTACTTTGGGTCACAAATGGTTGAGGTGGAGGTCCTCTTGGAGGAGCATGAGATGACGTTAGGCCTGTGGCCTAGAAGGAGGAGGTGGTTTCTTTGGAAACCCTCACCTTGATTTGGAGGCCTCAACACATGAAGGTTATTAGGACCATAAGAGAGCAAGGGATTTTTGTGATACCCCGATCATGTCGAGGTCCTTGGTTCAATACATTGACACTACCATGACGTGAAGCCAATTATTACGTATATATATATGGGGCAAGAAGTGAAAACATATGTGATCAACACCTTGACATAGAGAACAAGTTATGGGAGGGGAATGGGAAGAGGGAGAAGGAAGAGTTTGGTACCAAGAGTTAACTTGCGCACAAGATTGGGACTGAGATGCAAGTAATTGTTGATGGCCTACATTTTTTATCATGTTCTCAGGAGATGTAAACCTAGCCTCATACCATGAAGACTTAGCAAGAGCATGCATGCCCCTAGCATTTAACAATCAGGAAGACAAAGACTCATCCAATATTAGTGTCCGACTAAATGGTTCTTTCAGCCATATTATTTAAAAGCTCCCATGCTTCAACAAAAAGTTTGTTCGAAAATGCCCCCCTGACACATGGACTCTAACATGACCCTAATGGGTTAGTTTACACCTTCATACACAATTTGGCACAACCAAGTTAAGTCAAAACCATGGTGTGGGAATTGGGACAACAAGTTCTTGAACCTCTTAAAAGCTTTCTAGTATGACTCTTGATTTTTGCCTAAATTTCAGAATTGCATTTCTAAGTTGCACAGCCAAAGAGTTAGCAAAGTGCTTTCTCATGAACACTTTCAGAAAAACCATCCCACGAAGTAATAAAATAGGGAGGGCTGCTAATCATCCACCACTTAGCGATGTCCTTCAGAGCAAAAGACAAGTATTTCAATAGGACAAAATCAAGTAAGACTCCCGGAAAGGGAGAGGGTCACTATAGTCAAGAAGTATTCCTTAAACTTAGCATACCACAAAAGTGCTGACCTTGTACCTGTGAAGAAAGGTATGGCTTGGGCATGTTGATGCATGCGTCAAAGATTACTCCATCAGGTAAGGGAGATAACACAAAACATGAGGGATGAGGATCATATGAAGGGTGAAGCTGGCATTAAGAGTGACCCTAGGGGCTTCCAAAGCCATTATCGTTAATGAAAGCACGTAACAATTTTTCTTTTTCTATTTCTTTGCTTTTGTTTTTTTAATGAAAGCAAGTAACAATATTCACACAAACCAAAAACCAAATCAACCCAATAACGCCATCCCCAGCAATGACGCCATTGTTCGGGGTGGGAAATAGGTGGATAAGGTTGTTGTATCCAAATGGATGATGTTGGGTCTAATTAGGGTATTGGTTTGATCGAGTTTCAATGATCAAAGCAATAAATAACATACCAACAAGTAAATTATTCTACTTACTACATAAAAGAGACACAAATATAAACTATAACAGATATGCTATAGTACTAAACTATAAAGCTACACCTACTGATCGCACGAAAACATCAATAAATACTAATTACTGCTAGCACTAATTAAAAACATTAACAAGAGAGAGAGGGTATTATACCTACGAAAATGAATTCAAAGCCGACACTTCAGTCCTCGCGTTTGCCATACAAATCTTCTAAATAAAAAAAAAAAGACGTGATTTAGATTACTAAGACTTCTCAAAATCTCACTTAAAAGAATATTTGAGAAACCTTAACCCTCCTCTTCACTAAAAATTGAGTTTAGGGATGTGAAACTAGTGCAAAGTGTTTGCAAGTGCAAAAATCTTAATTAAACAAAGCAGCGAAGGAAGAGAGAGATAAGAGATTGCGTTAAAAACTTCAAACTTTCATTAAAATTGTGTAATGAATGTGCATAAACAAAGGAGAATAAAGAAGAAACTATAACTAAACCCTAACCAGTCTCCGAATTCTCCTATAATCTAGCTATAATGAGTATTGAAAAGGGGATGAAACACAAGACGAAAGCAATAAATTACAAAAGCGACAACTGATTTATAGTTAGTCACGAGTGTGACACAGATGTGTCACGGGCGTGACAACCTTGGTCATGGGCATGACCATGCTTATCACATGTGTGACATCACTTGATAGATTTCTTCTATTCTTACTCTAAATGTCATGGGCGTGACACTAATTGTCATGTCTGTGACAATTGCTTTGTTCACTATTTGATCCCTTCTTCTCCCCTTTTGCTCTCAATGTCGCTCAAGATTGGTCATGGGTATCCAACATGGGTCTTTGGACCTTCAATCATATCAAAAATGTGTCCAACTTTGTTCTTTTGGCTTCACTCGTGTTATTACAACTATCAGGTCAGCCTACAAAACCACAAAAAACCTGATAAATAACTAAAATCTAAGGGTAAAAACAAGCAAAACACTCTATCTAAGGGAATCTATTATACTCGATTTGAGACTAAATAATACGTAGAAGGGAATGTCAATCTTGAGCAAAGGGTGCTTAGGTGGTGTAACAATTGGTAACCTGAAGTCTTTACCGCTGTGTTTATGGGAAACAAAAAAGGTTAATTTCTCCAATGATAAGCGTACAATTGAGAGGGTCTTAGACTACATTCATTTGGATTTATGGTGTCCATCCAAGTGCCATTATCAAGTGGCAATCACCACATGCTGACATTCATTGATGACTTCTCAAGGAAGACGTGGTTTACTTCTTGCAGCGTGAGAATGGAACAAGAAGATCAAGAAACACAAGACAAACAATGGTCTAGAGTTCATTGATTCCTAGTTTACTATGTTTTGCAGGGTTCATAGCTTTAGAAAAGCAATTCATTATGGCAAAAGGCCATTCTATAGTATGTTACTTGTTGAACAGATCATCTCACTCGTCTGTTGATTTTTAGATTCTACAGAAAGTATGGTCAGCTAACCCTGTGGATTATTTTGTTTTAAGAATGTTTGGATGCCCGATGTATGCTCATGTAAATGATGGGAAGTTGATAGCTAGGGCTATTAAACACATGTTTTAGGTTATGTTATGAATCTAAGGGATATAAAATGTTGCGTTATGACTTAAAGAAGGTTGTTCATTCTAGGGATGCAACCTTTAATGAAACGTGCAATGTTATCTAGGGAGGAATCTATTGTATCTTCTAATGGTACAGGTACTCTAAAAGAATGCTAATGAGAGTGTTGAGTTCAACGTGGAGTAAGTTGGAGCTCAAGGTGGAGCTATTGAGACCTGCAGGCAGAAAAAATTACTGATATTGTTCTTGAAGTAATACCAGGATGATGAGCCTAAGACTGTGATTGATGTTCCTCAAGTGGAGGAAGAGCAGAACATTGCCTGTAACACCCCCAGAATACTAATCACAAGATTAAGCTAAATACCGACTTAACCATATCTCACATTCCATTATAGCCCGGACGGACCTATTATCATCAAATAAGTTCACGAGTTGTACTTGACCTCAAAGTCATGACATTATATTATAGAAATAAACACCTCCTATATAAATAATCCAACCTCCCCTTAATTTTTTCAAAACTCATGAATTCTTCAAACAATTCAAGACCTTTGTAACACCGGACCGTACTCAACCTTATTTTATTGACACAAGACTCCACATTCCCTACTTTCTTCCATTCCTTTAGTATTTTCAATTCTCAAATCAAACCTTAAGACTCATACATCATCCTTTTCAATACATTGAAGCATCCCATTTTAGGGGCACCAATTACCTAATTCCACCATAACATGTACTTATAATTTCCTAGTTGGTTGCTTATCCCATCCTAGTTGTCTTCCACCTTTCCCTATACTAAACTCATGACCTATTAGTGTCTTCAAGGTTGTCTAACCCAATTTGTTTTGCTCTGATACCAAAAATGTAACACCCCTAGAATATTAATCACCAGATTAAGCTAAATACCGACTTAGCCTAATGATTAGCGCATCAAAATTACTTTCCCAAGGGTATTACCGCCGTCTATTAAATATGAACAAGGTTTAGAAAAACTCAACACAACAAACAAGACAACTATGGTTATACAAACCCCCAAAGACACTCGACTTTAAACATACATGATAATATAAATAATAACATACAACCACCTAGGTTAATGCTCAATCACTTAGAGAATCACAAACAACCAAAAAACTCAAGGAAAGGGCAAGGGTAAGCTTCCGAAGGGGCGAAACTCGAAGACTTCATAAGCGTAACTCAGGTGAATGGGAGGCCCTTTTGAGGATAGTTAAGACCAAGTTTTTGGTGGTTTGTGATACTCTAAGTGATTGGGCATTAACCTAGGTGGTTGTATGTTGTTATTTTTATTATCATGTATGTTTAAAGTCGAGTGTCTTTAGGGGTTTGTATAACCATAGTTGTCGTGTTTGTTGTGTTGAATTTTTCTAAGCCTTGTTCATATTTAATGGACGGCGGTAATACCCTTAGGAAAGTAGTTCCGCTATGCTAATCCTTAGGTTAAGTCGGTATTTAGCTTAATCTGGTGATTAATATTCTGAGGGTGTTACATTGTCAAAGATTATTCCAAGAGGGAGATCAGGAGACTAGCGTGGTATATTAAGGATGATGTGTTAGTTGCTTGTGCACTGAATTATAGAAGAGACTTCTGAGGTCGTTGAGAGTTTTGCCTCTCGGGAGGCCATCTCTTGTCCTACTGCGTCTGAATGAATTGCAGTTATCTAGGAAGAGACAGGGAATAGAAAGTCTGCACATGAACCCGATATGGGAGCTATATGAGTTGCCTAAAGGGCGATGGGGTTTTAATGTTAAGTGGGCGTATAAGAGGAAAGAAGGTATTCCTGACATCGAAAGTGCAAAGTGGGTAGCCGAATTGGTGGGTAGAGGCTGCAACAAGAGAGAATAAATTGACTACAACGAGGTATTCTTTTTCCTGTGATGAGTCACACACCAATTTGTACCTTGCTAGCTTTCGTTCCTTTGTTTAACCTGGAGCTAGAGCAAATGGATGTGAAGATTGCATTCCTCAACAGTGAGTTGAAGGAGGAGATGTACATGAGACAACTAGAGAAATTTACTGTTCCTGGTGAGGAGGGATAAGTGTGTCTATTAAAGAATTCCTTGTTTGGACTTAACCACTCACCCAAGTTTGGTATAATAGGTTTGATAGCTTTATAATTAGACAGGGGTACATAAGAAACATCTATGATAATTGAATGTACTTTAGGTAGTTTAATAAAGGGTCATCGGTATACTTACTATTGTATGTTAAATGTCAAATCAGTTAGGGGTTTGAGATGATAGACCTTGGTGCAGTGAAGATGATTTTGGGGATGTAGATTGAAAGAGATCGAAAGGCAGGGAAGGTGTTTCAGTTTCAGAAGAGAATTATGGAAAAGGTATTGGACATGTTCAATATGCGAAACTGCTAGGCATTTTTTATTCCCTTAGCCATTTTAAATTGTCTGGCGAGTGTTGTCCTAAATTTGAATTGTAGATTAGGTGGATTTCTACGTTCCTCATGCTAGTGTAGTTGGTACTTTGATGTGTGTTATTGTGTGCACTAGATATGACTTCTCACATGTATGTAGTGTGGTGAGTAGATATGTGTAGAATCCAGGAAATGAGCAGTGGGAAGTTGTGACATGGATCCTTCGTTATGTGGAGGGTACTTTGGATAAGGGTCGGGCTTAGTGTATGACATAGGTAGAGTTGCAACAAATGATATTGCATGTTACATTTATGCTGATTATGGCGGAGATTTTATAGAAGATGCTCGATTTCAGGATTTGTGTTTCACTGTGAGGAGGAGTTGTGTCTTTTAAGGCTTCACTTCAATCTATAGTGGCCCTATCTAGTACTGAAGCTGTGTATATAGTTGCTACTGAAGGGGTGAAGGAAGTTACTTGGTTAACAGGGTATGACTGTGGTGTATTCAGTTAGCGAGAGTAGTATTTGTGCTTTACGGATATTGTTGTTGCAAGGGAGATTGTTGTTAGGAAGATTCATACTTAAGAAAATACTGTAGATATGTTGACTAAGCCACTTCCTATCACTAAGTTCGAGCTTACTCGGACTTAGTGAGTGTTCATTGCATTTGAGAGCCCACAGCAAAGGGGCACGTTGGCCATATGGTCCAAGGTGGACATTATTAGGATTTATGCCCCATTGGATTGTCCTAAAGGTGCACTAGTGCTCAAGGCATGCGTATCAACTCAACTACAAGTTACACGGATAGTATAGAGTGCGACATGGGTCTTGTCGTAGGTTAGAAGCTGAAGTTTGTGAGTTTCAGCTTGACGAGGGTCGTGTCTAAGGTGACATGGATCGTGTCAGTGATGACGTGGGTCATGTTACGTTGGACACAGTCTATGTCGTGGGGTCTGTTTTCTTTGCATTGTTTAGTTTATGTGGAGGTTAATTAATTAACCCTATTTGTTGTTTTAGCTTCATTGAGCATGATCATGTTGTACTCTTTCCTTACAATCCTATACTATTGAAGAGTGTGAGAGAGAATTGAGATTGGTGTCAATCTCTATTGAAGGATCGAATCACACATAGTGATTATGATCGTGCTATACTCTTTCTTGTCTCATAGTAGATTATTTTTTTGGCTACTGTCATCTATTGGTTTTTCTCCCAGTTCTTGAGTATTCCACGTATTTGTTTTCATTGATTTTTGTTATTTCCATGATTTTGTCGTAGTTTTTGTCGTCTCTATGCTGATTTTGCTTAATCTATGGTCTATAGGTTATATTCTAAATTTTCTTTCAACTTGTCTCTCAATTTAGGCTCATAATGAGCTGATGATTCTCTCAGCCTATTCCTTCATGATATATGTATGACCTAATACGAGTGATTGCAGCGGATAAAATATTGTATTATTTGAATACTTGAATTTGTTTAACATAAAAAAAACAGATATGGATTTTCGTTCGAATTTTAACATAGATTAAATTTACCGAACATTGTAACACAATTTTGTCATGTTTGTGCAGATTGTCCAACTCAGTTCGATTCGAAAGAGATTGGGTATGATCATCAATTTTTTGTTGGAAGTTTATCATTATCCATTTCACCGATCTGAATTAAAGCCGGACTGGATTTTTTTTACGAGCGTTACCAATGAGTGACCAACAATGAAGACGTGCCGGTCATTTCGTTTCGCAATGTAATCCTGGGTGCCCCAATCATCAGATCCTGTTTATGCATCAATTTATCAACAATCTTTTCCTTCCCTTAAGGAGCGCTGCTTGGATTGCAATGTTACTCTCATTCCATATTTGTCATTTGTCCGATGATGAGGACCAAGAAAAGAATGGTCCTTTTTTTCCCAAAAATGTGACCCCTATTAAACTAGCATAAGTTTTTCCAGAAGAATATTCTACCTTTTCACCTTTCTGCATTCGAAGTGATGATGATTAGTTGACACTCAGGTTATCCTGTTGGGTCCGCAGTGGAGCAGCATGAGTGCCTTTTCCATAAAATGTCAGACCGAGCATGTGCAAAACCCTGCATGGAGATTCTAAAGCAAAGGTTCTAATTCCATTCTCTTGCATCTTCAATTTGTAAATGAACTACAGGTTATGACTCATGAAAGCATGTAAGATTTAGGTTAAGCACTCTGACAACGTTTCCCCTGTGCAGAACACTGAGCAAATCATCCTAGAAATGGCATTGGAATCGCAAGTCTCCCAACCACTCTTCTATCAGAATATGGCATAACTGTTCATGAATACTGAATAAACAGTATCTGATCGATTGCTTCAATAGGCCTTCCCTGGTTTAACTTTAATTAGTTAGTAGAATATATTTCCATATTCCATATTCTAAAGTAAATACACAATGTCTAGTAACACTATAGCAACCAATGAAGAAGAATTCTTGAAAGGTTTCTGTTTTAAATGTGTATCAAACTTAGTGCAGCCCTTGTGGAAATAAATTCGAATAGATCCAACAAAGTCAATATGCATTTGTTGCTGGTACTTTGATTAAGCTTATCACTTTCTTTCTTTAAGAAAGAAAAACGCAATAATCAAGTCAGGCAAGTCATCACGTACGTAGCAACTCCGGGTCGGCTTTGTTTAGATTCAAAATTGAGTTTTCTCGGGTGTTGGTGAATAATTTATGGAAGATTTTTGCAATTTTTACACAGTAATCAGGTACATATACAAGTTAATTGTTTTTTCCTCTTTTTTTTTTCCTTTTTTTTTTAGGTGTGGGAATGTACTTCCTGTATGGGAGTGATCTTGGGTTGCTACATTCCAAGAATGTGTTCTTGATTTTGGAGTCGAAACACCAGAGCAATTATGTATGGGAGTCAGAGTGTATAACATCTACAAACAGTTTGACATATTGATCATTGATGATATATATGTCTTATAATATCATGCGCTCGTCATTTTGGTCCATTATGGTCACAAATTGCATTTGTCGATCACTACATCGCAGGGCTTCTGACTTTTTACTGATCCAAAATCTTTGGTCATGCAATAGGTGGTTCTTGCAGCTTGTATCTCTCTAGTTATGTTCCAGAGCATAGTAAGTCTTTGCCATAGGGTTCCTTGCCAAGATTCTAGTCGTTGCCTACTGCCTAATTTGTACAATGATATTGGGTAAATTTATAGTTCATGTTGCTCCTTACAACACATAAGGACAACCTGTCTTTGTAGAAGTGAAATTGAAGAGGTATATATGTTTGATAAGCATGATCATGATGCTGAGGGTCTAATTAACATATACATGCATGATGATAGTGATTTACTAAAATCTGTGGAAAACATCTAGGGAGCTTCTAATTGTTGCACCTAGTTGCTCCTATGTTTTCTTTAGCATTGTTTTCTTCATTAACCCAAGGCAGCAGCACAAAGAGAGTTGATGTGAAATTTTATATGGTTAAGAACAATGCCTATGACAGTTTATTAGGGGTACGTGTAAACTACTATGAATGTATCATTATTGAGCCCTACAGAAAGTCAATCAGGCGGCCAAATGCTGATTCTAACCTATGGTTGGCTTGTGAATGATAGGAAACGACGATACAGGCATCTTAAGACTTAAGGTGTGAATTTTCATTATCAGCTAGCCCCATATTTATGTTTGGATACCAAGCCATGTTTTTGATAGGAAATGATGGCACATGCATCTTAATTACTTCATCTTGAGTCTGCTAACCTTGTTATTTCATTTTGCACCTTGCTATTATCATTCTAGATGCCCTCCTAGCTTAGCTACCACAAGCCCTTGTTGTATTTAAGGCCTTATTCTTTTGGATTGTTATTAGATGGTAGGGTAAGTAAGATTAGGTAGTGTAGGGAGAATTAGGTAGGTATTGATAGGTAGAAATATGTAAATGTTTAAATCTATGTTAGGTAATGTAGGTAGTATATGTAATGTAAGGAGAAATAGGTAAAGTGGGTAGGAGGTAGTTAAGTCTTACTTACCTTCGAAAGGAAAAGGGTCTAAGTTGGGATGCCAATGTTGACAATTAAAGAAGAAATATACGAGCAAATTAAACCATAGTTTAAATAAAAAAGAAATTGAGTTCCTATAAAAGTACATGGATCCCTGAGTGTTGGTTTTTGACAAAAGATTTTGACCTAATACAGAGATTGATCACCAGGGTAAAAGTGGCCTATGGATACACAATGAACTCTTATTACTAAGGTAAGATACATTGCTGAAATCAGCATACTTAAACTTTTACACATCAGTTTTGCTTACCATATTGTACTCTGAAGCCTGTGTTACCATATTTGTGGACCCTGATGCTTGTAAATGCTACCAATTCTGTTTAGGATAGCATAGATGTACGAGGTGAACATTTTTAATTTCATAACATTACATCCAAACTCTGAATCATGGTCTCGTGTTCATGAGGTGGGGGACTAATTTTCCCCTGCATGAAGTGGCTTTCATCAAGTCATGGCCTTTCTATTGTAGTCAGAAGCAGCTGTTTTCATTGTTACCTTCAACTTTTGCGCTGTTTAGCTGTAACAATGTATATTGTTAAATCTATGTTAGTCCATACCTGATCTCAGCTAAGTAGTTAACCAGTATCAGCCACACTTGACACTTCAATTTTTGTACTAAAATATGAAAACTGCTGAAAAGTGGGTGTGTCTAGCACCTGGAAACTCCCATGTTGACACTAGTGGGTTAGTTGGAGCAACATAGGTTTACCACTGATCATACTGTAATCCACCCTTACCTGCAATTTTCTGTTAATAGACTTTGCTTTTTATTAAAGCATGCCACTGACTTTTCAGAATGTGTCATGAAAAAGGTTTAGGCTTCTGAAAAATATTCTGCCCTGGTGCAAGTATTGCCAAAGGATCATAGATGGATTTCTTCCTTGCAAAGCTTTCCCACCTTGAACCAAAGTGTTCCTTCCACCCTTCTTGGGTAGTGTAGTGAGGCAGATACTGCTTGACACCTAGATGAGCTGATTTACAGAAATCTAGAATTTGCTTATTCTGCTTCAAGATATGGTCTAAGCCATCAGCTCCTGTGGAAGAAGGAACTGCAGAGGACAAAAATCCCACTAGGTAGAAAATATCTTCATCTGGAATCACAACTGAAGCTCTTTGGTTCCACCTATCAAAATATAATCAAACGCACCATTAAAATATGTAATCAGCTTGACAGGGATACATGAACAATAAGTTGCATAGATTTGTTACTTGGCTCTGTTGACTGGATAGATGAGAATGGGCCCGTTGCTCGTGGGCTTAAGAATATTTCCGAACACTTGATTGGCAAATCTGTGGATTTTGCTCTTAGGGATGAGAAGATTTAGCCACGGGTGTGGTACTTCCCACAAGCCTTTTGACCGCAGTTTGAGCTCAGAGATGTGCACTCTCTCCAGGAAGTCCACATATGAGACTTCAGCTATGAAAAGAGTGGATGGGATGTAGCTCAGTCGTGATAGCAAAGCCTTTGTTTCCTGCATCAAGTGTAACGATAAGTTTAAGAAACAATCTTGGAATGAATCCCTGCTGATGCAAGGTCTAGTTAAGTCACAACTCATGATACTTGCAATCTTTCAGCTAATTCTAACAAGTAAAAGGAACAATTTTGAAAGAGTCAAAAAGGGCTCTTTTTTTAATTTTTTTTTTAAAGTGTGCTTCTTGTAGCTGCATATATGGTTTACCTGTTCTGCTAGATCGGCATCCTCGTTTTTAAAGTATTTTGCCACTTCTAAGCAGTAGAGGGTTTTGCCTTCTGAACTGAACTGGCTGGCTTGAACTGGATCTTGTGGGTCAAAAGATGTTCTCCAGTTATTTAGGAGGCCGGTTCTGTTTATTATTACAAAACCTTCAATGTAATCAAATGTGGAGCTTGCTGATATGAGATGTTCCTGTTCTTTGGCAAATGTACCAAAGTCTGAATATAACGCTCTGATCCATTTGACCTGATCAGCAAGCATCACTTTTGCAAGTTAGACAAAGAGGCAAGAAAGGATATTGCCCATCCTTCAATGATATATTTTATTCTTTTTACCCTTGTAGGTGCTAGTTCAAGAGAGATTCTTGCACGTGTTATGATGCCAAACTGACCAAGCCCTCCAAGAACACTGTGGAAGAGTTCTGCGTTTTGCTTCTCTGAACAATTCAGTATCTCTCCTTTACCTGCACATAAGTTTTGATGGTTTTGTGGTTGAACTGAAGTCTGATTCTATTTTAAGAAAAAGGTCCAATTGTGGTACGCTGTATGAAGCTTAAAAGTAGGACAAAAAATCAACTTTTTTTCCTTAAGTGTACTATTGGTTTCTGTCAATTTTGCAACCTACCATTGTAAGTTTGTAACATAGCTCTTTAAGCCATCAAAAGGATGGCCTACTAGGTGGAACCCCAACCCCAACAGACATCAGCTGGGTTGGCATATACATAGAAGGAGCTGCTATACAGTTTCCTTTCACCAACCTCTGATTTCTCCTCCCTCTCTCTCCCCCCACTCTCCCCCAATACAATAACGAAAAAGATAAAATAAAATCATGGGCTGGAATTTTGACAGACCTGTAATGACCTCAAGTTGATGGATATTGCTTATCTGGGGTCCATGACGAAATGCTTGTCCACTAACCCCTGCATTAGACAACGTACCACCAACAGAGAGATGCAGGTAATCTGTCCAAGATTTAGGAGCTAACCCATATTTAAGAGTTTCTTGCAGGATGTTTATCCACATTTCACCTCCAGAAACATCCACAAATGGGGCAAATTCTCCATCATGGACTACTTGCATTGGCTTGGCTCGAAAAGAAGCCATGTCAATCACTATGCCACGGTGTGTTTGGGCCTGTCCTTGGAGTGAATGCCCAC
Source organism: Portulaca oleracea (assembly GCA_029582165.1). NCBI lineage: Eukaryota > Viridiplantae > Streptophyta > Magnoliopsida > Caryophyllales > Portulacaceae > Portulaca > Portulaca oleracea. Next base: position 14,090,855 of record CM055892.1, read on the forward strand.
ACCCTCTTGCAGCAACTGTCAGCTCAGAACTCGCTCCCATCTGCCAAACATACTTTATGGTTTTGGCTATGTCAGACACAGACTCCGGATAAAGAACTGCCACAGGGTGCAAGTGAAGCAGGTTGCCAAAATCTCTTGCTGCATGATCAATATTCTCAAACCTAAAATGGCCCTCAAGGGTGAGAATATCCATTGGAAGAGAGATACTATACAAGCAAGGAACAAACTGAGTGGCCATAGTGCTTAGAAACAGAATCACAAAGCTTTTCTTAAGATTAGCCTTCAAATGTCCAAGGACACCATAAGCATCCCCCATCCCCATCATCATTTTGTTTTCTAACTTTTCCCTTATGATTTATGAAGGCTCTTTGTTTCCTATAAAAGGATGAAGTTTGGTTCCAAGGAAACCAGGAAAGGAGGGAATATAAAGAAGAAGATTTTTGGGTGGCAGAGTCAACTCCTTCCTTTCTCTCTCACACACACGCATGGGGAAAGAACCCGTATGACGACTGTCTACTTAATTACCTGGTTGGGAAGAGTTTTCGAATTGGTGAGTTTCTTTTCAGTTTTTCTCTTCCTGCGTTTTTGTGTTTTTGAAACCATCAGATATGCAATTCTAAAAGGAAAAAGGTATGATTTAACAAAAGCTTTACACTTTTTGCCCACAGTAGCTACCACAAATAATTTGGCACTCTCGTTCAAGGTCCTAGTATATTTTTTGCCACTCTCATTCTGTGTATCATGGGGAAGATCATGTGTGTGTATTTATGTATGTATGTTCACTATTAACCTTATTGAGAATTCTACTAGTGTTACTTTGTCCCATTGGCAGGGGCAAAAAATGAGCTTAAATTACATCAAAATCAATTTGTAGGGAATTATGTCTACAAAATCTAATTGAAGATTTGATGAGACTCATGAGAGCGTTGATGTGTAACTGTAAGTCGATGTTTATAACAAGGAACACGAGGCAGTAAGTCGGGTACGTAAAGTGGGTCCCTGAGACATGTGAAGTTCAAATGGGTTAGTGCCAAATGAAAGGGGGAGAAAGCAATGCCATTGATGATCTTGGGGGACCTTGTAGGCCAGTCTGATGTTAGCTCGAGGGAGTAAAAGAGAAAGGACATTTAGAGGGGTCATAAACAGCCAAGGACTAGAATTTGGCTATTTAATGAAAGGATTTGAAGCCTTAAATCCAACAGCTTTGGAGAAATCACAAATGATTCTCTTTCAATAATGACATTTCCATGCGCAAGTTCAATGCAGCCACAGTGCTAGAAAGAAATTTTGTCACTTATTGAATCTTTTGTTTGCCTTTACTTTTTACTGGGTTCCCTGTTTTAGTGGATTTATATTCCGTTACCCTCCTATTTCGTGCAAGGCAGTGACTATTCAAAGCTAACGCAACATAAAAACTTTCATGTGTCTGATGAGGGTCAAACGCACCATTGAGGTTAATTTTGTTGAATACAGTTATCTCTAGCTCCTAGACAATAGATTTCCTATTTATTGTCCCACATAGGAAAAATAAAATCACCTATGGCTCTTTAGGAGTCATATGAGTTTATAAATAAATAAACTCTCGACTGGACTAGCTTGTGCTTGGCTGTTTATAAGTTAGCAGCCCATTTGGTAAGAGGGAATACGGGGTTGGCAATGGGAATATGACGGGTCTATTCCCAACAATCTATAATCCCATGGGGGGTGTGGTAATAGACATTGGGAATTCATTAGTCACTATTAAATACCAAAACTAGCTATTACTATTTAAAAAAATAAAAGCTCACATTTATTCATTTCTTTTGCTTATATTAAATAAAAACTCACATTTATTGTCAATCATGTCGGCTACTGTCACCTAAACATGGTATTACTTTTGCTTATGTTAATTAAATATTATTATTATTACGTATCATTCGGTTGAGATATTACTAACGCAATAGGGTTTACGCCTTTTTCTTCTATTAATTAAATATTTATTATAATTAATATATTAGTAAACCTAATTAAGTTATTGAATCTTACGGCAACAATCAACAATTGGTCTATCATATTGATTTATTGAATCATCCATACTTTGAATGTTTATATACTTGTTTTTAATTTTTAATTCATATTTGATGCTTAATTAATTTTTATTAAAATCTTTATGAATTTAATTTTTTTTAATTTGTTTCATATGGTAATTGATTTTCTAGAAGCAAATGTGTGTCATTTATGGCCTTCCATCCTTTTCAATTTATTAAACATAAATCAATAAAAGGGTATTTTAGTCAATATGTGTTTATTCCTAATCTTATTCCTAATTTGAATTACCACAAAACAAACAAGAAGGTTGGTAATTCATAAAGACATATTAATTCTCATTCTCATTATGAATTCTCATTCCCATTCCCATTGCATGCCAAACGGCCCCTAAGGAGTCATATGGGTTTATAAATAAATAAATAGCTTGTGCGCTCGGCGTGGGCTAAAGGCGCTTATTAGGCGCACTTGAGCTCGGAGCTTTAGGAGCAGACAACTTAATAGCCTCAAAGTCAAAATCAATCCCAGTTTTCCTAACAAATTTTGGGGTATTGTTTCTAGCACTATCTTCTTCAAGTCCAATAGTCTGATTGTTGCAAGTCGGTATTTTATGTTCATCCGTAATTGTGTTCAGGGTGTTCATTTTCTATATTTTATGCAAATAATAACTTATAGATACATCCTATTTTATACAAACTAATTCTTTGGGGACAATATTTTCAGAAATGATTGTCAAGTACCTTCTATTTTTTGGAAACTATTTTCGGGGGACAAACTTTCTTTAGAAACTATTTTTCGGTGACTTTTTCTTTGCAACTTAGTCCAAATTTATAGAGAAGGACCTTAGACAGGGACCTTCTTGCAATAATATGATTTTTTAAGGTTTTTATGCAAACAAGTTCAAATAAACACTCTTAACTTTTTATAAAGACTTTAATGGTGCTAATTATCATAGTCTACTACTTATACCTTATATTTTCTGTGGTCATAGGCCCACCATGCTTAGCAAAATTAATTAAACTCAATTAGAGACTTTTGACCATTACCTGAACTTAGTTGCGTTGGATCTCTGGCGTTCTTCAGCTTCCAGTTTACAGAGATGGCTAATCTCAACCCTGCTAACCTTAGATCAAGCACAACACAGATATGTTTTGTTTCCTACCTCAGATTGTAGTCACTAATTTAGTTTATTTAGTTTTTAAAGGATAGTGGACCTTTAATCAACAAATTATAATATTTAAAGCATAAGGTTCGATTGGATAACATTCCCTACTAGGATACTTCTTTTATTGAAAGCTTGAAAATGAAAATATTACAATGGAAATACTTAATGAGAACTAGACTTCTAAGATCAATAGAGAAGCTTGTTGATGGAGAAATGGTGACTCCCAATTTCTCTCTTGGCTCAAGACTTGCTCAAATGACCGTGTCTTTTACACACACTTACTTCCCCTTTTATAGAGGAGTTTCACACACCTTGGATGCCCTAGTGGCTTCAGTACCATTATTACAAATACAAATAGCTACAGTACAACTACGTGATTCTTACATACTCAATATTGCAAACTTTAAATAACAATCACTCTTATTTATTAGTGGTATGACAGTAGCTTGCAGGTCATAATGCTTGTGGGGTTGCCAAAGATTCTCTATGCTCTCAAGTTGTACAGATTCGAATCTTCTCCTTTATCCTGCTCCAATGGATTGTATTTATCAAAAAGCTCTTGAAGATAAGATTTTCCTTCTACAATTAAGAATTCTCCAGCTCCAATTTTTAACAGATATTCATAGACATCTTCAGATTTAGCCATACTAAGATCAACAAGTTGGCCAAACTTCTTTGGATAAGTGAAGGTAGTGTTACCACAATGGATAACCCTATATCCTCTATCAATATCCAACCATAGATAATGTATTAACTTGTAAAATCCAGTTGCTCTTGCCTTTGAAGGATGAATTATTTTTTCTCTTCTGTCTGGAAACCACTCTTCTTTTGTAAGATATCCTCAAGATGCGTCTTTGACTCTGATCAGATAATGAGCAGGACTGATCTTATCTCCATTGTATTCAATATTAACATATTCGTAGAAAGTAACCGGCCATCCCACCATTTTTCTTACTTCTAGTGAATGAATTTTGTGCACCCTTCTAAATATGAATTTCTGGAATTTTGTATATCTTGGAAATAATGTTCCTTTTGGGTTAGGGACAATGTGACCTTTACTAGTCCAGAATTATCCTACCATCCCATACTCCTAAGCGTTCATGATTGGATCATTTGGAGGGGTAGTTTTAGGGTAGAAGTATACTTTCTCTACCCCAGAAAAACCTAAGAAACTAACCTTCTTTCCCCAAGCTCTCCAGACTTCAATATCTCAAGGGATCCATGGCCGATGCATACCACGCATAAAACCAATTTTTCTGAGCTTTTCTTGTAATAACACTCTGAATATCATAACAACTTTCGAGATAATTAATCCGAAGTTCATCGAAACTAAATTTCTCATCTATCAGATATTCAACATAACTAAAAATAAACCTGCATCTTTTCTTTTTATTTTTTCTAAGATTACTTAGAACGAATCTACCAGGAGGTGACACCCTTCCTTAAAAATCGGGTAACTGGCGTTCTGTTTCATCCGCTTGTCGGCGCGAGACATTCACCATGTTGAATTCCATTGGCTAATTTTCGCATCAGGCTGTCTGCTAATGAATTCTTCGAACCCTGTATGTATTCAATAGAGAAAGAGAACTGGTTAAACCATAATTGCCAACGCAGGAGCCTCCCTTGCGCTTGCATATTTGATAAATTCTTTTTGACAAACCCAAGAATGCCTTTGCAATCAGTTCAGATTAGAAATTCTTTTGGGGTTAAAAAGATTAAAAACAGAGACACCCTAAAAATCTTTCTAGCTGTTTTCTATTCTCAATTTTTCAGGAAACTTTTCTATTTTTTCTAGGATGTGTTCATGCCGAATGACTTGTCCAGCTTTAATTTGTAATCCAAGAAATTCTATTTCTTGCTCAGCATAGACACACTTGTTTTTTCCAAGGACAACTCCATGATTGATGCACTTTTGAGTTACCGCTAAGAGATCATCTTTGTGTTATTCAATAGTTTTAGAGAAAATAAGGATATCATCAATATACACCAAACAACAATGATTGAGATCTTTGAAGATCTTATCCATTCTCCTCTGGAATATTTGAGGTGCATTCTTAAGACCAAATGGCATGACTAACCATTCATAATGCCCTTGGGGAGTACTAAAGGCTGTTAAAGGAATGCTTTCTTCGTCCATTTTTATCTGCCAATAACCACTCTTGCAATCCATTTTAGAGAACCATAAGGCTCCTTGGATTCTATTGAAGAGAACTGTTTTGTTTGGAATATAGTATCCATCGAAGACTGTGCTATCATTTAGCTTTTTGTAGTTCATGACCATTCTAGCTTTTTTCTTTTCTCTTCAGCATGATTTCTAACCTTGAACGCAGGACTTGTATGTCTACTCTTGCTATCCCTGATAAGCTTTTTATTCAAAAGCTCTTTAATATGTTCCTTAAATTCTTGGATATCTTGGTGTGTATACGCCATCTATTTAACCCTGATAATGGTATTGGGATCTGTTAAACTGATAGTAGCGTATGTTTTATCTTTATCCCAAAATTTTAAAGGGTTGTCAGAATAGAGTTCTTTGCATAACTGTTCTTGTTGTTTTTCAATTTGTTCTTTAACAGGTAACTCTAGAAGTGAAATAGTCTATGCTACTTCTTTTTGAGTTGACACTACCTTCTCACCACGCTGGTTGCGCGAAAAGTCTATTGTTTGGTGGGTATATGCTTGTTGTAGCTTTTTAATAGGTACTGAGTGACCATCTATTGTGAAGTAATTTGTTGAATAGTTTGGGACTTTGGGTACAAGGAGAATATAATCTTTGGAAGTTATTTCCAATTATCATATCATGTGATGGTTGGTTTGTTGCCCAAATTATTGGAATTACACACTTGACTCAAACCTTCAATAACTTCACTATGGGTCATAAGACTGCTATCCGCAATTTTCACTTGCAAAGGATTTTTTGCTGTTTTCCATAAATATTCAGGAAGTAGTGTCTTCTTGCCAAATCATACTGAACATCCACTATCTATGTATGCACATAGTTCATATTTGTCAATTCTTTCAATGCATACTTTTATAGATATATATATATGCTATTGGGATTGGTTTCGGTGACCTCATAATTATTTTCTATATGCATGCTCAGTTCTGGTGTTTCTTTAGCTAGTTCATCCTCATATATAGGTTCACTTATAGTCCTAGTTTTGTAGCCAATGATCTTTCTTTCTAGACTGGCGGTTCTATCTAGATAAAATCTTGCAGAATCGAAACTCATTCTACTCATTTCGTCATACTTATAGCATCATCATCTTTTGATACTAGTTTATCTCTAACCGATGAGCTTTCTTCCCAATCAGATCTAGTACTCATATTCCTTAACAATTGAGGTTTGATGGTGATTTTACCATCTTCATTAATCTTAATAACATTTTTATTGCCAATTTTGGTTGGATTAGAGAAACTATCAATCCAAGAACGTTATATCCTGATATCTTGAGGATTTGATTTTATCCTATGAATATTTTTTTTAGGCTCAGGACTCAAACTTTTCAGCTTCTATCATAGTAACTTTTGTCATTGGATTTATGGTATTATCTAACTTGTAGATAATTTTCGAGAATATTGTAAGTGGATAACCATCTCGTTTCATATCCATACCAACGGTTTTTATCTTTAGAGATAACAAGTTTTTGGCAAAGTCATCTTTAAGACTAACTTAATATCCCAGTCTACAGCTGAATCCAACTTATCCATTACGTAAATTAGTCTTTATGCCAGTGATAATCTGATTGTGAAATTTATTGTGCCTAATATCACAAAGCAAAGCATAAAAATTTATATCCTTACCATAATGTTTTAATGGAGTTATCTGGATTTGCACACTTCCTACATGGATATATCTATAGTTTCTATCCTTGTTGTGCCTCAGAATATTTTCCCAATTGATTAAGTTTACTTCTCCAACATCATACACACAATCTTTAATCTCTAAGTCCCCTTCCATCATTTCACAAAACATATTTTGACTTTAACTGAAAGATTGATTTTTTGTAGATCATATCCTTTTGGATAATTGGAATGACCCAATCACCCTTAACTTCTTCAAAACATGATTTTCATCATCTATTATGAATTCCTCTCCTTGTAAGTCTCCTAGACTCACTGAATTACCTTCCATCATATGACTAGTATCTTCATAATCGGAATCAGATTCATCATCTATGACGATTTCAACAATACCTTTGTTATTGCTAAAGGCAAGTTCAAAGGCTTCCTGTTCAGTTATTTCGTCATACTCAAGACTTCCTAAAGTTTCTATCAACTTATGATTTTTCTTGTTTTTACACTCATTAGCATAGTGACCAACTTAACCACAAGCCCAACATTTACAATTACTTTTGATTGTGGGGCAATAAGTACTCTTTCTGAAAAATCTTCTTTTCTTTGGGGCTCGTTTGTTGGTATATTGCTTTCTCCTGAGTTTTTCACCTCTTTGTTTATTAAAAGCTTTTTTCTTATAACCTCTTTTTTGTTCAGAGGCTCCCCATTTATGTGGAGTATCCCAACAGAATAAGAATTGCTTCTTCATAGTCTGATTTTTTTTATATTTAGATATTGATCGGTGACCCATCTTCTAATAAAGGCACATCTCATACCAAGAGTATCGATATGTTCAGGATTCTTTTTCAACCATTCTTCAAATTTTCTTGGATAATGGAATTTATAAGGTAAGGTAGTTTATCATAAAACATAGCCAAATTCGTAGGGTTATGGCCAATTTTATAATAAAAGTAACTAAACTCATTAATATAATGCTCTAGATATCTCATATCTAGAATTTCTACACTAACAAGCTTTCGTTGATATTCTCTTATCTTTTCTTCCATTTCATAAATTAACTCCAATAAACTCCATAGAGATTTCTTTACACAGGGCTTTAAACATTTTAGTAGGATTTTTTACTGCTCTCAATATTGCTTTAGCCTCTTCAGAACTAGAATCATACCAATCTGCCACTGTTCCTGGAAAACTATGTTCTAAATAATTTAGAAAGTTTTCAGATGTTTAGTTGGCATTTAGATTGAGAACACTACTCATACCCCTCTTCCAATATTCAAATATTTTTTTCCCTGTTACAGACTCCATCTAGATTTAACATGAGCCCAGTTTGACTTATAAGAGTAAGACTTACTTCTTCATGAGCATGTTGATATAAGGTTTTAAAGGAAAATGACTTAGTTCGTCCAGCCGTATTAGTTCTTGGTTGGAAATATCTATTATTACTACGGCTAGATTCACCAAAATTTTGAGGTAATGGTATTACATGGACTTCGTTTATTTCAAGCTCTTCCCCAACTTCATTTTCCTCGGATATTTTGCTCAATCTCTCGCTAACCTCATCTAGAGGTATAGCCTCCATATCTTCTAATTTGATTAAGATCATTTGTTGGTAGATTTCTTCTTCAATTAGCACAGAATTGACATCATTGTTACTATCCTCTTCTAACAATATCTGTTTTTCAGCGATAACAGTCATAATATTATTAAAAGTTGCTTCTTCTTCTTCTTCTTCTTTTAGTAGTCTCGACAAGTTCTGGTGCTTTTTTCTTAAGAGAATGTAAAGGAAAAGGAACTTTGTTTTGTTGAATTTAGAAAGGATATTTATTATTAGGTTTTGTGGCCCATTGAATCCTCGGTGGGGTCCAGAACGAGAGAAGAATCAGCAACCAGGAAGACGCCACCAGGGGTAGCCGGCGCTACCAGCGCCTTCACTATGGAATCGGGGAGATAGGCGCTGCACCATTTGGTTTTCCCGCTGCCAGCGCCCTCCACAGATGTGAAGTATGTCTCATGCGTCCAACATTTTTTTTGGCGCGGTTAGCGTCTCTGTTCCGTGTTTTTTTTGTCTGTGGCAGGACTTGTCTTTTATGATCTAGGTTAATTATGTTTTAACCTAGTTTCCTTCTCTCAACCTTTTGTATAAATATTATACATGTATTTCCACCATAATTACGGCGCACGACATCGTCGAGCACGGGGAACAATGATCGAGTTATAGAGAGTCAGAAAGGGAGAAAATATTGAGAGAGAAAAGGGTCTCACCAATATTTTCCCAAGTGTATCCCGAGAGAGAAAGATTGAGAGTTGTGAGTGAGAGAGATTTGTTGTTATAATCTCCTCTATTGTGGATCGCATCACACCCTGTGATAGTGATTAGGTTGTAATCCTCCTTTCTCATAGTGGATTGTTTTATGGCTGTCGCCATCTGTGGGTTTTTCTCGGAGTTCTTCGGTTTTCCCACGTAAACCTTTTGTTCTCTTATTGCTCTTATTTTGGTTCCTGAATTTTGTCGTAATTTCCATCATCTCAATTTATTTTATTTCGCTTCCGCTGTCTCCTTGCTACTATTTTCCTTAACAAGTGGTATCAGAGCCTAACAAGTGGTATCAGAGCAAGGTGGAGATGACTTCAATCACGAAATGTGAAATTCCAAAATTCGAGGGAACAGGGAGACTGCAGTTGAAGGCGGTTCTGATTCAGCACTGGGTAAGGGATGTTGAGTATCCCTATACGAACACTGATGTAACGATGAGCGATGAGAACTTCAAAAGGGTTAAAGAAAGAGAACCACGACAGTCTGAGTTCGAAGTGGAGCAGGTTGAGGCTCAAGGTGGAGTCACCGAACTGCGATGTGAGCAAGTGGCGTCGCTCAAACGATTCAGGTTGTTGAACCTGATGTTCCTCAGGTGGAGAAAGAACCGCGCATGGCAAGGGATCGTCCCAAGAGGGAGATCAGGAGACCCACACGGTATACTGAAGATTGGGTGCACAAAAAGGGCCATGTAGAGAGTGATTGTTGGAAAGACCAGAAGTAGGGTAGTAAGGAAAACCACACCAAACTCGGATTGCAAACTGTATTGAGTACGGTTCAGATGCAGAGGGGTGTTGTGTTAAGGATGGTGGTAGAACCCTGAAAGAGGTTCGTGAAATTCCTAACATAATCTGCAATTTGACGTCTTTGGGTACTTTTAAGGTTAACGGTTGCAGGTACAAAAGATGGTGTCCCAAAAGAGCGTAGGGGTTCCATTGTTCGGATGAAGAGAGCCAGAAAGGGCAATCTATACATCCTACAGGGGTCTACAGTGACGAGAAGTGTAGAGGCAGTCTCAAACAACACAGGTGGTCTCAAACAGGCATCCAGGCAACAGTATATGATGTTTACCGCTTGAAAGCTCTGCAGGGCTACGCCTTGTGGGAGGGCGTGTTGATAGCGACAGTCAAGATATTTGTCTGGACCAATGGCTCGGATCATGGTCCAAGGTGGAGTTTGTTGAGTTTTGTGGCCTATTGGATCCTCCGTGGGGTCCAGAACGAGAGAAGAATCAGCAACCAGGAAGACGCCACCAGTGGTAGCCGGCACTACCAGCACCTTCACTTCGAAATCGGGGAGATAGGCACTGCCCCCTTTGGTTTTCCCGCTGCCAGCGCCCTCCACCGAGGGCAAAGTATGTCTCACGCGACCAACATTTTTTTTTGGCGCGGTCAGCGTCTCTGTTCTGTGTTTTTTGTCTGTAGTGGGACTTGTCTTTTGTGATCTAGGTTAATTATGTTTTAACCTAGTTTCCTTCTCTCAACCTTTTGTATAAATATTATACATGTATCTCCACCATAATTACGGCGCACGGCCCCGTCGAACATGGCGAACAATGATCGCGTTATAGAGAGTCATAGAGGGAAAAAATATTGAGAGAGAAAAAGATCTCACCAATACTTTCCCAAGTGTATTCCGAGAGAGAAAGATTGAGAGTTGTGAGTGAGAGAGATTTGTTGTTGTAATCTCTTTTGTTGTGGATCGCATCAAACCCTGTGATAGTGATAAGGTTGTACTCCTCCTTTCTCATAGTGGATTGTTTTCTGGCTGTCGCCATCCGTGAGTTTTTCTCGGAGTTCTTCGGTTTTCCACGTAAACCTTGTGTTCTCTGATCGCTCTTATTTTGGTTCCTGAATTTTGTTGTAATTTCCGTCATCTCAGTTTATTATTTTTGCTTCTGCTGTTACCTTTCCTTTTTTTTCTCTAACATTTATTTTTATAAGTACTACTGGGATTATTTAAACTTTTATACTCAATCACTCGATGTCTTGAATTGTTTAACTAACTTAGAAGTGAAGTAAGAGCTTTAAATTTCCTCATACTTCCCATATAAGTGCTTCTAAATCTTTTTTAAGGTCTAAAATTAAATCAAAGATAGAATTAACTGAGCTCCTACTCCGCTTGTCTGATCTGGATTATGGACAATATGAGAAAATTCAGGATAAGGACAATTTGGTGAGGTCATTAATTAGTAGATAGTATATTTTAAATTCACTAATTATAATTAGTGAAGTTTGGCAGATGGCTTTGATACCAAATGGAAAATTAACCAAAAATATAGCAGGAAAATATAAACTACTGTAAAAGTGGAATTATTAAATGTGCTAACATAGAGTTTTTTAACCACTAAGGACCAAACACAAAACTAAAAACCAAGTAGCGACTAAAGTCCAAATATAAAAAGTTCAATTGTCACCCAGAAATTAGATACTACAAAACACAGGGTACCTAGAAATAATTTTCAATAATTTGGTCCCCTAATAATAGATATCGCAAAACAGATGGTACTTTTTAGTAATTTTTTCTATTGTATCTACGCGTGGTTTATTGTTATCTCGACAATTCTAAAAGTGTATTGCTTGAGGTATTGTGTTTCTCCCGTGGGTAGTTTGGAATAGTTTGGAATAAACGATTATAATCTTGCTATTGATTGGTTGATGGTGGAAGTTTTAGCACAATTATTATCCCATCATTTGTTATTACCACAGTTCATTTACAAATGATTTACTCTCCATTCTTCAATATATATCACTTTAACTAAGAGCAGTAGCACCAACGTGGGATGGGATGTGAAATGCCTATGTGTAATGTTGTGAGTGGTTAGAGTGGAGAGAGAAAAAAATTCACACCCATGTTTCCACGGCATGCAAGGAGAGGGAGGTGTGACATGGGAGGGAAAATGGAGGAGAGAGATAGGAAGGGAAGGGAGAAGAGGAGAGAGAAAGAGAGAAAAAAGAGGAGTGAGAAATATATACCCACTATTTTTCCACTCACATGTGGGATTCTTCCACTATGCTTTCACTATTTTCACAGTCTATTGTTAATGCTCTAAGGGATATGGGATGAGTCTGAGTCATCCAAACTTTATTTGGATCTGGGTTTGAATTCGAGACTCGACTAAAAAACCTAGATACATCACAAATTCATTTGAAATTTAAAAATTAAATTTTGGGTAATGGTCAGTGCTTTGCTAAACTCACAGAAACAGTTAAATTCAGTTCATTTCACCCACCCATCTACCTACTTTACCACGTCTCTCATTTCATGGTGTCACCTAGATATTATTTCACTCATTTTGAAACATATTATCTTTAATTTTTAACTCAAATTATATGAACTTTAATATTTATTTATTTTATTAAGATGGTCATGGCCACCCTACCCATACATATGGAACCGCGCATACGCTGGACTCTCTTTGGCTATTTGCAACTCTCTCTCTCTCTCTCTCAAGTCTTCCACATGTCTCTTGGTCGTCGCCGGTTGTTCTTCCATCGCCAAATATTGTTTTATCTCTAATAACTCTCTCTAGATTTGATTATTTGATTGAATCTAATCTAATTCACTCTCCTGCAGGGCTCAATGGCACAACTCAACCCCCTAAAAACTTTCCCCACTGGCCATCAGTATTCTGTCGTCTCCCACTCTTGCCCTCTGCACCACGGTCGATCAAGTTATTTGCTTCAATTCTGATTTTTTTTTTATTTGCTTGAGTTTATTCGCTTGGATTTATTTTTTGTGTTTTGATATGGTTTTTAGTCGATTCTTTTTAATTAAGATCCCATCACAATCACTGTTTTTGCTTGAATTTATTTGCTTGTATATACTACCGGTTTGAAAATTTTGTTCTACTATATTATGTCGCTATTTGCATGAAAATATATTATTTTAATTAGCATGAGTAATATTAATAATAATTTAATGTCAGCGTAATATTGGTATTTTAGAATGATCAGTAATTTATATTCAATTACGTACGACTTCCCTAATGTAATAGAATAGTGGAAATTGATGAGTTTTATTCAAATTCCTATCATTCTTTTATTTTTCTGGATTATCATAAGACAAACATGAAAATCTATGACCTATTCTCATTACCACCATTAACCTCCTATATACCAAACAACTCATAGGAATTCGATGAAGATGACATGAGCTTTCTGTCTATAACTTTTGGTTTTAGATGAAGCTTATTTGTATAAAGGTTTAAATTTTGATAATTTTTCTAGTGCTTGGTGTTGGAGACCACATTGGATTTACTCTTATCAAAATGTCCCTCTCCTCCCTCCAAAAGGGGAAAAAAAAAATCTTTGAAGAATGTTTAAACCCGAACCGCCTATGGTGGGCATTGAGTTTTCTTTCCATTGCGCAATTCCTCCATATGACAGATTACTTATAAGTTAATTGGTTGCTCCATCCTAAAGATAAAAAAAGAAAAGTTTTCCACCATCACTTGAACACTATGGTTAATCATGAAGGATCATTTTTTAGGAAACTTTCCTAAAATTTACTCATGTTCTTTTATTTGAGGGAATTTTCTCGGAAGAAATTCATTTCTTGAAAATGAAACTAAGTTTTGAAGGGATTATGTGCATCCTTAGAAAACTTTTCTAGAGATTACACATCCCTTGAAGGATGAATTTCGAGGAAATATCAATGTTGCCTAATAAGATTTTTCATGTGATACTCAACTTCCCTAGAAGCGTTTTTCCTTTTCTTTGTTTTGAAAAATACCCAAATTGCTAATTCTTCTCTTTCCGTCCCAAATTAACTGACACTTTGACTAAATTTTACCTTTCAATTACTCACAAATTACAATGAATTGCAATATGAAATTACCGTCATTAGAAAATATTTTGCTAAAATTACAATAGAGATAATTTCATATTGTAACTCGCTGTAATTTGTGAATAATTAACCGTAAAAATTTAATCAAAGTGTCAATTAATTTGGGACAAAGTGAGTACTATAGAGATTAGCTGAACTAATGCAATAACAAAATTCAGATTCAGATTTGAACAACTATGAAACCTGAAGAAAAATTCAGCATCTTATCAAACTTAACAATCTAACCTAAAAAAGTTGAACATGAAACTTAAGTTAATATTATGATTTGAACAAGAACACTATTACAATATTAGAAAGGCATGAAGAATGTCAAAATTAGACAAAGAGTCAATCTCAAAGTTTCAATATGATTGATTTTGCATCTATACAATGAACCCATGCCAAAATAAAAACCAGAACTTTTACAATCAGTAGGAAATCCACACAAATTTATACAACATGCATATCATAATCTTATATCTTACAGTTTTTTTTCCCAACAAAACGTATCTCAAAGTTGCAAAATCTAAACCAAATCAAAATTAGAAAGAGGACCTATAATTCAAATTAGTAATTTTCTTGTATAAAATTAAATCCAACAGTAAATCCCTTAGTGGGTCTTACTCTAAAGTTTAGGTTGCACAAATCCAAGCCCATTAGCGAGACCAACATATCAAGGGTTTTAAATTGTTCCACTTTATTTTCTTTTTCTTTTTCTTCTTCTTCTTACATCCCAAAATAACCTAAAAGATAATTGTAATGTTCTAATTGAATCAAAATTTTGAGTACAAATGGAAGATGTGTGTCTATATATATATATATATATAATGATGTGGAGTTCAATTACATCTCCTCCATTTTTTTTATAAGTAACGGTCAAAAAACCTTTTTATTAAAAAGATACAAAGTGTCAAGTAAAAGCCCCATACATCAACATATGAGAAAATACCACCACTCCGAACCGACAAAACCACAATGAAAGAAAACAAACCCCAGATTGATACAAGAAAGAACAAAGTTAAGTTAGTGTAGACTTGGAAATTGTAACCACCGAAACTGTGAACATCTCCTCCATATATTCAAGGTATTTATAAGATCTTTTTAAATTTACGATGGATGCATGAGAGAATAACCCTCAAAATATTCTCTAATTAAAATAAAATAAAAACCTTATCTTTTTTTTCCCCCTACAGTTTTTGGCATATCCCTCAAAAAATTTGAGGGTTCCCACATTCCCTCGAAAATTAAATTATTATTTCAAAATTTTTAACATGTGGAAAGTTAGAACTTGGGCGCACCATGATCTCTAATAGTAATTTTCTAACTTTTCCGTGGCTTAAAACATTATTCTCCAATAAAGATGAAGTACTTTAAATAACAATTATGATTATGCGTTTGTGTAGCTCATCAAATACTTAAATTCATAGTTCATATTTAAATGTAATATATTAAAATAAAATGAGTTAAACAAAATATGATAAGTTGTAATAATTTATTTATCGTCCCCAAAAGTTCTTATCATTGGAATAGGTATAAGAGTACTCTATCCATTCTATAAATGTTGGGTGGTGTAGACACTAGATTTTGTATCGGATGTTTCAATAAACATACACACACAATGCATGCAAAGTAGCCCAAAGAAGCATAATCCAAGAAAGCTTAAAACATACAAAAAGGGCTTTGAGTAGTGCTCTAGGTCATTTGGCATGAGCTTGCAGGTTATAACTTGTGTCATGTCATCAATTCTGCCGAGTCAGCAATCCTTGTAAGGAAAACATAATCAAGGCCAATTGACCAAACGACCTTAGCTCCATGACAAGTCAGCACTACGTGTGCAAAACTCGATCAACTCAATCCCATGATCCATGCATTCACGTAATCATGCCATGCATACATCAAGGCCTAACAACCTAAATGGGGAAAATGAAGGAGTGAAAGGTGGGATGTGTTCTCGATTGCCATTTTCATCCATCCGCACCTTCACCTATAAATACCCCTCCATCCTAAATATTCATCCGAACCAAGAAATCCCCTAACGTATAGACCTTGGGAATTTCTCTTTTCTCCATCCCTCCAAGCCATGCTTTTTCCATGCTACTTGTTTAAACAAGGTTAGAGTTATCATCTTTGTTTCTTTACTTTTAATCATGTAGTCTACTTTTTGTTGCACTTGTACATTTTTGTAAAAATTTCATTTCAAATGCATGACATGATATAATCTCGTAAAGTTCTTCTAAATTTTTTCCCGCTCTTTTTCATTTCAAATTGATTATAGTAGAGCCGATTTTCGAATTGACAAGTTCGAGAGTTTTCTAATTGTCGGACTCATAGCGTTAGACCCTTTAATCACCTAGTGACTCCTTTAATCATACTTTACATAACATAATCTGCCTATATTTTATTGATTCAAATACATGATGGATTTGACTTCCATAGCTCTACATGCAAAACAAGAAAGAAAATTCGAGCCAAAATAGTAGCTACTACTAAAAACTTGCCATATTGTGATGGAATTTGCGACGGAAAATTCCGTCTCTCGGTGCATATTAAAATTAAGCTGGGTTGGCAAAAAAAAAGGACCTTGCAACGGAACCGGTCCGTTGCTCGGTCCAACTCCTTTTCAGAATAAAATATGATGGGGCTCTTCTTCGTTTGAGCCTTTGAGGCACGCGAACTTCCCCCCACTTCGTAAACCCTAAACCAGCTTCTCCTCTGCCCCTCTCTCCTGCGCCCGCCAGCCTCCAACTGGTGAACCACCGTCATGGCTAGCCCTCTCCGCCGACGCTCAGACACATCGTCCTCCCAATCGCTGCACTTCACACCCCACCAACACTCATCTCCCTCTTCACAAACCCTAAACTACTTCTTCTCTCTTTCCCTAGAACCGATGAAGACGCCTCCGCCAGCCTCCGCCAAGCCCAACCCCAACGTCCGCATCTTGCTTCGAAGTTTGCATCAAAGCCGCTTCTGGCGCCCCTAACATCCTCGGAGATGGTAAGTTCAACCCATTTGTCCCTTCGATTCGGTGCAGAATTCTTGTCATATGTTGATAATAATTACTGGGTTGTGATCATTTTGGCTCTTTTTGCCAAAGGGTACTCCTAGCTTTGGAAGAGAAGAAAGTCTCTTACGAATTGTGCCTCATTGTTCTCAATAACATGCTCGAATGGAACTCAATTCAATCCTTTTGTGCATTTTTTTGTGGGTTTGATATTATGATTTGGTATGATGTGATTTATGAGGTGGGTGTGTTGACGATTTTGGTGTTTTAGGTTTCTAAAAATAAACCCAGAAGGAAAGGTTTCTGAATTTTGATGTTATATATCTCCAGTTTCTTCTTCTGCTGTTGATTGTTCAATTAAATGTTATTACAAATATCAAATGAATTGGGTTAATAGAGCCGTGGAAGTTGGTACTTTCAAATGTTTGTGTAGTATTTGCATTGCACAATCTTTTTGTATTCATACTCTGTACAATGTCATATCTCTTAGGAGACATTGGATTTGTTAACAACAACTACTGTGGATCTTGGTTAACATGAGATATTTGATATGTTGTAATTTAATAGTCAATGATATATGCCTGTCCATGACAGTTTGATTTGCCTCATTGTGCATGCCGATATGATGTGATTGTTGCTTTTAGTGACTAAAAATCTGATTTTGTAATACTTTCTTT
The DNA here is from genome assembly GCA_029582165.1 of Portulaca oleracea. Lineage (NCBI taxonomy): Eukaryota > Viridiplantae > Streptophyta > Magnoliopsida > Caryophyllales > Portulacaceae > Portulaca > Portulaca oleracea. Next base: position 14,108,656 of record CM055892.1, read on the forward strand.
GTACAAGTTCTTTTTGCTAATCATATATCAGTTGTTTTATGTGACTTCACATTGGCTAATAGCACTCTTTATTGGATTTTGACTTCCCTTCCTTTTTATTGTTTCTGCAAAATGTGCTTGAAGCTCCTTATGTTGACATTCTGGTTTATGATTGGGTTACAATGCTCATATGACTTAATTTTTCTACTTGCAGCATATTGGTGATTTTAATTACCAAAGGTTGGCAGATTTTGGGATAGCTATATCTGGTGCAAATAAGTCGCAATGCCAACAAGCGTTGGAAGAACTAGATGTATGTGTAATTTGGATAATAATAATAATATAAACCACTTATACCGTGGAAGATCACTCTCTCTTATATACCATCTTCTCACATGTGACCCTATAACAAGTGCTCAAGCGTTTACAACTTACCCTGGAATTGGTGAAAAAGGAGATAGAGATTAGTAAGATTCAGATACTTGTTTTATGTTTGTTGGACACTCCATTCCTCCTTTACCTGTTCACATTCGACCCAAGCTAATAAGACTTAAAAACCCCAAACAAATTAAACGAGAATCCCAGACAGAGATGAAGGCTCATTTATGGAATTTGGTACCTTCAAAGTTCCATATCTCAGGTCAATTAGTGCCACAGCCTTTCCATAAGGATAATCTCCTGAAAATTCGACAACAGTAACAAACTCTTGTTCATTCTTTATTTTTTTATCGGTTCCGTCGCAAGGTCCGTCACACGGTCCGTCGCAAGGGCCTTGCGACGAGGCTTTTGGCGACGGAAAAAATTTCGTCGAAAGGTCCGTCGCACCTTTGTAATTTTCCGTCGCAAATTCCGTCGGAATATGGCAAGTTTTTAGTAGTGCCACATCATGGCTCCTTTCCTGACCAGTGAATTAGGCTAACCAGTTGACCTGTTTGGTTAATCTACTGGTCTTGTTGGGGTCGGGTCATGTATCTTACATTTATAAAATTGGGGTATTCATCATCATTGGTTCAAATTGAGTTTCTCGGTTAAGCGAACAAACTTATGATTCTTAAGAATCGTTAACATTCTTTCTTAAAGTGTCTTTTTTTAAAGATTAAGCAACCTCACCCGAATCCCAATCCCTAAGTAGAACCAAACGAAAATGTTTGCCATTGGGAATTTTTCGTGGTGTACAAATTGGGGGCTCCACTAGACTTAAAAGGAGGCTAAAACTTGAAAGAATCAATTTTTCAAGAAATTATAAAAGGGGGGAGTTGATTTATTGTACGATTGCATTGATCTTTTAGGCATATTGCATACTAGGTTACTCTCAAGTCTTGCGAGAGGGAAGCACAAAAGCGTCGTTTTAGGTTTTAACCTACGAATTATCCCGAGAGCGGGAGACGACTACTTGTGTGATGCACTTACATTGCCAAGAACTTGGGCTCTCCTGTCACCCATGTTATACTTTGAGGCTTCCTGAAGTCCAAATAGTAACAACTCACACACTTTATCTATAAATTCCATATAGGTGAAGTGAACCGAGGCAAGAATACATGGTAACCTATCCTATCTCAAACTTAGTAATCCATAAACTTCGAACCTTCGCTAAGTTACCCCTCAAGTGTATGCTATTTGCCTTCATGTACTTTTTTTTTTTTTTTTATAAAAAAGGTTGAGTTAATTTGAGCCTAGTTTGTGTCGGGTATCATTCTTGGACCGTTTCCGGATCGCGTCCAATTATATAAACCTATGGTGAATGATTTCCCTAGGGCGTTCCTCTTTCCTCAATCTACAGAAGCTTGGGTGCATAGTCCATTTTAAGGTGAACATGGGCCCGGGAAGGACACTCATGACCATTTATGGATAGGTTGGGATGTCCTCTAGGTGGGTATCCTTTTTATCTTGGCATGAACAACAGAGAACGGGGACAGGGATGGTGGTGTTAGAGGTGAAGTTGATAAAGGATTAAAGTCAACAGTCACGTCAAGGGTGTGACCTCCCTCGTCATAATCGTGACTCTCCTTTGAAGGGATGGTCGATGGAGGTCGTATGCCTCCTACAGACCCCCTGTGTCACAATCTTCTCACCTTGGGCTTTTTTGCATTTTGGACCCTAAACTTTAGAGGTATTTATTTTCTGAATCCTTTGGTTTCAACTTTAATGGTTTGGACCCTCAAGTTTGTAGGTTGAAAAAAAGGACCCTAAAGTTTGTGGGCTGAAAAAAAAAGCTTGTTTCCCGTTTTTCTTTTTCTTTCCATATTTGAATTTCTCTCCCGATTGGCGTCAAACTTCAAGACTAAGGTTAAGCCTGATATTAAAGTTATAATAAACCTCTGTTATTCATTTGGAGTTATTTAAACTCATATACTCAGGGGTCTAAGTAGCCCCAGCATGAATAAGAGAGGTCTATTATAGCTTCAATGTCAATTTTAACCATAGTCCTAAAGTTTGACGTCAATCGAGAGATAAACTCAAACATGGGAAAAAAACAAAGAAAGAGACGGGGCCTTTTTTTTCAGCCCACAAACTTTAGGGTCCTTTTTCTCAATCTATAAACTTTAGGGTTCAAAAAATTAAAGTTGAAACCAAAGGGTTCAGAAAACAACTACCCCTAAAGTTCGGGGTCAAAAATGCAAAAAACCCCCCCACCTTCTTCTATTTTTTGGCCCCAGACGACCGTCACGAGCGTGACATGTCTGTCACGACCATGACATCTTTTTGGGATCGAAGACCGTCATGACCGCAACCGTGACCGCCCCATCACTATGGCGACTGAAATCCCGCGTAATAGAGTCACGCCCACCACACCTTAGATCACGACTGTCACCTAGCGAAGGTACAAAGAGCCTTAGGTCACTTATTGCTATGTCACGACCACGACGCCTAGCATCACGCCCGCGATAGACCTCGCGGAGAGTTGACCCCTTGTCCAAGCCACGTTGTCACGCCCGCGACACTCCTGATCTAGGCTTATTTTTTTTTATGTACCCCTCTCCCTATAAATATCTCTTGTTTAACTTTTGTAAGAGAAGTTTTGATAATTATGATTATGAATGTAATAGAAAGGCTTCAAGCTTTCTTCCCTCTCTAAATTCTTGTTTACTTTATCCATTTTGTTAATGGTGGTGTTGTAAGTCTCTCCTTTCTTGATTAGTGGTGGATCTTTCCTTCATCTAATCATAGTAGATTGCTAGTTCTTGGTGGTGGATTTTCCTTTATATAGGTCCATATCCAGTTTCATTAGCGTTTCAAGATTGGGTTTATTTTTCTTTTCGGTTGTTATGATTATCTTCAAGATTATTATTATTATCATCATCATCATCATCTCTTGTTTAGGCTCGGTTTTGAGCCTAAATGCGTCTTTTCCCTTTAGCATTTTCCTCGGTTCCGTATATAAATATTAGTGCCTTTATGTTATTTTCCTTCCTTTGTAGGTTTCTTGACCATTTATGTGCTTGTGAAGAAAAAGTGTACAAAACGAGGCTGAAACTAGGCCTATCTGAAGAAGGGTCGGGGCCCCAATGCAAATCCCGAGAAGACCCCACCCGAGACAAAGAAAACCCGAGCTTTAGTCTTGGGAAAATCAAGAAAGAAAATGTCTCCATCAGGGATGTCACGGTCGTGACCCCATCATGCCTTGGCACCCAAAAGAGAGAAAAAAGACCCCTAGGTAGAATGAGTGTCACGGCCGGGACACCAAACCTCACGGTCGTGACCCCCCAAGAAGTGAAGATTTCGAGTTTTATAAGAAGGTAGTCTCACGGCCGTGACCATGAGTTTCATGGTCATAACTCCCAAGAGAAGTCCAGATAGAATGCCCCTCATGGCCATGACGTCCCAATGTCAAGCCCGTGAGGGAGTAAGAGTTCAAGCATATTTTCCAGCAAATTTAAGGACTCACGACCGTGACACACATTCTCACGGACGTGACATTCATGGAGATCCCAGATTAGAAGACCCCTCATGGCTATGGCGTCCACATGTCATGTTCGTGAGGGAGGTAAACCAAGTTTAATTCTTCGGAAATTTTCAGGCGTCACGGCCATGACGCCCCTGTTCTGTCGACTTATTCAGGGCAAAACGACTTCGTTTTGGCCCTTTTTCCCCCAAGTATATAATAGAATTTTCTGGTTTTCGATAGTACACAACCTTTCAGAAGTTTATAGTTATAGTTTTGAGTTTTTATGTTTCCTTAATCACAATTAGCATTTTTATGACTCTATTACTAGATTTAATGCAAGTTTTTGCCGAGTTCATTGGAGACTTGAAGTTCTTCCTTGTAAATTGAGATCTTTTTCTTGTTCCTTGCCTACGAAACCCTATTTAGTGAGTATTTTATTCTCTCTCTCAGATTTATGTGCTTTGATTATTGCAATTTCGTTAGTCATTGCCTTTAATTGCTTTGATTATTGTTTTTATGCATGTTTTGGATTATTGTATAAGAATTAGATTAAACCTAGTTTTGATTTCTAAGTTTATGTTTATCATGAGTATGAGTAGCTAAGTCCCTGAGGGTTAGGGGGTAATAGGGCCTCTAATGGGGGATTAGGCATATATTAGTGGGGTTTGGGAGATTAATGAGGTAATTGGGTGTCCTTTCTTTATTTTCACTTGATGTTGGACGGTCTTGGCGCCGCGAGGTTATAAACTCTCCTCCAAACATCGAGTTGGGGATAGAGGTAGGATTAATTGGTTTCTAATCCACTCGAGAGAGGGATTTTGGAACCGATTAGCTAGAATTGCGTTCGAATACTATCAAGGTTCGTTATATGCGAAAGTGATGACGGACTTTGGGAAGTAAGTATCAATTTACCAGAGGGAAATCAATGCTAGTTTATGCATGCAGTTCTCACACTGGATAACCGAATACTGATCGTTCCTAAAACCATGAAATCCGTGTTTAGTCCTTCATTAGGTTGGCCCGATACTACCCCCGAACCCTTATTTGTCCTTATTTGATCAAACCTTACTTAAAATCATATCCAAACTCTATTCTTAGAACCTTCCTTGAAACCAAAGAATGAACTTGAATATTAGGGCCCTAACTCCTTTAGTCATAACGACTATTGTCCTAGTTCGTTAGGAAAACGTTAAACATCTCCCTACTCAAGCAAGATCTATATTATTCTCCCACTACACCATGCTCATTCTAGTTTTAAAGCATCCAAGTTATCTCTTGCTTGAGCTTTGTTGTTCTTGATTGATTTTTGGTGTTTGTTGGTTTTCATGGACATGTTGAAAGCATTGGAATTGTTGGGTGCTGATATTTGTTGGGGTTGAACGTTCTTGGGAGTCTTGATTCTTATTAATGGAATTTGATCACAATCCTTTGTTTGTCATCTTTGGGGTGTTATTTGGTTGTTGAATATTTATTGTGACCAATTTGGTAACCCCCATTTCTAGTGTCAATTATTTAGTTTGGATTGAATATTGGTTGATCGGGTGTGGAGTTGGAGTTTGTTGGATTGATTGTGATTGTGTTGTGGTGATCGTGTGGTGATTGGAATTTGGTGTGGTTATTACTCCTTCTACTTGGGTATTTCCCTATTGTCTCTCTTGTGCAAAAATTACAAAGAACCCTTAGTCAAACACAAAGCCAATTATAGAAGAACCTAGCTTCACAAAATAATCCTAAACATAATATGTTCCCCACCCTTCTTCTTGGTATGGATAACGTCAATGATCCTAACCGAGAAGACTCAAGCCAACGTCAAAGAACACTTATGAGTTATCCGCTTGAAGAGGCCCCTAACCTGAGTTACGAGAGCCGCTTCTCAAAAATTGAAATGTTCTGGATGCGTTACTACACGCCTCGCTCAAATTGATGCACATCTCTAGGCTCGACCTCAACCTATGAGAACAGAGAGACCTTCCCCTAGTCCTATCTGTCCTCCTCCGAACTTTACGTTGAGTGACGATGATAGAGACTCTGTTCACATGTTCCGTAGAAGGGGAAGAGGTGACAAACCACCAAGAGATGACCTACATGGTGTCAAGGTCGAGCTTCTGGAGATCAATGACTCCCTTGACCCGGATGAATATTTGGAGTGGGTACAATAGGTGGAACGCACCTTTGAAGCAAAGGGTTATAGTGATGAGAAGATATTCAAGGTGGCGAGCTTGAAATTGACGAAGGTGGCTTCCTTGTGGTTTGAGAATGTAAAGGAACAACGAGCACAGGATGGTTAGGGGAAAATTGTATCATGGGAGAAACTCAAGAAGCTAATGAATCAATGATTCCTCCCTTGCACATACAAGCAAGACATTTTGAGGAGGCTCTTTTCCCTTGAGCAAGAAAAAAGGAGTTAAGCGAGTACATTCAAGAATTTGATCAAGAGTGAGCTCCAAGAGGCTCAATAGCAAACCGCCATGAGATTTTGGACGAATTGTCTCTCGCTATTGCTGAAAGACTCAACCATATCACACTTTGAATGACTTGTACAATATGATTATCGTGGTTGAGAGGAGAAGGAATGAGAGGGCTATCCCTAAGTCCTATGGTTGTGTGGCGCTACCACCCATTGATTCACCTCGCCCAACCATTCGTAGCTCTATCGAAGCTCCCAAGTCCACACCAATGCTCAGGGATAGCAAGGGAAATGGTTTTGCTTTTTCCTCCCCTAAGGAACTCCCAAGGAAGATGGAAGGAAACAAATGCTTCAAGTGTCTTGGTTATGGTCATTTGCAAGCCGAATGTCCTATCCCAAGGACTTTGACCATACTAGAGATGTAAGAGATTGGTGAAGAGCTTGTACTAGTCCAAGAAGAAAAAGCCAACGTCAGTGGGGAAGACTCTAGTGAAGAAAAGGTCGAGCTTAAGAAGGATACCAGCGAATTGCTAGTTTTGAGGAGATTTTCAAATGCTAATGAAGCTTCTCTTGACGAGACTCAGAGGGAGTTACTTTTCCACACTTGGTGTTCTGAGGTTCACAAGTTAAATCCCAAAATTTAAGACTAGTTATAAGCATGCTTCAGAAAGCTGGTTCCGAGGTTCATCAGTCAAATCCTGAACTTTAATCGATCATGACCCAAGGGTCACAATAGCGGTTAACACTCTGGCCAAGCGTTAACCAAAAGATAGGTGCATGTTGAAAGTTATGATGTTTTGGTGAATGACTTAAAAGGAGATGTCCGAAGGGCATCACCTATTGCTGAGGCAACAACAAGTCTAAGTTTGCTTGAATCATGAGTTGTCGTATCCCCATACTTAGCTATAATGTTAACTTCATGAATATGTTCCATGCTAGGTACATCCGCCCCCGAGGAGAACTGGGAGAATGGTGAAATGAGGCGGAAAGGCGGGATTGGAGCGGAATAGGCCACGGTGGGTTCACATAGAAGATCATATGGCTTAAGTACTAAATGGATCGATGTATAATATGAACAGAAATAACTCTAAGAAGGACACTTTGGGACTTGTATGTTTTAATTTGTATTCCTCGCATGAACCAATGGCGTGGTTTTACGTTTTTGTCTTTAAAGGTGGGATCAGGGCACTTGTTCATTCGCTATTAGGCCTTAAGAATCGAGCGGCTCATTCCGGGAGTAGCACCCATCCGAGGCACACCTGACCCATATTGGGAAACCCGAGTTCCACTTGAAGGAGTACCTATAGGAGTCAGACATGAACCTCCCTAAATGGTAGTTAGCCCCCGGAGCTCCGATCAGCTGAGCCCAAATTCAGTACTGAAACGAGTGGTTGCCCGTACCGGTTCCTGTACCCTTGGCTTGAGATGAGATGGCCTTGAGCTTCAGTTGTGTAAAAAAGGAAGACGCCCATCTTGGTACATCCAACCCATTCCAGGGAAACCCAAGATAACTCGAGGGAGTACTTATCAGAGTTAGAAAAGAGCAGTCAAGGATGGAGCTAGCCCCTTAACCCCGAACAACTAAGGCCACTTGTGCTTCCATGATTCCCCCAAGTCTTGCCAAATTTCAAACCAAGTGTGCAAATTTTTTCATCATTCAGGCTTCTAAATATCTGCGAGACGAGGGATTTTGATGAGGTTTACTTTTAAAACACTTTAAGGATCATTCGCACATTTTATGAATAATAGTTGTAAAATTGTCTTCCCTTTACTATGTGCATTTCATGAATAATTAAACTAAACTTTAGGAGTGAACATCCACTTGTTCCAACTCTTTAGGATTATCCCAATTTGTTCACAAAATGTTAAGCTTGGAAGAAGTTAATTTATGCAACCACTATTTAAAAATACACAAAATCATGTCAAAATTGTATTGGTTCATTGTAAAACCATGTTAAACTCAGTTTAGGTAATCCCGCTGTGTTTTGGTTTGAAAGGAGTCGCCACCCGACTTTTTTAAGGAGAAAAGCCAAGACAAAATCAAAAAGAAAACAAGAAAACAAGAAAGACAAAACGAACCAAGAAGTGGATTCGGAGGTAAGGCTATGAACTCAAAATGTAAAGACCTTTAAGTCCGCATCTCACTCTAGGAAATACTCTACTAAACGTTTGAAAATGTGCTTTTAGTAAAGTTTGGAAGGAAAGTAGAGTAAAACTTTCCATGAATATTTCATTAAACATGCAAAAGAATGGAAGAATTACAACATATACAAGCACTTCACATTAGGAAATAAACACAACAAGAAGTACCTATATGAGGATTTTAAGAGGAGCCTTGCCTAGCCTAATTTGAACACTAGAATTTCACTCTTGAAGAAGCTTGTTTTGGATACTTGAACACTTCGTTTGTTAATGCCAAATAGAACCAAAGTTTAGGTAGGAAAAGAAGTGGGGAAAAGGTAGGAAAAAGGCTCTTTTTATGGAGTTTTTAGGTTGTTTTTGTAGGGTTTTTGGGAGGTTTTGGATGGTTTATGTGAGAGATATGTTTAGGCTTAAAGGAATAGTGGGGGAATAGAGAGAGTAGTGATAAGAATGATGTAGAGATTAGGGAGAAAATGTAAGAAAAATTGAGAGATTAGAAGCGAAAGAGAGAATGAATGGATGAATAGATGTGTCAAGGTGTTTCAAGGTGTGTTCTGCCTCGAGGTTTAGGGTAGTATTTATAGGCTAAAGTATGCCCAAGAGAGGAATTTATGTACATGAACTTGTTGGCATTGGATTCATCAACTTCAAGGCCGATCGGCCATAAGGGGGGATGTACCATGTACTTGCTGGTTGGCAATGACGTGAAGATGAACCTTGGGTGTGGATGCTTTTAATGGCCGATCGACCTATAGGAAAGGAGAGGAGGAATCTTGTTTTCGTCCATGCATTATTGGATGGTGGAAGTGTGATCATGCATGTGCCAAAACTCCATTCACACTTGGACGGCTGGTAGTGTGAATGCACTTAACATTGCACATTTTAGCTTAAAACTTGGATGAATTAGTGTTTGCATGAGGATTCGATCTTGGGATCTCTTATAGCTCCTTTGGATGTCACTTTTACGTAGCTCATGCATGACATGTATGGCTAGGTTTTAGTTGTGCATGCTTTAGGCGTAGGACTTTCACATGTAAGAGTGCATGTGATTTTCACGTAAACTTGTGCATGTAGAGTGCTTGCGTGCAAGTTCCTTGACTTAGTTCCTCTTCATTATTTATCTTATAAAAGAATGCAAAACTATACTAAAATACATGGTGTCTACACTAGGAAGGTTCAACCAAGGTCAATGACTCATTCCTTTTTGCCTCATGTTAGACTAACTAATATTAATGAACAAAAAAAAAAAAAGTGAAAACGGGCGTTACAGATGGTAATAGAGCCCACGTTCCTAGGCCCCGACCATTCTCGCCTTGCCACGCCACATCATCATAAATCCGGGGGATCTACGGTACAGTTATGTTTGTGACTTAAAGAAAGTAAAAGGATGCATGAATCAAACAATAAAGGAAAAAGCAACCTAGACATGCATTCCATTACCAATATTAACTTGTGAAAAAAGGGGAACTATGTAGCAGTATGAGAATGCAAACCAACAATCTTTTATCTTAACTCCTGTGTTGTATTGTTTTATATGGAACCTGATAGAGATCCTTAATTGCTACTTACCAAAAAAGGGATGAGACTATGGAAGAATATATTGACCACCTTTTCCTAGGGATGACAGATGTGTATTATAGGGATAACAAAACTCCCTTGAAGCATAGGATATTCCTGACACCAGTTTTGTTAAGAAACGTTCCCGACATGACCCCCTTGTCCTACTTCAAAACCAAATATCAAGATTTCCTTAACTCTAGGAACCTTACGAACCATGTGGTACGTTTCATAAGAAATGGGGCGTGCTGCAATGCATTAAACAAGAGCTTGTGATGAGGGATGTATATGATTGTCTTGGGATACCTCTTGACCAGGAAGTATATGCTTTTCCCAAGAAGGTAAAAGAAGGACTCCAGCCTCTACCCAACCCGGGCCCCTATAAGGAAGTATACCAGGATCCTGTAGAAGGACATCATACACAATCCAAATGAACATTATTCTCAAACAAGATGCACATCTCATTGAAATAAACTAGACATCATGTGTACAATGTTTGGCCTAATGTAAACTTCAAAAGACATTGTTATGTTCAAACCAACAAGACATCAAATGAAATCATCATGTCATATTCAAGATGAACATTACGTATAAACCAACTCGACATCAAGTATAGACCAAAAGGACAACACATATAACCCAAATGGCCATCGTGCTCAAACAAGATGGACATCATGTTGAAACAAAATGTACATTATGTCCTCACCAAAAGGGCATCAAGTCTTAAGCTGTATCGAGGAAGGGGTTTAAGTCTTGAAGTCTATGGCCAACAAACCCTTCCGAACCTCCCTTGAAAATTTCGAACAAATGCCCTCCCGAATCGGGTGTGGGGTTCATTTCAAGGTGGAATCGGGATAGGAAGAAACAGTCGACGCCATCCTCGGAATGTCCTATAGATGGGTGTCCTTATTCATCTCGGTACTAATAACGGGGGAGGGTTTGGGTTAAAGATTATGGAATTGTAAACGGTGTTAGGGAAGGCCAGAAACCTATCACGGGCGAGACCATCATGGTCACGATCGTGACCCTCGATAAGAATGAGCTTTGGCTGGAAAACAAGGTGTCTCTACCACAACACCATACGTCGTGCCCGCGACTAGGGTTGTTCATAATCTAGTTCAGACCGAAAATCGGACTGGACCGAACATAATTCAGTCCAGTCCTCAGTCCATGAAATATTAAATTTCTGTCTTCGGTCCAGTCCCTGGACTGAACTAAAAAGGCCGAGGACTAGACCGAGGATCGAATTACAATAGTTGCTAGGGTTTTTTCGTATCACTTTTTCAGTCTTTTCTCATTATTTCGGTGCCTCTTTCAGTTTCAAAAATCAAAACTCCCTCCCTCCTCTTTGGTCCAGTCCGGTCTAGTACGTTTTTCAGTCTGGACTGGAGACTTGACCTTTATGTTACTAGCCCAAATTTGAAGAGGAAAAGCATTCGAATTAAGTATTAGTTTGTTTGTCGATCTATTTGCACATGTTCAGTTGTTCACAAAATATTTGATAGCAAAATTCAAGCCCTAAATTCAGTCCATTTCGGTAGGCCTAGTGCTGGATTGAACTTTTTTCGGTCAGTCCAGTCACGGAACGAAAATGGTTCGGTCCAGTCCTAGATCCAGACCAACCCCTTGTTCGGTCTGCGGTCCAGTCCCGTACCAATGAACAGCTCTACCCGCGACCCCTTTTCCCCTCTTTCCTCCCTTGTTTGAGGTCGAAGCATATCATGACTGTGACTAACATGTCATGATCATGACATCTCTGGGTTCAAGACTGTCGCGCCCACGACAAAGTCATCATGGTCGCAACACGATTTCCTTCGGAAGCGAGTCACGACCGTGACGCTCTAGTTCATGCTTGCGATGCAGCGAAAGTTCTTGGAGCGCACATCGCAACGTCACGGCCGCGACGGATCCCTCGGGGAGGTTCCCCCTTGTCCAAGTCATGGTGTCACGGCCGCGACACCCTATGTGACACCCGTGACACCTCTGATCTAGTCCTTAATTTGTCTTAAATCCCCTCCCTATAAAAAGCATTTGTAAACCTTTTTAAATAGGGGACTAATTTTGATGACTTGTGATAAACTTGCTTATGAATGGAATGGTGAAGCTAATGACTTTTATTCTCCCCTAAATCTTGTTTACTTTATCCATAATTGCTACGTTATGGTGGTGTTGTATGTCTCTCCTTTATTGATTAGTTGGCAGGTTCATCCTCCTCCTCTCTTCCAAGGTCGATCGGCCGCCAAGTTTTCACACCCAAGTTCATGCTTTTGTCTACTGTCGACCAAGGGTGCATGGTTCTTCCCCCCTTGTAGGCCGATCGACCACTATTTCGATGACTCCACTGTGGGTGAGTTCATGCATACAAGCATCCTAGTGCCTATAAATAGGACCCTACAGCTCGAAGCAAACATACTTGACACACCAGAATTCACTATTCTTCCCCCTTACTTCTAATCTCTCAGTTCTCTTACTTTCTCTCCCTAATTTCTACATCACTCTTGTCTCCATTTTCCTACCTTCATCCTCTCTTTAAGACTAAACACATATCCTACATAAACCATCCTAAAACCCCATAAAAACAACCAAAAACACCTGCCAAAACCCCACAAAAAGAGCCTTTTTCCTACCTAAACTTTGGATCCATTTGGCATTAACAAATCAAGTCTTCAAGTCTTCAAAGCAAGCTTCTTCTAGGCTGAAAATTAAGGGTTCAAACAAGGCTAGGAAATTGGTCCCTCTTAAAATTCACATATAATTACATTTGTTGTGTTTATTTCCTAATGTAAAGTGTTCTTGTGCATGTTGTAATTCTTTCATTCTTTTTGTGTGTTTGATGAAATAATCATGTAAAGTTTAAATTTACTTCCCTTCCACTTTATCAAAACCACATTTTCAAACTTTTAATAGAGTCTTTCTTAAAGTAAGAGGTGAACTCAAGGGCTTTGACCTTTCAAGTTCGTAACCTTACCCCCGAATCTACTTCTTGGTTCATAGGCATATCCTTTCTTTCTTCCTTATTCAATTTTGTCTTAGATTATCTCCTTATAAAAGTCGGTGGAGACTCCTTTCAAACTAAAACACATCAAGAATGCCTAAATCATATTTATCATGGTTTAACAATAAACCGATGCAACTTTAAGGTGGTTTTGTACATTTTTAAATAGTGGTTGAATAAATTACCATCTTCCGAGCTTAACTTTTTTGTGAACAAACTGCACTAATCCTAAGGAGTTGGAACAAGTGGATGTTCACTCTAAAAAGTTTAGTTTAATCATTCATGAAATGCATACAGTAATGGGAAGACGATTTTACAATATACTATTCATAAAATGTGCGAATAATCCTTAAAGCGTTTTAAAAAGTGAACCTCAACAAATTCTCCATCCCGCAAATGTTTAAAGTCTGAATGACACGAAAAAATGTCCACAACATGATTATTGAAGGAAGTACTCCCACTCCTTGGCAGGTAGACATCATTATTTGAGATAGTTTGAAACTCCTCAATCAAGTTGACGAGAACTCTATTTTTCGTGAAACAAACATGACAGATGATTTGTTAGCAAACCAAGAACACTTTATAAATTCCTCTTCTATTTGGAGTCTAGACATAATTAATACTAGTTTTTCAATAATCTCATCTAATGATAACCGAAGGAGATACCTTGTTAGAAGGGTCATTTAGGAGTCCTTGTTTCCCTTTTAACCGACATGGGAAAAAAACTGAACTCTTTACCCAGTAAACTTGACAATATAAATGTCTAATAAGTTATTCAAGAGGGGAAAAAGAAGTTGGTAATGACAAGAAATACTTCCATTTAACAACCCTAAACTTGATTTGCACTATACAAGGTTACGGTAGACAATTTACAGAATATACATTCATGTTACAGTTACATAATAACATACATTCATAGACTTTGGACACAAACAACGACGAGGTAACAACTACAACACACTACAGTGATCCCCTACAAATCGACCACCAGACTTTGAGAATGGAAGCTAGCGTCCTTGGTCTATGTTTCAGCTGTTATGATTAACAGGGCTAGGAATGAAGTCCCTTGAAGCTTGACGGTTTCTGCAGAGAACAACTAGACCTGTTGGTAACCCTGCTAAAGCCACTGCAAGTCATTTCACTTCTTGTAGAGGACATAGGTGAAACCAGCTTATGCTTATAAGGGGAATCCCCGTCTGAGTAGGCACGCTCCACGATGACTGACCTTAGCCTAGGGGTGCTCGTTGACCGTGCCTTTGCTCTAGCTGACTCAGTCGCTGCCATGTAAGTTGGGATCCCTGTGGAGTCCCCTGGGTTTAGCCCTATGCTTTCCGAGCAGCTCTGCTTTCTTTGAGTGTGGAATGATATTCTTCGTATAGATAACTTGTTCAAGTTGCATTCTGTATTTCTCAACTTAAGGTGTTTGACTACATTTTTGTGTTCTTTGTTGGTGAGGACTTGATCATTGACATATTGCTCTAGCCAGTTGATTAGTCGGCCTTCTGATTTGTTTTCTTCCGTGTCTGAGGAAATCTGGACAATAATAATAATAACAATACAGAGAAAGATGTGTTCTCTTAAGCAATTCAAAGGAGAAAAAAACATGATGATTGAAGTTGAATTGGGTTGATTTAGATTAACTACCCTACCCTGTGAGTGAATGAATGTGCTTTGCTCCTTTGTTTGCACGAGTTGAGTTCCTTCCTTTTTTCTATAATGGTGCCAATTTCCTCCTCTTTTGGGAGCAGTCTTCCATCCAATCTTCTATGCATATTTACCTCTGCCTGTATATTATTGTTCTACTTATTACAGGCTAATACATTATATCACTAATTAAAGGGTTAATAAAGAAAACGGATATATACACACATTACTGTAAATTGATGCCAACACAATTACACATCCAAACATGAAAAGAACTTTCAGTAGTATGTCGAATATCGATAGAAGTATCTCGCATTATACCAAGAATAAGACTAATGAACTTGATAATAGTAAAATTTTGATATGGGTTATATTTGGGTTGATGAAATCTGCCAAGATTAAAATTCGGAGGATGAAAAAGTGAAGTCAATTACTGAAGTTTTTTTGATTAAATGATCAGGTCGGACAGTTTGAGAAAAACTCAAATTTTGGTTAAGTTTAAGATTAGATCAAACCAATCAATGATTAGGGCGGAAATACTCGAACTCCATCGTGAATGATGGAAGCATTTTAAAAATCCTATCTAAACTTGTCTAGAATTAACTAAAAGTTAGTGAACCTACACTCAAAATGTTGCTAAGGTGTATGTTCCTATTTAGGATTAATTAGCAATAAAGTCTTCTCTTCAAATTAAAACACTGCCCACACTGAAATTCGTGCTTTGTTGACCCTAGTACGTACATACGTACACACAAGAACAACAAAAACGAAAGAACAAACAAAAGCGAGAAAAAGAAAGAAGGGAAGCTAAAAAAGGTAAATTGTACCTTGAGGTTGGCATCATGATGACCGTGCAACTGTAAGTGAGTGTACTTGGGTTGTGCCATCTGACCTCTTTTATTACAAACTTGAGATTGGATATTTACAATGGCCTGCAAACACTTGAATGTGGTCATAGCTTGCCTTCTTACCGCTCGCCCTCGAATTATGGCTTGAAGCCTCACAAATCCCTTCAATGCCCTCAATGCTTTCCTCGCCTGCATCCACCCATTTTCAAACTCTCTTAACTTAGCCAATTTTCACCAGTCCAAATGAACTTGTGTTAGTCATTTGTCCCAGCCATCAGAAAATTTAAGAATAATTCTCCAGTAGTCAATTTTTCTTTTTTCGACTACGGTAATTATCAATATCAACCATTGATTTATTATTAAGAATTAATATGAATCATTGAAATCTTTTTAATTTTTTATATCACCAAAATCATCTTTAAAATTTCTAAAATATTCTTTCCTATTTTTTTCATTAAATATAATTTCATCAAATTAGAATTTTTTATGAAGGAACTTTCCATAAATTAATATAGACACCATTGGTGGCGACCACCGATTACTGTGATCACTACCGCTCTGTTCATCGCCATCATCAGAATGGTGGGGCATGGGACATGATCGAGCTGGAGGCTGTGTTGCTGTGATGACATCGTCAGTAGCGGTGAATCTTGTTAAATAATGGACTTGAGCCGAATTTAACCCCAAAAGCTAGCTTAGGAGGTTGAGGCACCCAAGCCATTATAAACACCACAATATGGGTGTCAAAGGCCGATGTGGGACAACTCAACAAATCTAACAGCGATGATGAGTTTAACAATTCTGGTGATGTTGATTATCTCAAGGAGATGGAGGAGAGATAGAGAGAGAGGATCGAATGAATAGGAGAGGAAGTCATAGAGGAGAGAGGGAGGCTCTGTAACCTTTGTTCATGGCCGTGAAAGCAACATGTATGGTGTCCGTACTATAAACTGTAAATGTAAAATGATAGTGCAAATATGGTGTGGTTCATCTGGCAATGTACGTTAGAATGAGTATTCTAACTCTAAAGTCATGCATTCAACTCTCACTCGCTCTGTTTGTTGTTATCCAGTTGTCCTATATAAATACTGGCTCTGTTTTTTTTTTTTGTCAAAAATATTAAATTATTTTTCATCATAAATATTATATTATTCTTTTTATCAAAAAGTATCATATTAATTTTGTCTTAATTTGTGGGCCTATGGTTAAATAAGGTCAAGTGTAATAGTGTATATTTGTTTAGTATAAATTTATAATACTTTAAATTTTAATACAAGACTACATATTTTAATTATTATTATACTTTTTTTTATAGAATTATTATTATATTAAAAATTAAATTAACATGGTATCAACTACTTTATTGATGCTTTGAATATCCGTGTTCGTGTGATTTCGTATACTCTTAAACCTATAATTGTTGTTGTAAAAGTAGTTGCTTTATAATTTATGTACATATTTATTAGTAATAAATAATAATTTATGTACATATTTAATAACTTGCTTTATCAAAAATTAATTAAATCAATATAAAAGTATTTATATTACACATAAGATCAGTGAAAAGTTTAATATTGTAACAAAAAAAAAAATTGAATATTGTACCTTGAACCCGTGATCTAGCATTATACAAACTCCTAAAAAAATCCATTTGACAAAAAATTTGGTTTACAATTACATGAGTATCAGTTAAAGATAAAATATACTCCCTCCGTTTCAAATTGGTTGACATTTTAACTAAATTTTGACCGTTAATTACTAACAAATTACAATGACTTACAATATGAAATTAGTGTCATTAGAAAGATATTTTACTAAAAATTACAATGGAGGTAATTTCATATTGTAACTCATTATAATTTATGAATAATTAACGGTCAAAATTTAGTTAAAGTGTCAATTAATTTGGGACGGAGGGAGTATTTTGATATTACAATAATTACATCTGACGTACATATAATAAGGAAAAACTTATAGTGGTTGCCAACTATGACAACCATCACAATGAAAACAATGGTTATCTATATATGTGTCAACTTTTACTTTCGTCACTCATTTTTTTTATTTAGTACAATATTATAAAATATATTTTCTTAATTAAAAAAAATTATGATTTTTTTTTTAAATTTAAATGCCGTAACTCTAAGTTTTTGCCTAGTAAATAAACATATTTTGAAAAATATTTATTTTAAAATTTTTAAAAATAAACTAAAATTTTTAAAAATATTTTTTACAATTTATGTTAAACAAAAAAGCTAATTATCAAGAAAAAACATAATATATATACGAGTAAGATTTATTTTACTTACGGTGATTGTTATGGTTGACAACCACTATAAGTGTAACCCATATAATAATGGCAATAAAATTATGATAAAAAAAATATTGGCAATAAAATTATAATAAATTTTTACTGAAATGAGAAGATTTTGATATACTAAATTACATAATAAAATAATATTAATTTAATAAAAAAAATAAAATCATTTATTTAAGATTAATAAAAATTAAATCAATGGTTAAAATTACTATATTTATAAACAATGGCTAATACTAAATTTAATTACGGCAGTTTAAAAAATAATTGAATACCACAACCTGACAAACCTTTTCTCAAAATTTAATTAGAATGTCAGTTGCAAATTACATGACTTAATCTGTATAGTTGGAGCCTTGGAGGGGTTTCTATCGTGAGCTAGGACTAGTTAGGCTTTAATGTGAGATACAAATGTTGGGGGTTGGGTTACATTGGGACCACATCACCTGTCCTTGCTCTTCTTCCACCTGACCAACCTCGAATATTCCTTGCACTAATTCTTACCAGAATCAGAAAATTAACTTAAGCGAAACAACCCATTTGTCAAGTGTATCATCCACGTACATGGGCAAATAATAATACTAATATTAATTCTTGGTTACTGCTCTGCTTCAGAGAGGTGGGTTCAATTAGAGCCTAAATTAATTAAATTAAATTAGGATTAGGATTAGGATAAGGAGAAACTTACAAGGTAACCCCTGTATGCAGTTTGAATCTTAATAGCAGCCAAACTTTCAACACCCTCCAATGTTGGTTTTGAAACGTCGTCGTCGTCTTCCCGTTTGCTCTGGTCCACCTCATGTTCAACTTTTTCCGGTTGCACCAGCAGCAGAGCTGATGGTGGCGGTGCTGGTGATGGTAGTAAGCTTTGGGTTCTTTTCAGCCTCCCAAATAGCCATCTTCTCCTCTTCTTGCTCCTCTTTCAGATTACACAATGTCAATTATATTATCAACAGCTTAGATCATATATCAGAGAAAAAGAAAATGGGGCACTGGGATTATTTAATTTAAATTAATTTACCTGTTGTTGATGCTGATGAGGTTGTGAGAAGAAGAAGTTTTTGATCAGACACAACCAGCTGCTCTTCTTAGACATTGTCTGTCATATGGAGAGAGAGAGAGAGAGAGAGAGAGAGGGAGAGAGAGAGGGAGAGAGAGAGAGGTGGGGGTGTGGCTGCTTTGATTCACCTTATTATTTGTATATCACTGAGATATTGATCAAAGAATTAATGAGGGCCTGGCGATCCCCAAAGTTAGGCCCTGTTCTTTTATGCGGTATTTTGCGGAATAGTGTGGTGAGGTGTGGTAGAATTGTAGTGGGTGTGGTGGAATTGTGGTAGGTTATTGGAATTGTGAGAGAGAAAAGTAATAATTTACGGTAAAATGTGGTGGATTGTGACAAACTACGGTAGACTGTGACACCGCAGTTTGCCAACCGTAGAAAAAAACAGGGCATTACATTAGTTATTACTATGAGAAATTAATAGTCACTAGTAATTTTTCTTTTGTGTACTTATTTCAAATAGACCTACATTTGGACAAAAATTAAGTTTCAATAATAAAAGTAATAAAAATATTCTTGTCCAATATTTCTGTGAAAACTATTAAAAATAAAATACGGACAAAAAAATTATAGGCCCTATTTAGTAAACAATTGTTAGTTATGGTCATATTCTCATATACAAGCTTTAAGTGGGCCTAACTACAAAGGACAAATACGAGATAATAAGATAATCATCACTATAAGAGTCTACCCATATTAATAAGAAAGATAGTCTCCCAAAAAGTATTATGATATTTATTGATTAGAGAGGTGTTTTGAAGCATGACCATTTTAGGCCCCGTTTTTTTTATACAGTTGGTTGCGGTTGGCTGCGGTGCTGTGTGGTGATTATGGAATGTTGTGGTGCAAATAATTGTAAGTGGATTGGTAGACTGTGATGGGTTATGGTGGATTGTGGTATATAGGTTGTGGTGGATTGTGGTATATAGGTTGTGGTGGAATATAAAATTGTGATACAGTGTGGAACCGCAACCAACCAGCCGCATAAAAGAACAAAGCCTTAGATAAATTAATTTCTTTTGTTCTTCATGTGATCATCTTGGAATAGTTGTGAAAGTTAGAGTTATGTCATATTGTCAATTCATTCGCATTCCATCCTTTTGTCCAAAGCTTTGGCTCTTCATTTACCGCTTCAAACACACCATTTAAGATGGTTATACTGATGTTCAAATTTAAGGGAATAACCTAATTCTTACACAGACTATCGAGGGTTCTATTCACATTTCTTGAGAAATTGATATGGTCATCAGAGACATCAAATTTTTTTATCACAGTTGAATAACTTCTACTTGTGCCACATTTTTTGAGTGACAAACTTTGAAATCAACTAGATGATCAACCAAAGTCCCTCTACGGATGTTATACCGCGGGAGGATGGATAGGGGTGGGCACGGATTGGTTAACGGATCGGTTAACTGATCCGATCATAAATTCGGATCGGTTAACCGTATGTTCGGATAGTTAAAATCATGAACCGTATCCGATTCGAAAGTTTCGGTTACTTTCGGTTAACCGAATTGTCGGATAATAAAATTTGCGATTCGTATCCGATCCAAATGTCTTGGTTAACCGGATTTCGAATCGGATAACTGTATATCCACGGATTATAAAGCACTCGCACAATAATAATCATTGTCCTTTTTACTTTAATGGGTTCAAAATGGTAAACTTTATGTATTGTGTTACATTTTTACGCTAATGACTTCTAATTCACAACAAAAAAATAACATTTAAAGGGTTCAAAGTTTAAAATTAATTATTTTCGGATTTTCGGATAACCGACGGATTATCCGGATTTTTCAACCCCCGATCCGTATCCGATCCGTGATCCGGGGAAAAAATTCGGATCGGTTAACCGATCCACCAACTTCAAAAATTATCCGCTAATTATCCATTTTTTCGGATCGGATAATCGAATTTTTGGATCGGATTACGGATTACGGATTTTTCGCCCACCCCTAACTATGGATTGTCTCTCTACTCCCTATATCTGCTGGAAGGGTTAATCAATTATTTGATGGAATCATGAGGCATTTGCATGATGCTGGAGTAGTGGTTCAATAAAAGGCTAGTGGGTTGTTTATATGTAGGTCAAAAGTTCAATTCTCAATATCACAATTTTTTTCCCTCTTTCTATTATATGTTTTATTTTTATTTAATTAAATCTCTTTCTTTTTAATTTTAACTTTTTTATGTTTCAAATTATTAATTTAATTATTTTGTCATAATTTTTGTTTGTTTCAATCTATCAAAAATACATTATTTATTTTATTATTTATTTGTTAAATTTTATCTATCTTGTAATGTTTACTTTTATTTTATAGGAAATTATATTTATCTTTAGACATCTAAACAAGCTTTTTGAATCTAAAAATTAATTTGTGTTGGTATGCAATGGAGTGTGGGCGAGTGTGCAAAGGAGTGTGGTGTGCAAATGAATCTGTGCTGGTGTGCAATGAGTATATGCTAGTGTGCGATTGAGTATATAATAGTGTGTGAAAAAGATATTGATATAGTGTATAAAGAAGTCCGTGTTAGTGTGCAAAGGAATCCATGCTAGTGTGTAAATGAGTTTGTATTAGCGTGCAAATGAGTGTTTGCTGGTGTGCAAATGAATATGTCCGGGTGTGCAAATGAGTCTATGTTAGTGTTAATAAATATATGCTAGTGTGCAAAGAACCCAATTTTAGATATAAATAATGCCTAAAAATAGCTGCAAAAAATTAAAATGTGCAAGCCAGTCAATGTTAATGTGCAAAGAAACTTATGGTAGCGTACAAATGAGTTTATGCTAATGTATAAAAAATTAAGTCAGGGTCAATGTGCAAAGTAGTGTGTGTTAGTGTGCAAAGGAGTTTGTGCTTGTAACATCCAGAAAATTTTAATCAAGTTTTAGCAAGCGTAATTCGTAATTATTTTAGTTAAATGTTTTAAATCATTTTCACACCGTCAAATCACGTGATGTCAATTTAAATTATTTATTTTATTTATTGAGGTGTTTATTTATGTATGTACTTACTTATTCATTTACTTGTCAAGAATTATATCATAATACTTCCCCAATAAAAATTTACTAAACCAAGTTAATTGTGGTTTGAGAATTCCCTTTCCTTTTATTAACCTAAAATAGAGTTTACTTGCTCTTCCACTTTCCAATCAATATCAAATAATCTTGAGAGATTGTACAAGCAACAATCCTAAACTCTATTATACTCCTAATTCATGTATGTGGACACTTACAAGTCTAACATACATACTATACTCCTTTTTAAATATCAGACCCTAAAAACATGGGAATTTTTACAAAAAGAAGCTGTTTTACACCCCTTTTCTCCTTCCCAACAATCTGACCTTTCCCAAGTCCCAATCCCACCATTATCAAAAGCTTGCAATGGCTGACATCTTTACCAATAAATGCATACTTTCAGCCATGAATATCAGTTTGGTATTCAGATTGGAAACTTATAAATTGAGAAACAAATCAAAACCATCAACACAACTCCATTCCCCTTCACCCTTCCTTTTTTATCCTCGGCAGCCACCACCAATCACCCCGAGCACCACAACCGACCACCACCTTATCACCACCATCGACACCACCACCACCACCGCCCAGAAACCCACCAGCCGCCACTTCGAGACCACCATGACCGTCCCAAAACTAAACCCCATATGAAATTACAACTCAAACAACCACCCACCCACCTATCTCCATCCAAATTCGAACCACCAGTCAATATCACCACCACAACCGCCGCCACAACCACCCCGGAACCACCGAAAACCACCAACAAAACAACCCCCAAAATACACCGATATACCTGAGCCTGGCCTTGCCCTCTGTTTCGACCACCGCACTGTCAGCCGTGAAGGACGACACCGCCGCCCGCCGCTAATTTCGACCTCTGACCACCGCCCGTCGATACCCAGAACCTGCTGGCCGACTTGCGCTGTCCTCCTTGTCTCTGACTGACGTTCAAATTGAGGAAGAAGGAGAGAGTGAGAAAGACCCTCTTTTATTTAATTACTTCAAAGCTTTTGGGCCTTTTAACCAACAACCCATTTCTCTTGTGGTAATTTCTAAACACTTAGTTTCCTTCCAATTCCTAAATTCTACTAATTGTTCTTCCTTCCTAAATTAATTTATTCCTTACCATATCAAAATTCAGATCCAGTTGCTTAATTTCTTTGTCCAAAGTAAGGGGAAATTTATCAATTTTCAGGAAGAAAAAGGTATAATTCGATGACTATATCTTTTAAAGTCAATTATTTGATTTTATTCAATTATGCAATTACATATATGCTCAATCAACCATTTACTTGGTTTCATAATATATTTTGTCATATTAAATTGTGGACCCTTATCAGCACACCCGGTACCGGAGCCTGAGTTAGTAACCGACTCAGATATGCGCATAGTTAAAATAGGATCTTATGGTTGCTTTACAACATATCTTATCATATAGATTGGCCTAAAAACCAATCGGGGGTTTCCACTCAGATAATAATAATCGAGCAATCAAATTTTCATAATATTTCCTCTCTCCCTCGTTTTCAAAATAAAATGAATTTCAAACCGAGCTCACGTAAATATTATTTTATTTTTACATAATAGTGTCGAATTATATTGAGTTTCATCTCGCGTTTTATTTTTTAAAATATGTTTTGTTTTAGGTACCAAGGGGAAAGGGAAAACGTCAGCTCCAAATCGAAATCTGTCAGCTAGCAGTTACTTAAATTCACTAGAGTCGGCTCAGTAATTTATCTGCATATTTTGATGTGTTTATGTTTTATGTTTTCGTACTTTATGACTATATTAGGTTATTATTAAGTCTTAATTTCTGTTACATGTTATGTCGAACGTTAACTATATATATATATATATATATATATATATATATATAAAGTGTGTTTTATGTCAATATATTAATTGTTGGATAAGTTAAACATGCATGCCATAATATCGTTTCCCAAATTAAATTTCCAACGTACACATACATATTTATATGTCTAAATTACTATTAACGTCATTTCTGTTTATTAAAAGTTATTATCATTATTATTATTATTTTCATAGCTTATTATTATTATCATTATTACCTTTATTATTATCATTTTCATTATTACTATTCTCATAACTCATTACCATTATTATTATTATTATTATTATTATTATTTTTGATTGTTGTTGTTGTTGTTACTTGATTTGTCATATTAGAAAAGCCTTGCTTTTCCCTATTGGAGAAGCAGCAGTAATGCTCTCGGCTTTTAAGCTTCCGCGAAAATAGCATTAAGTAAGATAAAATATGTGTAATCCCCTGATTATCGGTCGGGACGTTAAATCATGGTATTAGAGCATGGTCTTGAGCCCTAGGATGATAAAAATCAATAAATAAAATATATAGACTTAGGAGCATTAACATAAATGGGTAGGGGTGCATGATTTCTTCCGTTTGTAATATTTTACTCTTATATTACACCCTTACAATATTATTTGTGAGCTCATTTTTCCTTACATTAACTACTGTGGTTTTTGTTTAAATATACTTATCTATTGCTATACCTCTCTTTTATTTGTTAAAAGTCTTTATATCATATTTTCATGTCAATAAG
This sequence comes from Portulaca oleracea, assembly GCA_029582165.1. Classification (NCBI taxonomy): domain Eukaryota; kingdom Viridiplantae; phylum Streptophyta; class Magnoliopsida; order Caryophyllales; family Portulacaceae; genus Portulaca; species Portulaca oleracea. The sequence goes on from CM055892.1 coordinate 14,133,107, forward strand.
TGTTTATAAGCTACGACCCCTAATCCCGACCTTAAGACGATTAATTCCTTATTCGCAGATGTCAGACCAAGAAAGTGGTGCTAATGGACATAACCACACCGTGTACGACCCTCAAACCCACTTTCAAGACTCACCCAACCAATAAGAAAGCCTGACCAATACCTCAGGTCCCACAATGTCAACACCGTAGGTATGGATCCTAATGTCATGGGTCAGCTTTTGGTGGAGTTATTGAAAAAGGTAGGTAGCCAACCTGTTAGTGTTGTTGAGGATGACAGTGGTTGACTATTTGATAGAGTGGCTCAACATAACCCGAGGGCATATGGAGGAAAAGTGGATCCTGTGGAATTAGAGGACTGAATTAGGTCAATGGAGAAAATATATGAGGTTATCCAAGTCTCCGAGCATAGGAAAGTCAGTATTGGAACATTCTATCTTACTAGTAAGGCTGATATATGGTTGAATACCGTTAAGAAAAAACAGAAGGAGTTAGGGTTTAATTGGGAGAAATTTGTAGAGATCCTAAAAGAGCAGTTTTACCCTTTAGCCGTCCAGAAACAGAAGGAGGATGAGTTTAGGAGGCTAGAGCAAGGAAAGATGTCTGTGTTGCAATATACTGATAAGTTTATGGAGTTGTCTCGCTTTGCCCCAGAATATGTAGCTAGTGAGAAAATGAGAATGACTAGGTTTGGAGGTGGTTTAGCTTACTATATACGAGACCAACTAGTAGGTCAACCCATCAAAACCTACCAAGACCTCTTTGACAGGGCAACAGATGTAGAGAGAGTTAAAGGTGAGCTTAGAAGAGACAACCAGGATGGGAACAAAAGGAAATGGGATACCAAAGGGAGTTCATCTAGCGCAAACCAACCCTCAAAAGACCCAACCATGCCCCTTTTCGAGGTCACCCTCCAACCTCTGAGCCTTGTAAGAAATGTGGGTGTACCAATCATGCAACCCATGACCGTAGAGAGGGTAAGAATGTCTGTACCTGGTGTGGGAGTCCACAACACCAAGTGTTTAACTGTCCAAGGAGGGCATCAGCTGTGGCCCAAGGTCATGTGAGACCCATACGTGTAGACAACCATGCACCTCCATATCCCAGAGTTGGCAACACCGGGAGAGCCTATGGCATAAACCGCAAAGAAGCGGCAAACTCGGGTACGGTAGTTTCAGGAACCCTTACTTTAAATTCTAGCCCTTTATATGCGTTATTTGATTCTGGTGCATCACATTGCTTCATTTCTAAATTTGTGGTTAAAAGATTAGGGTTAGAGTCTTAAAGGGTCAAATTGAGCAATCTATATGCCTTCCTTCTGGAGAAACCATCCTATGCACTGTCATTTATAAGGATTCCCCAATCACTCTTAGTGGGGAGATTTTTCTTGCAGACTTTATCCAATTTGATCTTAGTGAATTTGATTTGATCCTAGGAATGGACTGACTAGCAAAGTATAATGCTCGTATTGATTGTAACTCTAGGAGTGTTAGTCTTAAGGGAAGTAAAGGTGGGAAAGTATTCTTTCATGGAGAAGGTGCTAGGTTATAATGTCCTATTATATCCTCGATGAAGGCTAGGAAATTAATGAGAAAAGGATGTGAAGGACATTTGTGTTAGGTAGTAGGTAACGCTGAGCATGAGCAAAAGCGTTCTGAAATACTTGTAGTGAATGAATTTCCCGATGTTTTCCCGGAAGAACTCCCGGGATTACCACCAAAAAGAGATATAGATTTTGAAATCCAGTTAGTACCAGGGGCACAACCCATATCTAAACCTGTAAAACCCCGAAAAATCCAAAGATGTTGACCGTGACGTCGTTAGCAAATTAGGTTTGACTCCGTTATTTATTATTATTTGTTTGCGTTTATTTTTGCTAACACTTGAGCTCGTAGGAACGTTGAGGGACTAACAATGGTATATCGGTAATTTTCGTGGGTTTAGTATTATTAATTTTACTCTATTTTAGTATTACTATTAATATTATTGTGTTATATGAATAATTACGTGAATATTATTGTTATGTGATTACTATTAATAATATTATTATAAGTGTTATTATTATTATTATTATTATTATTACTGTTAGTATTGATATTAGTTTGTTTTTAGAAAAATCATATTTTAATTGTTTTAGTTTTGGGTCGGGTTAGAATTAAGAGTGTTTAGTTGGGCCTTAATTGTTAGCTAATATAAAACCCCCCCTCTCTTTCAAAACCCTAATAGTAACCCTAACCCTAGCCTCCTCCTCCTCTCCCCTCTCTCTCTCCTTCCTTGCTCTCCTCTCTGCCGTCCACACCCAGCTGCCGTGCCACCACCTGCACCGCCGGAGACCGCTCCAGCCACCACCGACGGCCGCACTTTCTTCCTCTCTCTCTCTCTCTCTCTCTCTCTCTCTCTCTCTCTCTCATATCTCTCTAATTTCGTCTCTCTCTCTTTCTCACCCTCTGTTGGTGTTGCTGTGCGAAACCACCGCCGCCGAGGACACAGCAGGCCATCACCGATGTCATCGCCACACCCCTCGACCACCCCACGACCACCGGACATGGCCTTGCGATTGCCGGAAACCACCGCACGCTGCCCAGACGCGAGAAAGGCTGCTGCTGCTGTTGTGGTCGCTGCTGCCTCGAACTCCGGGCACCACTGCGACTACCGACGACTCCCCACCATCCGACGACCACCCTCGACGCCGCCGCCTCGACCGACCGCCCACACTCGCCGGAAAACCGACCCCTTCCTTTTAAACGTAAAACCCTAATTTTGTTTTTACAAACTTTTCCTTCTGTTTTTCTTATTTTCTGATTATTATTATTATTATTATTATTATTATTATTATTATTATTTCTTGTTTTAAATCTTGTAATTTTGGGTAATCAAGATTGTAAATCTTTAAGTTGTTATTTGTAACTAATGTGTTCTTGTACTCTTTTTATTTACTTGTAAGTTGTCTAATTCATTACATGTAACTCTTATGTTCTAATTGGTGTATTAGCGTTTGTAATATTTGTAGTAAAATTATTAATGTTCAAATTGTTTGTTGTACCTTGTTTTCTTGTGAATCATGTTTAGGGTTTTTAGATAATACTATTATTGCATGCACGAATTAAAGAGTTAAATTATTTAGATTAATTCTTGTTTTTAATTAAGTATTCGCATGTTTCTTTAATTCTCTTATGTTCAATCACGTTTAATTTTATGTTTAATCTTGTTAAATAAGTTAGGTAGATTGAATTACTAAAGTTCGATTCTTGTTTATTAATTCATGATTCTTGATTGAATCTTGTAAAAAGAAACTAGTTGTTGGGTTTCTGGATTGGTAGTTTAAATGTTTATGTGTTCTTTATATTTTATTCACATGTTCTCTAAGTTCTTTCTTGATTCTTGATTAAGAAATTCATATTTTATAATTATCCATGTTGTAATTATAGGATCTTGAAGTAGTATGTTATAGAATTCATGTTAGGGTAATGTTATTATTATTTCATGCATGCTTTTAGGGTTAGTGAAAATGTTAAAGTTGATTTCATGTGTTACAATTTGGCTTTGATGATAGAAGGTTTGATGTTTGGACCTTAGTTGGATTAGATTAACTATCTTGAACCTTAGTCACTGTTTTAAGCCCAAATTAGGACCCCGGGATCGAATGGTGAAAGTTAGAACCGAAATTACAAATTAAATGGGAACCGGGATCGGGACAGTTTTGTTAGTGCCTAAAGATCGGGTCACCACGATTAGTATAGTCGTCCTTTGATTGAACCCTTTGAACTGGAGGTTCCCTTAGATGTTAGCTTTCATAGGAATTTTGCGGACCGGACTTTGGAATTTTATAAGTCGAGTTATACCCCGATTACCAGACCTAGGTCAGATCTGGACAGTTTGTAAAGATGACGGTTTTTGTGGACCTTAAATGTGTGTTGGGTCTCAAGTTCAACTTAAGAGTTTTAATAGACATCATGAGGTTTCCGAAAAGTCTAAAAACAGACCCATAGGATGTCGGGAAGTCTAGTTTTGACCCTTTTTATGAGGATGCTGTAATCTGCTTTGTTGATGCTTTTTATTAATAAAAATGTTGTTGTGTGAAAGTGATGTTTTAATCTGGTTATGTGATTACTTGGAACGTGTTAGGTACTTTAAAGTGTAAATTCATGAATGATGGGAATCTATAGTGTTCCTAGGGGAGGGTTAGGTAGAAGGTAGCAAATACTAACTTCGAAGGGCACGTTTTGATTAGAATAATTATTCTATTTTAGGCCCAAGCTAACTCGCGTCGTTAGTGAGCTCAAGTGTGTTCGTTTTGCTGTGAAGTGAAGCTAACCAGGTAATGTCTATGCTCGAATCCCCACTGGGATGCTCTTTAAATGTGTTTTAATGTTTTCTAATTTGTTTTGAGAATTGCATCCCGAAAAGGGGACTTTTGTTGAAATATGGCCGTCTGTTTTTTTTTTTGATATTTGTTTGTAATTGTTGATTTATGAGTTATCGAAATTTAGATGGTCTTTTGTAAGTAGTTTTGTTATTGGTTTTGATAACCTGGGTTGGGTTTGATTTGAGAGCTGTGAGCTGAGTTGTGCATAAGATACTAATGATTCAAAGTGAAACATTAAGCAGGTTTCGGGGCATAACCCGGCGTACAGGATTTGGAATCCCGTCGGGTTATAGACCAGGAGATCAGGGCTTCTTCCCTGATATAGGATAGTGGATACTTTGATGCCTGTGGTAGGCGGATACTTTGATGCCTGTGGTAGGCGAACTCTTTGATGCCTGTGGTAGGCGAACTCTTTTGATGCCTGTGGAAGGCGAACTCTTTGATGCCTGTGGTAGGCGAACTCTTTGATGCCTGTGGTAGGCGAACTCTTTTGATGGTTGTGGTAGGCGAACTCTTTGATGCCTGTGGTAGGCGAACTCTTTTGATGCCTGTGGAAGGCGAACTCTTTGATGCCTGTGGTAGGCGAACTCTTTGATGCCTGTGGTAGGTGAACTCTTGATGCCTGTGGTAGGCGTTGTTACTCTAAGGGATGTGGTATCCCGCTCGCATAATAAAATATGGATTGGTTGGGTTGAGGAAAACAGTTAAGGGTTCAAAGGTTTGTGAAATGATTTGACTTGTTCCCTCTCCCTCAAATGAATTGAAATGATCTTAACTTGTTTTTAACGTTAGGGGTAGACATTATTGAGATTTCCCCCTCGCTTTTGAAATGTTTTGTTTGCAGGTGAAGATCTATATGCTGGGGACGGGAATTAGAAGTGAGGACGTCATGTTTAGAAGTCGTTGATTATGTTGCCCTTCTTTTGTGAGAAACTTGAAGTTAGTTTGAGGTTTACTCCTAAGTATGAGTTTGTTAGTTTGGTTTACCGTTATCAGAAAGTTGTAGTTTTTCCTTCTTGCCTTGTATTCCTTCGGGGATACGGCAGTGACGCCCCATAAGAATTATGAGTCTTCCGCTAATTTTGTCTGTTAACATTAGTTTGACTTTGACTTTTCTATATTTGAATTTCCGGGGCGTTACAGAATGGTATCAGAGCTCTGGGTTGCGACCTGGTAGCTCCTAAGTGTCCCTTAGGTTTAGTTAGACCTTAGGATGCTACGTTCGGAGTGATGAGTGTAGGATGGGGTATGGGATGTTTGTCTGTTTCTTGGAATTCTTATATGTTGCAAGTGCGTGCTTGATTATTTTATTTTTCATATGTTGGGTTGCATCGGCTTGATTGTTTCTTCAGGTTTCGATTAATGTGTTTTATTTTAAATTTTTGTTTCGATTTATTATTTTCTCGTACCAAGAGGTGTTATGCATGAAGTTAATATTATTGTTGGAGTATGATATTGAGTATTTGGGAATATTATGTTCGATTTAATCTCTCGAGTATCTCTATTAAACACTTTGGGTTTAGTTAAGGTTTCAAATTGTATTTATGGGTTTTTGGTGTATGGATTATGATGATTGGGGATGAATTTTGACTTATGGAGCTGGGGAATACTTGAAAATTCCTATGCGAAGTTGGCCTTTGATTTTAATTTTGGTTTTGGGGTTAAATTCATGTTTCTGATCTAACGCGATTCATTCTAAGACGAGGTCTTGGGTTAGAGGAATCTTTATAAGAAAAGTGTAGGTTAATGCTTGAGTTGAGGGGTATAATTGAAGTGAAGGTTTTGTGCTTAATCTCGTGGTTGATTTGGTTTTAGGTGGTACGGTAAGTTGGAGACTTTCTGTATGTTTGAATGAACATTGTTTCATTGAAGTATTGAGAGCAGATGAAGGGCTTCAGAATAATATTGGGATTATGATTGGTTTTGATCAGGATATGGAGTTTCAAGGACCACTTTAAAGGAAAAAGGAACTTGATTTTGAGATAAAGGTTGAGATGAACATTTTGTTGATGATCGTACATTTAAACTAGAATTTTGGATATCGATTATGAGGCTTCGAGCTAAGGATTAAATTTAATTTTTGGTTCCTAGAGTATTGGAGTAAGTGAATACTTTTAAGGTAATGTTGAGCTAAGCAAGATCTTTCAAGGTTATTTTAATTTTTGGGATCTTAAGTTTTATTACAAAGGTCTATGGATCAAGGAACATTAGGAACTGTGTGGTGAAAAACAAGATCTCTAGTTATGTGATGGTTGAGGGCGCTGTTATTGAAGTGGAATGGTGCAATTACTATTATTGTGTTATCTATAAGTTTGGAAGTTGTCTGGGTGATTAGATCTTTAAGAAAAACAAAGTGATACTTTGAAAGGGTCTTAATCACTGTGGGATGGAGATGTACTGGGTCTGTAACTATTTGATTCTAATATTTCTCCCTTGAATGTTTAAAGTGAGTTTCTGTTGTACATCACGATTCAGGGTCTTATATGCTTATTACCATCCATATATATGCAAACATGTGAGTCTATGAACGTAACTATCTATTCCCTACTGCGAGCCTTTTATTTATGATTGTGTACATGAAGTGAGTCGATCGTCTGAGAAGTGCGCATAACCCATGATGAAAGCTGCAGGTATTTGATGCCCACAATACTGTTTGAATCCCACCTGGTTAAGTTCGGTATGAATATCATTCGATTGGCCTGTCTGAATGTTTTCTGGGATAATCTATTTACATTTGATAAATCTGTGGAAATATTATTTGATCGAATCTATTGAGTACCATCCAACTGAGTTCGTTTGATTATCGCATGTTTATTGGAGCAATTTCTTTCTTTGATTTGTCAATATCTATTGATGGGATGTCTATTATCCAGAACTATTAGGGAAGAAATTAGACGTAATGAGTATGTAGTGCTTAAGATATTGGAGGAGCTGAGTACGTGAATCTTTGGATCATATCTAGTTACTTATATTGGTTATGGAGATCACCGTTAATGGAAGAGGAATGACGAGATGTACGAAGCAGGTTATTGTCTAACATAGGTCCCTATACTCTTTGTGCTTGACACATGTGGTGGAAGTGATTAGTACCACAGTTAGTGGTTCCAAAATAGCAGTGGTGATTAAGAATGACTTGGATGGGTTAAGTACATGAAAAATCTTAAGTTGCAGTTGAGTATAACTTGAAATGGCAATATTTGGAGTCAAATAGATACTATAAAGGTTTATCAGGTTAAGCTCGATTCTTGTTTGAGGCATTGGATGGTGTAACATTATTTGAGTTTTGAGGACGAAACTCATTTTTAATGGGTTGAGAGGGTAATGATTGGCAAGTGCTAGTTCTTATTAGGCAAATGTAAGATAAGGGAAAAGTCTCATTTGGCGTGGTTAAGTATTTTGGAGTTAAATGGTGGTTAGGTAAATTAATTACAGTGTTAATCATGTCTTGGGTTGTTAATCTTAGCTTTTGGTCTTTCTATTAGATGAAAACATAAGGTTCATGTGTCATTTGAGGCGCCAGGTTAGTGATATGACATTTGAGATTATTAACGGGAATTTCTCTTTCTCTTACGGATAATAAGGTTGTCTCAAGGAAGTTATGTCGTATGGTTACATATTATTAAATAGTCTTGTGGTGGTTGACATAATGGGGATCTCGTCATTAGAAGGGAAGAAAATTGTACAATTGCATTAGAGGAAAATTAGAAATTTTGGTCTTACTTGAGTTATCAAGGGAAACTATTGAAAACTATCGTTATTTTATGTTACCCTAGCACAGAAGCAAAAGACTTGTTTTGGAAGGTGATTATTGGGATCTTATAACATATTGGGTGTTGGTAATTATCAGTTTGGTGTGTTCTAAAGATCTTATTTCATGATTTTAGAAGATCGATAATGGGAAGATTAGGGTAAAGTTGGATTTAGAGTTGGTTCTAAGTGGTTGAGTCTACTGGGGACGCCCATGGTGAGAACGACTATAAGCAATACCTATGGGGAATGGGGTGTGTGTCTTTTTCCTTATTTCATTTTGTGTTGAAATTGCCTTCTTATTTGTTATTGACATATGTTGGATGGTATACTGCGGCGTCTGCTATGAGCACGAGGCTCTAGCTTCTCTTAAAGACCTAAATCCCGAGGAGGATGTGAAATATAGCCCCGAGGAGGGCCTAGAACCAGAAGAATACCTTCGATGAGAATTCGAAGGCTGAAAGAGAACCTGACCCACAAGGAGCAGCTGTTGGAGATTTTCATTTGCTGTGAGAAGTAGCTTCGAAGAGATCGAACCGTCCCTCTAGTAAGAGTGTGATGAACGAGCCATGCTACAATTGAAGCCACATGGGAAGCCAAGAAGGAGATAAGATCGAAGTATTCGCACCCTTTCAACAAATAAGTTGCGTCGAGTTTCGAGGACGAAACTCTTTTAAAGAGGGTAATGATGTAAAACCCTGAGTCTTTGGGTAGCACCACCGTTAGTTCCATCTGGCAGACCGTTGGCGTGGAGTTTAAGTTTCGAGGACGAAACTTCTTTTAAGGAGGTAATGATGTAAAACCTTGAGTTTTGGGAAGAACGAACCGTTAGGATTGTTACCGAACCGTTAGGCCTAAGTCTAAGTTTCGAGGACGAAAATTCTTTTAAGGAGGTAATGATGTAAAACCCCGAAAAATTGAAAGATGTTGACCGTGACGTCGTTAGCAAATTAGGTTTGACTCCGTTATTTATTATTATTCGTTTGCGTTTATTTTTGCTAACACTTGAGGTCGTAGGAACGTTGAGGGACTAACAAGGGTATATCGGTAATTTTCGTGGGTTTAGTATTATTAGTTTTACTCTATTTTAGTATTACTATTAATATTATTGTGTTATATGAATAATTACGTGAATATTATTGCTATGTGATTACTATTAATAATATTATTATTAGTGTTATTATTATTATTATTACTATTAGTATTGATATTAGTTTGTTTTTAGAAAAATCAGATTTTAATTGTTTTAGTTTTGGGTCGGGTTAGGATTAAGAGTGTTTAGTTGGGCCTTAATTGTTAGCTAATATAAAACCCCCCTCTCTTTCAAACCCCTAATAGTAACCCTAACCCTAGCCTCCTCCTCCTCTCCCCTCTCTCTCTCTCTCCCTACTTGCTGTCCTCTCTGCCGTCCACACCCAGCTACCGCGCCACCATCTGCACCGCCGGAGACCGCTCCAGCCACCACCGACGGCCGCACTCTCTCTCTCTCTCTCTCTCTCTCTCATATCTCTCTAATTTCGTCTCTCTCTCTTTCTCACCCTCCGTTGGTGTTGCTGTGCGAAACCACCGCCGCCGAGGACACAACAGGCCATCACCGATGTCATCGCCGCACCCCTCGACCACCCACGACCACCGGACATGGCCTTGCGATTGCCGGAAACCACCGCACGCTGCCCAGACGCGAGAAAGGCTGCTGCTGCTGTTGTGGTCGCTGCTGCCTCGAACTCCGGGCACCACTGCGACTACCGACGACTCCCCACCATCCGACGACCACCCACGACGCCGCCGCCTCGACCGACCGCCCACACTCGCCGGAAAACCGACCCCTTCCTTTTAAACGTAAAACCCTAATTTTGTTTTTACAAACTTTTCCTTCTGTTTTTCTTATTTTCTGATTATTATTATTATTATTATTATTTTTATTATTATTATTATTATTATTATTATTATTACTATTATTATTATTTCTTGTTTTAAATCTTGTAATTTTGGGTAATCAAGATTGTAAATCTTTAAGTTGTTATTTGTAACTAATGTGTTCTTGTACTCTTTTTATTTACTTGTAAGTTGTCTAATTCATTACATGTAACTCTTATGTTCTAATTGGTGTATTAGGGTTTGTAATATTTGTAGTAAAATTATTAATGTTCAAATTGTTTGTTGTACCTTGTTTTCTTGTGAATCATGTTTAGGGTTTTTAGATAATACTATTATTGCATGCACGAATTAAAGAGTTAAATTATTTAGATTAATTCTTGTTTTTAGTTAAGTATTCGCATGTTTCTTTAATTCTCTTAGGTTCAATCACGTTTAATTTTATATTTAATCTTGTTAAATAAGTTAGGTTGATTGAATTACTAAAGTTCGATTCTTGTTTATTAATTCATGATTCTTGATTGAATCTTGTAAAAAGAAACTAGTTGTTGGGTTTCTGGATTGGTAGTTTAAATGTTTATGTGTTCTTTATATTTTATTCACATGTTCTCTAAGTTCTTTCTTGATTCTTGATTAAGAAAGTCGTATTTTATAATTATCCATGTTGTAATTATAGGATCTTGAAGTAGTATGTTATAGAATTCATGTTAGGGTAATGTTATTATTATTTCATGCATGCTTTTAGGGTTAGTGAAAATGTTAAAGTTGATTTCATGTGTTACAATTTGGTTTTGATGATAGAAGGTTTGATGTTTGGACCTTAGTTGGATTAGATTAACTATCTTGAACCTTAGTCACTGTTTTAAGCCCAAATTAGGACCCCGGGATCGAATGGTGAAAGTTAGAACCGAAATTACAAATTAAATGGGAACCGGGATTGGGACAGTTTTGTTAGTGCCTAAAGATCGGGTCACCACGATTAGTATAGTCGTTCTTTGATTGAACCCTTTGAACTGGAGGTTCCCTTAGATGTTACCTTTCATAGGAATTTTGCGGACCGGACTTTGGAATTTTATAAGTCGAGTTATACCCCAATTACCAGACCTAGGTCAGATCTGGACAGTTTGGAAAGATGACAGTTTTTTAGGACCTTAAACCGTGTGTTAGGTCTCGAGTTCAACTTAAGAGTTTTAGTAGACATCCCGAGGTTTCCAAAAAGTCCAAAACCAGACCCATAGGATGTCGGGAAGTCAAGTTTTGTCCCTTTTTATAAGGATGTTGTAATCTGTTTTGTTGATGCTTTTTATTAATAAAAATGGTGTTGTGTGAAAGTGATGTTTTGATCTGGTTATGTGATTACTTGGAACGTGTTAGGTACTTTAAAGTGTAAATTCATGAATGATGGGAATCTATAGTGTTCCTAGAGGAGGGTTAGGTAGAAGGTAGCTAATACTAACTTCGAAGGGCACGTTTTGATTAGAATAATTATTCTATTTTAGGCCCAAGCTAACTCGCGTCGTTAGTGAGCTCAAGTGTGTTCGTTTTGCTGTGAAGTGAAGCTAACCAGGTAATGTCTATGCTCTAATCCCCACTGGGATGCTCTTTAAATGTGTTATAATGTTTTCTAATTTGTTTTGAGAATTCCATCACGAAAAGGGGACTTTTGTAGAAATATGGCCATTTGTTTTTTTTTTTTTATATTTATTTGTAATTGTTGATTTATGAGTTATCAAAATTGGGATGGTCTTTTGTAAGTAGTTTTGTTATTGGTTTTGATAACCTGGGTTGGGTTTGATTTCAAAGCTTTGAGCTGAGTTGTGCATAAGATACTAACGATTCAAAGTGAAACATTAAGCGGGTTTCGGGGCATAACCCGGAGTACAGGATTTGGAATCCTGTCGGGTTATAGACCAGGAGATCAGGGCTTCTTCCCTGATATAGGATAGTGGATACTTTGATGCCTGTGGTAGGCGGATACTTTGATGCCTGTGGTAGGCGAACTCTTTGATGCCTGTGGTAGGCGAACTCTTTTGATGCCTGTGGAAGGCGAACTCTTTGATGCCTGTGGTAGGCGAACTCTTTGATGCCTGTGGTAGGCGAACTCTTTTGATGGTTATGGTAGGCGAACTCTTTGATGTCTGTGGTAGGCGAACTCTTTTGATGCCTGTGGAAGGCGAACTCTTTTGATGCCTGTGGAAGGCGAACTCTTTGATGCCTAGGGTAGGCGAACTCTTTGATGCCTGTGGTAGGCGAACTCTTGATGCCTGTGGTAGGCGTTGTTACTCTAAGGGATGTGGTATCCCGCTCGCATAATAAAATATGGATTGGTTGGGTTGAGGAAAACAGTTAAGGGTTCAAAGGTTTGTGAAATGATTTGACTTGTTCCCTCTCCCTCAAATGAATTGAAATGATCTTAACTTGTTTTTAACGTTTGGGTTAGACATTATTGAGATTTCCCCCTCATTTTTGAAATGTTTTGTTTTCAGGTGAAGATCTATATGCTGGGGACGGGAATTAGAAGTGAGGACGTCATGTTTAGAAGTCGTTGATTATGTTGCCCTTCTTTTGTGAGAAACTTGAAGTTAGTTTGAGGTTTACTCCTAAGTATGAGTTTGTTAGTTTGGTTTACCGTTATCAGAAAGTTGTAGTTTTTCCTTCTCACCTTGTATTCCTTCGGGGATACGGCAGTGACGCCCCATAAGAATTATGAGTCTTCCGCTAATTTTGTCTGTTAACATTAGTTTGACTTTGACTTTTCTATATTTGAATTTCCGGGGCGTTACAAAACCACCTTATCGTATGGCCCCAACTGAGTTGAAAGAGCTTAAGGTACAATTAGAAGAGTTGCTTAAGAAAGGATACATCAGGCCTAGTGTGTCTCCTTGGGGTGCACCAGTTTTATTCATTAAGAAGAAGGATGGATGCTTGAGGTTATGCATAGACTATAGGGAGCTCAATAAGATCACCATTAAGAATAAATACCCTTTACCCAGAATAGACGATCTTTTTGACCAACTCCAGGGGGCCAGTGTCTTTTCTAAAATAGACCTTCAATCCGGATACCACCAACTGAGAATTAAGCCTGCGGATATTCCAAAAACTGCCTTTAGGACTCGTTATGATCATTATGAATTTGTGATTATGCCATTTTGGGCTTACTAATGCACCAGCTATTTTTATGGATCAAATGAATAGGATTTTTCAATCATAGCTTGATCAGTTTGTTGTGGTGTTTATTGATGACATATTGATATATTCTAAGTCCAAGGATGATCATGAGGACCATTTGAAGTTAGTTCTACAAACCTTAAGGGACAATAAATTGTATGCAAAGCTTAAGAAATGTGAGTTTTGGCTAGAGGAAGTAACCTTTTTAGGGCATATCATATCAAAGGAAGGAGTTAGGGTAGACCCACAAAAGATCTAGGCTATCATAGAATGGCCTAAACCTACCAATGTCACTGAGGTTAGAAGTTTTCTTAGGTTAGCTGGTTATTATCGTAGGTTTGTTAAAGATTTTTCAAAAATTACTCTACCTCTTACTAACCTCCTCAAAAAGTCTACGAAATTTGAATGGACCCCTAAGTGTGAGCACGCCTTCCAAGAACTCAAGACTCACTTAACTACTGCTCCTGTCCTTACCCTTCCTTCAGAAAATGGGGAGTTTACTGTCTATAGTGATGCCTCCAAGAATGGTTTAGGATGTGTACTTATGCAGAATGACAAAGTTATAGCTTATGCCTCTAGACAAAAGCCATATGAAAAGAACTATCCAACTCATGACCTTGAATTGGCTGCAGTTGTTTTTGCATTAAAAATTTGGAGACACTATCTTTATGGAGTATCTTGCCGCATATTTACGGATCATAAGAGTCTTAAGTACATTTTCACCCAGAAGGAGTTAAACATGAGGCAACGTCGTTGGCTAGAACTTCTAAAAGATTATGACATAAATATTCAGTACCATTCTGGTAAAGCTAATGTTGTGGCAGATGCTCTTAGTAGGAAAACTCAACATAGCCTTCATACACTAATTTCCCCTCATCCTGCACCCATAGAAAACCCTAGGGGAGATAGCCTCGAGATCGTTCATAACAGAAGTAAGGGACATTGTATGGTGATTGAGGTAAACTCAACATTGTTGGATACCATTAGAACTTTGCAAAGGAGTGACCCCTACATAGAAAAATTAAGGCACGATGTTACTATTGGGAAATCACCTGGCTTTGTAATACATGAGGATGGGTCACTAAGATTCCAAGGTCGTATTTGTGTACCAAATAATGAGGAAGTAAAGAGAAAGATTTTAGAAGAAGCACACAACACCATCTACTCAGTACACCCTGGAGGCACAAAAATGTATAAAGATTTAAGGGAACACTTTTGGTGGTGTAACATGAAAAGAGAAATTGAAGATTTCGCCCAAAGGTGTTTAGTTTGTCAAAGGATTAAGGTTGATCATAATAGACCTGGAGGAGAATTACAACCTTTAGAAATCCTCACTTGGAAATGGGACTCCATCTCGATGGACTTCATCATTGGCTTACCACTTACTATAGAAAAGAAGAATGCAATTTGGGTTATAGTCGAACGACTCACTAAATCGGCCCACTTTATAGGAATTCATGATACTTGGGGAATAGATAGATTAGCTCGAATCTACGTCAAGGAAATAGTAAGATTTCATGGGGTACCTAAGGATATTGTTTCCGATCGTGACCCTAGATTCCAAGCAAGGTTTTGGAGAGCATTACAAGGAGCCTTTGGCACTAAGCTAAACATGGGTACAACTTACCACCCAGATACTGACGGACAAACCGAGAGAGTTAATCAAATCCTAGAAGATATGCTTAGAGCCTGTATCCTAGATTTCCAAGGAAGATGGGACGAATATTTGTTGTTGGTAGAGTTTTCCTATAATAATAGTTATCAAGCTACCATTAAAATGGCACCATTTGAGGCATTATATGGTAGGAGATGCAGAACCCCTCTATGTTGGAGTGAAATTTATGAACCGATCATTCTAGGTCCTGACTTAGTTCAAGAGACATCAGAAAAAGTCAACCTTATCCAAAGGAACATAGAAGCAGCCCAAAAGAGACAGAAAAGTTATGCGGACCTTCGGAGGAAACCACTGGATTTCCGTGTAGGTGATAAAGTCTTTCTCAAAGTATCCCCGGTGAGAGGTGTGCGAAGGTTCAACGTTCGAGGAAAACTAAGCCCTAGGTATGTGGGACCCTATGAAATCATTGAACAAATTAGCCCTTCTGCTTATCGTTTAGCCTTACCACTTGACCTTGATCATGTTCATAATGTCTTTCATCTCTCACAATTGAGAAAATACATTCCCGACCCAAGCCACACTTTAGCTTGTGAACCCATAGACCTTGATGAAAGCATAACATATGAAGAACAACCCGTCCAAATCTTGGATCGTCGCATCAAACAACTTCGTAATAAGACTATCCCACTTGTCAAGGTCCTTTGGACTCACCACAACTCTTCTGAGGCCACTTGGGAAACGGAAGAAGACATAAGAGACAAATTCCCTCATTTATTTTAAGGTAAAAGCATTTTATTCAAGTTTCGAGGACGAAACTTATTTTAAGGGGGAAAGGATGTAACATCCAGAAAATTTTAATCAACTTTTAGCAAGCGTAATTCGTAATTATTTTAGTTAAATTTTTTAAATCATTTTCACACCGTCAAATCACGTGATGTCAATTTAAATTATTTATTTTATTTATTGAGGTGTTTATTTATGTATGTACTTACTTATTCATTTACTTGTCAAGAATTATATCATAATACTTCCCGAATAAAAATTTACTAAACCAAGTTAATTGTGGTTTGAGAATTCCCTTTCCTTTTATTAACCTTAAATAGAGTTTACTTGCTCTTCCACTTTCCAATCAATATCAAATAATCTTGAGAGATTGTACAAGCAACAATCCTAAACTCTATTATACTCCTAATTCATGTATGTGGACACTTACAAGTCTAACATACATACTATACTCCTTTTTAAATATCAGACCCTAAAAACATGGGAATTTTTACAAAAAGAAGCTGTTTTACACCCCTTTTCTCCTTCCCAACAATCTGACCTTTCCCAAGTCCCAATCCCACCATTATCAAAAGCTTGCAATGGCTGACATCTTTACCAATAAATGCATACTTTCAGCCATGAATATCAGTTTGGTATTCAGATTGGAAACTTATAAATTGAGAAACAAATCAAAACCATCAACACAACTCCATTCCCCTTCACCCTTCCTTTTTTATCCTCGGCAGCCACCACCAATCACCCCGAGCACCACAACCGACCACCACCTTATCACCACCATCGACACCACCACCACCACCGCCCAGAAACCCACCAGCCGCCACTTCGAGACCACCATGACCGTCCCAAAACTAAACCCCATATGAAATTACAACTCAAACAACCACCCACCCACCTCTCTCCATCCAAATTCGAACCACCAGTCAATATCACCACCACAACCGCCGCCACAACCACCCTGGAACCACCGAAAATCACCAACAAAACAACCCCCAAAATACACCGATATACCTGAGCCTGGCCTTGCCCTCTGTTTCGACCACCGCACTGTCAGCCCTGAAGGACGACACCGCCGCCCGCCGCCAATTTCGACCTCCGACCACCGCCCGTCGATACCCATAACCTGCTGGCCGACTTACGGTGTCCTCCTTGTCTCTGACTGTCGTTCAAATTGAGGAAGAAGGAGAGAGTGAGAAAGGTCCTTTTTTATTTAATTACTTCAAAGCTTTTGGGCCTTTCAACCAACAACCCATTTCTCTTGTGGTAATTTCTAAACACTTAGTTTCCTTCCAATTCCTAAATTCTACTAATTGTTCTTCCTTCCTAAATTAATTTATTCCTTACCATATCAAAATTCAGATCCAGTTGCTTAATTTCTTTGTCCAAAGTAAGGAGAAATTTATCAATTTTCAGGAAGAAAAAGGTATAATTCGATGACTATATCTTTTAAAGTCAATTATTTGATTTTATTCAATTATGCAATTACATATATGCTCAATCAACCATTTACTTGGTTTCATAATATATTTTGTCATATTAAATTGTGGACCCTTATCAGCACACCCGGTACCGGAGCCTGAGTTAGTAACCGACTCAGATATGCGCATAGTTAAAGACAGGATCTTATGGTTGCTTTACAACATATCATATCATATAGATTGGCCTAAAAACCAATCGGGGGTTTCCACTCAGATAATAATAATCGAGCAATCAAATTTTCATAATATTTCCTCTCTCCCTCGTTTTCAAAATAAAATGAATTTCAAACCGAGTTCACCTAAATATTATTTTATTTTTACATAATAGTGTCGAATTATATTGAGTTCCATCTCGCGTTTTATTTTTTAAAATATGTTTTGTTTTAGGTACCAAGGGGAAAGGGAAAACGTCAGCTCCAAACCGAAATCTGTCAGGTAGAAGTTACTTAAATTCACTAGAGTCGGCTCAGTAATTTATCTGCATATTTTGATGTGTTTATGTTTTATGTTTTCATACTTTATGACTATATTAGGTTATTATTAAGTCTAAATTTCCGTTACATGTTATGTCGAACGTTAACTATACATATACATATATATATATATATATATATATATATATATATATATATATATATATATATATAGGGTGAGAATTAGGTTATGGTGAGAATGTGAGAAGAGTGGCTAATGACCCTTGGATGCAAGATCAATGGCTAGGAAAAAAAATCAGTTTTCATTTTCTTTTGGGTATCTCACGTGAGGGATGAAGGCCAAAAAAAAAAAAAGAAAAATGGGGGTTATGATTACTGTGCATGGGTAATTATACCGCGTGGAGAAAAGAGCGGTTGTTTTGAAGTTTGCAACTGTTCTTGCGTAAACGAGTGGAGAAACAGGGGAGACGAACAGTCAGTGTTCTCGTCGGCTATAGAGGGATTCTAGGGTTTTCGACCAAGCAACCCTTGCGACTCTAGGGTTTTCGACCAAGCAACCCTTGCGACCAAGCAACCCTTGCGACTCTCAGCATCCCGACTGTCGAAGGTGGACGACGTGTGGGGGAGACAAATCGATGGCGACAGGGTTGGAGTCAGACAAGAATGTGCCGGAGAAGGGAGATATAGTCGGAGATGGCGTGACTGCGGCGAAAAGATTGAGATCGAACGCCAAGGGTAACGGTGAAAGTGGTCAAGAACATCATTCAAGGTCAGACAACTTGGTTTACGTACAAGTTCGAAATTCCAAAAAAAAATTGTATCTTGTTTGGGCACACAATTGGCATTCACATAGTAGGGCACGCAGGCAAAATGGGTAGTGGGTAAGATGTGGGTGATGCAGATTTCATGTGTGATATTAGGGCATAATGTGCATTGTGGTGTGTGGATGATGATGGATAATGGATTGTAATGTCCCACAGGCAAATGATTCATAAGATGTCGTAATGTCCCATAGTATATTAGACGATGAACAATTGTTTTCAATATGATAGTCGTTTGAATATTCGCACATGCATGTACGGTATGATAGATAATGATGTGCATTTAATAGATGTACGGTATGATAGACAATGATGAGTAATACGTCTTATGTGGGACAATCTATAGTATTTAATGGCAAATAAGCATAATATGTCACAATGTACACTGGAAAGTAACATGATGATCAGTAACTGGCATGATGGGGTTCATTTTTGGGGTGGTCTATTATGATGTGCATTTGAAAATCCGAATGATCATTTGGAATACCAATAATACATGTTACATAGTTAACGTCCAATAATACATGTTTGATTATGGTAAATGATGCACAATAGTATGGAAATGATGCACAATAGTATGGCAAATGATGCACATTAGTATGTAATGTGCAACAACATTTTGCAATATGAATTTATGATTTCAATATAATGTACATTACTGTGATAAATGTATATGTACATTATGTTGTACATTGTTGTCCATCTTGAATATGTGAAATGCTCACTTGAAATGGAAGTATACATTTGTCATATAACATGATGAGCAATAACTTTCTGGATGATGTTCATTTGAATGTGCATGTATGCATGTTTGGAATGCTTTAATCTGTTGTGCATCTTGGAAATGTACATCATGTTTCGATATTTTCGTGCATGTACGTTAGGCTGTACGTTGATGTTCATATAGGATATGCAATATGCTCACATGAAAAGCAAGCATATATGGTCATGTAGTATACGTTTGGTTGGACGCTAACATATGCAATTTGTTGTTGTTGCAATTTGTTGTTGTTGTATACACTAAAAAAGGGCTGAGAGTGATTCCCCGCATATAAAGCCAGACCCTAGTGATGTAGTCTTGGCTGTTGTTGAAGACCTTGCACTCGGCGGTGGTGAAAGTGGAGATGGTAGTCCCGTTCCACAACATATCGTTCGAACAAACTTGGCCACTGATGATGAAGATGACACAGGGTCTCCATTCACGACACCACAGCTGGCCCAAAAGTCCCCCCTGCTAAGGGGATTGTCATCCGAGAAAGACTTACCCTTGTTGTGACCCGAAACATGTGAGTATATCATCGTTGTTAGGAAATAAGTAATTTAATTGTGTATACATTATAATGTTTGTTTAATGTTTTGTGTGTTCAGTAACAAAGAACTGTCAAAGGCAGACAAAGGCAAGGGTAAAGTTGGAGAACCTCCAAAGGTGTCAGTGTTGAAGATAGGGGGGCACCATCTGGTACGAAGAAACGGCAAGCACAGGAGGGCAAGTCAGCCGCGCCAGAGCGTCGTGCGTCAAAGAGGTTGAAACTCGGCAAAGATGTCAAAGATAGGGTGCCGCACAAACCAAAACGGGAACATCCAGAAGTACATGAATCACGCACTGCTAGGAAGCCGAAAAAGGAACAACAGAACGCCGAAAAAGATCAGGCGGATTCCTACTTTCCTACAAGAATGTCACTGAACCGTTTTGTGAAGTTCATTCAGCACTTGAACAAGGACCAAGAAGCTGCGATTGTTGATATGGGATTTGGGGCGTTCTTGAAGTTTGATATGCATAAAATACCGGGGGAGCTTGCGCGGTGGCTGGCCGACAGGTACAAACATTATTAATCAGTATGAGCACTAATTGACATGAGCATTGGCCTTCAGTCAGTTGGACAACATATTGTAATCCATATGAGCATTATTTTAGTGAGCATGAACGTACTTATTGTATTGCATGTGATGTTGTGGACACCATATTTTAACCCATATGAACATATTTTAGTAAACACGTATGTACATTTTGTTTGTTGCGATTGTCCATGTAATTGTTTGATGGTGTACCTAACATGAACGTTACTCATTATTCATGTGAACATGATCATGCTGACCTACGTGCGCGGTGATTGTGTAATAGGTACAACCCGTTTTCATCTACATTGAAAATTGATACGAACAAGCATATTGAAGTAACTCCCCTAGACGTGTATATCACGATGGGCATCCCTTACGGGGAGTTACCAATCGTAGAGGTGTCTTCTGAGCGGCAAGGTGACGACGAATACAAGGAAGCCTTGATGGAGATACGGGCTGACTGGGGTATGCAAGAGGGTTCTCCTCTATTATCAAATATGCCAGAAATTATTCTACGGTACACGGATGGAGGAGTTAAATTTAGGAGGCACTTCATTCTGTTTTTGGTTGCAACGTTTTTCCACGGCAACCAACAGCGTCATTGTTCTCCAATATTTGTTAGGAACGTGCGGGATGTTGATCAGGTGAAAAACTATGATTGGTGTACGTACACCATAGATAGGCTAGTCGATGCCTGCACCAAGAGAGCGTCGAATCCACTGCGAATGTTCGAGGGTCCCATAGTCTTCCTGATGGTAATTGTAACTATAATATTATCATTATAAAGTCGTACTTAGATTTCAAAATATGATGATAACACAATACTTTGATTTTGATTTGGGCGCAGATGTTCTACTTGGATAGAATTGTATGCTCGGCTAAGGTTGGGGTTGAAAGGAGGCAATTTCCGACAATGTCTTCATGGACGGCGTTGTTACTGAAGAAGAGGATAGATTACGAGAGTAGTAACAAAGCTTTTGGGAAGGGGAGAGTCGAAGCGCAACTGCAAAACCCATTGATCGATGAAATGAAGCGTCGAAAGTCTGGGGTGAACGATCAAGCCCAACCGACAATCGAGGTCAGCCTTTATGTGTTTTGGAATCAGAAATATGGTTTTTGATGTTGTTGGTTTTATGTTTTCTGATATGTGTTATTTTCATATGTACGCGTGCACGTAGGGTGATCTTGGTGATTTACAACAAGCTTTGTTGGATTTCATAAATGTGAGGGTGAAGATTTCGTCGTGCGTCAATAGGATTGCAAAGAACTTCCAAGGCAGTGTTCATGTCGAGGAAGTGAAGAAGCGTATGGCGGACATTGTAATGATGCTTACATCTGAAGACGGGGGGGCAACCTCACATGCACAGGCTGAATCAACTGCAGAAGAGCAGTTGCCAATGTGCACTCCGCCTAAGTTGAGGTTTACGAACGAGGACGAAGCAATGTGGCTTCGCCCTTCAATGGATGTTTTTTTCCAAAAGGTGGATCGGATTGTCGAGAGGATGTTAAACAGGGATCCAACAATGCCACACTTCGACTTGTTCCCTGACATGACGCCGCCTACCCATCCGGATGCACAGGCAAATGTGGGGGTAAGTTGACATATATACATATCAAAGTGTACCCCTTATATGGGCAACATGTTTAGCAGAAAGAAACATGGTGTGTAATGGTTATGTGCATTGTCATTTGTGCGAATATTTGAGATGACCCTTTAGTTGAACATGGATATTTGAGATGTACGTGACGTCTAGCAAAGAACTTTACTTGGACATCACGACTGGTTATGATGTGTGTTTAATGTGTAGCAAAGAATTTTAATTTGACATTTAACCGATCATCATGCAAAATATATATGTGCATTGTACCATATATGAATGTTCGTGGTGTATGTGAATTGTATATTTCGAATGGTCCTATGGCCATATTCATCCTGTTAGATGAACATTGTTTTAATTGTACATCATGTTTTTTTTACGTTTGATGTGAACCTGTGGCTTTGAACACGCAGCGTGTTAGCAATGCGCAAGGCGGCCCGAGTGGATCAAAATTGCGAACGAAGAATCCATCAGTGAGGGTTGCATCAACTGATCATCAACACAAACATGAGGTTAATATTATTGCGTTTGATTGAGTTTTTGTTTTTGTTTTTGTTTTTTTTTTTATGCAAATTCATGAGCATGGCTTTATAGGTGCATGGAGGTTCGACAACCGATTCAGAGTCAGACAACAAACCAAACCAACCAAACAGCGCATGCCCCGCCGATCAGACTGGTGGTAAGCCACATGCGGAGCCAACAAAGTACAAATGTGTGTTGGACGGTGAATACGGAAAAGTGTTTGTGGCGGACGCACCTAATGCACCCGCAGAAAATGTTAGGAGGAACCCTCGTAAGGTGAAGAAGAAGTTTCCCGAAGAGTTTTGTTCACCGTTCGCTGTTAGGACAACGAGTATGTCAAACAAAATGTCATTTGCGGAGAGGATAGTATACCAATACGTTTTTTCTGATGCCTCGGGGCTACTAGGAACGTAAGTGACTAACAACGAATATTATTACAAAACTACAATAGATATGTATGTATTGTAGGTCTAACATGTGATGTTGTTGGCAGTGAAAAGCTATTTGATGCGGGTTTTGCAATATGCACACGGGCGCACCTGCAGACACTCTCTCCAGGAACAAGTGTCTCGATGGATGTGGTGAATGTCTTCAGCAAGATGGTCAATGACTCTGAGAGGAAGCAAAACAAGACGTCCCCGGTGCGGTTTGTAGTACCACCGGAATGCACGGTAAGTCTTAAATTGACTAAACAAAATTTGCGTTGGACATAAGGTATATTCCAAATGTACATAATTTTATTCTGTAATGTACTTTATGCATTCTCATTCCGATATACTGTTTGTGGCTCCGCTTTATGTTGGGCATGGTGTGCATACCATATTGGCATAATGTACTTTATGCGTATCCCATATAGTAAAGAATATTCCTGTGTTTTTTTGTGGGGCATAACGTACATAACTAATGTACACTATATCTGATCATGAATGTACCCATGTAGGAAATGGTGTGCAATCCGCTTGAGTACGCAAGGACGTCAGCTGAGGAACGACTGAATGCATTTTGCTCGTTTTTGGATGCTGAGGTTGCCCGTTGCAGTGGATGGATAGACATATCAAAAGTTGAGTTGGTACGTGATTATATTGCTTTTGGAAGTAGGTTATATGTTATCCAGAAAAAAGAAAACTCCGAGCTGACAATTTCATATAATTTGAACATAGTTTTTAGCTCCACTGTACCACAATGGGCACTACTTCTTGTTTTGTGCTGACATGCGGAACAAAAACAAAGAGAAGGTTTACATCATTAGCAGCAAAAAGAACAAGCCTGGGCAGAACGTGTCGCACAAGCAAGCCTATGGGCATGTGCATGATGATTTCGTAAGTTGTTATTAATTCACTTCCCACAACGTAATGTATACATTTTTTTAAATTAAACTCATTTGAATATATATATATATATATATATATATATATATATATATATATATATATATATATATATATATATATATATATATATATATATATTTTACTCCAACGAACACAGTCGGACATGCTGATTCTATTCCATCACCGTATGAAAAGCGACCGTGTTGATGTTCTGTCGGAAACTGCTCGCGAGCATATGAAGATGCACTGGCGTTCTTCAAAAAACACATTAGACAGTGGGGTCTATTGTATGAGACATATGGAGACACTGTTTGATCCAAACAACTGGGAATGCGGGCTGACGGAGGACGACGTAAGTAAGGCGAGGGGGATGTACATAGCGTGGTTATATGAACATATTGTTGTCCATCATGCACATATTGACTTAAATGCATGTGTTTGTTGTCAGGATGACCGGATTGTGTCACTGAGGAGGCGGTACTGCCATGATATTGTCATGTACGAAGACAACACTTTGAAACAAGAGGTGTACACCAAAGCCGTTCATTGGGATCGGAAGAAAGAGATCTCGCGCATTTAGGTTGTTTATGTGTAGTGAACTTTGTATGTGAGAAGGGGTTACTTTGTGAGACAATGTGGTCATAGGTAGACCTGCAAGATTGTGTTTGTCCATTTTGAATGCCGAACATACATGGATTCGGGCAACGATATGTTTTTTTTTCAATTAGACTATTTATTTGCTTTATGTTTAACATTTTGGTGACGTTTCCGTTTAAACATATGTTTCGAACGTCAAACTATCTATGTATATATTCAAGTGTTGTCGTAGTTAGATTTTGCACGAAATATTTTATCTCATCACATTACTATGGACATCAAGTTAATGTTGGCTGATCATAGTGTCAACAACAAATGGACATTATTTTTGAACCAATATGTGAAACAATGTTTGGATATGTGGATATCCCGTCAAACTTACATGAACGTAAAAGTGCAAAATAAAATGACTTAATTGTAAAAAAAGTTTTTGCATAGATGTACACTTTACATCATCATAATGTCCAAGACAAATAAAAGATGCTCAATAATATGGGCTTTAACTTGTTCATCATGATAGACAAAATAATATGTTATATAGTTAACTTCTATTCGATTATGACAAACGTTGCACAACAATATATAATGCCCAAAAGGTTAGATCATGATGAACTTTTGATTGCATCATAATGCACATTTTGCTGTGATTATTGTGCAATTGCATTATGTTCGGCACCAATGTTCATATTGAATATGCAAAATGGTCATTTGTAATAGAAATATACATGGTAATGTATAATGATGAGCAATAACTTTTATTGATGTTCATTTGAATGGGCATTTATGCATGTTCAGTATGGTATTATATGATGTGCATCATGAAAATTGCGTAATGATCGTTTATGATACAAGATATAGATGTTCTGTGGTTAATCTTTGTTCGATGATTGCTAATGTTGCATAGTAGAATGTAAAGTCCAGCAGTTTTCAGAAGGATGAACTATTGATTTCATGATAATGTTCATGTACTTGGGATTATTGTGCATGTACATTAGAGTGTGCAACGATGCTTATGTTCAACATACAAGATGCTCGCTTGACAATAATAACATGCAAGATACTCACTTGAAAAATGTAAGTATACATGGTAAAAAATTGAAGTATACATGTTCAATTTTGAATGGGCATACATGCATGTTCCGTATAGTATTGTATGCTGTGCATCTTGAATATACGCAATGATCATTCAACAACATATCTCGTTACACGTCATTAAGTTTGGACATCACATTACTATCAAACAAACTTAACATTAAAACAAAGTGTTCGTAATTTTTTTTGCATACTCAAAATACCATCGAAAATTGAGACAGTTCCACAAAATAACATCCTATCTCAAATATCAAAATGGGTCCACGATATAACAGTAGCCCTACAATCGCAAACCATGGAAAATAACATCAATGCTTAAACTCATCAATGACGCTCAGGACATGTCCTACTATCATGAGTTGTAATCTGATCACACGTCTTGCACCTTCGCATACATCTTTTCTTCTGGACAGCATTCTCAATGGCAGTTCTTATTCGTCTTGCCCTACCCTTGGTAACAGATGCAGGAGGAGGGTGAACTGTTGCTACCGTAGGAACTGGGGCGCCGAAATATGTCTCAAAATCCGAAGAAACATTGGACACTTGTTGCCCAATGGTCAAACTTTCGAGCTTCTTTATCAATGTGTCTGTATGTTCAACAATCATACCAAGTTTTGTCTCATCACCATCTGCGATGTCCATACACGCATAAAACGATCTCCATGCATCATTTGTCAGCTTCTTCCTCTTACCCGCCTTATCACACCCATCAATGACGCTACTTTCAATCTGGAAACGTTGGATGGTTGATGCATTCTTTGTCCACCGCAGAACGATTGCTGTTTGGGGTAACTCATCCAAATGGTGTATCACAAATAACGCATGTGCACACGGTATTCCTTGCAAATTGAAGTACGGGCAGTCACATGTCACGTCGTTCGTATCCATGTTTTGGACCACATGCCTCTCCCTTTTGCTGCTTTTCTGACAAATCTTATACGTTCTATCTGAGCCAACTTTTTGCATTTCATCTATATAGCACTCGTTCATCCCCTTTACCAGCTGCGTCTGGAACAACCAAAAATTACAGTGTGTGTAGATCGTTCTGGCATGCTTCTCAATGGCCATATCTGTTGCCAACCGCGGTAGTGCTGTCTTAGACACATGATCAAGATTCACATTGTTGTTTCTTTGTGCGTCAACCGCATGCTCAAAACTTGCCCAAAACTCGACAAAGCTGAGTGTTGGACACATAAGCTTCCCAAACATCGAGTTTTCACTCTCCGATCCAGACGTGGTCCTCAACACACCTCCAAGTGGCTGATCAGTGAAGTACGCGTGAACCCAATCAGCCCGTTTGTCATATATGTCTTGCATCCATTGATTGTCATGCAAATCATGTTTGTCTACCATCTCTGCCCATCTGGCTTCAAATTCATCAGGCATCTCGGATGCCCAAACACACAACTTGATATCTTCCAGGAATTCCTCACATCCGTTTAACTTATGACCAACTTTCTCAGGCATCTTCCGCATAATATGCCATATACAGTACCTATGATATATAGAGTAATGCAATCAACAAATATTCATTTATTTTCAACAAAATGTACATCAAGTAAGTATGAAATGAACAATGGGTGTATACTATACGATCCTCTATATAAAATCATCAAACATGTAGCTATGTGTTAAACTGATCATCGAGCCATCTAGTAATGTTCAAGCTATGTACATTATATGATCAGCTATACACATGGTGTTGTACTTTGTTAAGTTGATAATGTTGTCAAAATGGTATAATGATCACATGTTGCTGCAACTACAAATATAATAATTGATGTTTGCAATATAAATGATCATTGTTGTCGTGTATTACCTGTGCACCGAATCAGTAAAAACAGTTGCAACACCCTCCCTAATTGCCAAGTCTTGGTCCGTGACTATTGTATCCAGCTGTTGCCTCTGCATTGCAGCAACGAAATGCTGGAAAAGCCACATAAATGATGGAGTTTTCTCGTCTCTTAGCAGGCCAGCTCCAAATGATACTAACTTACGGTGATGGTTCACTCCAGTGAATGCAGCGAACACCATTTTATACTTGTTTGTTTGGTGTTTTGTGTCAAAAGAAAGCAAATCACCAAACGATGCATACTCCCTCCTGCCTTGCGAATCACACCAAAATGCGCGTTTTAGTTGTTTATCGTCATCAACCTCATACGCATAATAGAACCCAGGATCTCTTTCCTTGTTCCTTCGCAATATATCGACGAACATTTGTGCATCCATGTCCACTAAGACCGTATTCAATGACCCCTTGTAGTTCTTCATATCCTGTAGGGTACACCCAACGCCCTCATACGAACCAGCTTTTCTTTTAAATTGGAATGCCTTCGATGTACCAACATTTGCCCTTGCAAACTTGTTCATTAAATCAACATGTATCCTACTAACATTCCGTGCTGACTTCTCAAGATGTCTTTTGCTTGGTGTTGTTAATTCATGCGTATGCCCAGCATGAAATTTTAGCACAGAATACTTCCCATCTTCTGTTAACTTCACAGTCATTTTTGCATTGCACCCTTGCCTTGTGTCAGCGCGCTTCCTCTTCTTTGTTTTCGGGGTTGTTGGATCGCATGCTTTCCACAATCGTCTGATTTCTCTGTGAGGGAGTTTGATTGACATGTTTTCGATTCCTCGAACAACGTATCTTTGTTATTTTTCCACCCCTGTCTAGTGCACAAGAACAACTTCCATTCCAGCCCCGTACTCTTGTTAACCGTATATGTTGAACTACGAACACTAAACCCAACACTAACAGCATAATGTTCATAAAACTTTTTCGCCTCCTCAATACTTTTTTGCCTCCTCAATACTCCTCAGCATCATTCTGCTGGTCACTTAACGGTATCGATGGTGGATATATTGAGACAATTTGACTTGCATCGCCGTCCTCGTGCACACCACTGTAAACACATTAAAACCAACATTGTTAGACCACGATCCAGACAAGAGTGTAATGCACATATTCACATGCCCGGACGCTTATACATACATGCCTGCATGCTCATACATACATGCCTGCATGCTCATCAATTGTGTGCGTATTGTGCATTTGATTGAAATGAACATATTGCATTAGCAACATGCACAACACACACACACTACTTAACCCCAAAGTAAAAGTACATCATGGACCACGTGGTCGCATTAATCGACAACCCATTTCATGACACAACACGAGTGAATTAATAATCATTTTATACACCTATCATCCCCTTTCATTCATATGGGCATCGTAGTCAAACGTCATGCATATTTAAAGTTCAACTACAAATTATATCAACAGAACATCAGATACAAGTTACCCGAACAACAAATTCAACTTTTCATTACATTCAAATTGCAAAATTCAAATAAAAAACCCAACTTCTCAATGGACATGATGTATATCAATACCGAACACCATCTCCATCATTATTACTCTAGACAATTGCACCTCAAACACATAATTCCCCCTCATCAGAATGCACCTAAAACAACAAAAAATCAACAAACCCAGAAACTTTGTTCAAAAATATCTCCATCGAGCACAATGGTCCGCCATGGACGACCTCGTTCTCCATCTCACCTCAAACCATCAATGTCAGTATACCCGCCATCCATTGAAGAAGAAGAAGAAGTCATGCCAAATCACGCCTCTGATGCGTTCGATGTTTGCCAACAAGATGGGGAGATGATAACGCCAAATCAACAAACCCAAAATCTTCTTTCTGCAGATGGGGAGATGAATGGATTGAAGATGATAAAACTCCCATGCAGTGCATGAATCCATCCCTTCACGCCTGCACAAATTCCCAGCACCCACCATTTTTCTTCTTTTTTTTTTTTTGGCCTTCATCCCTCACGTGAGATATCCAAAAGAAAATGAAAACTGATTTTTTTTCCTAACCATTGATCTTGCATCCAAGGGTCATTAGCCACTCTTCTCACATTCTCACCATAACCTAATTCTCATCCTATATATATATATATATATATATATATATATATATATATATATATATATATATATATATAAAAGTGTGTTAATTGCTGGATAAGTTAAACATGCATGCCATAATATCGTTTCCCAAATTAAATTTTCAACGTACACATACATATTTATATGCCTAAATTACTATTAACGTCATTTCTGTTTATTAAAAGTTATTATCATTATTATTATTATTTTCATAGTTTTTTATTATTATCATTATTACCTTTATTATTATCATTTTCATTATTACTATTTTCATAACTCATTACCATTTCTACTACTACTACTACTACTATTATTATTATTATTATTATTATTATTATTATTATTATTATTATTATTATTATTATTATTATTAATTGTTGTTGTTGTTGTTGTTACTTGATTTGTCATATTAGAAAAACCTTGCTTTTCCCTATTGGAGAAGCGGCGGTAACGCTCTCGGCTTTTAAGCTTCCGCGAAAATAGCATTAAGTAAGATAAAATATGGGTAATCCACTGATTATCGGTCGGGGCGTTACAGTGCTAGTATTTGCTAATGTACAAAGAAATTTATGGTAGTGTGCAAATGAGTTTGTGCTAGTGTGCGATTGATAACACAATAGTATACGAAAAAATTTATGTTATTGTATAAAAGATCCAGTGTTATTTTGTAAGTTTGGTGTGCTTATGATATTATTTTAGTGTGCGAAGAGTAATGTGCTTATAAATAAATAAATAAATAAATTAGATCTAATTATTGCTTAATTGCATGTTATAGAAGAATTACATAAAAGAAAAAAATAATTAAATGAGACATGGAAAAATATTTAAAAAAAACTGGAGGGAAAAGAATTAACTAAATGGGGAAGAACAAAAAGCAAAAAAGAAAAAGAATAAATGAAACAAAGATAAAGAAAGAAAAAATAATACTAAAAAAATAATTGAAAAAGAAGCACCTTGAAAACACAAAGTGCAGACTCGAACACTACATTTTAAGTGCATTTCACGAAAGGCTTACCAATGCAATTTTTGAAAAAACAATTTTTTGGTAGCCTAACTTTTCAAAACTAATTTTGGGTACCCTAACTTTTAGCATTAGAAATTACTAGGTGAATTTCCGGCGAAACTCCGATTGATTCAAATCATTTTCGTCCACGAAAACAAAGGGCATTTTCATCCACAAAAACACTTAATCAATTTCCCGCCTAAAACTCACCATTGAATTCAAATAATTGGCCGAAAATTCACCTAATTATTTCTAATTCTAAAAGTTAGGGTACCCCAAAATTAGTTTTTAAAAGTTGGGGTACCAGAAAAACATTTCATCAAAAGTTAGGGTACCCTTAAATAATTTTTTGATATAACAACTAATGCAAATAAGTAGAGCGGATTTATATTTAATAAAAGGCAAGTTAAAAAAAAAGAAAAAAAAAATTGTCGATGGATGACGTATAACGGAAGTACAGCTGAGATTTGTGGTCCCGCTGGACCACGTAATAATTTTCGCTCTCCCTAATATTACAACCAACTAGTTTTCGGGTTCCTTTCTTTTCTTCTATTCCAGTTAATGACAATTTTGAAAGATACCATGATAAAAGGATCATCTGAGTTCCAATAGATCTTGTTTACCTAGATTAATAAAAAAACAACTATGTGTTTTTTGAGATGTAATGATAACACAGAAACATTTGTAAGTTAATTGACCATTTTAAGTTTACATACAAACCAATGAAACCATTTCATTCATAATTTAATTTTTTTTACTTTTAAAAGACAAATTGGTCCTTGAGTCTAACTTGTGTTGAAAAACAAAGGCAACTAGTCAGCTTAAGTTTGTAAAATTGAATGTCAATATGTATTGTGATTATAAAGCATTTAATATTATGAAAAAAGAAAAAATTAGTTAATACAATAATTAGAATGAGATAAATGGGATCTAATAATTGCGATGATACGAGTCTTGCCCCAAAAGACTCGTCATGTGTCTTGTCCTTTACCAAATTGATTTCTAATAACTTTTGACACTATTTTTTAAATAGTTAATATTAATTATCAATTATAAAAAGATTGGAATGCGTAGGTTG
This sequence comes from Portulaca oleracea, assembly GCA_029582165.1. Lineage (NCBI taxonomy): Eukaryota > Viridiplantae > Streptophyta > Magnoliopsida > Caryophyllales > Portulacaceae > Portulaca > Portulaca oleracea. The sequence goes on from CM055892.1 coordinate 14,164,416, forward strand.
CATCAATGAACACAAATGATGCTCTAATCGAATTTACTCCTTTCATTAAGCTTATTTTACACCTTTTTGAAATATAAAAAATAATTGATAATTTGTATTACGCGTCTTGAGACAAGACATCTTTAAAATGTTTTGCCCTATCATTAAACTATATTATTATTTATTAAAATGAAATTAAATGATATGATTGAATTCTATAACGATAATATTACACATAAACTGCATAAAGTTATAATTTTATCCATTATTATTTATATATCAAAAAAATGTTTAAAATAAGCTTTATGGAAAGGGTTGGTTTGATTAGAATGTCATTTGTGCCCATTGACACAACCTATGCATCATAAGCTTCTTATAATTGATAATTAATACATATTATTAAAAAATAATGTCAAAATCATTAAAAAAAATGCTGATTTGGTGAAAACAACACACATAAACAAATGTCTTAGAATAAGACTCATATCATCACTCGTTGATTTATAAAAATGGGTTTTTTGCATTTTGGACCCCGAAGTATAGGAATATTTATTTTCTGGGCCCTTGGTTTTCATTGTTTATTTTTGATCCTAAAGTTTATGGGTTGAATAAAAAAGGATCTTAAATTTGTATGTTGAAAAAAAGTAAAAAATTACTCGGAGGTACCCCAATATTTGGGGAAACTATTTTTCGGTATCCCGACTTTTCAAAACTAATTTTAGAGGTACCTTTACTTTTTGGGTTAGTAATTATTTGGAGCTTTTCCGGCCATCAATTTTATTAAGTGACCGAAATACCCTTATTCTTCTTATTTAAGGGTATTTCTTAAAAAATGGAAGAACAAGGGTATTTCGGTCACTTAACCGAATTGATGACTGAAAAAGCACCTAATAATTTCTAACCCAAAAAGTAAGGGTACCCCAAAATGAGTTTTGAAAAGTTGGGGTACCTGAAAAACATTTCACCAAAAGTTAGGGTAACTCCGAATAATTTTTTTGAAAAAAAGGAATGTGTATTGTTTTTCTTTTTCTTCCCATGTTTGAATTAATTACTCGATTAGTGCCAAACTTAAGGAGTAAGGTTAAAACTGATATTGAAGCTATAATACACTTCTCTTATTCATGTCGGAACTAATTAGACCTTGAAATACCCAGGGTCTAAGTAGTTCCGACATGAATAAGAGAGTAGTATTACAACTTTAATATTAGTTTTAACATTAGTCCTGAAGATTGACATTAATCGGGAGATAAATTCAAACATGAGAAGAAAAAGTAAAACAGTACACGAGCCTTTTTTTCAACATACAAACTTTAGGCCAACTTTAACCATGATCCATATTGGATCGCTCGCTGACATGGCGAGCGATCTTTGTGTGATCCACCCACTTTAATGGTGATCCAAAGGAGATTGGATCATGTTGAAAAAAAATTGGGTAAGATGGATCGGTAAACCGAGCAAGCAAAAAATGGATTGCTCAATTTATTTTTCCTTTTTTTATTTTCCATGTCATTAATTATTTACCATTTCCCTTTTTTTCTTCTAATTTTGCCATTATTTCTTTCCAACTCCCAACTTCCCATGCCCAATTAATATTTTCCATGTCAGTAATATTTTTTTCTCTAGTTGCAATGTTTATTGTCAACTTGAGATATATTGTATTTTTTTGTTAATTTGTAATATTTTTTTAGTTACAATACTCAATTATTCTACTATTATTTTTAATATATCATTTTGTAGTAGTATATTTTTTGTTTTCATTTGACATATTTTTTGTTTTCCGTTGCCATATTCTTTTCTAAAATAAATAACATAAATAAATACTCCACAAATACTAAAATAATTAAAAGTGGGGACCACAATATAATTTTTAAATAAAATATTGCCAAGTGATCCTTACAAGTTGCCTTTATTTGGAGTTGGATTACTACTAATGGATTACACCACTTTAAAAGGGTGGACCCCACCAATCCAATCCAAGCATGGATCACCGTTGCGGATGACCTTAACATCTTTTTTATTCAACACATAAACTTTAAAATCCCAAAAACAAACAATAAAAATCAAGAGTTTAAAAAATAACTACCCCTATACTGTAGGGTCCAAAATGCAAATAACCCTTATAAAAATTACTCCAAATAACAGCCTTGAAGAGAATGTGTGAGAGGTTATTCAATCATTTGGATGTCCAGGTCGTCAAATTAAAGATTGCCTTGTCCTCCCTTGCAGGGTGAAGATCAAGGAGCCAACCGCCATCTGTTGCAGGTTATGGGCAATCTGTGAAAAAAACTATGTTGGCAATTTTGTATCGTTGTTGCTTGACTTTGGTTTTAATTATTTTTTAATAGAAAAATTATATTTTAATGCACTATATTTTAGGGGCGTGAATTGTGCTAAAATATAATTTAAATTTATATTATAATTTACCACAATGTAAAAGTGTTGGATTCAGTGCATCATCACTGAGTTAGATGAAACTAGTTTGGTGGATTGTCTACATGGAACCACCACCGATCGAGTTACTGAAAAACAATTATCACAAATTTTGGTGTAATTCGATAACAAATTTTTGGGTTCACTATAATCCAGTTATCATAAAGTTTGGTTTAATGAAATCCAATAACAAACGTGTCATTTAGACAATTCAGGTGATGTACTGAAATTGAACACTTTTATATTTTGGTGCATTATGATATAAATTTAAAATAATGCCTGCCACAATTTGAAAATCTACCGTACAATACACTACGATTGAATTGTTCTTTTTGATTTTATTACAGCGGTGAAGGTCTAGGGCCAGGGGTTCGTTTTTCTTCAAATTGAGTGTCGCTAATTGTAAACGAAATCCTTTGAATATGCAATACAATAAAGTCTTCTCTTCTATCGTACTGCTTTATAATAAATTTATCATGAGACTTACATGCATACAGTTTTATGATAACTTTTGATAAATATAGTTGTGACTAATAATTTATTTAGGTTGTACTTCGCAGTAATATTTAGTGTTTTAATCAAGTCAGAATTCTAATTTCAGAAATATTAATGTTCAGTAAACTAGTGTTTTGAGTAGTATTTAGCGACTGAGGTAGCGCTTTCTAAAACATTAATGAAGTTAACGTTAAGCTAGAAGTGAGTGGTTCTGAAAGCGAAACTTGGAACCTGATCGGAACCTATGAGCGTGTAAGGGTAATATTCTTAAAATTTAGGAGTCTGTCTTAATAGGTGGGTAAAGTTTCTAAAGATGTTACCTTAAACTAAAAGTTGGGACCTATTAAACAGGTTCAAGTTTCAAGCACTTGAAACCAGGAACCTCAAACCAATTAATATGGTGAACGTGGAACCTAATTTTAATATAAACAAATAAATAAAAATATTTTAACGATATATATTATCATAAATTGGCTCAGGTTCTGTAATTTTTATTGTCAGTGCTAAATTAAGTGTGATATTGTGGCCATGATAATTGGATAGTATGATGTATTTATCGTTAAATAGAAAATTAGTATTCTTTTAAAAAAAATATTGTATGTTAGAAAATAAAATTTTCAAAATTAACCAGCACCTTGGAATCAGAACCTGAATCGCGGGTAAGGGTAAGTGGAGCGTTACCGATCGCGTGGAGGGAGATTGATTGCTTGAGTATTGAAGAAATAACAATAACGAAGACGTTGAACAACAATGGAGATAATAAAAGACTCTGGCAAGGAATGTCCACCACCTTAGTCTAGCATTTCACCATGATCAAATATGAATAATCCACCATCTACCATTAAAGAAATAACTTGAACACTACCAAACAATGCTTGGATAAAGTAAACAAGATTTTGGGGAAGAGGCTTGGGGAGCACTCATTCATTTTATATCATAATATCATAAGTTGTCTTGGAAAAAGTGAAAACAGGGTATTTATAATAAGCAGAAAAATTTAGCCAAAATTTAGCACTAAAACAAACAGCATACGCGCACAGCAGCACCGTCTTGGGCGCGACGCCAGCAGTAGCGAGCGCGACGACCTGGCCAGCAGACGATCGCGGGCGTGACATCCGGACGTCACAGATGTGACGGCGCGAAGACACCCAAGCCCGGCCAGCGTGAAGTCGCGGGTGCGACGCCCCTTGTCACGGGTGTGACAACGTCCTGCCCATATTCCCCATTTTGGCCAGAATGTGGTCGCGGGCGTGACGCCTCTTGTCACAGGCGCGACGCTCTTCTGTCCCCATTGTTTTCTTGCTTGCCATGGTTCCTTGAACTATATTGATCCCGGGGCTACACCCGAACCCCGATACCTCTTAGCTTCCATTCTCGGGACGGCCCGGTCCGGTCCCGAGGCCTCCAGGGTCGGTGCATCAAACAAGCCCTCCTAGAAGGTCCCGGGGCCCATCCATTGGATGGCCGAGACTAACCTTGCAATTTCGGGAGTTATCGGGAATTGTAGCTCAAGGTTCGATGTAGACGAGGCAGCTCGCTTGGCGGAGATCACAAGTGCGGAGAAGGGAACCCGGACCTCTTCAGTAAGGTTCCTAAAAATTAAGATCTTGTCCTAACAGGTAAGAATAAGGTTCCTAGTTTTAGGACAGGGTACGTACGCGGAATTGCTCACTCCAACGTTTTGCATTTGGAGTAGCATTTTATATTGTTTGGACAAAAAATGCCCATTGGACATTTTATATTTGGAAATTATCCATATCCTTTTTATCAATTAACCCAACCGCTAAATTACTGAACATAATTTTTGTTTGAACAGTTATTTGCTATCCGCTGCCTAAGTCGTTATCCGCTATATAAACTACTATCTGCTACGTGAATCGTTAACCTCTATTTTTGCTGAACAAGGCCTTGAAGTGACCATGATAAAAGACATTCCTTCATAAATTATTAGTCACATCTGTATTAGTAAGTATTCTAATATAACTTATTAGCAGTAGTAAAATATCAAAAATGTCACCTTAAAAAGAATTTGTCTTCCAATAATTTTACGTGAGACGGTCTCACCGCAGAATGACTTTGAATATAATAGGGAAAATGTTTGAACTAATCAAAGTTGTTAATTAAGAGCAATAGGGATTCTATTTGAGGCATTAGAAAATATGAACGGAGAAAAAAAATTCACAAGCATTATTGGGAAAAACAATGAGATAGAAGAAAGAAACCACGGAAGATAGGGTATCACTTGGGTGATTAGGAGTCGAGGGCTACCCCGTCTCCCCTTAAGACTTATTCACTAGACCGTGAAAAGACTCAAGTGTAAAACCTAACTTCTTGTAAGCAAAGTTACAAGATTTCTCAAAGGACTCTCAAAGAGTTGTTGCAGTCAACACCTTAAGAATGTGTTGAATGCTCTCTAGAATAGAAGAATAAGAGGATTGAGGGTGTAGATGAATGTACTATTCATCCACCTTTTATAGTGATCTTTTGGAGCCAACTAATGAGTCAAACTTGCCAATTACATAGAGCATGATCCATGGGATATGGTTGAATAGCACTGATGAGAAATCAAGGCTGATTTCTCAGTCAAATAACATCCCAAAACGTGCTCAAAAATAATTTACCACGAGGCATAAATCAAGGGATTACAAAATCAATCCCGACTGTACTCAACACGGCCTATGTTAGATCAACAAGGTCCGTGTTAAGCTCAACATGACCCATGTTGGATCAACACGATCCGTGTTGATCCAATGCATAGAAATTGTGCTCTCTAGACACCAACACGGGTCTTGTCAGACTAGACACGATCCGTGTTGAACCTATTTTCCTTGTTAAACTCATTTTCGACCTTCCGACCCATCTTATGCTTATGTCTTACAGTTTTATGCCTCTTAACTCTTGAAATACTCCAACAATCCCCCGCCATTTCAAGAGTACCACTTGAATAGCCCGGGATCCCTCACTTGGGTAAAATTACCCCCGCCATACATGGCACCTTCTAGAAAGATTCAACACTCGAGAAATCAAGGAGTTGTAATGCGTCATGAAAGTGCCTTTCGACTTAAACTTTCACTTAGTGTACATAAATTCAATTAGTATGAATGCATAAGTGGACAAGTCCTTGAACTTTTACATTCTTATTTAACTAATTGGATACATAACACACAAACAACCTAAAACCTTACTTAAAATAAAGACACTATTTTACAACTGGCCATGTGTCCCATACCCTCCGCGAGAACCATCAAGCCCATCCCTAGGCTATCTGAAGCGACCCACTTCACGTCCTCACAAAGGCAGACTTTTACGCCCCGTAATAGAGCTCCCCATCTCATCGATTCAAAGTCTGTTAATGAGTCACAGACTCAAACCTCTTGAACATTACGGTTCTCGAGCATCATCTTGTCCTTGGATGATTTATTTTGAATGTTTTGATGCTCCCATTATCATTCAACATTGTCGACCATTGAACTCAGGCTTAACTAAATATGTCAAGCGTGAGTTGGAGCTTCATTGATAATCTTTCGAGTGGGCTCAACTCCCATCCCCATTGATGACTTTATCACTAATTATTTGTTCAATCCTTTGGTGAAAGGATCGGCCAAGTTTTCACTTGTATTAACATAGGTTTACCGTCACAATTCCATCCTTGATGAGTTGATGGACATAAGCGTGTCGTAACCCAATGTGCCTTGATTTGCCATTGTAGACACGATTATAGATACTTGCAATTGTGGCATTGTTGTCACAACAAAGAGTTGTTGGAGGCATAGGCTTTTTCCATAAAGGAATTTCCAACAACAAGTTTCGTAGCCATTCCACCTCTTTATAAGCGGCGGCCAACGCTATGAACTCGGAAGTCGTGGTGGAATCTGAAATACATGCTTGTTTCTTAGAACCCCATGAAACAGCACATCCACCAAGTAGAAACACCCAACCGAAAGTTGAGGTGTAATCATCCTTGTCACTTATCCAACTTGCATCACAGTATCCTTCCAAGACCGAAGGTTCTCCTTGAAACACAAGCTATAGTTTTGGGTAAGTTTTAGGTATCCCAAAACCCTCTTAATGGCTTGCCAATGCTCTTTGCTTGGGTCGCTAGTAAATCTACTAAGCTTCCCTACCGCAAAGGCTATATTTAGCCTTGTACAAGTCATAGCATACATTAAGCTACCTATGACTTTAGAGTACTCCAATTGGGCAATAGGCCTACCATCATTTTTACTTAGTTTGATGCTTGGATCAAATGGAGTAGTAGCCACATAGGAGCTCTTATGAAACTTTCTTAACACCTTTTCCACATAGTGTGATTGTGTTAGACTTATTTCATCATTATTTCTAATGATCTTGATACCAAGTATCACATCCGCCTCTCCTAAGTCCTTCATAGAGAACTTGGCGGATAGAAAACATTTAGTTTTCTCAACTTGTTCCATGTCGGAACCAAATATCAACATGTCATCAACATATAGGCATATGATCTCCCCCTTTCCATTCTCAAACTTAGAATAGACACACTTATCCGACTCATTGATTTTAAAGCCAAATCCAAGCACTACTTCATCAAATTTGTGATGTCCTTGCTTAGGTGTTTGCTTTAGACCATACAAAGATTTTATGAGTTTACATACTTTCTTCTCATGACCCTTTTCAACAAACCCCTCGGGTTGTTCTATATACACCTCATCTTCTAGATCTCCGTTTAAGAATGTCGTCTTAACATCCATTTGATGGATTACTAGCTTATGGATTGTGGATAAAGCAATAAGTACTCTTATAGTTGCAATCCTAGCCATGGGTGCATAAGTATCAAAGTAACCGATACCATATCTTTGTGTAAAGCCCCTTACTACTAACGGGGCTTTAAACCTTTCTATGATACCATCTACTTTCTTTTTACGCTTAAAGATCCATTTCGATGTAATTGGTTTACATCCCAGTGGTAAGTCTACTAAAATCCAAACGTTATTTTCTTTAATGGAGTCTATCTCATCTTGTACCGCTTCCTTCTGAAAGGAAGCATCTTATGACTCCATGGCCTCTTGGAAAGTGTTAGGATCCTCATCTACATTGTAGATATAGGGAGTCTTATACTTGATAGAGTTCCTATTTCCCTCTACTAAATAGGCAAAGAAATTTGATCCATAATTCTTGGATTTCCTAATATCCTCTTACTCCTCCTTATTTCCTCAACATTTTGTTGAGTTTCTTGAATAATATCCTTTGGAATCATGTCATGAATGACATCCTTGGGTCTAAGAATTGAAGAGAATCGAGTCTCATCAAATATTACATCTATTGACTCTATTACGGTGTTCACCGTTATGTAGTCATTTGGTTCAATAACCATAAACCTATAGGCTTTGCTTTCAAAAGCATAGCCTATAAATATGCACTCAATTCCTCTTTCACCCAACTTTCTTGTCTTTGGTTCCGGGATGCTTACGATGGCCCGACACTCCCATATTCTAAAGTGTTTTAGAGTAGGCTTTCTTTTGTTCCAAAGTTCATATGGGGTCTTAGGGTTCCCTTTGAGAGGAACTCTATTTAGTACATAGCAAGCTGTTAACAAGGCTTTACCCCAAAATCTTTCACTTAAACCGGAGTAAGATAGCATGGCATTAACCATTTCTTTTAGAGTCCTATTTTTCCTTTCGGCCACACCATTTTGTTGAGATGTGTAAGGTGTTGTTGTCTCATGCACCACACCACAACCTTGAAAATAATTTAAATCATAATATTCACCACTCCTATCGGATCTTAATCTTTTTATTTGGGTCTCACAATGCAACTCACTTTTAGCTTTGTATATTTTAAACTTGTCTAAAGTTTCATCTTTTGAACGCAAAAGAAATACTTGGCAATACTTAGAAAAATCATCAATGAAAGTCACATAGTATCTTTTACCTCCTATAGAAGGAGTGCTATGGATATCTCCTAAATCACTATGAAAATCACTATGAATCAATTCAAGCAATTTAGAATTTCTCATAATTCTTGGAAAGGAACTTTTTGTGATCTTAGTCAACATGCATGTTCTACACTTCTCTATCTTATCATCCAAAGTTGGAATTAAATCAAGATTAGACATATACTTAAGCTTATTACAATTAATATGTCCAAGTCTCAATGCCATAGAGAAGAATTTAAACAAGAACCAAGCAAATAAACGGAAACATTGGTCTTATTGCCACTTGTAGCGTTTAACTTGAACATATCACCACATGCATAGCCTTTACTACAAAGACCCCTCCCTTAGAAAAACATAATTGTCCCCTTCATACACTTGTTTAAAACCATACTTACTTAGAAAGAAACCCGAAACAAGATTCTTACATATTTCCGGAGCCAAATACACATCATTTAAGAGCAATGTCTTTCCGGAAGTAAATACAAGTTCAACTTGTCCTATCCCTTCCACCTTGACCGGGGAGTTATTGCCCATAAAGAGCTTCCTCCCCTCTTCGGCGGGTTGGGTAGTTTTGAAGAGAGAACGCTCAATGCACACGTGCGCGCCTTGCCACACCCGAATCAAACCACCAAATATCGTCACTAGAAACGACATTAATTTGGTCTTTTATCATGGCTACGAAGGGTCCATTGGACTTCTTCTTACCACCATGATTCTTAGTGTTGTTGTTCGTAAGCCAGTGCTTTTTCCTCCAAACCAGACATTCCCTCTTGGGGTGACCCGGCTTGCCGCATTCCTAACAAACCATTTTTGGTTTCTTGTTGCTCTTGCTCTCAAACTTATTCTTGTTCTTTGTTCCCTTTGAGTTCTCTTGAACCATATGAACCTTGGAGGGATTCTCCTTAGTGTCATCCTGCATTCTCAACTCATCCTCAACACGGAGATGGTTAGCCAAACCCTCAAAAGAAATGGAATCCTTAGAATGCATTAAAGTTCTTTTGGTTTTTTTCCATAAAGAGGGGAGCTTACCTATAAATGAATATATAATATAGGCCTCATCTATGTGGATCTTATGTTGATTGAAATTGCTTAATATATGTTGAATCTTATGAAATTGGTCAAGAACTTTTCTACCTTTAACCATTTTAAAATTATTAAATTGGCTAACAAGAAAGTTCTTACTTGTGTAATCTTCCGACATATACTTAGCTCCGAGCATCTCCCAAAGCTCCTTCGCGGACACGACATTTGATAAACGTCGAAGAGAGGATCCGTCATCCCTTTGAGAATGTGGCGTACACATATGTAGTTGTCGTTCTCCGTCTTGATCCGACACCTCGTTTGCTCCGCCGTCTCATTTTCGCCCTCCACCGGAACGTCTTGGGTGAGCATGTACACCACTCTGAGAGTGGTGAGCATGAAATGCATATTCTTTTGCTATCTCCGGAAATCGATCCCCTCAAACTTGTCCATCTTTTGGAAGTTGTTGGTTATGTCTTTCAAGGAGTGAGACATAGTGAATAAGTCCTAAGATTGTTTGGAAAAACAATGAGATAGAAGAAAGAAACCACGGAGGATGGGGGATCACTTGGGTGATTAGGAGTCGAGGGCTACCCCGTCTCCCCTTTAGACTTATTCACTAGACCGTGAAAAGACTCAAGGGTAAAACCTAACCTCTTGTAAGCAAAGTTACAATATTTCTCAAAGAGTTGCTGCAGTCAACACCTTGAGAATGTATTGAATGTTCTCTAGAATAGAAGAAGAAGAGGATTGAGGGTGTAGATGAATGTTCAATTCATCCACCTTTTATAGTGATCTTTTGGAGCCAACTAATGAGTCAAACTTGCCAATTACATAGAGCATAATCCATGGGATATGGTTGGATAGCACTGATGAGAAATCAAGGTTGATTTCTCAGTCAAATAACATCCCAAAACGTGCTCAAAAACAATTGACTACGAGACATAAATCAAGGGATTACAAAATCAATCCCGACTGTACTTAACACGACCCGTGTTAAATCAACACGATCCGTGTTGAGCTCAACACGACCCGTGTTGGAACAACATGGTCCGTGTTGATCCAGTGCACAGAAATTGTGCTCTCTTGACACCAACACGGGTCGTATCAGAGTAGACACGATCCATGTTGAGCCTATTTTTCTTGTTAAGCTCATTTCCGACCTTCCAGTCGATCTTATGCTTATGTCTTATAGTTTTATGCCTCAACTCTCCAACAAGCATACTGATGTACAGATTCCATTTCACTCATATCAATTTGTAGGATGATGTAGATGCTAGTAGTCATAGCAAGGGTAGTACGGGTCTACGAGCATGGTGTCGCTTAATTAATAAAGGGTGAGAGAAAGACTAGGAACGAGAAAGGAGAACTGCTGGGGGTGGACGAGATACCACTTCTCAGTATTCGTAGAAAAGTTACCCCCATTTGTTGATAAGTACGGCATAAGAGGAGCATTCAAGAAGACAGTGAAAATGCAAAACTCACACAGCATATGAAGAAGTGTAACTACAGGAAGAATTCATCGATTCGTGTAATTTTGGGAATCTCAAGGATTCAAAAGAAGCATTCCAATCTAGAATAATGTAAGGTTAAGGGGTTACACAATTAAAGTAGTCATGGCGAGAAGCACTTTAAGAGTTAAGGTATAGAGAAAAAAGGTTGTGTGAATTGGGGAAATAATGAACAAGAAAAGGAAGTTGAAGGAGAAGATGAGGAGAGATGTTGGGGAGCTCTAACAGGAAGGAGATTTTCATCTGCTACAACTTGATTTCCAAGAGATGGAGATTGACTCTCCAATGTAGAGGGAAGATGAAGAGACATACAAAGTTCAAATTCAAAACTCAAAAGAGGTTGGTTGCATTAATAAGGGATGAATGGTGGAGGAGAACAGAAAAACCATTTGAAGCAAGCCAAGATGGAATATCCAAGGAATTTAGTACAAAAAAGCTGAGTGAGAATATAAACATGAGATATAAAGATCTAGCAGTAGATACGGTAAATGATATAGGAACGTTGAATGATTATGCCCCTAAAAATAATTAGACGTTGAGATTGAGGAAGATAGCAAACCAAACATCCCAACCCCTAAGCTTCGATAAAATAGAGACCAGAGGTAGAGAAGGTGAATAGATAGTAGGAGATTCAAATAGCATTCAAGAATCCTCTTTGGACACCCGACACACTGATCCAATTGCTTTTGAAGCAATTCAATTTGGAAATATCACTGGGCTGAAAACTCTAAAGAGCAAACTATAGGGTATTAAAAATTTAGCATAACAAATCGGGATAGAGAGGCATAGCGAGAAGAATAAGAATAATAAGAAGAAAAGGAAGAATAAGCATTAAGAGTATGAAGGTAAGGCTTGCTACTTAGAACATTAGGGGCATAGGGTTGAGGAAATTGAATACAAAAGCAATATTATGAAGGTTGGGGAAACGTGATTTGGAGAATGAGATGTGTATGTTTTGTAATTCAAGTCAGGAAACAAAAGATCACTTATTGAAGGTGGGTGCAAAATCTCATGGCATGTGTTGCAAGAGCTAAGCTCCAACATTGGACACTCCTTATAAGATTGCATTTTATCAATAGATGTATGAATGGTGGATGTCTAGGATGTTAAATACCAAAGAACTGAATGTTGTAGAGACGTTGATTATCCAATGAAGAGTGAGCCTTTGGTCTCAACTTAGGAGGGGGTTGTATGTTGAGCATATTGTACAATACTTTAGTTCAGCTTGTATCTTGTGCGATGAGAAGATGAAGCTATTAAGAAATTTGAGGAAGAGTTGTGAAGGAATTGGTGAACTAGTGTTCATCATATAGCAATGTCCGACTAGTTGGGTGCGTTTTTGCTTGCATTGATTTATACTGCTAGCTGGTTATATTAGTCTTTTGTTTTGATCATTGTTGTTTGTTTAGGTTTGGTTTGTCCTACCTTTTTTATTTTGTTTCATTTTAGCGTGTTTGCACTTTCTGTTTCTTGTAGTATTGAGCCTAATTTGGACATAAATTATCAAAACATGTAATAATTATCTTGTCACTTCTTAGTTAAACACTGGAGCGTATCAGGCGGGGGTCCAAACCTCGAAATCAATGATCGCAAAACCGTTCCACACCCTCTCCAAGAAACACGAGCAAAACGACTTCACGGTTGGGGGCCGGGTGGGATCCATTTCAAGGTGGACCTGGGACCTTGGAGGCATACTCGGGTCATCGTCGGGTGTGGTATCCACTACAAGTGGGACCCTAGACCATGAGAGTGGAGCTACGGGACCTCATCGGGACCTACTTCGGACCTTTAAAAGGGCTCGGAGTCCTTCGGAAAGAATAAGTGGAAAAGGGTCAACGTGGGTTGTTCAAATGGACGTCCCTTCACTCTTTGGGTTATAACTCCTTCAATACAACTTCGATGGGTCTCAAATATTGGAGCTTAAAGTACACACCGAGAGCTTCCCATCGATATCTTATGGGCCTAAAATGGAGTCCAGATGAAGAAGTTATGCGCGTTTGAAGTCGGCAGGGAAAAGCTGCCCAGAAGACGGTCGCGCCCGCGACAATTTGTTCGCACTCGCGACCCTCTGCTGCCCAGAAGACGCTGCTGCGTCCATTTTCCATGTTGCACCTGCGACGCATTGGTCGCACCCGCGAACCTCTGCTGCCTAGATGACGCTGCTACGCCCGCTTGCCCCGTCGCACCAGCGACGACCTGCTACCTGCGCGTGATTTTTGTGTTAATTGTTGTGATTTACTGTTTTACGCCCCCTTTAGTATAAATACCCCCTAGCTTATTTCTAGAGAGATTATTCAGATTATGTTGTTGAATGATATGCTAATGCATTGTTAGAGTTTCTCCTTTGTTTTCTCAAAAATCTTGTTACTCTATCCAAGTGATTTGGTGGTGTTCAAGTCATTCCTTTAGTGATTATTTAGTGGATTACCTTGGATAATCATGGTGGGGTGTTAGGCCTAGAGTTGTGGACTCTCCTTGCTCAAGGTCATATATTTTCTTTGGGTATTCAAGCCCTTGTTCATGAGAATATCGATCTTCCATCATCACTCATGCTATCATCACTCCACCACGTGTATTGTAACGCTCCATTTGGTATCAATGCTTTGGTTTTTTATTTGCTGGAGTTGTTCTTCATTGTTTTTGGTAGTATTTCTCTAGTATTGGGTTTTGTTGGATTTCTTGCATCTATTGGTGTTCCCCAACCCCTCTGCTATCCAAGAGTATTGGAATACATTGTATTATGTTTGTATTTTGTGTTTTTGAAGCAATTTAGAGCTTTGAGGAGAAGTTGGAAAATGGTGCATATAAGGTGTTCGATGAAATGTCTGAATGAGAAAAACACAAAGAACCTTAGCCAAACACTAGTCAACTACAAAAGAACCCCCAAACTTTTCAAAAATATCCCAAACACATACCTTCCTTCACCCTTTCTTCGATATGGATGGCGAGGATAGCTCCAATCGAGAGAAATCAAGCCGATGCCGAAGTTCTCAAATTCGAGCTATCGAGAACCGATTCACCACCATAGACGAGCGGTTCACCTCCATTGAGAATCAAAATTTCAATATCGTGCGAACTCTTAATAACCTTAAGGTCCAAGTGAACAACCTAGCCCAAGAGTATCAAAGACAACCCCGAGATGAAGGAAGGAGGTCCACTAGAAGCCATATCCGTCCTCCTCCCTCCTATGAGTCGAGTGGCAATGATAGAGGCTAATTTCGATGCCATCGTCGACGGGAAGCGATTAAGAAGCCCTCACGGGATGAATTCTATGATACCAAGATCAAAATTCTGGAATTCAATGGCAACACCGACCCTGAAGATTATCTTGAATGGGTCCAAATCTTGGATAGGATTTTTGAAGCTGAGGATTATAGTGATGAACAGACCTTCAAGATTGCGAGATTGAAACTCACCAAGGTTGCATTCCTTTGGTTTGAGAATGTCAAGGCACAAAGAGCTAAGGAGGGTCGAGCAAAAGTCACCTCATGGACAAAGCTAAAGCGATTTATGAATCGACGATTCTTGCCTAGTACTTACAAAAGAGAGGTTAACCATGAACCCATTTTATCACTTGATGGGCAAAGAAGAATCAAGCAAGCAAAGGTCGATCTCTTACCCAACGAGGGAGCTTCCATTGAACCTTGCGAGACTACCGAAGCTATTGTTGAAGCTCCATGCCACGAGAAGGTTGAGAAAAAGGAAAGTTCAATGAACGGGGTTAACGTCCTTGTAACCAATGAAGGGGAAAATCTTGAGCTTCTTGGTGTACATGGTGAGCTTGGTGAAGTTCCATGGCAAGAGAAGGATGAGAACATCGATTTTGCCCTTCCTTTCGTCCTTACGGAAGAATCCCAACAAGAAGCTTTGATGAACATCTCGACATCGCTTTTTGAGGAGTCAAGCAACAACGGAGTTGTCACCAACACCTCTCACGCCAAGTCATTTATGATCTACCCTATCAAAAGAATTAGTTAACTTCAAACTCACCTATGAAATTCATTGTGACTTGCTTGGATGTTGGATGTTGCGATATACTGTCCTTGGGTGAGTCATGCATGATCTTTGGAAGGCATTGGTTGTTTGATGTTGTCTATTGACGTGATAAGTTATTTGATGAGCATGTGACGTCCACGATTTAGAATTCTCTATATTTTGAGTGGTACACTAGGAATCTTGGTGTTCGTTTCGTGCCTAGTGACAAATTTGGGTTTGATGATACCTTGATTCTAGTACAACCAAAGTCTATGAGCTCTTCATTTGTGTCGTCTTTTGTTGACTATTGTTTGAATATTGGTCGTGGAGACATGGACTCTTTGAATGGTTCATATATGTTGTTTGGTTGTCATTGGTTGTTCGAGGAGTCTATTGGAATGTCAAATCTGTCTTTGTTCGATACACCCTTGATGCTTTCATTATCCCGAGGCTATGTTGTTGCTCTTATGACCCTCATTTGGTGTTTCCTATACCATGTCCTTCCTATGCCTTTGAAACCACCATTGAACCACCAAAACAAAACTTGGATGGGAAATGAGTTGAGGAACCTCCTATCGAGCGAAACACGGGATGAGTGTGCTCTTGGTGAGGGCAAGCGATCCCTAGCTTTGTCTTTACCGAGTAGCAAGCTTAGTGAGGTTGAGTGTTCCTTAGCTCCACAAAAGTTTCCTCCTTCCGTGCTTTGTCGTTCACCACCAAGCCTCTTTAAAAATTCTTATGTCTTCAAGCAGGGTGGAGTTCATAGCGTGATCTTGATCGGTTTGTTGAAGGGTTCATGTAACAGGTGGGCGAGCTATGGAACGTGCCTTCATTTTAACTCCTAAGAGTTGAAGGCAACTCTTTTTCAAGAAGGGGAGTATGGAGCGTATCAGGCGGGGGCCCAAACCTCGAAATCAGTGATCACAAAACCGTTCCGCACCCACTCCAAGAAACACGAGCAAAACGACTTCAAGGTCGGGGGTGGGATCCATTTCAAGGTAGACCCGGGACCTTGGAGGCATATTCGGGTCATTGTTGCGTGTGGTATCTAATACAAGTGGGACCCCGGACCATGGGAGTGGAGCTACGGGTCCTCATCGGGACCTACTTCGGGCCTTTAAAAGGGTTCGAAGTCCTTTGGAAAGAATAAGCGGAAAAGGGTCAAAGTGGGTTGTTGGAATGGACCTATCTTCACTCTTTGAGGTTATAACTCCTTCAATACAATTTTGATGGGTCTCAAATGCTGGGAGCTTGAAATACACACCGAGAGCTTTCCATCGATATTTTATAGGCCTAAAATGGACTCTGGATGAAGAAGTTATGCGCGTTTGAAGTCGGCAGGGAAAAGCTACCCAGAAGACGGTCGCGCCCACGACCCTCTGCTGCCCAGAAGACGTTGTTGCGTCCGTTTGCCATGTCGCGCCCGTGACGCATTGGTCGCAACCGCGACCCTTTGCTGCCCAGATGATGCTGCTGCGCCCGCTTGCCCCGTCGCACCCGCAACAGACCCCGTCGCACCCACGACGACCTGCTGCCCGCGCGTGATTTTTGTGTTAATTGTTATGATTTACTATTTTACCCGGTTTCTCCATTGTTTTCTCAAAAATCTTATTACTTTATCCAAGTGATTTGGTGGTGTTCAAGTCATTCCTTTAGTGATTATTTAGTGAATTACCTTGGATAATCATGGTGGGGTGATAGGCTTTGAGTTGTGGACTCTCCTTGCTCAAGGTCATATCCTTCCTTTGGGTGTTCAAGGCCTCGCTCATGAGAATATCGATCTTCCATCATCACTCAAGCTATCATCACTCCACCACGCGTAATGCTCCAAACACCTCCAAACACTTCTGTGACTTGCCGTCCCATGTAAAATATTTTTAATGTTGCAATTTGTCTCATATATGGAAAGTCATCAAGCCATTTTCCTCACAAGTTAAAATATACATTTTCTTTCAATTTTGTTTAGTAATTCTTGACCCTCAAATTTTAAAAATTAGTGTAAGGAAAAGATGATATAAGGACTTATGCTTCTAAAAGCTTTGAGTAATCTTTAAGTTTCCCTTCAATTCCTTCTAACAAGCTTCGTAAAATTTCTTTAAATTAAAGGGCAGAAAAGTAAAAACAAATCTTTCATTTTTTTCACTTAACATTCTGAAACACATATGATACTATTTCTTGTCAACCTTTGATCACATGATATGTTGATTATGCTCTTTAACAGTTTATTATACATGAGAAATTAATAAAATCACCAAACCCATGCATTTAAACATATGAAAACAATTTCAGGTTAATTAATAGGGGATAGTTGTCTCACAGCTCACGAAGTCTTTGATTTTCTTTGGAAAAGGAGGCAAGGAAAAAAATTAGCGATAATTAAAGTTAACATGAATAAGGCCTATGATAGGGCAAGTTGGGGCTTTTTTGAGAAAATTTTTCCTCAAATTAGATTTCCACAGCACTTGATTAATTTAATTATGGAGTGCATCACCTTAGTACGATACTCGGACTGCCACAAGGTGACCCTTTGTCCCCATATAATCTATTCATCCTTTGTCTCGATGTGCTCGCGTCCAACTTAAAAGTGGTCCAAGATAGGGGCCTTATCAAAGGAATTCATGTTGCAAAAGGTTGTCATAAACTTACCGATAGGTTTTTCGCGGATGACTCCCTATTCTTCATGGAGCTCTCAGTCTTTCATTACCTTGTGCTAAAGAACACTCTGGATACCATTTCTCAAGTACCGGGACAAGTCATTAATGTGGAAGAATCACAAATTTTAATCTCGCCGAACACAGAGGATGAAGATAAAGAAGGTTTGAAGGCAATTTTCCAGTTTCAAATTGAGGAAATATTCCAAAGGTATTTGGGTATCCCACCTACGTTAGGACATTGTAAAACGTCCTAACTAGGGTTCCTCTTAGACTTAGCTTCAAGGCAATTGCAAAATTGAAAAGTTGCCTTGCTTTCCCCAGCGAGACGGATGGTCTTAATCAACTCAGTTCTATTGGCAATAAATTAACATGTTTTGTTTGTCTATGAGGTTCCACTGCTCTGACTCGTAAGATTTACTCTTTAATGGTCAATTTCTTCTGGTGGACTAGCCAGGGAAGCAACGACCATCATTAGACTAATAAGGAAAAGTTGTTCGCACCAAAGGGGTAAGAGGACTAGGATTAAGAAAGACAGAATGAGTCAATGATGTGGTTCTAGCCAAGCAGGCTTGTAGATTGCATGGTAATCTAAAATCGCTGCTAGCAAGAATCTACAAAGCTAGATATAGGTCTTCAACACCATAAGGATTGCAGAAAGTTTGGCACAGAAACAATTCAATAGGGTGGACAAACCTAATACAGTTAAGGTAGTGCAAACAGGGGCAAAGTAAGGATTGGGATGGTTGCAAAGCAAGCTTTCTTCATTGTAAGTGGACAGGACGAGCCAACCTTACTTTAAAGCGATTAGTAGACTCACAAGAGTGGAGTAGTAAAATGGTGAATTCACTTTTGCTCCAAAACCCAGGAAGATGGAATATCGCACTGATAAATGAGGTTTTTGATAGAGAGTTGGCCAAGGCAATTTTAACTTACCCTATTAGAGATAGTGAAGAGGAGGACACGACCTACTGGGGGCTATACAACGAAGTCGGGATGCTACCTTCTATGGGAAAGAAGACAACAAACGGGATCAGGTCATGGGACTTTTTTTATCAATGAGCAATGGAGGAAAATGTGGAACTGTTGAAGTAAACATTGGGGTTATCAATACCTTCAAAATAGAAAACACATTTCTAGAAGGTCAGGTTTACATAGTAGTGGCTTTGAAGCGAAAGAAATGGGATAGAGATTACAATCTATTTGTCACCTTTGCAAAGAAAACAAGGGTCGGTCACTTACCTTTTCAAAGAATGCAAGTGGGCATTCAGAATATGGTTTGCAACCTCGATCGGGATGATAAATCATAAAGACGTGACTTTAAACCTAGCAAAATGGGAAAAAAAGTGGCTATTGATGCTT
Source organism: Portulaca oleracea (assembly GCA_029582165.1). Classification (NCBI taxonomy): domain Eukaryota; kingdom Viridiplantae; phylum Streptophyta; class Magnoliopsida; order Caryophyllales; family Portulacaceae; genus Portulaca; species Portulaca oleracea. The sequence continues at coordinate 14,183,750 of CM055892.1, forward strand.
TTTAAGCAAAAAGACCATGACAAGATTATTGTGAAGGAATTTTTGAGAGTTTTCTGGATTATATGGTTAGCTCGCAATCAGGCTGTTTTCAACAATAAGATCCCAAGACTGATAAATATAGCTACAATGCTAAAGGACGAAATGAAAGGGCCTTAAGGGAGGAAATCATGAGGACTGATAAGCATTGTTGTTTGCCATCAGTAAGACTCGCACTTACAGAAGAAGTCTCCTTCCAATGGAGTATCCAAGAGGAGGTCACAACAGCAATCATGGAGTATGTGTGCGATGGAGCTTGGGATAAGAGAACACTAAACAGAGGTTTTGGATGGGTTCTAAAGCAAGGGACTATAAAGCTCGAAGAGTTTTCTAAATTTCTTTCGGTCTTTCAGCAATACGAATGGAGCTACATGCAGTGGAGAGTGCAATCTCAAAAGCAGCTGACAGAGGCTTTAGACGTATATCGATTCTCACGGACTCAATGGAGGTAGTGTAAGCTTTTAGAGGAACACCGAGCAACCCACCAAAATGCAGTCAGATTCGAAGCTATTGTCTTAAGCTTTTGTTATCTTTTTTGTTTTTTAGTATTGTTGAAACTAGCTGTATATACCAATGCTAAAGAAGCACATGCTCCAGTCGTTAAAGCAAAAAGAGGAGCCCTTCCATAAAGTCTTAGTTTCTTTGTACTACCTTGGTCCCATTATATTTGTCTATTTACCTAACTTGGGAAGACCAATGCGTATTGGGAATTGAGGTAAAAAGTTTATAATTTACCCAAACTACCCCTACTTCAATTGAGGATAATAGTTGTTGGAATTGTAAAAAGTAATAAGTGAATTTATTAATTAGGGATAGAAAAGAAATTATAGTTGTTAGAATTGTAAATGAGACAAATATTTTGAGACAAAGAAAGTAGGTAAAATAACATACAATTTGGGATAGATGTACTACCTCCGTCCCTGATTAATTGTCCTTAAAACTACTTTTATGATACTAAAAAATATAGGAAATGGAGCAAAAAATTTGTACATTGTCAAAAATATCAAATACCCTTAGAAAGCTGCAAAAAGGCATTTATAAGGGATAGAATGAGAATTATAGTTATTGAGAATATAAAAGTTAGGTAATTGGACAAATAAAAAGAGATGGAAAAATTAGATAATTGGATAAATAAAAAGGGACAGAGATAATATTATATACTAAAAACCACATATGAAAACAATTGCTCACAACTCATATGGAAACAATTGCTCACAACTTAAGTCTAGAACAATCAAATATCTATATGCACCTTCATCTCTAATTAACTGAGATAAAAACCGTGGGTCATCCTGCGTACTCTGAAGTTTGCAACAATCACTATCGAAATATATAACTGTCACCTTTTCCATAAAATCATTTGTTGGAGAGACATGCATGTGAAAGTGTGCACTAAAACTCTCTTTTTCTGGGTCCTCCTTTGTACTCCCTAAAGTCCGCAATAATGACTTTGTTTTCTCTCATGGGTCGTTATACTAAACCCTAAAATTCATAAGGTTGTTGGGAGGCACACGTCTTAAAGTTTGTACAAAAACCCCCATTTCAGTATATGTAGCCAAGCTAAAGGAGAAATAATTGGAAAACCTCTAATCCAATGCTTAATTGATTGGTTACCTATGTCCAAGAGATAGTGAAGTTTCTAAAGACATAATTTTCCTATGTCTGCATTATCCTTAGTACTTGCATATTTTATATTTGAAAATTTAGGGATTATAGCTATACCAGTACTAACTAAAGTCTAATATATGCATGGCAGTATGTGAATACATATCACATGTTAGTATTAATTTATAAAACAGGAGTTTTAGACATAAATAAAATCAACTTTGGGGTATTGGATATTAATAATACAAATTATTTGTTTGGACACTGATAATACTAACTATCGACCTATTTTCTCCCAACAATACACCACCGAATTGTTATGGTTTTACCTTATCAAAAAGATGATGTAACTCCATAATGTGTGACATGGAAGGCACATTAGTGTCCATGTCAACATTTTCTACACAAGCTCCGTCTTTCACGTCACACATTATGGAACCACGTCATCTTTCCATGAGTGAAAACCGTACCAAATCGGTAGTATACTATTCATACAAAATAGGTTGATAATTGGTACTGTCAGTAACCAAAAAAATATTTTACATTATTAATATTCAGTACCCCAAATTGATATTATTCACGGTCAAAAATCCTACAAAACATTATTATCAAGTGAAACTGTGAAAGATATCAACATTGCTTTCCGTAAACTACCCACAATCTAGGTTCAAATAATTGGACGATAGATACTTTAACTTAAGGGTTTTTTGACTCAGAGTAATCCGAAGTCGGAGGTTATTGGTTGAAAATAATCCAAACTTACTTTTTGGCTGAAAATAATCCAAACTTTTAACCTATTTACTCGGACTAAGCCGAAATCGATTTCCGACGTCAAAATGCTGACTGGGTAGCCGGAGCACATGTTTCTTTAATTGATTTTGGTTTTGAATTTATTCTGACTGGGTCTATATAAGCTGACCGGACAGCATACTGACGCCGGAAATCAATTTCGGTTCAGTCCGAGTAAATATGTTAAAAGTTGGGATTATTTTCAGTCAATGACCTCCGACTTTGGATTATTTTGAGCCAAAAACCCTTCATTAAATGTACTTCTCCTTTTATAACTTCAACAAATCCATGGAAGTATAGCATTGAGTTTAGATCAACAACAGAATTGACATTCTAATTAATAATTTCCACCATATATTAGATGTACCTGGAGCATGTGCTTTAGATATTTGCGAGTGAACAATTATATGTATCAGAGTAAACAATCATAATAATAAGAGTGAATAATCTAATACATATGGGTGAACAATTATAGAATCTGCAGCACATGCTTCAGGAGCACCTAATAAATTGCAATTCACACCCTTGTCCAAAAAGTAAAATAAAATAAAACTGAGGGAATTATTTGGAGGGTTTTATTTTCCCCATTTTATTTGCAATTAAGCTTGGCTCACATGGTACTGTGGATTGCCTTCCAACTTGGAGGTGGTGGGATCAAGTCCCACTAATTGCAAAATTCCATGAAATTTTGCAAGGCTTTCAACGTCTTTGGGCCTGAATTACCCCCTCCCCCTGTCCCGTTAAACCTTACTAGACAAGCCCTGAGATAGGGGGCTAATGGAGTGGGTCGAAATTATTAGTGTAAAATAAATAAAAAAATAAATTGGACTGCCGACGGAACCCTCAATTTCACTCCACATGAGAACAATTTTTAGAGAAGATAAGCTAGGGTAGAAGGTATACATGATTTGGATATATAAGGTTTGATGGTAAGTGGATGAGGTAAAAAATTATCAAAAATTACTGAAACTTACCCAAAATAACATTTAGCATAGAAATTGAAAATTACCAAAAATCATTGAAACTTGCGAAAACTTAACATTTATCATACCTACCCTTTATCATTTAACAGCACAGGCCTTAAGGGGGGAAATAAGGAGGCTAGATCTAGGAAAATGATTGTGAGGCCGGACTTCGCATGCCACCGTGCGCCCAGGCTACGTGTCGTTGCTTCTTTTTTCTTTTTCATTTTTTTAAACAAATACAATGATGTTTCTCTTTGAGTCCAATATACTTTGAGTTTCTGGTCCAATTTAATTATACTTTTCATTTTTTTATTTTTATTTTTATTTTCTTTATAATTTTCGTTATATTCTTTTTATTGTTTTGTAACTTTTTTCTGTATTTTTAGATACATTTTCAATAAAAATAGTTTGAGTATTCTAGTATAGATTTATGAACATCCACATTACAAATTATGAACATTTCATGGGATATATTATGAGTGATGTGTTTTTAACCTATTTACTATTACTAAACTATTTTTCTATTTTTTAGCAATTTAAAATCCAAAATTTAGTGGCTAAATTGAAAAAAAAAAAAGGTTAAGTGACGCAATAGTAAATAGGTTAAAAGTGTAGCACAATATTAGCTAAAAAAATCAGTTTGCATTATTTCCAGTCACTCAACTATAAGTACAGATTAATTTGAGCGCGCGCGCGCGCGCGCACACACACACACACATATATATATATATATATATATATATATATATATATATATATATATATATATATATATATATATATATATATATATATATATAAGGATCTTAAGACTTCACTTAGAAGTAGATTAGTTGATGGAATATATATATATATATATATATATATATATATATATATATATATATATATATATATATATATATAAAAGGATCTTACGACTTCACTTAGAAGTAGGGGTTGTCGATCCTCAGGGATGGGATGTTAGGCTAATAAGGAGATTGGTTTGCTTAGGGGGTTTTCAAATATAGAAAGCAATAAATAATGGAAACAATTAAACTAATCTAAACAAAGATTCAATAATCAAGAAAGCATGAAAAGATGATCTAAACCTAATTTTGACAAGAAAGTAAATCTCTAACTAAGAAAGCAATTAAAAGCAATGAATGAAAAACTAAATCTAATAATGAAATTGAGAACAAGAAATTATACCTTCAATGTATTAAATCTTCACTAATTCTTCATCTTGAATCCTTTACTCGAACCTTCTCCCGAACAAACAAGAAGATGTGATTTGGGTTACTAAGAATCCCTAAATCTTCACTTGAAAGTAGAATTTGTGACTCTTAATCCTTCTCCTCACTAAAAGTTGGATTGGAAGTTTGTGACTAACATTAATGAAAATTGGATCAAAACAACAATGAAACTAGAGAGAGAACTTTGGAAATTGCTTGAAATTGATTGAAAAGAGAGTTGAATACAAATTGCAAGAGAAATTAGAGAAAGCTTTGAAATCAACTAAAAGCTTAATGAAAGACTTAATTAAAAGCTAATGAAAAGATATAGTAAAGATAAAAACTAAATCTAAACCTAATTCTATTCTAATTCTACCTCTAATCTATTTCATTCTAGTGCTGAAATGTTTTGGGTATTTGTAGAAGGAAATAAAACAAGGCCTAACCCTCGCAGCCGTGCGTTTAATTTCTGCAATTGCCGATCGGTCGCTGGTGCTACCAACCAGGTCGCAGGCGCGACCTCACCCTGGAAATTGTCAGTCGTTTGCATCAATAGTCGTCACGGGCGTCACAGCCCATGTCGTGGATGCGACCTCATTCTGCCCGGCTATCGCGGGTGTCACCAAGTTGGTCGCAAGTGCGACCTCTTCCTGCCATTCTTCCCTTCTTTCTTCTTCCTTGTGCTGTAGCGCCAGCTACAAGAGATGTAGTGGGTGTTACGCCCCTGTTTTGCACCAAAAATGGGAAAAGGATTCCCGGGTCGGTTCCGCTTTGCTTCTCGGCTCGGCGTGGCTCGGGAAATCGCTCGGGATTCCCTAAAAAGCCTCGATTTAGCTCATTTTCCTTCTAACTCTTTATTATCATATAAAAATACAAAATCATCATAACTAATATATAATCAAGGGGCTAAAACAAGCAAATCACCTTATAAATGATATCATTTCGGCTCGAAACGAGACCAAATAGAAGACCTTTGTCAAGCCGCAAGGTGCACTTCAAGGAGGACAATTTTCGAAAGTTGTAATTGGTCATTTTTACTTTTTCTAAAGTAAATACTAAAGCTTATTAATTGATAGGATATTTTTTAAATTATCAGTTTATATCTTACTATTTGTCTATGTATAGATCTTTTCTTTTTTTTTTAAAAAAAATATGTGTTTATTAATTGACAAGGTCAATTACCTTGAATAAATTGTCAATCATAATAACTTTTACCAAAATAAGAGTAGTTACTGTAGTCTTGTTAATTTCTTAAACAATAATGACTATAACTGTAGGTGTATTCTCCATTAGTATAAGAATTTGCAAGTGTATTCTAATAATCATATACTCCCTCCGTCCCAAATTAATTGACATTTTAACTAAACTTTGACCGTTAATTATTCATCAATTACAATGAGTTACAATATAAAACTACTTCCATTGTAATTTTTAATAAAACATCTTTCTAATGACGGTAATTTTATATTGATACTCATTGTAATTTGTTAGTAATTAATACTTAACCCAATGTCAATTAATTTGGGACGGAAGGAGTATATGACAAGATTCAAATCGGAATGCACGTTTTACATGAAACACTACAGTTCAAGTACTGTGTAAACAAGCCATGTAGAGAGAGAAAGTTAGAGAGAGAAGAATGGCACTTCAACGAAGCCAGCAGGTTGCACGTCACAACAACTCAATTTACGTCGGAAACCTGCCGGAAAACTTAGATGAACATGGCTTAAGGGGCATCTTTCGCAGATTCGGGAAGGTGGACAGATGCTACATCCCACAAAAAAGAGGAAGAGAAGGCAAGTAAGGTTTTGTGAATTTTGGTATAGAGTTGAGAGAGCTATTGAGAACATGCATCAAAGGAGGATCAGAGGAAGAAGGATAATCGTGAGAAAAAGCAAACGTGGGCGAAGATACGATTGGCGGAAAACCACTCAGATCTGGGTGGCAAAAGGAAGTAATAGGAAGGAGGCCAAAATCTGGGTACGGAAGGAACAATGTAAGACAACATAGCAGAAAACAGGAGGAAGAGGAAACATCACCGTCAAAGGATACTTTAGTACACATCAAAGTGAATGGTTAGAAAGAAGTCTTGTCTGTGTAAGCCGTGAACCAATTAACCTCCCTAACATATATGACATGGTGCGAAAATTGACAGACGTCGAGGTCACGATCATTGCCATGGGAGGTACGAAAATAATCCTAACTCTGCCCTCAAAATCTGAGCTTGAAAACTTTCCTTCTAGTGAGCTATTACAGGAATTCATGGAGGTACGAAGGTGGTCGAAATATGAGACCCCCGAAGACAGGAAGGCTTGGATTGAGCTGAGAGGAATCCCGCCACATGGATGGGTAAAAGAAAATGTGCGTAGGTGCACTGCCCCCTGGGGGAAGCTGTTGGAGGTAGGCCAAGCTAAAGGAGACCTCTTCCAAATGGGGTCACTAAAAGCTGTCATCTTGACGAAGAGTTTCGCCAAAATCCATGGAGAAGTCACCTTGTCCATTCAGGACTGTGCATAAAAGATTTTCATCACAGAAACAGAGCCTGTTGAAATCTCTAGCATAACCAACATGGAGATGAGTCAGGAAAATGGGTCTGAAAATAGGTCGGGCGCAGGCAACCAAGACCAGCCTCTGTCGCAGGACGGAACTACTCAGGAGATGGAGTTGGAAAAGGTATCAGAAACACCGTCGAAGGAGTTGCCGCCGGTAAACCTAGCGGCTAGTGAGCGTCTTTCTCAAATTGAGGAGGTGGGTGACACACAACAGTTGGGCCATATTCATTTGGGCCCAAATAGGAGCCCATCTGAAGTAGGGAGAGAAATAGATAGAGAATTGGGCATACATGAATAGACAGAAAACCATGAGACAATTGAAGAAATCTAGAGAGACTCATGGGGAACAACCCATGCCCAACAAACAAGGGAATCTAGGAGTCATCGGGCCTCGTGGACGTGCAGATTGAGATAGATGAAAATCTAGAGAGACTCATGGGGGACACACAAGGAGGAGTTTTAGAGTCCCAACACCAAGAACTATCACCTAGAAGTCGAAGGGCCATCAGAAGAAAAATTGCCATGAAGGTTGTGGTCATCGGTAATAATTGTGGCATGGTAGCCACCACTGATCACGAAGAGGCAGAAAAATACTACAGGAGAAAGCTTAAGAAAGACTGGAAAAAAGAAAAAAGATTAGTCCCAAAGGAGAAGAACACCCGGAAAAAGTGAAGCGTCTGTTGGAATCTAAGGGGTTTAGGGTCAATTGAAAAGAAAAGGCACATAAGAAGCATCATAAACAAGCACCAAGTTGAAGTACTAGGGGTGGTTGAATCAAAACACCATGGTCATCGGGGTGTGAAGAAATGTTGGGGAAGAATTGATGCGGAGTGCCTGGATAGTCTAGCAGACGGCATGTCGGGGGAATTTATATTGATGTGGGCAAAGGAAGATTTTAAGTGTGATCGAGGAACTGACTTAGATGCAAATATGCGTGGGGCATCTGGAGTATGATGATGCAAAACTTGGATTAGAACTGAGCCCAGCTGAGAATCTGAGGTCTATGTTTGAAAGTTGGATGAATGTCAGATTTGCAATTATAATTAGAACAAGAATCTGGACTGTAGCTTTCTTTGCCATTGTTTGGTCAAGGTGGCTACAGAGATATAAAACTGCACACCAAGGACTGCAGAAAGAGGTTGAGGAGCTTGTGAGGGATGTCAAATGGAGGTGTGTGTGGTGGTCCTCACTGGGGAAGGATGCAGTAAATTATAGCCCTGAGATGCTGGTGACAAATTTTGAAGTTATACCTATCATTTTCCATAGTAGCAGCATAAATGGAGAATGAGAGTGCATGTGGAGAAGTCAAGCTGTCAATGATAATGGAGAATGGGAGTGCACTACAAAAAATCATCACTTGTGCCACGAATTATGCCACGGAAAATCTAAAATCGTGGCAATTTCTTAGTCTTGCCACGGAAAAATTTTATAGTGCATTTGATGGTTAAAAATATGCCACGGATTACAACTCCCGTGGCAAAAAAAATACTTATGCCACGGGAAACTGTCACCCATGGCTATAACATGCCACAGACTACAACTTCCGTGGCAAAAAAATACTTATGCCACGGGAAAATGTCACCCGTGGCTATAACATGCCGCAGACTAGAACTTTCATGGCAAAAAAATACTTATGTCATGGGGAAATATCACCCGTGGCAATAACATGTCATGGGAAAATATCACCCGTGAGCATGATATGCCATGAACGAATGAACTATAACTATTGTGGCAAAAAAGCACTTATGCAAATTTCAGAAAATTAGAGATGGTAGTCAAATCTGACTTTGAAGCGAATCCGCTCTGATGCGAATCAGAAAAATCTAATCCGAATTAGATAAAAAGAAATTTAATTTGTATCCAAATCCAATTAATTAGGTCTGACTTCAAATATAGTTACTTAATCGGAGCGGTTTTGGAGGTGATGGCCATTGATTAATTCTGATGAAGTCTAACTAAAATAATAAATATATAATAGAAATTGAAAAGTCATAATTTGACTGGCTGATAGTTAACAAAAATGTCTATTTATAAGTATACTAAAAATTATTTAGGTAAATTGTCTATTTACAAGCTTTATTATGGGATATGACTAGTTAACAAAAATGTCAAATAGACATTTAATATGAACATACCATTTTATGCAATGCCCAATCTTGTTGCAATACGTGATACCATATTTTAGCAACAACCTTTGTTGTTGCAATATATATGATATGAAAATTATGAAATATGAATTTAATTAGGCAATACAATTATTGTAGATGATATAATTCTTTTCAGAAGGCCAATATTTCAAAAAAAAATATAAAAGATAGAAGATTGTAATGTTATTGTTGATAGGATACGCCTTATTTGTTGGAGAATTTTACATGTACTTAATAAAACTATTTTGGTAAATTATCTATTAACAAGCCTTATTATAGGATATGAATAGTTAATTATAAAAAATATCAAATAATAATATTAAAACAAAACTGGAATGAACATGACATAGTCAACATATATATTTACCATTCTGATAAATAAAATATACTATGAAAGCAATATTTAAAAAATTAAAATAAACATAATATAATTAATATATATATATACTTACTAATACTAATCTATATATATTATAAATGACAATGGGGTATGCTAAAATTTCTTCCCTACTTCATTGCTGGATTCTCATGCAATATGAAGTAATCACCGTTGATCTTTAGTCCAGATTCAATCACAACCATTCATTCAATTCAATAAATGTATTAACTTTTTTTTTTAAAAAACTACCTACCAATTATCAATTTGAAAATTAAAAATAAAATAACATTAAATATTTTCTTGGTAACTACCTATCAGTTATCTATTTTAACAAAAATATATATAATCAGTCCTTCAATTATGCTTTCTCCTTGCATCCCGCCAACTGCATAATTCAAATTTAAATTCACACATGTAACAATCACCAATTCGATTGCTAAATAGAATCAAATACATATAATCGGTTCAAAATAAAATATCTAAATTATTTTATAACAAAAAGCATTAAAAAAAGGATTTTTTTTTGCCACGTACCTAATATTCAATTGATCCAATGTAAGCCGTGAAATTAAATGTATGGATGAATACATTTTTTTTAAAAAAAATGTATATATGAACTAACACTGAGCATTGTTTAGTTGACGGTTACACGGTGTAATTTAAGATCTCTATATTTTATGGAAATTGAGCATGCTCCTAATACAAATCGTAAATCGTAACCCTATCTTTTTTAAAAAAAAAAATCAATTATCTATAATTATTTATGCATGTAGAATTCCTAAATCACATATCTATGAAAATTGAAGAAATCTTATCTACTCAGTGTAACCGTCAAAAACCCATTAATTTTATTTTTATAAAAAAACCCATTAATTTTATTCTATAAAGTTAGTTATTCACATCCCTATTCCAATTACCTGTAATTATTTATGCATGTAGAATTGTTAACACACATATCTATGAAAGTTCCAAAACCATTAATTTTATAATTTATAAAGTCAGTTATGCAGACTCCTATTTCAATTAAAATTGTTGTCAGTTTATCTCCAGATAAACTATTTAAATAATCTTATAATCATAGTCCTATTAACATTATTATATGTTCCATGTAGACACATATTTCAATTAAAATTGCTATAAGTTTATCTCTAGATAAACTATTTATAATCATAATCCCATTAACATTACTGCATGTTCTAAATCACTTTGTTTTCTCGATTCAAAATCTTCTATATTCATCCCCTCCTACTACTCATCACTGGACTTTTTTTAAAAAAAAAAGAAGTAAACAAATGAACAATATAAATTGTACTAATTCATTTCTTCTTATTTAAAAGTGAACATAAATTCTTACACTAATAGATCATCTCTTTAATAGATTAGTTTACTGACTAAGCTCTCCTTAAATAGGGATTCCGTGGGTGACTCAGGTCTGTTCTTTGGTTATGTTATTTTCAGGTTTGGAAGGATAAGTTGGGATAAGTTGAAAAAAGTTAGGATAAGTTATGATGTTTTGGGGAATTGTATTTTTAGAGTGGATGTTTTTTTGGCGAATTATGTTAGGTTTGGATAAGTTTGGATAAGTTTGAATAAGTTGGGAGAGTTATATCCAATCTAACCAAAGAACAAGGCTTCAACTGATCAATGTGAAAAAAATCTAATTAAATAAGGATTTATATGTCCTCAAAAGAAATTAAATAAGGATATTTCAATGTTTTGAAAAAAGAGGACATAATTTCTTATTTAAACGAATTGCAGTATCACTACTTTATTGCAAGCAAATAAATAAAAATATATTTTCCTACAAAAAAATTATACACAAATATTTAACTTGGAAAAATGGATTCTAATAATTCATACTTTCACCAATTGTATAACAATAATATATACTTTCATTTTGGATTCTGGTGGTCCAAAATAATAAAATTGACTGTAGTGGTACCAAATTCACGTTCACATCCTTTTTATTTTTTCCATTCCTGCCCCATATTATTTTTGTTTTTTTCATTCTTACCCCGGAAAGGGTAATGAAGTATAGTTACTAAAAGAATTTTTTAAATTATTTTTTTTGAGAATCCAATCAATTATCATGATTTTTTTTTAAATGGAACAAAAGTGAAAAAATCGTAAAAGAAAATGAAAAAAAATGAAAGTTTGGGAGAAACACTGCGAATTCATTAAAAATCGTTGTAGAGTGTTATACTAAGTTTTAATTCAAATGCAACTTAAATGAATGATATTTAGGGTATACTAACGGTAGTATCCCATAAGAATCCACATTTTTTTTGGACCACCAGAATCCAAAATAAAAATAGAGATTATTGCTATGTAATTGGTGAAAGTATGAATTACAGAATCGAATTTTCCTATTTAACTTCGGCAATTTAATATCTCTATATTATTTTATTGGGAAATTCCATTTGGTAAGCTTCAACTTTTAACTATTCCAAGTTGTCAACTACTTTTAAACTATTCCAAGTGGTAGGCTTATTTTGAAAATTATTCCAAATGGTAGGCTTATTTTGAAAATGTTTAAAATTATTACAAGTTTTCAAGCATTTTAAAAACTATGATCAATTGTCAAACGCTTTATATATTATTCCAAGCGAGTTGGTTGTGAGATTGATAGTTTTTAAAGTGCTTCAAAATTTGGAATAATTTTTAAAATTTTCAAAATATGCCTACCATTTGGAATAACTTTCAAAATAAGGCTACCACTTGGAATATTTTCAAAAGTGGTTGACAACATGGAATAGGCAAAAGCTGAAGCCTACCAAATGGAATTTCCCTATTTTATTTGTATGCTTCTACCTAAATTAGCATCCGTTTGGAAGAACAGGAAAAAACTAGTACTATATATGAAAAATAAAAGATCATACTACAAAAACAAAATAATCAATTGATTAGAATCTGAAAAATAAAATTTAAAAAAACATTATGGTAAACAAGATATCGAAAAGGAAAAAGAAAAGAAATAGAATTAGACAAATAAAGTAAAAGAAATATGGTAAAGTTTTATTAAGGAAATCAAGTTATCTGCAAACGTCCATGACTCACACTCCCACCTGTCTTCCTCTTCATTTTAATCGTCAAAATTTCACCCACTGGAATAGTTCTCCCGCAATAAGGTATTCTTCTTCTTCTTCGGCCATTGACATTCACATTGGTTTGGTTGTTCTTCATATTTGGCCATTGGAAGCTTTCGCACATTCTGAATTCCGGCCGAGACTTCATCTTTGTCGTCCAATTCACACCTCCATCAGCGCAATCTTGTTTCTTGGTTGGCCAATTCAGCAGCAGGTAAATCCGTGTCTTCTTCTTCTTCTTCTTCTTCTTCTTCTTCTTCTTCTTCTTCTTCTTCTTCTTCTATGGCCATTGAATTTATTGGGTTACTGTATTGAATTTTATCGTGTTTAATTTTTGCTTTGCTGAATATGCAGACCTAGATTAATCTGTTTGACGTCCCTGAATTTTGGTTATCTTGATGTCAAGAGTTTGTGGTATTGTGGGTTGGGTTAATATGTTAAATTCAACTGGGAAATTGGGTTGTCCTAAGAGGGTACCAAATTGGCCAGTTTAGTGTACAAGTATCCTGCATTTCTAATTTCTGTGGGAGTAAATTTAGGAATCAGTGAGTTTAGGGATTTGATTTTCCCAAGTTTTCAAATGTTTGCTGAACAGTTTCTCCGTTAATCATGTCTAATGGAGTGCAAATAACTTGGCCTGAATTGAATTGTGCTTCTAGATTGACTAATTCCCCCCCCCCCCCCGCCATTATTCGCTAGAAAATGCAACAACACATCATCTCTTCATGATACTGTAATTCAGGGTATGGATGAGCAATAAAGGTGTTAGGTGTTATTTTCAAAAAAGATAGGACACAAAAGATGGTTGATCTTTTGTAAAGGATTTCTTGGTTTTGTCTATCTAAGAGGGCAACAAGAGACTATGAAACTGTTGATTTCTATTATATCAAATTGATGAGTAATCCTGTGTTGTCGTTCATTGAACCAAACTCTAATGAACTTGTCCAATGCATATGTGCTTTGGCAGTTTTGTTGCTCAGTCTTGTGTGTGTGTGTGTGTGTGTGTTGTGTTGCTAATAGGATCAAAAGATGAGATACTTAAACTAGCATCTCCGAAAAATTATATGCATCCAGAATGCAAGCTGTTTACAAATGTATCAAATCAAACGCGGAAGAACTAGACTTTGCATTTAGCCAAAGGTAGACAGACTTGATGAAGTATTTGTTTCGAGCCCTGATGAGGAGTTTTAACTCTTTAAAAACCCTCTGGTTCATTTTTCTAATGTATGCATAATTTGAAGAACAACAACAAACACCAGCAATGATGGTCATCTTGGCTTCAATTCTGATCAGAATTTTTCAATCAATCTCTAGTTGTAGGTGTCTCTCATACAGTCAGGCTGCAACAAATTGGTGACTATGACTGAGCATGCTAAATGGAATCTATGCTAGGAGCGAATATTTTTAGGTCTTTTTTGAGGCTTTCTCTGTTTGGTCCTTGAAAAATAGGGACCAATCTTGAAAAGTTCAAAGGGATTATGCACGTCATTCTACTGATTAAAAAAAAACTGATTACAACTAAAACAGAGCAATGGGAACCCAGAAGTTGTTACTGTATTTTTTTTCAAGAATAAAACAGAACAATGTTGGGTTTTTCCTTTTTTTTGGGGGAGGGGGGTTTGTCTGAATTTTTTTTCAGAACAATCTTGGGGTTTTCCTTTTTTTTTTTGGGAGGGGCGTTGCTGTAGATTTCTTTGGTTGCTCTTGGTTCTTGCAGCCAGTGAAATTCTTTGCTTGCACTTGCGCACTGGTGCATTGCTATCACTGGCACCGGTGGTGCTTGGTTCTTGGTCTGTTCATTTCGAATAATACGAGTCCTTAGAATTTCACACACACTGAGCGGGGAAGAGGCTTAGAGTGGATTGAAGCTACTAGTGTTCAGTACTTACTAATATTCATAAGGAAAAGAAATATTAATTGATTACAAAAATAGACACATGGTTATCCAGAGAACCAACCAACCAACAAAAATTGGGAACAACCACAAAGACGATAATTCACAGAAATGACAGAATTAAGAAGAGCAAAACACAAGGTTTTGCATGGAATGAAGCTTCCAGTCCTAATCTCCTTTGACTACAACGCCCGCCCAAAAAACAAACTTTTCAAATCACTATTGTCATCGCTCTTCTTTTGGCAGCATCACTAGAGTTCCATTCCAAGTCACCTAGCCTGCAAGTAATTGGGTTCTCAATCTTGAATCTTACGATCAAGTAATCCATGTGTGAAACTTCTTTCTCTCTCTTTTCATTTTTGTGAAACTTCAATCACAGAGTCCATCATGGAAAAGCAAGGTTCTCTAGATAAACTTCAATCACATAGTCCATCATGGAAAAGCAAGGTTATCTTAATTTGAGCAAACCTTCAATTTCTTTGTTCCAATTAAATCCTAAAGGAATTGTATTTGTGCATCAGACTTGAAATCTAATAATTGGAGTCGTGTGTATCTCCATCAAACTCAAGATATCCATAAAATTCAATATGATCCTCTCTAAGGCATATCAAATGAACTGCTTTAATTCTTGCTTTGACAATTGCTAGTGTACTTCCTTCCCCTTTCGCAGAATTTTAAATGGGTAGGACAAAGGAAGTGGATGGACTCATTTTATTTTGGTTAAAGTGTAAATCCATGGTGTCGTACAAATGAGAGACACCCAAGAGTATAAATAATTTAGTATACACTACAAAAGATTCCATACGAGCTTGTTTATCGTAGAAGATAGCTAGCAAGCAGATATTGTAATATTGAAATATGCATATTTCAAGAAACAGATGCTTATGAATGAAACTAATAAGTATATGTTTTTAATGAAGTTAGATAAATTAATATACTACTTTTGTGAGGTATTTCAGTGCCATTAAGAATGAAACTAATAAGTATGTGTTTTTAATCAAGTTAGGTAAATTAATATTTTACGTTTGTGAGGTATGTCAGTTCGATAAATGTGTTTATTGGTGATTGTAATATATGGGTGTGTGACCCATTGTAATAGCTATCAACGTTCTTTGACTTGCAGGTGTTTTGCGGTTAGTGTTAAACAATGGGTAGCTCATTTTACAAGGGAGGTACTACTGAAATTTTTTCAATATTTCCATATGGGTGTGACCCGTTTTAATATATCTATCAACACACTTTAACTTGCACGTGATTTATGGCCAGTGTTAACCATTGGCTTACTCAATTTATAGGGGTGTGTGACCCATTTTAATATAGCCATGAACATCTTTTAACTTGTAGGTGTTTGATGATTACTCTTAACTATTGTATAGCTCAGTTAATATAGGAGAGGTTTTGCTGAAATTTGTGCTATATTTTCTATATGGATAAGTATTCTTAAATAAGTCTTAGGATTCTTAACTAGAACTCCTGTGATTTACTATTTGTGTTTTACAAATTTTTGAATAATGCTAATGTTGTTATTTTTCCTATCATGTTCTCTTTTTTCTAGGAAAACAATTTGTCATCTTGCATACCATGTAAAAATTGAAGTCAAGTTTGTTTTTAGAGATAGTTCAATTCAAGGAAAACATATTAGTTATTGGATTGCTAGTTGTGCAGATTTATTTTATGAACTTTGCTTAGCTAGTTGAATTTTGTGTTAGGTATTAGTGTGACTTTCTTAAAAAAAAAAACTATTCAGGTATATTGTGGAATATCTTTTAATACTATACACACACACACACACACACACATATATATATATATATAATTTCTTCTTTTTATATTCTGAGACAGTTATTACATTTCTTAGTTATATTGTATATGTTATATCAATTAATATCAATATTAATTATTCTAATTTAACGTACAATGTATGCTAATTGTAACATCGCCCAAAAAGTTATTGCCACAGGAATTTATGTGGCAAGAAAAGTGATTGCCATGGGTCTTCGTGTGGCGAGAAAAGTGATTGCCACGAGACTTCATGTGGCAAGAAAATTGGTTGTCACGGGACTTCACGTGGCCAGATAAGTGATTGCCACAGGACTACACGTGGCAAGAAAATAGGCTGCCACGGGACTTTACTCGGCAAGAAAAGTGATTGCCATGGGATTGCACGTGGCAAGAAAAGTGATTGCCACGGGTCTTCCCGTGGCAAAGGTCAGTGCTTGCCACGGGAACTCCCGTGGCTACGATTTTTCATTTAGCCACGGTAGTAAATTTCTCGTGGCTACACCCTTGCCACGGCCACTTGTGTCACGGGGCTAATTTGAAGAAAACCCATGGCAAGACGGTTTTGCCACGGGAATTTCGAACTTGTGCCACGAATTTTACTGTGGCACAAGTGATGCTTTTTTGTAGTGGTGCCATGTCTCTTTTCTTTCTTTAATTTATCAATGAAAATGCCATTGTCCGTAGTTGGGATCTCCCCTGGCACTTTATTGTATTCAAATTGTAAGGACTTATTGGGGTTTGTATATGGTGCTTGTAGGGCACCTCACTTTTATTGCTTTGAATAAATTGGGCCATCGCCTCCGACTATCAAAAAAAAAAATATTAAAAGGTAATTTTTTAGGGATATTAAAAGGCAAATTGAAATGGACAACTAGAATACTTGTAACTTATGTTAATTTTGATTAATAATTTCTTTATTGATTTGTATTGGTAGTCATACTATAATTTCATGTTTTTAATCCCACGGAAAAAAAAAATCATATTTTAATATTTATTTTAATAATTTACTTACATAGTTTAAATATATTTTCAACAGAAGGTATGATTTATTTTTATTTTGGGCAACGCATGGTTCTAAGAACTAGCTATTTGAATTTATGATGTTAACAATTTCATTATGCGAATAGGGTTACTAAACTGAATTGATGCTAACAATTCCATTATATTTAATACAATGTATGTAATAATTTTGCAGTTTTCATGAGGGCGTCAAAGTAATTATTGAAATACTATGATTAAAAAACATCCATCATATTTAATATTTTGTAACAATTCCATACATTATATTCAACACCAACAGTATTTTTATTTTAATAATCATGAAATTTATGACATCAAAAGTTTCATTATAGGACTAGAGTTAACAAAATAAATAATTTGGTAACTCTACGAAAAAATTTAAATAAAATGTATTAATTAATAATTAAACATAATACCATAACCACACATTCATTATTTTGTATTAAAAAATAATAAAATATAGTTAAACACATTAATTAAATAATTTATTGTTTAGTATAATTTTGTTGGAATAATGAGGGTATTAAAGTAATTCTAATGTCAAAAGGCTAAAAGCTCTTTCAAAAAGCTTCCTCAGGTAACTATTTGAAAACTATATTTTTTTGGGTTCAAAAAGCTAATATGAAAAGTTATTTATTAAACACTTCAAGAAGTTGTTTGAATTAAACCTTTAAGAGTGAACATCCACTTGTTCCAAACTCTTCTAAATTTAATCCAATTTGCTCATTTAAATGTTAGGCTCGGAAGAGAGTGTTTTATGCAAGTATTATTTAGAAATATAAGAAAAACGCCTTAAAGTTGCGTCAGTACATTGTAAAACCATGTTAACCATAGTTTATGCAATCTCCGATGTGTTTTGGTTCGAAATGGGAGTCGCCACCCGACTTTTTAAGGGAAAAGCCAAGACAAAACGAGATGAAAACAAAGAAGACTCCGCCTACAAAATCCAAGAATGGATTTGAGGGTAAGGCTACGAACTCGAAAAGTAAACTTTAAGAGTTCGCCTCTCACAAAAGGAAAGACTCTACTAAAAGTTTAAGAATGTGCTTTTGATAAAATTTGGAAGGAGAATAAATAAGAACTTTATAGAATTACTTCATGAAACATGCAAAAGAATGAAAGAAAGAAAGATACATCATGTACGACACTTTATTTACATAAGCAAAGAACACTTAAGAGCTTACATTATGCCTTTTGAAGGGAAGCCTTGTCTAGCCTTTATAGAAGCCTCTTTGAATGCCTTTGGAAGCCTTGAATACTCCTCTTGAAGATGCCAAAGTGGTGCCAAAAGTGGATGGACAAAAGTATGGAAAAGGGTAGGAAAAGTCTCTTTTGTGGTGTTTTAAGTAGTAGAAATGTTAGGCTTTTGTGGAGTTTTAAGGTTTTATGGGAGATTTATGAAATGTAAGATGAAAATGGAGATAAAAGGTTTAAAGGAGTAGAGAGATGGAGATAATAATGGTAGATAAAGTGATGGAAAAGGATTGGAAAAAGGTAGGAAAAAGATAGGAAGAAAGACTCTTTTTGTGGTTTTTTATGATGTTTTTGTTGGGCTTTTGGGAAGTTTTATGGGAGATTTATGTAGGGGTATGAGATGATAGAGTAAGAATATGGATTAGTGGATTGAAGAAGATGGAGGAATGGAGTTTATGATGTTGAGAATATGGTGGAAAGATGATAGAAAAGGTGTAGGAAGAAAGGGCTTTTTGTGGGTTTTTAGTGGTGTTTTAGGATGTTTTTGTGAGGGTTTTATGCAAGAATGGTGGGGACAGTATGAGAGTATGAATTAAGGGGTTTAAGAGGATGAAGATAGGAAGATTAGGATAATAAGAGAATGGTGGAAAGGTGATAGGAAAAGAGTGGTAGAATGATGATATTAGAATAGAAATTAGTAGGGCGTGATGAGAGGAATGAGAGACTGGATGAATGAGAGTGTAGGCCAGGGGAAAGATGAGTGAATGATTGAGTGAGTTTGGCTTTGGAAATAGGGGGTATTTATAGGCTTTAGGAGGGATTAGATACATATGCACATACATGCATTCTCTCCATTCGTAGCAACCAGTCAACAAGCACAGAAAACTAGGGTGGCAAGGGGTGTGTCTTGGAGTGGACAGCAGCTCGTGGTTGCATGAACCACGTGTGGATGAGCTGAAGGCCGACCGGCCTTGGGAAAGGGGAGCTTTGAATCGGGTTTAGTTCACGTATTCTTGGACAGTGAGGGTATGAATGGAGTGCACTCGAAGTCAGCCTGTTGACATTGGACGGTGGGAGCTTAATTGAGCTCAAATAAGTGTGTTTTTGAGGTCTTGAGCTTGAGACCTCTTGGAGGCTTTTTACATGTAATCTTCACTTAGCTTTTGCATGGCTTGCATGGCTAAATGAGGCTTGATTGCTCATGTAAAGATCATGCATGCAATAGGCTAGGAAATTCACATGTAATGGTGCATGTGTGCTCGTCCGAACTTGGGCATGTTTGAGTGCATGCGAGGAACTGTCTTGGCTCAGCTCTGGCTTGTCTTTGGCTTTCCTTATTTCCTTATTTCCTAACTAAAAATATATAAATAAAGTACATAAAGAGGAAATAATAAAATTTACAATAACGGTATACAAAACTACGCTAAAATCCAGAAGTCTGAACTAGCTTATCGACCGACTTCTTTTTCTATTTATGCTTTGTTTATATAGAAATGTTATATATTTTTGTGCCAAATCCCTATGTCTACAGCCGAACACAAAAAAAAAAGAATATTGGGCCCATAAAGTCAGCAGCGTAAGCTCAAGAAGCCAAAGAAGCCCACCAACACCAATTAAAACCCGCCTGGGTTTTAATTTCAGAAGGCTGCCCACCAAGAGGAACAGGCCCAAGGCGTGCCCCGGCCTAGAGACAATAAAACCCGCTTGGGTTTTATGATTAGCGAGACGCGTCATTTTACCCTGCCATGTCAGCGATCCGTGCCATGCAGATGATATAACCCGCGTGGGTTTTAATATCCTGGCGTCAAATTCCCATACACAAATCTCATGATCATAGCCCCACGTGCTTTGACCCTCATTGACCCCTTATAACCCGCCTGGGTTTTGATCCGAGAGGGCATGATTTTTGGGGTATGTTCCCCTCATTTTCCCTCCAAACCTCTCACTCCCTCACCTATAAATACCCCCTCCATTTCACCCTCATGGCAATCAACTACTCTCTCAAAATACCCTCACTATACTCAAATTCTCTCAAAATTCCATCATCCATATTTCCTCTCTAATCCCCTTATAATCACCTTTATTATATCCATCCTTAGACTATAATTTGATTCCTATACTTGTACATATTTTATAAAGTAAAACCCGCATTTTATATTGCATGTTAAAAATATAATATCGCGAAATTAATTAAACTTATCTCCGCTCTTTTTCAATTCAAGTTTCAATTCTAGTAGAGTCTGTTCTTTAAAGAGGCGGATTCGAGAGTTCTTATAATTCTCGAATCCGTAACCTTACCCCCGAACTTAGAATTCGGGTTCTTAGACCGGAGTTAATTTCTATTTTCATGGTTTGTCGGTTTCCTTAAATCGGCTGGCGACTCTTTAAAATTTTACAAATTCGTTTAATTTTTTAAAATATTCGCTTTTGAATAAAAAAATTTTAAAAATGATTTAATTCATCTATCTCATTAATTCAAGGTCGGACCCGACATAAATGGGCCATAAATTGATAAAACCCAGGCGGGTTTTCTCAATTTCAACCCACATCTCTCTGGGCTGAGGAGGCAAGAGGCGCAGCCCAGAATTAATTAAAACCCAGGCGGGTTTTAATGGGTTCCGGTGGCCCGTTTATTTCTTGGGCTTGGACTTGGTGAGTGGGCCGGGATTAAATTATTATTAAAATATTTTGTGCAATTTCGAATAATTAAAATGATAAAAAATGAATTTGTAAATAAATAAAGTATCATCACCCCGAAAACGAATTTCAAAAATAAAAATATCCTCATTTAAGGATTGAGCGACCTTAGTCGGCTCCCGATCACTTAAGTAGCGTATCCGAAAACAATTTCCCCGAACGGGAATTTTTCCAGGTACCTACAGATTGGCGACTGTTTAGGTAATAACTAGGATTTTCCTCTCGAGAGCGGGCGGCCACTACTTGTGTGATGCACCCTACATCGTCAAGAATTTGGTCTCTCCTCTCCCCATGTTATACTCAAAGGGCTTTTCCTTGAAGACCGATGAGCAACACCTCACACTCCTTACCAACAATTTTAAGAGTAAGGTGAACCGAGGCGAGAACGTGCGATAGGCCATGTTAACCCAACCATAGTGATCCGTTGAATATAGAACCTTGGTTTAGGGTATCCTTTCATGTTGTATGCTATGTACTATGTGTACCTCTTCCCCTTTCCTTTTTGTAAGAGAGTCGACCCTAGTTTAGAGCCTTCGTTCTAGTCCATATAAAATTCATTGGGTTGAGAAAAGGATTGTTTATTAATTAGTATAATTAAACTTGAAGGCGTTATGGCTAGCCCAAGTAGAAGGGCCCATTTATGTTTGAAAGTTGATTATTTTAATTAATAAATAAAAATTGACTCACCTTTGATGATATTATATGACCCTTTATGAAATTCTCTTAACAAAGGTCCAAAAAAAATTAACTAAAAGTCTAACAAAGTTAATGGATAGCGTTTTAGACCTCACAATAGTCACTAGGCTTGAGTAAAATAATTTATCGATTTAATTAATGAATCCGTCATATTTATGGCCAGCCCGTTGTTAGGCCCAACCATATTGGATTTGTCAATTAAGCCCGTAAATTAATTATAACTCGCTTATTGTTGACTTTATCCGGTCCTTCAATATCCGTTTTCCTTGAGTAAAAAGAAAATAAATAAATAAATAAAAATAGTGGGTCGTCAGTCCTGTTGAACATTATCCTAGTCCGCATAATAGCCAGTGTAGTTTGAGCTGTCTGGGTTGTTGGGCCAAGTTACAGATTCTCCTTAAAACGGTCGGCCTATGGATTGGACCCATCCGAATTGAGAAACACTGATTTGTGCCTCCCAACTCATGATCCACTTGCTATGTTTGACTTTATTCGACCCTTTATAATGTTCTGTTGCTAGGTCCATATAGAGTTAGGGCATGCACTCTCAAAAGTGGGTGAGTCCCTTGTGTCAGCATATATGTGTCGAGTCTGTTAGGGTCATATAGGTCCCTTATAGCATGCATGCATCGGGTGGTATGTGTCGGAGTTTGTCATCGAGTGTCCTAAATTTTAATTTCCATGCAGGCATCATTGGGATCGACTCCGAGCCTGCATCCAAGACTCGCGTACCGGTCGTTTGATTCCAAACCCTCACTACGATCCATCCGCAACACGTAACCGCATCATGTTTGGAGAGCAGTTTCATGAAAATCCGGTTCAGAGCACCAAGGCCAACATCACGAAGCATTTGGATGAGCTCTACACCAAAATGCAAGGTCTGGTGATCGCTAGCACTTTAGAACAAGAACAAAAAATGGGGAAAAGACTGAATGAACAACGACAAGTGATGGATGGTATGCTGCAGGCCATCACCAAAATCAATACCAAGTTAGGGCTGAATACTGAGGAAGATGATGGAGAGATGCATGGATATGAATTTGAACCTGAGCTCATTAAGACATCATCAAATTCTAGAGGAGTAGGGATATCCAAAATAAAGGTTAATACTCTCAAAGTATCAAAACCTACAAGGGACCCTGCTGTTAAGGCCCTTGAGCAGAAGTCAGAAAGCCTCACCAAAGTAATGAGCACGGTGCCGGACTTCGCCGACAAATACATAGAGGTACCCTTGCCCGTTCAGCCTGTTCTCAAGGTTGCTAACAAGATTGAGGTGCCAAATATCAAATTCAAACCCTCTGAGAATCCTATTCACTATGTTGAAGAGTTCATGAGGTTGACACCCTTAAACCGAATTGATGTCGGCTTATACTCTACCGTCTTCCTATCCACCCTAGATGGCGAGGCCAAGGTATGGTATCATGCATTATCACCCCAAGTGAAGTTAACTGGAATGAATTGTTCAAAGCCTTCATTAATCACTACAGTCGCATCCAGAAGAAGCAAGCTACGGTGGACGAGCTAACCACCGTGAAGCAACGGGATGACGAATCCTTCCTGGATTACTTTGAGAGATGGCATACGAAGTTGTCCCACATCAATGAGACTATCCCGCTCCGCCTACAACTGTCTACTTTCAAGCAAGGGTTGAAAAGCAACTTATTTAAGCACTTGGGATACCATGTCTTTAAAGATTTTGACTACTTGAAGGACATTTGTGTCCAACTGGAGGCGATGCAAAATGATTAGACCACTTCGCGTGGATGGAAGGGGTCTAGCTCCAACAGGAGGGCCACTAGTGCGGCTAGCCACCCTCCTAAGATTATGGAGACTAACTCTATCCAACGCAAGGGGCCTCTTGTACCGAAATACGAGACCTACACGCCCCTGGATGTTCCTTATTCTCAGGATCTTGACTGATTAATCAAGAAGGGCCTCTTGGTTTTGCCCTTGCCAAAGGAAGAGCCAGAAATCAAAGACAGGAATTGGGACGCTAACCAATTTTGCCGTTACCACCGTTACCGAGGGTACGATACTGAGAAATGCTGGACTCTTAGGAACAAAATAGAAGATATGATAAGGTCAGGGACGCTGCCAATGCCAAAGGCAGCCAAAAATCCTAATAATCAAAGTAATCCGATGTCTGAGCATACAAATGCCGTCTTCTGTAGAGATTTCAGTTTTGACCCTTCCTCTTTGATTGTCGAAACGGGTCAACCTATCCCAGAAGTATTCAGTTTTCATGAAGACCTGTTCGTCCATGGTATCTGGGACAGTGATGATGATGATGAACACTCTCAGACAGAATGGATGGAGACGGATGAACCAACGTCAGATGATGTGGCACTTCTCACTCGATCCGGCCGCCACAATAGCAGGAACACCACCACCCCAGTGGTTGTTCCTAACCCTACACCAATGGTCGGAGATGACAACCAAGTCCCTCTTGAAGATCCTCTCCTCGCACAACTCAAAAAGACCAGAGTCAAAGTTACTATCTGACAGCTGATGTGCGCATCACAAGTGCATAGACAAAGAATGTTAGATGCTCTTACTACATTAACAGTATCTCCCACGATGACTCCTGAGTCTTTGGTTGCTCATGTAGCCACCCATCAAGAGGTCATTACCTTTGGAATCGAAGATCTACCTCAAGGAGGAGCGTCACACAACAAAGCACTGTACCTTACAGTGTAATGTTCCAATAAAACTATCCCGCTGGTTCTGGTCGACAATGGCTTGGCTGTAAATGTGTGCCCTTGGAGGACGACATAGAAATTGGGAGTTTAACAACAACATTTGGTTCAAAATGAGGTGCAACTCAGGGCTTACGACAATTCTCCTCGAAGGTCGGTAGGATCCATAATATTGCCCATCACTACAGGCAATATCACTCGGAATGTGGAGTTTATAGTACTAGACATTCCAGCCTCCTTCAATCTGCTACTAGGGAGACCATGGCTTCACGAATGTAATGCTATAGCATCTACCTTGTACTAGAAGGTAAAAATATTGGTCCAAGGCCAAGTAATCACGATCTCGAGGGAATCCATCAATGCTGTTTTTACCCCCAAGTGAACGACCCTCGAAGTAGAGCACAATTCCATGGACGAAGAACTTCATAACTTTGAACTTGTGGCAACATTGAGCCAAGACGAAGTTCCATTTGACTTCGATCCATACTCAAATCCCAAAGTGCACGCTATACTCAAGAGACAAGGACCCTTCCCTGGGATGCCACTGGGAAAGAATCCAAAAAATAAAATTCCTTCTGTGTTCAAGGCCTTTAAGCAGAAGGGAAGGTTTGGCTTAGGATACAGGCCAACTGAGAAGGAAGTTAGGCTTGCCAAAATAGCTATAGCTGAGCAGAAAAGGATGGACAATCCTCCTACCTTATTCTAAATGAAGCCCTATCCACTCACTCTGAATGGGCAGTTTGTTAGGGAAGGTAATGACTTCCCTTACTATGTGTTCCCTGAACCATTCTACCTGAAGAACAAAGGAGTTCAAGTTGCTGGGTTGGAAGTCTTCAATGACTGCACCATTAATATGGTTACTGTCTTTGTTCCCTCTCGGGACAAGCAGTCATCATTAGAATGGACTCACCTCGCTGTGAGTAACATATTTTGCATGCTATTCAGACAAGAAGCCGTCCAAGAGAAGTCTAAAGTTGACGCTGTTATTGCTGCATTATCCAACCCAAGTTTTGACTTGAATCTCATGATCACTGAAGATGGAGGAGTTAAGGCGGTCTCATGGGTTGATGCTGAGGAAAATAGCTTTGTTTTATTTGTAAGAGAGTATGTTCCTAAGGGCATAGGGTCAGGTCTTAAGGGTCTAGATTCAAGTGAGTCTGGTCTTGAGTCTGCTGGCGATGTATTCCTTTATGCATTCAATAAGATGAATCTTTCTGCTTACTCTGATTCTTCTTTCTACTCCGCCAATAATAATCCTGAATTTAATGAACCTTTAAAAAAAATTTCTAACGAGCATGAGCATAAAATAGTGGTGTTGGAAGACACCATCACCATAAATATGGGCACAGAAGAACAACCTCGGGAGTTGAAGTTAGGTAGTTCGCTCACAGTAGAAGAATGGGTAGCATTTACAGAGCTCCTCAAGGAATTCGTGGATGTATTTGCATGGTCCTACAAGGACATGCTAGGGATTGATAGGGAAATTGCGGAGCACACCATACCTTTGCTCCCTAATGCAATGTCAGTTCGACAAAAGGCTAGGAGGATCAAGCCTGAATGGATTGCTAAATTTATCAAAGCAGTTCAATACCCCGAATGGATTGCTAACATCGTCCTTGTGCCCAAGAAAGATGGGAAAGTAGCATGTCTGTGGACTTCTGATACCTTAACAAAGCCAGTCCTAAGGATAGTTTCCCCTTACCTCACATTGATGTATTAGTGGATAACACTTGCGGGCATGAGCTCCTGTCCTTTATGGATGGATATGCTGGGTACAATCAAATCAAAATGGCAAAAGAAGACATGGAGAAAACCTCATTCACCACCCCATGGGGTACATACTGTTATCTGGTCATGCCTTTCGGTCTCAAAAATGCCGGAGCAACATATCAAAGAACTACCAACACCTTACTCCATGACATGATGCACAAGGAAGTAGAGGTCTATATGTAGATGACATGATTGTCAAATCTAAAACAAGGGAAGAGCACATACCCAATCTCCGCAAGTTCTTCTTACGAATTCGCAAATATAAAATGCGACTTAATCCGGCAAAGTGCACCTTTGGTGTTACCTTTAGGAAGCTGTCAGGCTATGTGGTTAGCCAACGAGGCATTGAAGTTGGCCCTTCACAGATAAAAGCCATCCCTGAGTTGCGACCGTCTAGGACAGAAAAGGAGATAAGGGGTTTCCTAGGACGAGTTCAATATATCAGTAGGTTCATCTCGAAACTCACCATGACTTGTGAATCTTTGTTGAAGAAGCTGAAGAAAGGAAGTAAAATATATCAGTAGGTTCATCTCGAAACTCACAATGTCAAGCAACATCCTCCAGTCCTCATGCCTCCAGTGCCAAATGAGCCTCTACTTCTTTACCTTACAGTGACCAGCTCCACAAAGGGGGCTATGTTGGCTCAAAAGGTAAAAGGTCAAGAGAGCGCCAACTATTATTTGAGCAAGAAGTTTCTAGACTATGAAATTCGATATGCAGATATTGAGAAAATGGCTCTTGCGTTAGTGTGGGCCATAAAGAAACTGAGACATTACATGCTTTCACATACTGTATATGTCATAGATAAAAATAATCCCATCAAATTCATCCTACAACAACCTACCATCAACAACGGCGTTGCTCAATAGGTGGTCATGCTCTCAGAGTTCAATCTCCAATATTCGCCTCAGAAATCCATCAAAGGGCGGGTTGTTTCAGATTTCCTGGCTGCTTCACCATCACAGGAACCTCCAAGCACTCACTTGGAATTCCCAGACGAAGATGTATTTTTCACTGATGAAATTACATAGGAAATGTATTTTGACAGAGCTTCTAACCAAATGGGTTGTGGAGTAGGAGTCTTGTTAATCTCACCAGAAGGAGCACACGTCCTTGTATCTGTGAAGTTGGATTTTGATGCCACTAACAACGCTGCAAAATATGAAGCATGCATCAAGGTTTAAAAGCTGCTCTGGCCTTGGGTATACGCCATGTAAAGGTCTTTGAAGATTCTAGCCTCATCATCAATCAGGCTACGAATGCGTGGAAGGTTCGAAGTGCGTGCCTCTTGGCTTATCGGCAAAAGCTCTTGGGACTTGCTGACTAATTTGAGCAAATTAGCTTCTAATACCTTTCTAGGGATCACAATGAACTGGCCGATGCCCTGGCCAAATTATCTTCGATGATATCAATCCCATCAGGCACGCTCCAGCTACTTGTAATAGTAGAGTGGCAATCTGAGCCAACATATGTTTGTAGTATGGAGACACAAGAAGAAGAAGTTGAGGAATGGTTTCATGACATATATAATTTTCTTCGGAAAAGAGAATATCCATCTGAGCTAGATGCTCGAGGGCAGCGAGCGATCAGGTCTCTAGCAGCACAATACTGCTTGATCCAAGATCGTTTGTACAAGAAATCACCTACGGGCATCAATTTGTTGTGCATCGATGCTAAAATGCAAAAGAGGTTATGGCTACTATACATGGAGGACAGTGTCGGCCTCACATGAATGGGCGCATGCTAGTGAAGAATATCCAAAGGGCCGGCTATTACCGGTCCACTATGGAGGCGGACTGTTTGGATTTTGTTCGGAGGTGCCATAAATGCCAAGAGTATGCTAACCTGCAGCATCAACCCCCATAATATCTAACCACCTTGACATCTCCATGACCATTTTCGGTATGGGGTATCGACATCATTGGCAAGATACACCCAACCGGAACAGGAGGACATGAGTACATTTTGGTCGCCATTGAGTACTTCACTAAGCGGGTAGAGGCCGCCTCTTATGCCAAACTCACATCCAAGCAAGTGGCCAAATTCATCCTTCAAAACATCATATGCCGATATGGAGTGCCTCATGAGATCATCAGTGATAATAAAGCCATTTTCGGAAAGAAGTAAAGACTTTGCTCGCCACCTACCATATTCAACACCATCGGTCTTCACCTTATCGACCTCAAGCTAATGGAGTTGTAGAAGCGGCCAATAAAACAGTGGCAGGAATCACCAAGAAAATAGTCGTCACTTACAAAGATTGGCCTGGCAAATTGGCTTTTGCCTTATGGGGATACCGAACCTCTATACGAACTGCCACAGGTGCAACACCATATTCATTGGTGTATGGGATGGAAGCAGTCCTACCAATTCAATTAGCAATCCCTTCACTACAAATAGTGGCGGAAAATCAATTACCAGAAGCAGAATGGGCTAAGGCCCGGTTCGAGGAGTTAATGTTGATGGATGAAATACGGTTAAGGGCATTGCATAATGTGCAAGTGTACCAAAGAAGGATCGCTCAAGCTTTTAATAAGAAAGTGAAAAGTCGTTCGCTTCAAGTAGGTGATTTGATGCTTAAGGAAATGAGGGCACCTATGTAGGACCCAAGGGGAAAAATTTGCACCTAATTGGAAGGATCCTTATATGATTAAGTACATTTTACCTGGAATAGCAACTCGGCTTGCTACTATGGATGGAGAAGATGTGATGCAACCCACAAATTTGGATCAGCTCAAGCGATACTATGTATAATCAAGCAACTGGAAAACCAATTTTCAAACACTTGGTGTATAAATGCTCATATAGAAGAAAAAATAAAGTTTGCAAGAACAGGATAATTGTGAATAATATTTCTTCTTTTATTAATAATAAGTAATGCAAGTACACTGCTTGTAAATAAGAAAATTCCAAAAGGGCGTAATTAAATAAAAGATTTCTGGCAAAGGAGTTTTAGTTCCTTCATTATCATCCATCTTCTAA